>CM066999.1:77055765-78255765 GCA_033977485.1 Hydrangea macrophylla
CTTAACACCGTATCAAAAAACTTCTAAAATTGCATATAAAAGAAAAGAGATTAAATGTGAGTACTTTAACATCATTGCTTTAACAAAAAAATGCACTAATAACTAAAGAACACTTTTTGACTATTGTCTTTTGCCATTTTTTTTTTTTTTTTTTAATATTTGGCAGTTGTTGCATGATCGCCTTGTTGCTTATTCCGTCAAATACATCTTTCCCAATGTATTGGTTGAATATATTAATTGAATTGTGAAAGATAATGGGACTGTCTAAACCTCTGAAAATTACTAATTTGAAACCCTCCTCTTATTTTGCCCTTATTTTTGTGGGTTCATCTTACTAAAAGTTAATTCTCAAATCATAAAACGCAACATATAAATTTCTTTTCTCCAGGAACTACATGTGGCTCTGCCACTTGGCAGAGACACATATATGTATATCCACATATCTGGATATGTATCTATCGTTGATGATAGTAGTGGACTGTGAGTTTGCTTGTTGGGTTGAGACGTGAATAGCATCAAATGTTTATCTCCTTGGAAAATATGAGGATATTGACAAGAAGATTCTCTTAAAGAGGTCATTTTTTACCCCCTTTCAGCTTTAATTCTTTTGGTATGAAGGAAGGAAGAAAGGAGGGAGGAGGAACGGGGTAGGAAGAGGGAAGGAATTGGAGAAAATCTTTTATGTGGTAGAGTAGAAGAGAGTAGGGAAGGGAAGGAAGGAGGGGAGAGGCATATCCTTCCATGCCCACTATTTCTCATCCGTCTGAAAGTAGAGAGAGAGAGAGAGAGAGAGAGAGAGAGTCCCCCTCTTTTGACTTTTTTTTGTTGGTCTTTTTAGAAAAAAAAAAGCCATCGTTTTGATATGGAGTGGTGCAATTGTAGACTACATTGTCCAAGAATGCTTGATTAGGCAGTTCACACTCACCGCTCGATGAACAAAGATTGAAGATTGCTGCATCTTGTTTATGAAGGCAGAATTAGATCACTGCGTTTTCGAAGAAGAATTGGCCCAATGCATCTACCTGGTAAAAAATAGTCATCTTACTAAATTTGGAAGGTCTCTATGACAACAACGTAGTTATCCCATACTCCCGCTGGAAGAAAGAATTTCATTCATCCTTTTATTATTATTTCACCAAGCAAAAAGAGTGAAACCCCCTTCTTTTTTTTCTCCTTGGGGATACAAATTCCTTCCTTCCTACCTCCCTCTTCCTTCCTCTTTTCTGTCCCTCCTACGGAACATATCATTCGCATTTTGTTTCTCTTGTTTTATTTCTCACAAGGGAGTAGAATAGATGCTTTTGCTTTTAGAAAATTAATCATGATATGATATTTTTCTGTGCGTTGTTATGAAGGAGGACCGGAGATGGTTATGTTGAGGGTGGGTGTATATTGTATAGCAACCAATATTACCCAGTTTTAAACTTTCTAAACTCACTTTTCCGCATAATAGCAAAGGTTGTGGGGAAAGAAGCAAAGAAGGAAACATAGAGATTCCAGCTAATATTAATTTAAATTATCAGTGATGTCTAGATTACCAGATGTACCTAGCATCGTTGACATTTAAGTAGCATAACTTTACGAGAGCATCGACTTTGATTGAAATATTCTCTTCCGATTTCATTTCCCAAGAAGCCATTAGTTAGAGAAGTTCAATTGAAGCTTACTTGATATTTAGGGCTCCAGTTGTTTTAGATCATGGTGATTTGGATTTGCTGATACAATAGTGATTCCAGTTGAGTGAAAATTTATGCTCCAAATTTATTGTGATATTTGACACTAATAAGTGGCAACTTTGGAGTTGTATTTGGAGCACGACTTCAACTCTTTCTGACCAATCGTCAATTTAATTGGATCATATCTTTTCTTGGTTTTTCGTTACTCTGCGGCTGGTTTATTTCTCTTTTTTTGGATTTAGGACAAGGTTGCTAAAGAAAATTCTAGTTTTCTTCACATGGGCTGTAGTTTTGGTTATTAGTGAGGTTTATTATCTCTAGAATAGTTGTTTCTAGCCTCGAGTCATAGTTCTACTAAGAGTTGCTGCCTTGCTGGTCTATTGTTAGCAATATACTATTTCCATTTAATGGAGTTCAGTTTTTCAGTAATAGTATTGTAATTCTGTTACATAGCTCAGTCATTGCAAGTATAAAGCCTAAAGAGTTAGTCTTCTTCCTCCTCTTCAATTCAATTAAGACTGATGAATCTTTTTGGGTGGAAGGATGGTTCATCAAGAGCCAAGAAGCAAGATTTTAGTTTCTTCTTTTATCTAAGGATATTTTTACTAATTTTATCGTAGAGGTGGATGCTTATAACCACTTGTCACTTACTTGTGGGGTACTAAGTGTTTAGGCTACTTGTAAGTTGTAACTACTTGTCACTTACTTGTGTTTTTTTGGTTTTGATGCTGCAGGGAGCAACCATAGTAGACCGGCTTGTTAGTATAACTCCAGCTGAGAACTATGTACCGAAAGCAGAGATTCAGGTAACTTCATTAACCATTTCTGCAGTCTCTTTCTACGTTATGTGATTTACGAAAGCGTATAATCTTGAATGCAATTACTGCAGGACGTAAGGATGGTGGAAAACGCTGTCAGCTTGGCTCCTGAATCACTGAATGTTGAGGTACTTCAACGTAATATGTATGTATGTATGTATGTATGTATGTATAATAAGTTACTTCCGTTTATAATGCAGCATACGTTATTTTCCATATGAAACAACTTCATTTTTTGTTAACTTTGTTTTACTAAAAGATTCAACTTATGTATTGGTTCAAGGACAGTCAACCTGTATTACCCATCCATTAGTTTAATGGAGGAACCTATGTCCTATAGACATTCCAATTCCCATTCATTGGAGATGTGAAATATCTTTATAAACCTTGTGAAATATCTTTATAAACCTAGATGAAACAAAAACAAAGACTATGCTGTATTATCTGATTGTTAAAAATAAAGGCAATGTTTTCCTCCCACATTCGAAGAGTAGGAGAGCCTAGACAACAATCCCTCTTGTACGGCTAGGCTTCCCTTGAAGGAGCTATGCTCATATTTGTTAGAATCGGTGGATTCATAAGTTGATTCGACTAATCGATTCAAGTTTCATAAAACATTATAGGATTCACGTTAAAGCTTTAAGTAAACTCTCAGCATTTTGAGTCTGGATATTGCACGAAACTTGGGATAATTTTTTTTTTGTTCATTTAAAGAATTGAACATTTTCTTTTATACACATATAATATATTATTGGCTAAATTACATTTTGGTACCCTGAAGTTTGGGCGAAGTTTCACTTTGGTCCTTGTAATTTCAATTGCAACATTTGGTCCCTGTAGTTTTGAATTGGTTTTAATGTAGGCCCTGCCTCTACTCCGTCAATGCAACTTGACGGCAGACTCACGTGCCTTGCACGAGTCCACTTATGAGAGACATTTTGGTATCCTATAGCTTGGGCGAAGTTTCACTTTAGGCCTTGGAATTTGGGCAAAGTTTCACTTTGGGAGTCTACTTATTAGAGACATTTTGGTACCCTATAGTTTGTCCAAAGTTTTGGAGTTTGGGCGAAGTTTCACTTTGGACCTTGGAGTTTGCAAGGCACATGATTCATACAACTTGATACGATTCATGATTCATAATTTTGAACTTTGAATTTTTAAGTTTTTACGTGGAAAACTTCCAACATTTTGAACCTTAATATTGCATGAAACTTATGTTAAATTGTTATTCTGTTCATTTCAAGCACTATTCATGTGTTTTTATATGTACACAATATAAAAAGTGCATCTTAGGTTTCACGATTCTATACGAATTCGCATTCATAATTTGAGCATAATTTGCCTATGCTTGCAGGATAAATCTAGTTCTCCTATCAATGGAAAGGTGTATGTCAGTAAAGCACAAGATGTCGTCTCGAATATGCTGGCAAAAGGTATAGCTATTCGACAAGATGCCATGAACAAAGCCAGAGCATTTGACGAGAAGCATCGGTTGACGGCCAATGCATCGGCTCGAGTCATTTCCTTTGACCAGAGAGTTGGGATCACAGAGAAATTTACAGTTGGGATTTCGGTGGTGAATGAGAAAATGAAGTCTGTGGATCAAAAGCTTCAAGTGTCTGATAAAACAATGGCAGCATTGATGGCGGCAGAGAGGAAACTAAATGACACTGGATCGGCTGTTAAATCAAGCAGGTACCAAAAAATTATCCTCTAGAAATTTCTGCTTTGGTTTTTTGGTTTCCATTTAACTTCTGCTTTATTGCGTGCTTCAATGCTCAGACCATGCTTCTTAGAATCGTTCGATTCATGAGCCTGATGCTATGAGTTGATTCGAGTTAAATTCAACCCGATACGATTCACTATTCAATACAATTCACTATTCAATGTATTCATAACCAGAGTTATGATTGAAGATTGCAAGGCTTTGCACCTAGATGTCAAGGGCACTACGCTCCATACCGAGGAAGGGAAGAGATTTAACCCCGTAAAGCGAAATAGGCACAAGGAAAGAGCAATAGACTGGACCAACCTACAAAAATGAAACGGTCCCTCCGTAACCAGCCATCCATAATAAAAAAGAAAGAATTTCGTCTTTGGTAAATTTACCAAGGGCTATAGTCATAGTGATCCTCCTATTCAATTACTTCGACTATTTCAGAACACCTCATAGCATTTTCAGGGTGTCCGAAGATTCGATCATTTATGTATGATTTTTTTTTTCTCGCACACTGCCCCTTCCAATGGGTTTTGAAGATCAAATTTTTTATTGGTTCATAAACTGACTAAGGTAAATCCATGAACTCAAGTCAATTATTCCTTCTTTTTCTTACTAAGCATCTGAACCATGAATTGTCTTCTTATGACTCATCAATCAAGCGTGAAGGCAATCATTACGCTAATATTCTAGCTAATATTGGGGGTTAACCAACCTGACAGTTTGGTTTGCATGGAACACCCTACAAACTATCTTGCTTGGCTCTTGTTGGCTGATAGTGCGGGTGTTTCCTTTGCTAGGGGTAGTTGGTTTTTCTTTCTTTCCAGTGTACCCAAAAAAAAAAAAAAAAAATTAACTTTGGAGTTTTAACTGGAAAATTTTTAACATTTTGCTGTACATGTGTTTATGTGGTATATAGGATGTAATGTATATCACTATTTAGGGTAAATTACACTGGCCTCCCCGTACGTCATAATTACAGGGACCTCCCTTGTATTTTAAAAATTACACTGACCTCCCCTATCAGAGTTTGTTGGAAGACAGAGTTGTTAGCTAAGATGAAAATACCTAAATGCCCTTGCTAAAACAACATAGTTTGGAAAGAGTTAAAAGTGAAGATTGGCCCATTTATTTCAATTTAACATACCATGTCAATATTCATATCACATAGATAGATACATTGTACATATACCCTAGATACATCTCATGTTCATCTCCATTGAAATTTCTCACAGACCAAGCGCACACGGAACTGAAATCTTACCATCACTTACATTTCACCTTCACCTAATTCTGAAAAATGGATGCTTTATTTATCGATCAACAACCTTCAACTCGATTAGCTCATCGGCTCAAACAAATACCAACTTAAAATTTTTTTCATGGTCTGATCCATGCGGATCTATACAAACCCAAACATATAAACTCATGCAAATAAAATTCCAAAAGCAAATTCAATATTCTAATGAAAACGACATGTGTAAGTATGAGTATATACATCTCTATGCATATATTTGAGCACTCACCTTGATTGGAGGGCTGATAATTCAATTTCAATTAAATTTAAAACTGCAGATCATATATACTTGCTTTTGAAGAGCGTCCAACACAGAAACATCCAATAGGCAAAAGGGTGTCCATTTGTGAGATATAACACTTCTTGGTGCTTCTGATTGCTCTCTTGTGCCTTTCATAGACTTTTTATGAAAAAAGTTGTCACCGAACGAAGGTTTTTAAAACAAAAAGGTTGAATGCGATATCAATATGAGAGAATAAAGCAAATTAAAGACACCAAAAAACAGTCAAGGCCTAAGAGATTATAATTAGAGAAAGAGAAACTTTGAGAAAGACAGAGAGATATAGAGAGAACGGAGCTGAGGAGAAAAAGTTGCCCTTTCCATAATCATAATTTGTTGCCTAAAAAGGTGTTGATCGGACTTGATGATTTCTTAATTCTGCTTCAACTCGGTGTTAAAAAGTTCCTTCCTATGCTTCCTGACCTCATATAGGCTACCGGGTTGAGCTATGGCATAGTTGCCGGGACCCTGCTACAAAACGACTTAGCATTCTTTTTTAGACTCTGTTTTCGCGGATTTAGAGAAGGGAGGGAAAAGAAGGAAAAATATTTCCATTGTGTTTTTCCTCGTGTTTTTCTCCATGTTTAAATGACATTAGAAATTAAGAAATTTCACAATATAATAGTAACCCGAGAAAATAGGAAGGGAAATGACTCACAAAACTCAAAATTTTAATTTACTTTTCACCCTTTTCCTTATTAACTTAAGAGAAATGTTTTCCCTAGTATTTAGTTTCCGTCCCCTCACTAGATCTATGGACAAAGCATAGTATACATTTTTCACAATGGTGATGAGAGTAAACCCTTGACCCCGCCCCTACTCTGAGATGCCATGTGAGCATATTATTACTATGCTACAGAACAGCTTTGCACGGTTGCACCTCACCAGGTTCTCTTGGACTATAGTGAATGACTAATTTTGGACTTGGAAAAGTATGCATCCATGTGTGTATGTTTGTGAGTGTTTGTGTGTGTGGTCCATTAATAATATCGGGAGCTGGTCAGGTATGTAACTGCTGGAGCATCTTGGATGAACGGTGCTTTCAGTAGAGTGGCAAAAGCTGGGCAGGTCGCAGGTACAAAAACTAGGGAGAAGTGGAATTTGGCTGTTTCAAATTTAACTGCAAAGGTTAGTTTTTCTAACACTTTTGTTTTAGTAACTTAACTTGACATTTTATTTCCTTCTGATTTACTTTCAAAAGTCTCCCTAGTAAGATATTATCTTGAGACAGAAACGAACTTAAGGTAGAGAGAAATACATCTGATAATGAAAGTCCGGTGCTCTTTACATAGTTCCGTGCATCACCCCTTGAAAGGTGCCCTTTACCTTTTGAAGCTAATGGTTGTACCAGATGATCTGAGATTCTAAAGTTTGTTCACTCTTGGTTAGTTGGGGGAAACTAATTTCACTCACTTATACGAAGAAGACCTGAATTTGATTTACAAAAGCAAAAAGCTACCTACACCGTTTTGTTGAACCTCTGCCATTTTAGTGGAGTGCTCTTTCTTAGATCCCGTTTGGGTTAGCTTTTATAATAACCACTTTTTCAAATAAGAGATTCTTCTTTCCTTTTTAAAAAAAAAAAAAAAAAAACTTTCTATTTGATATTTATTGAAAGGCCCAATGAATTGGGATTTCCCTATTGGTCCAGGGGAATACATTCGCAAGAATGAAACTCAAAGGAACTGACAGGGGCCACACAAACGGTGGAGCGAATGGGTTTTGCTTACGACTTGTTTGTAATTCCTCGGCCAAACGAGTCGGTGGGCGAATTTTCCATCTCCAAGGAAAATCACTCTGGGGAAATGAGAGAGATTTATTCCATCACCCAGTTGAACACTTTCCATTTTTTATTATCCTTATTAAAGAGGAAAACTATTTTTAGCTTTAAAATGAATCAGATGTTTTAAACAGCTGTGAAAAAGCTAATCCAAAGGTCATCTTCTTAAACAATCCATTATAAGTGATTGTTGGCCCCCCAAAACTATCCTAAACGCGCTCTTAGTGTTTTCTCTATATTAGCTGTATGAATTCCTTTCCACACCAGTACTAGTAAAGAAAATTCTTTGACATGGTAAAGGATTATAGCAAAGAAGTGTTTGCTTGTCTTGTAGGTTCAGTGTCCATTCATTACCTGCAATCTTTATTTTTCTCTTATTTTCTCAGTTGTAATTTGAGACTATTGCCACTGTGGAAGCTTTGCTTCCCATACTACCACCACTAGATCGCCTTTACCGCAACTTTGAGAGGCGTTTTCATAATGTACAAATGTGATGTGCCTTCTACTACAAGGTCAAAATAGGAGTTTGAGGCCACTAGGTTCATACATATACGTATATGGTATACACACATGTATATATAAGGTGTTTGCTATCCTGCTTACATGAAGGTAGTATGTAGTATAGCATTTTGTCAATTTAAATGGACAAGAAAGTCCATGCCATCGCATTAAAATGAGAGCAATTGCGTCATTTTATAGCCTCGGTACTACAGAAAATTACTTCAGATTCTTTTTAAACTTATATTTCAGTACCCTCACTTTAACAGGGTGGCAAGAAGTTGTCCATTTAAAAGTGCCTACTTTAGGGTTGTAGTAGGCTGGTACCTGACCAAACCAAACCAAATGAAGCCTTGTGTCCCAATCAATTGGGGTCGGCTGTATGAATCATTTTTCTCCACGCTGCACGATCAAGAGCTATATGCTCATTTAAATTATATATATTCATATCCTGTTACACTACATACTCTCAAGTTAGTCTAGGTCTGCCCCTCCCTCTTAACCATTCCAGGCACTACGATCCTATCACGACTTCGTTGCACATGGCCAAACCATCTTAAGTCTATTCTCCATCAACTTATCCTCAATATGTGACACTCCTATAGTCTCTCGAATACTCATTTCTATTTCTATCTTTCCTAGTTTTACCACAGATCTATCTTAGCATCATCATATCAGCTACACGCTCATTTTGTTAATGTGTTTCTTAATTTCCCAATATTCTGTCCCATAGAGCATAGCTGCCCTAATAGCTGTCCTATAAAATTTTCCAATGGTACCTATCATATATTTATGTATATATATATATGTATGTATGTAAATGTGTGTGTAATATGTCCCCATCCTCATGGAGGTGAACCCCTTTTCTGTAGTTGTGATGTCATTGTTCTCATGAATGCAGGATCCAATTGCGGCATAGGACCTTTCATTGTTTGGTTTGTCTCATGACTATGCACTTAACATTGGCGTTTCTCTGATCTTCAAATTGAAGCTTGGCCATTTGGATTTGAATTCTGTGGTTGCAGAGTTGGTGTGGAATTGTGAACAAATTTGTGCAATATATCTGATATGTCCCATTTTGAGTTAATTGTGTTTTACTATTAGTATGTAATTCAATTCATTGTTTCATTATAATTTCCTTCTGTAATCTTTAAGTGTGGAAATTGAGTATTGCATTACAAAGAAATTGAATTTGTCACAGAATGGTATTGTATCAGCTTCTCCTTCAACTCCCCAATATGAGTGAACAAAATGCTATAGTTCCCAAATTTAGGATGTTCTAAATGCTGTAGAAGTGGTACCACATGCAGTGGTCTGCGCTACCACGACCACAACCACAGCATGTGGCAACCACTTTCATACCACATTTAATATGATCCCAAATTTGGATCTTATTAATGTCCTATTTTGACAACCATAGCATTATTCGTATGACTGGGTAATGCAATGGTTCTCAATTGTGTATCCCAAACTTAGTTCCGAACACGTTTGGGATGGGACTGTCCGTATTGGTTCAATAGTTGTGAGTAGGGGTGGACACGAACAGAGCCGCTCAACAAGGGCTCGAAGCTCGGCTCGATAAAGACTAAGCTCGGCTCGTTAATTTAAGCTCGTGAACACGATTGATTAAGGCTCGCGAGCAAGTTCGTGAAACAGCTCGTTAATAGATTTGATAAAAAGCTTGTATAGTGACTTATATATATATATATATACATTTATTATAAAACTATATAATTTTAGAGAAAATATGACAAACCTCGTAAATAGGCTTGATAAATGACTGATTTATCATTAAACTAAATAGTTTTAAAGGCGCGCGAAAAAGCTCGCGATCACTTTAAAGCTCGGCTCATTTGAGCTCGTGAGCTCGTGAAAAAGCTCGCGAGCAAGCTCGACTCGGCTTGTGTCCACCCCTAGTTGTGAGACTAGGCCAAGACCCTTGTGGTCAAGTGGCATCACCTCCTCTTCCCAAGTGGGAGTGAATGGGTTCAAATCTCCCATGGGGGAGTGGGAGGGGTTTTTCCCATCCTTCATTGTAGAACATCCCAGTGTGCTTGTGTTGGGTCAATCTCTTGGGTTCTACTACTTGGATTGTGTACATTCAACATTATTAATTGTGCAAGTAGGTGCAAAGACTAATAGCTCCCTTGGTCATATCATCGTATGAGATGAAGAGAAATAAAAATCTGTACAGTCTTATGCTTTTTGAATTCTTGCATTTTTGATGTCCCTCAATGAGCCACTAATAGATGGTTAGGATAATTTGTTTAGCTTGAGTATTTGAAGACTGTAGGGTCACTTCAATATCTTTCAATCAAAATTTAGTGGGTTCATTTTCACATGTATTTAAGAAGCATTTGGGATATTTCTGCCCAAACGGTGCAGAATTGGGAAAAATGTTATTAGACGAAAATTGTGCAGAATTACGTTTCCTACAGGCTCGTGCAAACAGAATCACAAAAACTCTAATGTATGATTTATTATGAATTTTCTACTCAAATCTGATCCGTGAAAACCCCGAAACCGAAAATTGAATAATTGCTCAAATGTATGTTCAATGCTCATCTATAAATCTCAAATCACAACTTCAATCATTGTAAAAAAAAATACTAAATCTCATAATCCATAACCATACTTATTTAATATTCTATACATTTAAATTTTCAATCAAACGAGATTGAAAGAAAATAACAAGTTAACTCACCAATTTATGGATTTAAGGTTGATGATGATTAAGCAAGCCAACGGTTTGGAGTCCCTGTTGTCCTCTCTTGTTCTATTCTTCTTCTTCTTCTTCTTCTTCTTCTCTCTCTCTCTCTCTCTCTCTCTCTCTGTTTAGAAGTGTATTGGGGGCTAGGGTTAATTTTTTTCTTCAAAAGGTGGATACATATAACTCTTAATGATATAATTAAAGTAATTCCCAAGTTTAGGCTTGTGGGCTCCCAAAAGACACACATATGATCCCGAAATGCATTTCAAAATACTTAAACAACTAGTCCAAAGGGTACCCATACCCGGGCACTTAATTCTCATGTTAAATTCACTAATTAACTTACTTATGGGCCTCAAAACAGTGCCTGAAACTAAACTATTATTCTACAAAAATTGTAACTTGGTCATACAAATAATCTATCATACAATTTAATTAAAGCTCGAAATCTCTTGTCATGATAACAATGAAACATTAGAAATTTGAATACAAAAACAACCGGGGAAATATTACTGGTATTACTAATAATTTAAATATGCTTACTAGCAAATTTAATTCACGGGTTCTCCAAACTTAAAATTTTTTTAGACACGTGTCTTACCTAGGCACACCCATATAATATTGCTAACTAAAAACAATTATTAAAATAATTATTTACACACTTAGAAATTTTAGGGTTGTTACACCCAGGCACAAAAGACCTCGTCTCCGAACCCAGGCACCAAAGACCTCGGGATCACACCCGAAGCAAAAGACCCCAGGGTTACGCCCGAGGCATTGGCTTCGCTTAGATCCAACCGACGATGGGGACGAATCCCCCTAGGTGACTGATGATGGCAAGCTTCAAAAGACCCTGCAACCACCCATGTTCCAGGTCGGTTACCTACAGTCCTAGCCTCCACAAGACCCTCGTCTTAGTCAAAGTTTGGGGGGGGGGGGGGGGGGGGGGGGGGGGGGGCAGAAAGGCACAATGGACTAAACAGGCAATCACACCGGGTACTTACAAGCCTTGCGGTAACTAAGTCAAACTCTTAGACAACCCGGGTGCCTACAGTACTCAGAGGCAATAACTCCACTTAGGTCCAAACCGACGATAGAGGTTATTAAAATCTCTTAGGTTGGCCGACGATAGAGGAGCAGAAAGACCCTAAAGCAATGTGATTTAGGTCGGCTCCACCAACATGGTCAAACTCTTCTCCCAACAGTCTTGACGAAGGCTGGCTGGGCGGAAGATAACCATCCTGGGGAGTTAATACAAAAGGACCCTAAAGTAACACACTTTAGGTCGGCTTTTCCAACATGGTCAAATTCTTTTGCCCACAACCATGACGAAGGTTTACAGGTAGAAGATAACCATCCTGGAAGCTTAACTTCAAACAAAAGACTCCGAATTAGGCCGAGTCTCCACTCCCGACCAATTCTTGAGCACTTAAAGACTCCGAGTGAGGCTAAGTCTCAACTCTTAGCCAGTTCCCGAGCACTCACAAAACTCAGAAGCTCCAAGGCAGCTTCCCCGAGCATTCAGACAGTGACAAGTAACATCAAACAGATTTCCAAACTTGCCCCGATATAGCATCCGGCCAACCTTAGAAATGGGGGGCAGCTGATATACCCAAAATTGGCTCTATCCTATGACCGAGCGGTTTAAATCAGCAGCCAGTCCATGTCCTGGTCAAATCATGCACAACCCCTCGGACAAGCATCAGCCCGAGCGGTCTAGTCTACCCGAGACTCACCATCCCGAGCGGTTCATTCACGACCAGGCCAATAGGTCGGGAAGACCACACTGGCATTGTCCGTATAGGCGCAGGTTAGCTGGGCCCACAACATATGCCACAGAATATTCCAGGCAGTTTCCTACTCAAGATAGAAGACTTATGGAAGGAGCAGACTATTTCCTAATCTAATTAGGGAACCCCTACAATTAATGCCAATCAATCCTAATACAATTAGGAAACACACTTGATTTGTGTCAGTCATATCCTAATTGGATTGTATTTCCTTATCCTTATACGAGTAGGTCTCTTGCATCTATAAAAGAGATCACTCACCCCCATTAGAGGGAATCCCAATCAAAATCTCACCAAGAGTCCAACTTTTTAGTCTCTACAGCACCTCTATAGCATCACCATCACGCCCGGCCGACCTACGGTAGCTCCAAACTATTGTTGGTTCACCACTGGTCTCTGGCTTTTTACAGTATAGTGAACGTGCTCAGACACACCCGTGGACGTAGGTTCCTTCATTAATAGGGGCCAAACCACATACAAAAACCAGTCTCTCACTCTCTCTCTCTCTCTATACTGCTTTAATTTACCCAGTTGGGATATTCTGCCTGCCCCGGCATCGGCTGTGGCAGTCGGGACATCTGAACAGATCACCGCGACCCTCACATAACTCTTGAAGATCCAGCATCAAACCCAGTAGCAAATTGAAGCCCTAGTGGCCCAATAAAGCAATCCGTCATTGGCCGGGAAACAGCCCAGGAACGTTGTACACGGTCGAGAATCGATCTTGACCAGACAACGTGCCCAGGCCAACCAGTCCCGCGCGGAGGATGCCAAAGATATCAACGAAAGGCGTGCTGTCCAGGCGGAGAGGCAAGAGCATATGACCCGGGAGTCGGTCCAAGATCGCTCGGTCGAGAGCCGAAGTGTTCCTAGGCACCCGATCAACCGGAGTCCTAGCCAAGCCCGATCCCGAGAGATAGCACACCGTGAGGAAGCCTCTTCCACTGACTCGACCTACTACTCGGATACCAGTCGGGAAGATGTGGTGGCCCGTCCCAAGGATTTGCAGAAACAGATTGATGGAGTGGCCAAAAAGTTGGGC
The DNA here is from genome assembly GCA_033977485.1 of Hydrangea macrophylla. Classification (NCBI taxonomy): domain Eukaryota; kingdom Viridiplantae; phylum Streptophyta; class Magnoliopsida; order Cornales; family Hydrangeaceae; genus Hydrangea; species Hydrangea macrophylla. Next base: position 77,069,374 of record CM066999.1, read on the forward strand.
CAAAACCCTACTCAGAATCATGCCAATACCGAGACAGAGTCATAGTTCTCCAGCTAGATCACAAGGTTTGCCTTCCCGCGCAAATTTAAACAACCCCGTCTATATTCTTATAACGGCTCGGGAAGCCCGGTCGACCACGTCCGGACCTACAAGGCTCAGATGGCCCTGACCACCAACTCCGACGAACTACATTGCCTGGCCTTCCCCAGTACTCTGAAAGGCCCGGCCACTCAATGGTTTCACTCCCTGAAGCCCCGATCGGTCAAAGACTTTAAGGAGCTCAACAAATAGTTCATTAGCCAGTTCATAGGCATGCTTGACCGGCCGCTACCTGACACCCGACTACTCACTGTCAGACAGCGGAGGGGAGAGCCGTTGAAAGATTACACCGATCGGTTCAACCAACAAAAGCTTCATGTCCTCAATCTGAACGAGACAGTCGCCATTACAGCCTTCTGTTCGGGAGTTCAACACACCAAGTACGCCACGTCGTTTTACCAAAATTGACCGGCAACCTTGGTTGAAGTTGCAGAGAGGGTTGGAAAATACATTGACACCGAAGAATTTTTAAAAACCAAAGACCTCGGGCGCATAAGCAACGAGTCTTCCAGATGTAAGCGAAAGCGAAACCAGCCAAGCAATTCTGACAGTTCTTCCAGTTCACAGCAGTCAAGGTCCGGCAGCCCCAACTCGACCTACAAGTCATAGCAGTCAGGGTCCGGCAGTCCCGACCTGACCTCCAGTTCACAGCAGTCTGAATCTGGCAGCCCCGACCCGACCTCCAGTTTGGAGCAGTCAGGATCCAGTGATCCTGACCTTACTTCCAACCCAGAGTAATCAGGAGCCCGATAATTCAGACCCGACCTCTTGTCTCTAACAGTCTCGACCAATCCAACTACAATGGTACTTGCCCGATCATCGTATGAGGCTTCGCAGTCTATCAGAGAGCTCTTCAAAAGACCTCGGGCCACACCCGAGGCACATCAAAAGACCTCGGGCTCCAAACCCATGCACAAAAGACCTCGGTCTCCGAACCCAAGCTACAAAGACCTTGGGATCACACCCGAAGCAAAAGACCCCGCGGTTACGCCCGAGGCATTGACTTCGCTTAGGTCCAATCGACGATGGGGACGAATCCCCCTAGGTGGCTGATGATGGCAAGCTTCAAAAGACCCTGCAACCACCCATGTTCCAGGTCGGTTACCTACAGTCCTAGCCTCCACAAGACCCTCGTCTTAGCCAAAGCTTGGGGGGGGGGGGGGGGCAGAAAGGCACAATGGACTAAACAGGCAATCACACCGAGTACTTACAGGCCTTGCGGTAACTAAGTCAAACTCTTAGACAACCCGGGTGCCTACAGTACTCAGAGGCAATAACTCCACTTAGGTCCAAACCGACGATAGAGGTGACTAAAATTTCTTAGGTTGGCCAACGATAGAGGAGCAAAAAGACCCTAAAGCAATGTGATTTAGGTCGGCTCCACCAACATGGTCAAACTCTTATCCCAACAGTCTTGACCAAGGCTGGCTGGGCGGAAGATAACCATCCTGGGGAGTTAATACAAAAGGACCCTAAAGTAACACACTTTAGGTCGGCTTTTCTAACATGGTCAAATTCTTTTGCCCACAACCTTGACAAAGGTTTACAGGTAGAAGATAACCATCCTGGAAGCTTAACTTCAAACAAAAGACTCCGAATTAGGCCGAGTCTCCACTCCCGGCCAATTCTCGAGCACTTAAAGACTCCGAGCTAGGCTAAGTCTCAACTCTTAGCCAGTTCCTGAGCACTCACAAAACTCAGAAGCTCTAAGGCAGCTTCCCCAAGCATTCAGACAGTGGCAAGTAACATCAAACAAATTTCCAAACTTGCCTCGATATATCATCCGACCAACCTTGGAAATGGGGGGCAGCTGATACACCCAAAATTGGCTCTATCCTATGACCGAGCGGTTCAAATCAACAGCCAGTCCATGTCCCGGTCAAATCATGCACAACTCCTCAAACAAGCATCAGCCCGAGCAGTCTAGTCTACCCGAGTCTCACCATCCCGAGCGGTTCATTCACGACCAGGCCAACAGGTTGGGAAGACCACACTGGCACTATTCGTACTGGCGCAGGCCAACTGGGCCCACAACATATGCCCCAGAATATTCCAGGCAGTTTTCTATTCAAGATAGAAGACTTATGGAAGGAGCAGACTGTTTCCTAATCTAATTAGGGAACCCCTACAATTAATGCCAATCAATCCTAATACAATTAGGAAACGCACTTGATTTGTGTCAATCACATCCTAATTGGATTGTATTTCCTTATCCTTGTACGAGTAGGTCTCTTGCATCTATAAAAGAGATCACTCACCCCCATTAGAAGGGATTCCAATCAAAATCTCACCAAGAGTCCAACTTTTTAGTCTCTACAGCACCTCTATAGCGTCACCATCACGCCCGACCGGCCTACGGTAGCTCCAAACTATTGTTGGTTCACCATAGGTCCCCGACTTTTTACAGTATATTGAACGTGCTCAAACACACCCGTGGACGTAGGTTCCTTCATTAACAGGGCCGAACCACATACAAAAACCAGTCTCTCACTCTCTCTCTCTCTCTATACTGCTTTAATTTACCCTTACCAAATTTTGGCATCATTACCGACTAAATGGGTCTTGATGATCAAAATCTATGATGAGGTGACCATGAACATGGCCCACGACATTGACTATAATCCAAATCCAACCCCCTTAAGTGACGTGAACACGTGTCAAATTGGTTCTCATGATTCACGAGCGGCCCACCATGTTGACTTTATGAATGTTGATATGGCACAAGGAATACCAGCTTCCTGAGCTCTTGTGTCCGATGGAACAAACACAAGGAAAGCCCAATAAAATAGAATTAAAATGGTCAAACAAGTCTTTAGGCCGATGGACTGTGGTGAGCACATGCACTTGGTCAGCGTAATTTCTTGATAATTAATCTAAACTATAGCCACAGTGATCGGGCTCCAATGGCTATCCTCATCGGGCTAGCTTGACCAAACAGTTCGAATGAGATATGTTAGTCAGCCAAATTGCAATGATGGTCAGTCCGATTGTAACAAAAATGGTTCAAATGTTATCCGACCTCACCAACTTTGAACCAATCACTTGGCCATTAATTTTGCCATCGGTTTCATAGTCCGAATGAAAATATTCCAATCGGCCTTATACAAATTTTAACTTAAAAATGTATATTTTAGGTGCAAACAGGTTCATCCTACGAAAAGTTCACGGAATCATCCAAGCGTCCGGTCTCTAAGTGTATCTACACGAGCAATGCACGAACTAGAAGAAACCTTTGATTTTCTCCAACAAAGTGAGAAAGATGAAAGATAGAGAGGTCACAACTAAAGTGACCGTGCAGTTTTGGGCTCTTTAAGTTGAGTGGGGTTGGGAGAATATTTCATGTGTTAGCATTCTAATTCTCTCACCACTTAGTTTATTTATAATAAATCTATAAGTTACTTTCCTAATCAAATTAGGAAATCATACAATTTGATTAGAAGATTTTCTTACATCAAATACATACTTCTAATATTATTATACTACTTCTATATTAATAACTTAATATTAAAATAGGCCCTTAAAACTTCTTCTAATTACACATTGCTCTTTTGTGTATGACCCCTTAGGTTTAAGGAGGGGAATAATCCCCGCCCCGAATAGAAAGGGTTTGCAGGAGGTCTAATAGGAGTAGGAGCAAGTTTGGTAAACAAAATCAAAATCTTACAAGAGTCGGGACGAATGTGGTATTTAATACCAGCTACTGAATATAACTCGCCCCGCCTCGATTAAAATAATAGTTTACACATATATATATATATCCTTTTACTTATACTTTATATATAGGGAGCTCAACCATAGCACCCTATAGTACAAACTATAGTAGCTAAAACCTAAGGGCCAAAATTTTAACTCAATAAGCCCTTTCCCTACAAAAAGACCAAAATGACCTAATTTCCTACAAAAATCAGAAAATATCCAACAAAATTAACGACAAAGATAGTGTTTGATTCAAATTTTCTTTTACAGAGCAAAAAATGGTGATGATGGCAGTGGTGATGGTGGTGGTGGTGGTGGCGGCAATACACACACATATATACATATACACGCACACGTACATACATATATACACACAGATAGATGATATTATCTGTGTGTATATATATGTGCATATATATATCATCTTCTTCTTCATGATGGTGGTGATGACGGTGACGATGGTGGTGGTGGTGCTGCGATGGTAGTAGTGGTGGTGATGATGATGGTGTTGTCATTGGTGATGGTGACGACGATGGTGATGGTGGTGGTGGTGGTGCGATGATGGTGGTGGTGATGGTGGCGGTGATGTCAGTGGTAGTGGTAACGATGATGGTGATGGTGATAACAGATAATATTATCTATTGGATAACAGAACTCTGTTATGAAACAGATAATATTATCTGTTTCGAACCAGATAACCAAGGAAAAGGAATTGCTATGGTGGTGATGGCAATGGTGGTGGTGGTGCTGCAATGGTGGTGGTGGTAGTGGTGCTAATGACGATGGTGATGTCAGTGGTAGTGGTAATAATGATGATGATGGTGATGGTGATAACAGATAATCTTATCTATTGGGTAACAGAGCTCTGTTATGAAACAGATAATATTATCTGTTTTAAACCAGATAACCAAGGAAAAAGAACTGCTCATCTACGAAGACGACGAGGAAGAAGAAAATGATGATGAAAATAAAGAAGAAGAATAGGAAGATGATAAAAATAGAATGTAAAAAAACATAATTGCTGTTGAAAAATACATACCATTCCTATTTTGTTCTCTGATTTGCTCTATATTAAATGAGGTTGTTCTATAGGAAAACAGATAATGTTATCTGCTGTGTTCAACTTTTACATAACATACAATTGCTTTATCCCTTGCACATTATTGATAGCTTTATCTGTTCTACATCATAAAATTTTTACTTTTGCAATGCTAATTATCTGTACAGCTCATGTTTTCTGTAATTTGTTGACAAAGTTTAGCAGATGATATTATCTGTTTGGCAACAGAACTCTGTTGTAAAACAGATAATATTATCTGTTTTGAACTAGATAATATTATACAGATAACATTATCTGTTATGAACCAGATAATTTATCTCATGTACATTATAGATAAATATATGTTCTAATTAGCAACTGAAGCTCTTGTACACAACAGATAACATTATCTGTTGTTCATGACATATTCTCTATTGTGCATTACAAATTCTTTTGTCCAATAGATTATTATCTGTTGTGAATTACAGATAGCTGATGTCAGAATCAAGATATAAAAAGTGTACTTTACTTTTCTAAAGATTTGTAGTAGTGAAAGTAAAGGTTGAACCCACAGAGATTGAAATACTAAGCACTTTAATCTTAAAACCTAAATCTAATTAATTAAGAAAATGGATTTTGTTTTGAATTGTAATTAAACTAATGAAACTAATTAAAATAAATCTAAATTATGAAAGCAATTAAAAGTTGTTTTTATAAATATGTTTAAAGGAACCTAGGATTTCAAATCCACCACTAGCTTCATAATAGGAATATTTATGTATTCAATTAAGTTATTAAGTCGGATGATAATGGGGAATCGTAGCTACAAGCCTAATTCCTCCGTCAAGAAAATAACTATGGTTCAAGCACCAACATAATCCATCTTCGGTTAGCACGAATTATCCCACACTAAACTAGGGTTGTGACATAATCCGTCTAACCTAGGCATGGACTATTCGGATACTTGATAGCACAATTCAATAAAGCACCATTACATGTAAATAATCTATACAAGCACAGCAAATATAGATCATTTCAAAATAGATCTAAGACAAGAATAGATTTTGAAAGCAATGATTTAATCAATAGAAGTCTGATTTATTTATAAAAATCCTCAAAACATGTAACTATCATCCATACATAATAAAACTAAAAGAAATACATAAATAAAACCTTATTACTTGGCTAGGGTTTCATTGAAACCCTAGATCTAGGTTTAGTTGGCCATAGAATAAAGGATTTGCAAGAGGTTGATGGAGGAGGCCATGGGAATCATTGGTCTCCTTCTTCTTCTCCTTGCTTTCCTCTCTTCAATGGCTGGAAGTATATTGTATATGGCTGTATGTATATGTGTCTACTAGAGTCTAACCCCTAAGTATTATAAAAACTAAGTATATATAGAGTTTACAACAAGTTTTGGGAGCTTTCCTAACCCGAAACGCACTAGAACTGCTATATTTTACAGTCTGGACGTAATTGAGCAGTTTCGTTTGCACAAGAGTCTTTAGTATACTGAAATATGCGTCTTTGGTTTTTACACAGGTCGCGCGCGCGGACCGCCCGAGCGCGATATTGGGAGGTCGCGCGAGCGGATCGCGCGCGCGATTGGCTTTTTTCAGCTTCTTTCTACTTGTTTTTTCACCCTGTTTAGCCTGGATTACTTGATTTCTTCCAAAACCTGTCAGAAAATAGAAAATGAAGTAAAATTATACAAAAATATGATAAAAAGGTACTAACAAATGCGAATTAAGGCGTATAATTAGGATTTGTTCTCTCCCGATCAATAACTTTATATGTTCTAAATAACAAATATCACTCTTTTTCTGTCAACTATGTAGGTACTTATGTGGACGAGAACTGGGAATGACAACCAAGGAAAAAGAACTGCTCATCTACGAATACGACGAGGAATAGGAAAATGATGATGAAAATGAAGAAGAATAACAGGAAGATGATCATGAAGATGAAGGAGCAGATCAATTAAAAGAAAGTGATAAAGAAGAAGCAGCCAACAAGGATGATAGTGAAGAAAAAAAAGAAGTCAACAAGGAATTAAGAGAGTGGAGAAGAAGAAGAAGAAGACCGAAGAAGAAAAATGATTAAAAGAAATAAACCAAAAATGAAGAGAGTTATAAACAACAAGAAGAAGATAGCGATGAAGAAAAAAAGGAAGAGAGTGAAGAAGAAGTTTATAACAGATATTGTCAAAAACAGATAATATTATCTGTTTTCAAAAACAGATAATATTGTGGTGCTGCTGGTGGTGGCCGTGGTGGTGCTGTGATGGCGGTGGTTGTGAATTGTGATGTTATGGGGGTGGGGGTGGTAGTGGTGGTGGTGCGGTGGTGGTGGTGCTCCGATGGTGGTGGTGGTGCTACAAAATTATCTGTTTTCGAAAACAGATAATATTATCTGTTTTCAAAAACAGATAATATTGTGGTGCTCCTGGTGGTGGTCGTGGTGGTGCTGTGATAGCGGTGGTTGTGAACTATTTGTGAACTGTTTTAACATATAATAATCTGTTTTAATATCATAACCATCATATACCATAAACTTGTCATTGGTTACAAAACATATAATAATATGTGTTATAAAACATATAATACTATCTCTTGAAACCAAAAAGACCAGCAATCCAGACAGAAAAGGTGAAATATTAGGGTTCAATCGCATATTACAGGATTTCTAGGGTTTAATGGCATATTATCTATTTTGTTGATCTATAATAACATCATAATGATTAGTATTTGTTACCAAACAGATAATATTATGTGTTGAGCATGACAGTATTATCTATCAGTGAAATTATATGTTTTGGTTATATTATCTATTGAGCATGACAAATAATAACATCACAGTGGTGCTGTAATGGGAGGGGGGGTGTTGGTGGTGGTGGTGGTGCTGCGGTGGTGGTGGTGGTGGTGTAAAATTATCTATTTTTGAAAATAGATAATATCAAAATAGATAATATTTTCTATTTTCAAAAACAGATAATATTGTGGTCATGGTGGTGCTGTGATGGCAGTGGTTGTGATGCGATGGTGGTGATGGTGGTCATGACGATGGTGGTGGTGATGGCGGCAGTGACGATGGTGGTGGTGGTAGTGGTGATGATGATGGTGATGGTGATGACCTGGAGACGTCGATGGTAGTGGTGGTGCTGCGATGGTGGTGATGGTAGTCATGACGATGGTGGTGGTGATGACAGTGACGATGGTGGTGGTGGTGATGACAATGGTGATGGTGACGACGATGGAGACGGCGAAGGTAGTGATGGTGCTGCGATGGTACTGGTACTAGTGTTGCGATGGTAGACGTGATGGCGATGGTGGTGGTGCTGCTGCTATGGTGGACACGGTGGCGAGGGTGGTGGTGCTATAATGGTGGCAATGGTGGTGCTGCGATAGTGGTGGTGCTGCGATGGTGGCAATAGTGGTGCTGTGATGGCAGTGGTAGTGGCATGGTGGCAATGGGATGGCATGGTGGCGATGCTGGTGGTGGTGGTAGCTGCGACGGTGGCGATCGTGCTGGTGGTGAAGATGACGATGTGGTAGTGGTGGGGGTAGATTTGTCATAATTTTTTTTTTAATTAAGATGGGGTTTAACTTAAAAACAAATAAGCACTTTGGTTTTATATTGAAAAATAAGTCTAGTTGGGTTTTACAAACTATAGACCAATTTTAAGGGGTTTATCTCAAAATTTCCCTTTATATATTTATAATGTGAATGGTATGTATGAATTGTTTATACGTAACTTGAAAAAGCAATTTATAAATATTTTTTATGTAGTAATTCTTCTATTTTTTGGTAAATTTTTATTTTCTGTGCGTCGCATGGGTTGTTGACTAGTTATCAAGTGTTGTGAATGTGTTAGATTGTTTGGTCAACTTACCTAAATTTGACTAGATAGCTTCAAAATAAAAGTAAACCTTTTTACAGACTGATATCAAGACATTGCATTTTAAATTAACTACCATTGTGCACTTTGATTCAGATACATGGTAGTGTTATTTTTTTTTTTAATTTATCATTTGGTGCAGTGATCTCATACGAGGACATATTTGTCGGGGCCTAGAGGGGATAAGGTTCAAACCCTAATATGAGCGTGCCATGGAGAGATTCTTTATCAATTATGCTGAGTTGTTGCTCATAGTAGTGCTATTTTTTGACAACATGAAATTTGGGTCTTTAAAATTTATTTTCGTGGAATTGGACAGAAATAAATCGAGTTTGTATTGAGATATTGTTGAATTTTATATAAATTCAAACAATTCCAAGGCTTTAATTCCATTCTTTCCACAGCAGCAGAGTGTGAAAAAATTAAGGGGTTGGTTTTGAATTTTTATGTTTCTTTTCTGAAAAGTGTGAATGTAATAATTATGCATACATCTCAAGAAATATTTAGTTGTTGGTCCCTCTGTCTGTAGATATTTCTGTATAGCGTTAGAAATATGAAGATCCAAAAAGTTTAAGTAATAGGGAGAACATTTTCAGTGATTTAATTTATATTCTTTGCTTGAGGACATGAATTCAGTGATATTCATTAAATGAGGATATCAAAATTAAAACAAAACAATAGATACAACTTTATATAACACATCATTTCAATCAATGTTGGTTAAATCTTACATCATGTAACAACTGATTTACATCCACCAACTTTTAATTATAGTAATAAAAATTTGAAAAGAATGTATAATCTAATTGACTTAGTATAATTGGAAAATGCAGAGAATTAAGCCAATTTAACAATTAAAACCTCATCTTATGATTATTTGCAAAGTGGCTTCAATCCTTCCCAACTATATAAGCTACAAGTAGGAATATATATGTGTATATATATATATATATAATATATAAAAGAGTAATGATATGCTTCCCAAATTTCTATCTCAAATGATGTGGTAGTAGGGTCAGGTAAACAACTTCCAATAAAAATTCAACTGGTCCTACCGTATTAGACCTGGCCCCACTGCTATATTATTTGAGTAGCACTTTTGGGATAGAAATTTGGAAAGTACAACATTACTCTAAAAAAAACAACAAAACACACATTCCTACATTTCCAGTGGGAAAAAGAAGTAGGCAACTGAAAATACCATCTATTACATATGAGTTCAAGCATGTCACAGCTAGGGAAAACATTATGATACCTCCTAGTGGTTTAGAATCCACAACTAGTTTGACTTATTGCTCTTAAGGGAATGTTTGAGTTCTAGTTTTCAATGTTACAATATTTTGAGATTGATTACAAAATTTTGACACCTTGGGATGTATCCTACAAGCAATGTTTTGAAAACCGGACCGTTTATCAAACCGGAAAAATGACTGGATCACGGGTTGTCGGTTCAATCGGGGTTGAACCAGAATCAAACCGTGATATAATAATTACATAATTTAATTTGTATTTATAAAGTTTAATAACAAAATAAAATTAAAAATGTAAAAAACAGATTACATAGAAATTCAAAATTTCAGTACATGTTATTACACCCTTAAAATTGAAGGACTTATGAAAAAACAACATTAACTCAAGGACTTAGAATTGCTTTATATGTGTGTGTATATATATATATATATATAGAGAGAGAGAGAGAGAGAGAGAGAGAGAGAGAGGATTCTAGAAAATCATTAAATAAAAAATGCACATGGGAAGTCAAACTGTCAAAGTCTATTCTGAAAATTTTACATTGGGAAATTCAAAATTGAACTAAACATTACTTCAAACTGTCAAAGGTGGCCCATGCACTTGGCGTTTTGCTAATGTGTCACGCCCCGACGTAGCATAAATAAGGAAAGCATTTAATTTTCTTTATGGACCCGTAGGTCGCGACAGTTTGAAGGATCGATTCCGTCCCAAACGTCGAACAACAAAACATAAAAATCAGAGCAGAGCAATCAAGGCTTATAAAATTTTTCTAACTTAATAGTTATTACAACACGGGGTCTCTAAAGGCACAAACCGCCTTAAATCAAAATAATAACTATTGTCTATTACAGTCATCCTTATTACAAACAAGTTCATAACATATAAACTTAAAGCATATAATATTTAAACATTCTCCTTCCTGATAGTTGAACTCAATTGGCGTAGTCATAAAGTTCAGCCTCATCATAACCTGAAAAGCCTAGACACGAATGTCCAGGACGCATCAACGTCGTCAGCTTCAAGAAGCTGGTGAGTATTAAAAACATAACCTTGAATGTAATATATGCTCATTTACCTTTTTCCATTTTTCAGTTTTGTAAAATCAACGGTTTAACCATAGAACGAATTCAATTTATAAAACAACGAGAAATATGTTCAAAAGTCGTTCATTTATAAAACATATGACCATGTATAAGACAATGCACCAAACTCATCTTACTGACTCTTTTCTCTCGACAAGCACAACAACCCACTATCTCACACCAGTATCTTTGAAATACTCCGATAGCCACACTTTAGCACAGGGGTGCCAGGGAATGTCCAGTTTGCCTCACACTTTAGTACGGGGTACCAGGGAGTGTCCAATGCCTCACACCTAATCCGACTCGCAAATACCGGAGGAAACCTCACGCAGTATCCAGACTCGGGTATCAAGGAGTGTCCGTAGGCCACACTTTAGCACTACCATAGGTGCCAGGGAATGTCCAAGTTCAGTGTCACACACTTTGACGCTACCATGGTCGTCAGGGAGTGTCCAGCTTTGCCACCGTCGCATTTCAAAGACACTCTCACCGCAATCTCAACACGTCACACTTTGGTACACAATTACCAGGGAGTGTCCACAACACAACTCAACCACACACTCTTTACCACACTGACCATTACTCTTTTCCACACTGACTACCACACACCATGCATGTACAACTGACTCCACATGTATGTCATGAAACCTTAATCATAAAGTAAAATGTTGAAATATAGGAACCACGTACGTGCGGGGATTGTTAAGTCATAATACATCGTTCAATCGTCCAAACGTAACCAAAAAGGATTCAGTTTTAGTAAATTTTCCTAACAGAGCTTTAAAAGTTCATAAAACATCACCCAAATAGTTCCTTAACACAAAACAAGCACAAACCAGAAATTGTCAGAAGTCGCGCGCGCGGGCCGCTCGTACGAAGGGTCACTTGCGCGATATGTGCATTTTCTGTTTTTCTTATATAAAATTTCTATCTGCCAGAATACACAAGGGTCGCTCCCGTGGTCCGCTCGCGCGACCCCTCGCTTGCGCGATCACGCGTGCGAGTTCAGGCAGTGTCTTCATATTCTTCGTGGAGAATGCTCTATTTCGGAATTTAAGGGTCCTTTTGACCCATTTTCAAATCCGAAAGTTACTAGGCCTTATTATATATGAATCTCTTCGATTTTTCGCAAGGATTATGAATCTAAAGCCAATTTTACATGAATCTAAACATAGCTCAGGAATTTATGAAAAACTAAAAGATGATAAAACTTAATTTCTTATATACTTCCTCATATGAACAAATTAGGCTTTCATACTTTGACAGGAGCTTGTATGCATCCTAATCTTTCATATTCATCTCTGAAAACAAGTTTTGTTTAAGGTTGAAAAACTCATGTTTTCAAGCTATGGAGTTTCTTGAAGAAATTAGCAATGGTGGTTTTACAATTACACATAATCAAATAGTAAACAAGCATAAGTTTACATTCCAAGTGAGTTAGTAATACTCACTGAACAAGAGGATAGAGAATTTTGTTGAGAAAGAGCTTAAATCAATAAACCCAATTGAAGCTTGAAAGTTATGGAGTTTGTGTAACTCCTTTCTCCAAAAATTCAGCAACTAACTCTCAAGCTCTCTCTCTATTCTCTCTGTGTATCACTCTCTTTCAGCTTGTATTTTCAGAATGTGAGTTGTGTGAGGTGAGGTGTGGATTATATAGAAAAAAATCAAGTCTTGGATCCCAAGTTCATATACACAATAATACATACGTATATAAACTGATTCATAACTCCACAGATCACCAAAGGACAAGAATAGGTGTATAGGGGCCAAGCTAGGGGTGTTTGGGAGTTTAAGCCTAAGGTTGCAAACTAACACATACAAGCATGGGGTTGCCAAACAAGGTACACACAAATTGCTTGGGAATAACTTATCATGTTTGGGTACAACAACTTATGGCACTATACTAAGCATATACAAAAATGCATTCCCAAACAAAACCCAAATCAATCATTAGATGACATAAATGGAGTTAAAGTATGTGTCCAATCTGCTTTACGTCCAATCCAAAAATCTGTGCAAGTTAACGCGGCGCGGACAGTTTTGGACATGAACTGGTATTTTCGTGGCACGGTGATACCCACAAAAATACAAAAAATTCATTGTAATGTAGGAAATGATTTTCCGGTTTTATAAAAACATAGTTTGAGTTCACCGTAAACATTTTCACCATTCTGAATTACAGATTTTGAAATCCACACAGGTATTACAAACTTTATAAAAATTACAGTTTGACCCTAAAAAGAATTTTAATAAAAGTTAAAACAAAATTTAAAGTTTAACACATGGGAATTGAAATTAAAATAAAAGCAAACAATACAAATTGAATTTAAATATGACAATGCAATTAAATGTTTATGAATTTTCTTCACCGATCACATGTTGTTTTCTTTGATGTTTTCCCTGCTTGTATCCAGTCTCTCATATCTGCTGAGACTGGGATTGTTTGATTATTGCAATGAATTCCCACTTTTTCCATTAAAAAAAATTGAACTAAACATTACTTCAACATTACTTCACAGTCTTCACGTCTTGAATCTGGTGAGCACTACTATGACTCTATCTTTCTCTCTCTCTTGTGACAGCCGGTCTCACTCTCTCTCTCACTCAATCTGGTTTATCTCACTTTCTCTCTCAACACTTAATCCTCCTCCAGATCTGAATCTGGTTTATTTCTCTCTTTCTCTGTGTCTTTCTTTCTCTCAACACTTAGTCCTCCTTCAGTTCTGACTTTGGTTTACCTCTCTCTCTCTCTCTCTCTCTCTCTCTCTCTCCATTCTGCCTGGTGAACAAGAAGACGGTGACTGTCGGTGAACAAGGCGGCAGCGATGGTAAGAGATGCATGGCAACTGTGACATACTTGAACCAGACAGGTGCAAAAATTGAGACCGGTTCTTCAGTTCTCTATTTTAACCGGTCTGCCCACCGGTTCTGGGTGGTTAATGTCCCACAAACGATTGCCGAATCAAACCGAACCGGAACTCCTACCGGTTGGCGGTTTAATCGGTTAAACCGGCCAGTCAGGTCCGATTTTTAAAACCATGCCTACAAGATCCCAACAACTGGGATGTATTATATTAGATCCCACAACTATTGATTATCCTTGTAGTTAAATACGAGTGGTTAAACTAACTACATATAACACCCGTAATTGTGTTAATGCATTTCATTACATTGTCATGCATGATAATGTGATGTGGCATGTCTTATGACATATGTTTGAGTGAGTTTTGACTCACAAGTTCATTTGGGTGTCTGAGTTAAAGATCCCTTTGAGACTGTGTTTATGAGTATTTGTTGTTGTGATGTCTCTCCGAGTATGAGACGGTCACTGTGAAATATCTTAAATGTTTATCTGAAAATAAATGTTTACCTGTGTATTTCACTATCTGTATTATTTTCTGGCTTAGAATTTATTTTTGTTGTTAGATTTAGCATCCTGGTGAGGACGAATTAACACGCTATTAATTTGGTAGGCTAATTAGCAAGTTTGAAAAAGTCAAGAAGAAACTTGCATTTTAGCAACCAAATGGAACTTAGACGAAAATTGTTATAATTTCTAGTTTTCACTCGTAAAGCTATGAATTAGCTGTGTAGGAAATTTTAGAGACTAATTAGGAGTTTTGAAAACTCGTGGGGAGGTAATCACAATTTTCGAAAGTGTTGCCTATATATAGATAGAGATGATCTTGATATTTTCCAAAAGCTTAACCTAAGTTTCAAGAAAGAGGCCAAAAGGGAGATTTGATTGCTTAGAGCTTCTCGACACCAAACGACGACCGTTTGTCCGCTGGTTTTTCACCAAATTTCGTATTTGAACTCCTCGAGGTAAGGCCATTGTTTTGATACCTATTAGGCCTTGTTTGGCCAAGTTTTCTGAAAAGTTATTTTCTAGAATTTTTTTATAAAAGTTGATAATTGGACTTTTGATCCATAGGGATTTTACTAGAAGGTTTTCTGCACGTTCTTTGTGCACGAGTTTTCTTTGGATCAAATTATAGGAGCGTTATTCGGAGGTGAGTGATTCAGCTATGTATTTTGGAATGATTCCTTGACATGTATTCATGTTTTGTGTGAATAGCATGTGTTACTCCATAGAGATATATTGTGTGGTTCATATTGGGTAATTATATTGATAAATAGGCCCAATAGCATGGTGAAATGTTTTGTTTACCGAGAGCATGGTGATATGTATTCGAGCATGTTGAGTTGCTTATTTGGGTCAAAGAAGTGCGTGTATCAAGCCATCGTTGTGGAGCCATTATAGGCATAAGGTCGCACGTGGAAGAGAAGAAACGTGGGTCTTACCCTTTCGCGTGGACTTATTGGTGAGGAGTCACGGATTGGGAGTATGGAATGTACATGTAAGACTCCGGAGACTAGTATGAATTGTAGAGATGTGAATGCGAACATGTTTATCATTCATGCGCATTTGTTATTTTATTCACTAAGCGTTAGCTTAAACAAATCGAATATGTGTGGTTATTCAAATAACCATTTCAGGTGTTAATGCCGGCGAGGAATCGGGGAAGTGATCGCGTGACATCGAGAGTTCACTTAGAAGACGACTTGTCATGTTTATTCTATAGTTTTGTAATCGAATCGTCTATTTCATTGTTAACAAGGAACATGCAATAGAAATGGATAATAGTCTTGTATACATTTCATTTGAGTTCCAAGTAGGGGTGTAATTCGGTCGATTTCGGTCAGTTTTTGACCAACTTTTGGCACCGAATCGAGCTGTTCGATTTTGGAAATAGAGGAGCCGAAACTGATCGAAGAGCTTTCGGTGCGGTTCGGTGTCGATTTTGGTTGGTTTAGTCGGTTTGGTTGGTATGGGCTTTTATTTTGGGCCTGCTGTTTTGTGCTAGAATTTTTTTTTTTAATTTCTTAATATTTTGGGCCAATTACCTTTATTTTCCACAATTCACAAGTTTGGGCCCATTTGGGCTGAAAAACAAATCCTAATTTCATGATGTTTTACAGTATTATTGTATTGGGTTGACTAACTTTATATACCTAATTCCACATGTATTGGGCTTCATTCAAATAAGAACAATCAAAACAATCAAAATTCCAAACCAACAGGCAAAACCAAATTAGATCAAGAAAAAAAAAAAAAGCAAGTAAGCAACCAACCAAAGGTCCAAAGCAATCCAAACCAACAGACAAGGCAACACCACAAAATAAATCAGTCCCAACCTCCCAGGTTCTAGCAATGTAAGCCAACAATGAAAACAATCCTAATAGGCAAAGGATCCAAACACACATCCAACATAAAGTCCAACATAAAATCCAAACACATAATTAAAAAAAATCATTTTCTCCTTTCGGTGTGAGTTTCCCACTTTCCCTTGATTCAAGTAGCCAAACCTGAAATGAAAACAAGACAATGAAATCAACAAATTGAATAAGAAAACCATTAATTAAATTATTATTGAGCACTCGAGAAAATAAAGCTTTACCTCTATCAAAATAAACATTCCTAGTCCTCAATGAGAATAGACTCCGATGAAGGCCCCTCTACATTGACTAAATAAAATAGAAAAGTAGACAAGTTACTGAGTTACTCTAAAAGAGGAAAACAAAAATACTTGATAAAGATTTTATTACCTGATTCAAGCATTTCATATTGTTCAATCTCATTCATAACAACTGGGGATGATGAAGAGCGCAACCAATTTTGTGTGCAAATAAGTGCCTCGACCGTAGTAGGCAACAACGAACTACAAAATGGATCGAGGACATGACCTCCCGTGCTAAACGCAGACTCAGAGGCAACTGTTGACACGGGAATAGCTAGTACATCTCAAGCTATTTGGGAAACAATGGGGTATTTGGTGGAAATAATCTTCCACCAACCCAATACATCAAAATCAACAGAATTAATTTTGCACGCTTCTATCAAGTATCTCTCCAATTCATTCTTGGAGACTATACTACTTTGATGTTCCAAGCGTCTCTGACAGTCCAAATCAAAAGATGCCCTAGCGTTATCACCACCATCAATATCCATACCCCCCCAATTCTTCCTTCAAATTTGTTTCTGTACTTGCATTTGAATCGTTGTTCACATACCACTCATAAAGATTATTCAACTTCTCTTTTAGTTTATCCATCAAAGCCTTAACCATACTTACTTCATACACCTTTTCAAAGCAATATTCAATAACCAACAATTTGCGCCGTGGATCAAGCACCATTGCAACAAATAACAAAAAAATTATCTTTTCATAGCGACCCCAATACTTTTCAAATTTGTGTCTCATCCCTCAGCCATCATTCTTAAACTTATATCGTTGTGACTACATAATTTATTAATTTCAGTTTGAATGAAAACAATCTCCATATAAAAAGCATTTGAAGTGACAAATGAAGACCCTGAAAACGTAAGGTTGCATTGTGAAAAAGTTTAAGAAACTTCACAAACAACCTAGCTTTTTCCCAATCATCACTATCCGGAGGACCCAACATCTTCCGTCCACTATGTCTCCCACTCCCACTCCCACTTTCATCCCTATCATCATTCACAACACTTTTAAAGTAAGAAGAAAAAGCTAGATCCTCCTCCTCTAAACGTTCAATTGCATTCTCAAATTGCACGACCCTTTCCAACATAAGATAGGTTGAATTCCATCTAGTTGGCACATCTAAGCAAAGAAAAGCTTTAGTATTGATGTTCTCTTTTTCGGCACATATCTTAAACTTAGCCAACCTAGATGGAGATGACCTCACATACCTCACAACATTACGGACCTTAATGATTGATTCATCTAATTCTTTTAACTCATCACTAACAATCAAGTTTAAAATGTGTGCGCAACATCTCATGTGCAAAAATTCATGCTCTAAAACAATTCCCTTTCTATTCTTAGTTTTCCTCCTCAAATGATTAATGTTACCATTATTAGAGCTTGCATTATCAACCTTCATAGTTAGAAACTTATCAATTCCCCAATCTAACAAGCACCCCTCAATCGCCTTACCAAGTGTATCACCCTTATGATCAGACACTAAATTAAAACTAAGGATTTTCTTGTGAAGTTTCCAATCGGCATCTATGAAATGTCCAGTGAGAGACATGTAGTTTAAATTTTGAGTCGAGGTCCACGTATCGGTGGTAAGGCAAATACACTGACCTTTTAGAAAACTCTTCATCTTTTTCTTCTCATTTGCATAAAGTAATAAAACATCTTTAGCAATCGTAATCCGGGAAGGGATCTTAACCCACTTTGACTGGACAACTTGCATAAATTCTTTAAATCCCTCAGTTTCCACAAATCTAAATGACAACTCATTTTTAATAATCAATTTGGCAAGTGCTTTTCTACAAGCATCAACATTGAAAATCATTGGCCCAAGTTGGCCAACACCATCTCCATGTTCACCTATGGGTTTGAATCCTAAGATCGATTGGGACTAGTCCTGTTTCTAAATGGATTTTTTTTTGCATTGAGATTCAAGGTGGGTTATTTGTGTCCAATATTGCATTCTTAACTTCATGATTCTACTCTTATTGGACACGAATTATCACTTAAACTGGGAGATTTAATGGATAAATTGTGCTTTTGTTGTTCTTCTTGTTGTTCACTCTTTGCTAATAAAAACTTCATTTTTATAGATAAGTGAGACTTGGTTGAAGATCATAGTCGAATTGTGAGATTATATCTAAAACGAAGTAAAAATTCAGAATCTACCCAGGCGGATCGATCCGGCATTACATCGCTGATCGATCCGCGGGTTTCGCTGAAGATTCTACCTCATAATTGAAGAATCGAATCGATCCGGCTTTTTGCCTTGGATCGATCCACAACCTCTGATGTTTTCTTCTCCTTTTTATTACAAGATTGTCATTATGTGTATATAGTATAAATAGTTAGGGATAGATTTTTGTGAGGGTTAGCTTTTATTTTATTTGGATTTTTAGGTTACAAACTCTCCCTCTCTCTAACCCCCTCATCTCCCTCTCCTATTACTCCTCATCTACCCTCAATTACTTCCATTTAGTGTTAGAGAGAGAAAAGTGTAAATGTATTGAATGGTTGAAGTATTTATTGAAGATTTTCTTGGATTTTCTATGGCATTTATTGTGGATTTCTCTAGTTGGTATAATCTCTCTTTCCCTCTCTTTACTATTAATGTCATTATAGTTATGAGTAGCTAAATCATGTAGGTTGGGGATCATAAACCCACCATTGGACCTATGTGTGCTCTAATGTAGGGTTTTCATGTGTTGTAGCATTCATAGAGTTCATGTGTGCAAGGTTTGATTTTCTAGGAACCCACTTACAATGTCAAGCATTATAAGTTGTTAAATCCTTGGATTTCAAACCTAGCCTCATGTATTTCATTGAAACCTCTATTTAGCATGTAGGTTGACTACCACATGTTTGACGGTTTGTCTCAATGGGATTTTCTACACTAGAAGATGCTACAAGCATGGAATCCATGTGTTGTTTGGTCCAAGGTGGGGGAATGCTCCCCAACCTCAATTTCTCTATTTGCAAAACCCCCAATCTTTATTTAAACTTAGCTTTGTTCAAAGTTGCGTCCCATTTTCTAAATAGTCATTGTAGTATAATTTAACACAAATTGAACCAAATCCAAAGTCGAAAAGACTCAATTTTATTTCTTAGTTTGTTAATTACTCCTCGATTATAATTGGTCATTAAGTGCCCACCAAGCATTGTTGCATTCCAATCCCTGTGGACTCGACACCCTATTTCCATTGTACTACGTTTTAATAGGGTTAAACAAGAACTTGATTTTGACAACATCAGTGGGTCAACATGGACTTAATCCCGTTTTGCTTGGTATCACAAGCATAATCCGTCCCACAGTAGTTACAAGCAGCCCTTGGCTTTTCTCCAGGTTTACATTCCATCTTTTTAAAATGGTCCCAAACAATTGACCTCTTTCTACCACGACTCACAATAATATTCATGGAGGGCTTTTGAGATTCACTTACCTCCGAATGAGCCGTTGTAGTTGGAGTTGGAGTTGGAGTCCCTTGTTGTTGGGCTGAACTCTGATTGACGGTCTCATTACTACTAATTGCATTAGCTGGATTTGTGTTATCAGTATCACCCATCTAAGGAAAAAAAAAACAATGGAACAAACATGTTAATTGAATCTATTTGAAGTGATTAAAAATAGAACAAACAAGTTGGCTAACGCCATCTCCATTACTGCCAATTGAATCTATTTTGAAGTGATTAAAAATAGATTATAGCAAACATGTTGAAACTTGAAGTCACTGACTCTAAATTAGGGGTGATAGTGTTTTCTCAAAATTAACACCTATTTGAAGTGATTAAAAATCATTGAAGCTGAACATGTTGAACTTTTGAAGTGACTATCAAAATTAGTGTTTTATCAAAATTAATACCATTTTGAAATGATTAAAAATCATTACAGCAAACAAACATGTTGAAGTTACTGGATCTCAAAAGTCAAAACTTCATAATAAGTCTAAATTCACAAGAAGTCAAAACGTAAAAATCTAAAAAAGTATAAACCCATTTGTAGATGACAGATCTATTCTCATGCATGTGTATATATGTGAGAGAGAGAGAGAGAGAGAGAGAGAGTGTGTGTGTGTGTGTATAGAGACTCTCTACAGATCAAATAACACAGATCTAACTTCTAAGAATCAAATATCAAACATATATAGCAGATCAGATGGAGAGAGAGGGAACAAACCTGAGAGAGACGGAGAGATGATGGCGGTGGTTTGGTGGTGATCCAGAGCCTCAGATGTGGCCTCGTGGTGATAAGAACCTCAGTCCTCAGATGTGGCATTGTGGGGGTGCAATGGTTTGGTGGTGATCGTGGCGGTGTGGAGTTGGACCTATTGGACTCGAGACTCGAGACTCAAGAAAGAGAGAGAGAAAGAGATAGATAGATAGATAGATAGAGAGAGAGAGAGAGAGAGAGAGAGAGAGAGAGAGAGAGACTGAGAGAGAAAGAGAGGCTATGACAGTGTGGTGGTATGGTGGTGTTTATCGTCGGCCGACTATGAAGGGGAGGGGTGAGGGCATCGAAGCTATGAGAGAGAGAGCAAAAAAGGGAGGGGAGGCGCTTTCTGGGTAGTGGGTAGGAGTTTAGGAGAGTCAAAACAAATGAGTATTTATATGTAGGGTTTTATTAGTGTATTAATTATGGTTCGGTCGGTTCGGTTTATGTTGGTGCTACAACATGGCACACCGAACCGAACTGTCGGTTCTTCATTTTCCAGCACCAAAAACTGACCGAAGGAGAAGAAAACCGGACAAAACCAGTCGATTTCGGTCAGTCGGTCCGGTTTTTCACAAAAAACTTTCATCCCTAGTTCCAAGTCCTATAAGGAATTACTACATTTTGTTTTGACTTTGCAACCATGGTTTGGGTTGGTTAAGTTATTATGAATCTGAACCTAGAGTTCACGTTTTGAAATGTTTTACTTGTCGACTTCATGTCTTGTTTTAATGTTGAGATCATTTGCGATCGTAAGGGTCGCTTGACCTTAGGTAATATCCTAGTGCAAGAAGGATTGCTGTCAGGGGGTCATTCGACCGGTCGAAAGGGACAGTTTGACCAGTTGAAGTGCCCTTTGTTGTGAAGGATTATTGCCAAGGGGTCATCTGACCGGTCGAATGGGGGCATCTCAACCGGTCGAAATGACCCCTGCATGAAAACTTTTTATACCCATTCTGCAACTTATTTAAATGTTTTGATTGGTTCTTGGGGCATCTTTGGGACCCCTTTGAATATAAATTCATTCGTTTCAAAATATAATTACGTTTTCAATTTTATACGGATTTTACTAACTTTGGGTGTATTATTTCAAAAGATCGATTACTCATTGTTATCTTTAAAGTTCTTTTTTTCCGCTGCGACAACTTTGAAATGAGTAGGAAGAGCCTCGGTGGCATGCCACGGGCTTCGGTTCTGCTATTGTGGGACTGGGCTGTGACACTACATGTCCATGTTTGAAACTATAGAAGTACTATGCACATTCCCTCTTTTTGATTTGGTGTTCTTAAGGGAATGTTTGGGTGTGTATAAAATGATTAAATGAAATAACATTTCACTTTCTATCTGATATCGAAAATCAGCATCATGTTAATTGGTAGGGATGTTAACCGGTCGGTGCAGTTCAATTTTGTCAGGTTTTTGACACTTTGAAAACTGACCTAACCACTCAGTTCGGCCTTTCCAAGTTCGGTTCATTTTTTTTGGCTTGGAGTGTTATTTGGAAAACTGCTGAATCGTTCGGTTCAGTTTAACGGTTTTTTCTTACACCCCTATCAATTAGACAATGAATTTGTTTGTATGAATGATTTTTAGATCACTGACTGCCAAGTGATAAAAAGATGTCTACTAAATGTTTGAATCTAAAAGATATCTACTAAATGTTTGAATGTAAGAGACTGAGTCATTAGTGAACCACAAAACAACTTCTGAGCCTTACCTGTGTTGTAAAAGCTTTAGCGCCTGTTTGGTTCATAGATTCATTGACACCAAGGAAAACAATTTCCTTTGTTTGGTTAATAAAGAAAATTGCGAGGAAAATAGAAAAAAGTAATATAGTGAGAAGCAAATTATAAAAATAATATTAATAATAATAATAAAAAATCTGATGTGATTAACATGATAAGTTTCACATTAATAATAAGGCCTTATCATGTTAGTGTTAAATAACAATAATGATAAATGCCCTTTACTAATGTGAAACTGTTATTACAATGCAATATTTCTAAAACATTACTCCATCTAATTGGCTTTTAGGACATACTACTAACAAGGAGGTTATATAGGCTTATATAGAGGAATAGCCTTTGAGACTTGGGAAACCCGAGAGGGCAGTGGCTTTGCCAGTGTGCCAGGGAACCTTTTGTTAGATGGCCCTGGTGGAGGAATAGGCACACCTTTGGCTAACATCCCAAAACTTAAGAATTGTTGTGGGTGGGTTGGTGTGCTTGGCTGGTTTGTTTTGTTAGATGGCCTTGAGGGAGGAATAGGCACACCGTTTGGTAATATCCCAAAATTGAAGTATTTTTGTGGGTCGGCTGCCATGCCAAGCGACCTTTTGTTAGATGGCCCTGGTGGAGGAATAGGCACACCTTTGGGTAACATCCCAAAACTGAAGAATTGTCGTGGGTGGGCTGGTGTGCTTGGCCAGTTCCTTCTGTTAGATGGCCCTGAGGGAGGAATATGCACACCTTTTGGCAACATCCCAAAATTGAAGTATTTTCGTGGGTTGGCTGGCATGCCAAGCGACCTTTTGTTAGATGGCCCTGGTGGAGGAATAGGCACACCTTTGGGTAACATCCCAAAACTTAAGAATCGTTGTGGGTGGGCTGGCGTGGTTGGCCGGTTCCTTCTGTTAGAAGGCCCTGAGGGAGGAATAGGCACACCTTTTGGCAACATCCCAAAATTGAAGTATGTTCGTGGGTCGGCTGGCGTGCCAGGTGACCTTTTGTTAGATGGCCCTGGTGGAGGAATAGGCACACCTTTGGGTAACATCCCAAAACTTAAGAATTGTCGTGGGTGGACTGGTGTGCTTGGCCGGTTCGTTCTGTTAGATGGCCCTGAGGGAGGAATAGGCACACCTTTTGGCAACATCCCAAAATTGAAGTATTTTCGTGGGTCGACTGGCATTCCAGGCGACCTCTTGTTAGATGGCCATTGCCCTGGTAGAGGAATAGGCACACCTTGAGAAACATCCCAAAATGTATTGGTGGTGGATCGCGGGTTAGAACCTTTTGTTGCAGCCATTGCAAACCTTCTCAAGTCAATGGAGAGCGCAGTGGAGCCCGAAACAAGAATTAGAAAAAGAACACCTTGTAACATCTTCATCTTCTTCATATCTATTTTCATGTAATCTTGGTAATGTTCTTTGCTCTATTATTTTTTATATGCATATTTGTCATAGCCTTGACTTCAATATGCAAAGATTTTTGGAATCTACAGTTCTTCATATCAAGATTGATCTTAATAATTTATAGTACTTGTCTATAGATATATACTAATTTTGGGACCAAAGACCCTTCCTAAGGCTATCCATGTGGTGCCCATGTGGAATTTTCTTCACCTTCACCATGACATCTATGTGGCAATTCATTTTGTCTTGGTTTTAATTGATGATTTTAGTTATACGTTTTTAGTAAATAAGAACATTAATTAAAAAGTATTTTCAATAACATCTCCCCATTTCTTTCATATATTTCCCCATTTTGGACATGTATTAGTTTAAGAATTTTAGTATTCACATGTATAATTAATTTTTATACATAAACTCTAAGTAAAGACATACATTCATTAATGAATTTATAATAACTATTGAGAAAATAAAAAAATGGTTCATGAACAAATTAAATGGGTTCATGAATTAAGTAGTACATGAATTTAAAATAACCACTGAGAAAATCTAAAAGGATTCATGAATAAAATAGGTTCTTGAATTATGTAGTAAATGGACAAAGAGAGTTCGTGGATATGTATTTATGAATGGTTCATGAATAATGAATTCTTTGATGGGCAAGAATTCATTTTAGGTTGAAAAGTGACTGATGGTCCCCCTCTTCACTCATGTATACCGGCTTGTAGTCACCCATCACTTAGAGTTCCAAGCATCAAAGTGAGTGAGTAGAGAAAAGGCTTAGAAAAAACTTTGAAGGCAATTTGGATGCGTTTTGTTGTAATTATGTGACGTTGTAGCTCTAATTAGTTCGGATCTGCTTCATTTTTTTTTTATAATGTAAATGGTATGTATGAATTGTTTGTACGTAACATGAAAAAGCAATTTAAAAATATTTTGTATGCGGGAATTCTTCAATTTTTTGGTAAATTTTTATTTTCCTTGCGTCGCATGGATTCTTGACTAGTTAGGTGTTTTATGGTTTGGTCAACTTACCCAAATTAGATTAGATAGCCCCAAAATAAAAGTACACATTTTCGAGACTAATATATAAGGGCATTGCCTTTTAAATTAACTACCCTTGTGCAATTTGATTTAGATACATAGTAGTGCTATTTTTTTTTAAAAAATTATCATTTGGTGTAGTGGTCTCATACAAGGACATATTTGCCATAGCCTAGAAGGGTAAGGTTCAAATCCTGATATGAGCGTGATATAGAGAGCTTTTTTTTTTACCAATAATGTTAAGTTGTTGCTCATAGTAGTGCTATTTTTTGACAACATGAAATTTGGGTCTTTAAAGTTTATTTTCGTGGAATTGAACAACAAATAAATCAAGTTTGTATTGAGATTTTGTCGAATATTATATAAATTCGACTCCAAGGCTCTAATTCCATTCTTACAACAGTAGCAGAGTGTGAAAAAAATCAAGGGGTTGGTTTTGATTTTTTTTTTCTTTTTTGGAAAGTGTGAATGTAATAATTATGCATGCATCTTTAGAAATATTTAATTGTTGGCCCCTCTATCTGTAGATATTTCTCTATATATAGCGCCAGAAATATTAAGATCCAAAAAGTTTAATTTAACGGGAGAACATTTTTAGTGATTTAATTTATATTCTTTGGTTGAAGACATGAATTCACTGATATTCATTAAATCAAGTAGGATATAAAAAATAAAACAGAATAATGGATACAACTTTATATAACACATCATTCCTATCAATGTTAGTTAAATCTTAGATCTTGTAACAACTGATTTACATCCATCAACTTTTAATTGTAGTAACAAAAATTTGAAAAGAATATATAATAAAATTGACTTAGTATAATTGGAAAATGTAGAGAATTAAGGCAATTTAACAATTAAAAGCTCATCATGTGATTATTTGCAAACTGGTTTCAATCCTTCCCCACTAAGCTACAAGTAGGATATATATATATATATATAAAGTGCTGTTATTGATAGTGCTATTTTTTGACAACATGAAATTTGGGTCTTTAAAATTTATTTTCGTGGAATTGAACAAGAAATAAATCAAGTTTGTATTGAGATTTTGTCGAATACTATATAAATTCGACTCCAAGGCTCTAATTCCATTCTTACAACAGCAGCAGAGTGTGAAAAAATTAAGGGGTTGGTTTTGATTTTTTTTTTCTTTTTTGGAAAGTGTGAATGTAATAATTATGCATGCATCTTTAGAAATATTTAATTGTTGGCTCCTCTATCTGTAGATATTTCTCTATATATAGCGTCAGAAATATTAAGATCCAAAAAGTTTAACTTAACGGGAGAACATTTTTAGTGATTTAATTTATGTTCTTTGGTTGAATACATGAATTCACTGATATTCATTAAATCAAGTAGGATATCAAAAATAAAACAGAATAATGGATACAACTTTATATAACACATCATTTCTATCAATGTTATTTAAATCTTAGATCTTGTAACAACTGATTTACATCCATCAACTTTTAATTGTAGTAACAAAAATTTGAAAAGAATATATAATAAAATTGACTTAGTATAATTGGAAAATGTAGAGAATTAAGGCAATTTAAGAATTAAAAGCTCATCATGTGATTATTTGCAAACTGGTTTCAATCCTTCCCCAATAAGCTACAAGTAGGATATATATATATATATATAAAGTGCTATTATTGATAGTGCTATTTTTTGACAACATGAAATTTGGGTCTTTAAAATTTATTTTCGTGGAATTGAACAAGAAATAAATCAAGTTTGTATTGAGATTTTGTCGAATATTATATAAATTCGACTCCAAGGCTCTAATTCCATTCTTACAACAGCAGCAGAGTGTGAAAAAATTAAGGGGTTGGTTTTGATTTTTTTTTCCTTTTTTGGAAAGTGTGAATGTAATAATTATGCATGCATCTTTAGAAATATTTAATTGTTGGCCCCTCTATCTGTAGATATTTCTCTTATATAGCATCAGAAATATTAAGATCCAAAAAGCTTAATTTAACGGGAGAACATTTTTAGTGATTTTATTTATATTCTTTGGTTGAAGACATGAATTCACTGATATTCATTAAATCAAGTAGGATATCAAAAATAAAACAGAATAATGGATACAACTTTATATAACACATCATTTCTATCAATGTTAGTTAAATCTTAGATCCTGTAACAACTGATTTACATCCATCAACTTTTAATTGTAGTAACAAAAATTTGAAAAGAATATATAATAAAATTGACTTAGTATAATTGGAAAATGTAGAGAATTAAGGCAATTTAACAATTAAAAGCTCATCATGTGATTATTTGCAAACTGGTTTCAATCCTTCCCCAATAAGCTACAAGTAGGATATATATATATATATAAAGTGCTATTATTGATAGTGCTATTTTTTGACAACATGAAATTTGGGTCTTTAAAATTTATTTTCGTGGAATTGAACAAGAAATAAATCAAGTTTGTATTGAGATTTTGTCGAATATTATATAAATTCGACTCCAAGGCTCTAATTCCATTCTTACAACAGCAGCAGAGTGTGAAAAAATTAAGGGGTTGGTTTTGATTTTTTTTTCCTTTTTTGGAAAGTGTGAATGTAATAATTATGCATGCATCTTTAGAAATATTTAATTGTTGGCCCCTCTATCTGTAGATATTTCTCTTATATAGCATCAGAAATATTAAGATCCAAAAAGCTTAATTTAACGGGAGAACATTTTTAGTGATTTTATTTATATTCTTTGGTTGAAGACATGAATTCACTGATATTCATTAAATCAAGTAGGATATCAAAAATAAAACAGAATAATGGATACAACTTTATATAACACATCATTTCTATCAATGTTAGTTAAATCTTAGATCCTGTAACAACTGATTTACATCCATCAACTTTTAATTGTAGTAACAAAAATTTGAAAAGAATATATAATAAAATTGACTTAGTATAATTGGAAAATGTAGAGAATTAAGGCAATTTAACAATTAAAAGCTCATCATGTGATTATTTGCAAACTGGTTTCAATCCTTCACCACTAAGCTACAAGTAGGATATATATATATATATATAAAGTGCTGTTATTGATAGTGCTATTTTTTGACAACATGAAATTTGGGTCTTTAAAATTTATTTTCGTGGAATTGAACAAGAAATAAATCAAGTTTGTATTGAGATTTTGTCGAATATTATATAAATTCGACTCCAAGGCTCAAATTCCATTCTTACAACAGCAGCAGAGTGTGAAAAAATTAAGGGGTTGGTTTTGATTTTTTTTTTTCTTTTTTGGAAAGTGTGAATGTAATAATTATGCATGCATCTTTTGAAATATTTAATTGTTGGCTCCTCTATCTGTAGATATTTCTCTCTATATAGCGTCAGAAATATTAAGATCCAAAAAGTTTAACTTAACGGGAGAACATTTTTAGTGATTTAATATATGTTCTTTGGTTGAATACATGAATTCACTGATATTCATTAAATCAAGTAGGATATCAAAAATAAAACAGAATAATGGATACAACTTTATATAACACATCATTTCTATCAATGTTAGTTAAATCTTAGATCTTGTAACAACTGATTTACATCCATCAACTTTTAATTGTAGTAACAAAAATTTGAAAAGAATATATAATAAAATTGACTTAGTATAATTGGAAAATGTAGAGAATTAAGGCAATTTAACAATTAAAAGCTCATCATGTGATTATTTGCAAACTGGTTTCAATCCTTCCCCACTAAGCTACAAGTAGGAAATATATATATATATATATATATAAAGTGCTATTATTGCTAGTGCTATTTTTTGACAACATGAAATTTGGGTCTTTAAAATTTATTTTCGTGGAATTGAACAAGAAATAAATCAAGTTTGTATTGAGATTTTGTCGAATATTATATAAATTCGACTCCAAGGCTCTAATTCCATTCTTACAACAACAGCAGAGTGTGAAAAAATTAAGGGGTTGGTTTTGATTTTTTTTTTTTCCTTTTTTGGAAAGTGTGAATGTAATAATTATGCATGCATCTTTAGAAATATTTAATTGTTGGCCCCTCTATCTGTAGATATTTCCCTATATATAGCATCAGAAATATTAAGATCCAAAAAGTTTAATTTAACGGGAGAACATTTTTAGTGATTTTATTTATATTCTTTGGTTGAAGACATGAATTCACTGATATTCATTAAATCAAGTAGGACATCGAAAATAAAACAGAATAATGGATACAACTTTATATAACACATCATTCCTATCAATGTTAGTTAAATCTTAGATCCTGTAACAACTGATTTACATCCATCAACTTTTAATTGTAGTAACAAAAATTTGAAAAGAATATATAATAAAATTGACTTAGTATAATTGGAAAATGTAGAGAATTAAGGCAATTTAACAATTAAAAGCTCATCATGTGATTATTTGCAAACTGGTTTCAATCCTTCCCCACTAAGGTACAAGTAGGATATATATATATATATATAAAGTGCTGTTATTGATAGTGCTATTTTTTGACAACATGAAATTTGGGTCTTTAAAATTTATTTTCGTGGAATTGAACAAGAAATAAATCAAGTTTGTATTGAGATTTTGTCGAATATTATATAAATTCGACTCCAAGGCTCAAATTCCATTCTTACAACAGCAGCAGAGTGTGAAAAAATTAAGGGGTTGGTTTTGATTTTTTTTTTCTTTTTTGGAAAGTGTGAATGTAATAATTATGCATGCATCTTTTGAAATATTTAATTGTTGGCTCCTCTATCTGTAGATATTTCTCTCTATATAGCGTCAGAAATATTAAGATCCAAAAAGTTTAACTTAACGGGAGAACATTTTTAGTGATTTAATTTATGTTCTTTGGTTGAATACATGAATTCACTGATATTCATTAAATCAAGTAGGATATCAAAAATAAAACAGAATAATGGATACAACTTTATATAACACATCATTTCTATCAATGTTATTTAAATCTTAGATCTTGTAACAACTGATTTACATCCATCAACTTTTAATTGTAGTAACAAAAATTTGAAAAGAATATATAATAAAATTGACTTAGTATAATTGGAAAATGTAGAGAATTAAGGCAATTTAACAATTAAAAGCTCATCATGTGATTATTTGCAAACTGGTTTCAATCCTTCCCCACTAAGCTACAAGTAGGAAATATATATATATATATATATAAAGTGCTATTATTGCTAGTGCTATTTTTTGACAACATGAAATTTGGGTCTTTAAAATTTATTTTCGTGGAATTGAACAAGAAATAAATCAAGTTTGTATTGAGATTTTGTCGAATATTATATAAATTCGACTCCAAGGCTCTAATTCCATTCTTACAACAGCAGCAGAGTGTGAAAAAATTAAGGGGTTGGTTTTGATTTTTTTTTTCCTTTTTTGGAAAGTGTGAATGTAATAATTATGCATGCATCTTTAGAAATATTTAATTGTTGGCCCCTCTATCTGTAGATATTTCCCTATATATAGCATCAGAAATATTAAGATCCAAAAAGTTTAATTTAACGGGAGAACATTTTTAGTGATTTTATTTATATTCTTTGGTTGAAGACATGAATTCACTGATATTCATTAAATCAAGTAGGACATCGAAAATAAAACAGAATAATGGATACAACTTTATATAACACATCATTCCTATCAATGTTAGTTAAATCTTAGATCCTGTAACAACTGATTTACATCCATCAACTTTTAATTGTAGTAACAAAAATTTGAAAAGAATATATAATAAAATTGACTTAGTATAATTGGAAAATGTAGAGAATTAAGGCAATTTAACAATTAAAAGCTCATCATGTGATTATTTGCAAACTGGTTTCAATCCTTCCCCACTAAGGTACAAGTAGGATATATATATATATATAAAGTGCTGTTATTGATAGTGCTATTTTTTGACAACATGAAATTTGGGTCTTTAAAATTTATTTTCGTGGAATTGAACAAGAAATAAATCAAGTTTGTATTGAGATTTTGTCGAATATTATATAAATTCGACTCCAAGGCTCAAATTCCATTCTTACAACAGCAGCAGAGTGTGAAAAAATTAAGGGGTTGGTTTTGATTTTTTTTTTCTTTTTTGGAAAGTGTGAATGTAATAATTATGCATGCATCTTTTGAAATATTTAATTGTTGGCTCCTCTATCTGTAGATATTTCTCTCTATATAGCGTCAGAAATATTAAGATCCAAAAAGTTTAACTTAACGGGAGAACATTTTTAGTGATTTAATTTATGTTCTTTGGTTGAATACATGAATTCACTGATATTCATTAAATCAAGTAGGATATCAAAAATAAAACAGAATAATGGATACAACTTTATATAACACATCATTTCTATCAATGTTATTTAAATCTTAGATCTTGTAACAACTGATTTACATCCATCAACTTTTAATTGTAGTAACAAAAATTTGAAAAGAATATATAATAAAATTGACTTAGTATAATTGGAAAATGTAGAGAATTAAGGCAATTTAACAATTAAAAGCTCATCATGTGATTATTTGCAAACTGGTTTCAATCCTTCCCCACTAAGCTACAAGTAGGAAATATATATATATATATATATATAAAGTGCTATTATTGCTAGTGCTATTTTTTGACAACATGAAATTTGGGTCTTTAAAATTTATTTTCGTGGAATTGAACAAGAAATAAATCAAGTTTGTATTGAGATTTTGTCGAATATTATATAAATTCGACTCCAAGGCTCTAATTCCATTCTTACAACAGCAGCAGAGTGTGAAAAAATTAAGGGGTTGGTTTTGATTTTTTTTTTCCTTTTTTGGAAAGTGTGAATGTAATAATTATGCATGCATCTTTAGAAATATTTAATTGTTGGCCCCTCTATCTGTAGATATTTCCCTATATATAGCATCAGAAATATTAAGATCCAAAAAGTTTAATTTAACGGGAGAACATTTTTAGTGATTTTATTTATATTCTTTGGTTGAAGACATGAATTCACTGATATTCATTAAATCAAGTAGGACATCGAAAATAAAACAGAATAATGGATACAACTTTATATAACACATCATTCCTATCAATGTTAGTTAAATCTTAGATCCTGTAACAACTGATTTACATCCATCAACTTTTAATTGTAGTAACAAAAATTTGAAAAGAATATATAATAAAATTGACTTAGTATAATTGGAAAATGTAGAGAATTAAGGCAATTTAACAATTAAAAGCTCATCATGTGATTATTTGCAAACTGGTTTCAATCCTTCCCCACTAAGGTACAAGTAGGATATATATATATATATAAAGTGCTGTTATTGATAGTGCTATTTTTTGACAACATGAAATTTGGGTCTTTAAAATTTATTTTCGTGGAATTGAACAAGAAATAAATCAAGTTTGTATTGAGATTTTGTCGAATATTATATAAATTCGACTCCAAGGCTCAAATTCCATTCTTACAACAGCAGCAGAGTGTGAAAAAATTAAGGGGTTGGTTTTGATTTTTTTTTTCTTTTTTGGAAAGTGTGAATGTAATAATTATGCATGCATCTTTTGAAATATTTAATTGTTGGCTCCTCTATCTGTAGATATTTCTCTCTATATAGCGTCAGAAATATTAAGATCCAAAAAGTTTAACTTAACGGGAGAACATTTTTAGTGATTTAATTTATGTTCTTTGGTTGAATACATGAATTCACTGATATTCATTAAATCAAGTAGGATATCAAAAATAAAACAGAATAATGGATACAACTTTATATAACACATCATTTCTATCAATGTTATTTAAATCTTAGATCTTGTAACAACTGATTTACATCCATCA
Organism: Hydrangea macrophylla; assembly: GCA_033977485.1. NCBI lineage: Eukaryota > Viridiplantae > Streptophyta > Magnoliopsida > Cornales > Hydrangeaceae > Hydrangea > Hydrangea macrophylla. Next base: position 77,102,145 of record CM066999.1, read on the forward strand.
ACTTTTAATTGTAGTAACAAAAATTTGAAAAGAATATATAATAAAATTGACTTAGTATAATTGGAAAATGTAGAGAATTAAGGCAATTTAAGAATTAAAAGCTCATCATGTGATTATTTGCAAACTGGTTTCAATCCTTCCCCACTAAGCTACAAGTAGGAAATATATACATATATATATATATATAAAGTGCTATTATTGCTAGTGCTATTTTTTGACAACATGAAATTTGGGTCTTTAAAATTTATTTTCGTGGAATTGAACAAGAAATAAATCAAGTTTGTATTGAGATTTTGTCGAATATTATATAAATTCGACTCCAAGGCTCTAATTCCATTCTTACAACAGCAGCAGAGTGTGAAAAAATTAAGGGGTTGGTTTTGATTTTTTTTTTTCCTTTTTTGGAAAGTGTGAATGTAATAATTATGCATGCATCTTTAGAAATATTTAATTGTTGGCCCCTCTATCTGTAGATATTTCCCTATATATAGCATCAGAAATATTAAGATCCAAAAAGTTTAATTTAACGGGAGAACATTTTTAGTGATTTTATTTATATTCTTTGGTTGAAGACATGAATTCACTGATATTCATTAAATCAAGTAGGACATCGAAAATAAAACAGAATAATGGATACAACTTTATATAACACATCATTTCTATCAATGTTAGTTAAATCTTAGATCTTGTAACAACTGATTTACATCCATCAACTTTTAATTGTAGTAACAAAAATTTGAAAAGAATATATAATAAAATTGACTTAGTATAATTCGAAAATGTAGAGAATTAAGGCAATTTAACAATTAAAAGTTCATCATGTGATTATTTGCAAACTAGTTTCAATCCTTCCCCACTAAGCTACCAGTAGGAAATATATATATATATATATATAAAGTGCTATTATTGATATGCTATTTTTTGACAACATGAAATTTGGGTCTTTAAAATTTATTTTCGTGGAATTGAACAAGAAATAAATCAAGTTTGTATTGAGATTTTTTAGAATAATATATAAATTCGACTCCAAAGCTCTAATTCCATTCTTACAACAGCAGCAGAGTGTGAAAAAAATAAGGGGTTGGTTTTGATTTTTTTTTTCTTTTTTGGAAAGTGTGAATGTAATAATTATGCATGAATCTTTAGAAATATTTAATTGTTGGCCCCTCTATCTGTAGATGTTTCTCTATATAGAGCGTCAGAAATATTAAGATCCAAAAAGTTTAATTTAACTGGAGAACATTTTTAGTGATTTAATTTATATTCTTTGGTTTAAGACATGAATTCACTGATATTCATTAAATCAAGTAGGATATCAAAAATAAAACAGAATAATGGATACAACTTTTATATAACACATCATTTCTATCAATGTTAGTTAAATCTTAGATCTTGTAACAACTGATTTACATCCATCAACTTTTAATTGTAGTAACAAAAATTTGAAAAGAATATATAATAAAATTGACTTAGTATGATTGGAAAATGTAGAAAATTAAGGCAATTTAACAATTAAAAGCTCATCATGTGATTATTTGCAAACTGGTTTCAATCCTTGCCCACTAAGCTACAAGTAGGATATATATATATATATATATAAAGTGCTGTTATTGATAGTGCTATTTTTTGACAACATGAAATTTAGGTCTTTAAAATTTATTTTCGTGGAATTGAACAAGAAATAAATCAAGTTTGTATTGAGATTTTGTCGAATATTATATAAATTCGACTCCAAGGCTCTAATTCCATTCTTACAACAACAGCAGAGTGTGAAAAAAATTAAGGGGTTGGTTTTGATTTTTTTTTCTTTTTTGGAAAGTGTGAATGTAATAATTATGCATGCATCTTTAGAAATATTTAATTGTTGGCCCCTCTATCTGTAGATATTTCTCTATATATAGCGTCAGAAATATTAAGATCCAAAAAGTTTAACTTAACGGGAGAACATTTTTAGTGATTTAATTTATATTCTTTGGTTGAAGACATGAATTCACTGATATTCATTAAATCAAGTAGGATATCAAAAATAAAACAGAATAATGGATACAACTTTATATAACACATCATTTCTATCAATGTTAGTTAAATCTTAGATCTTGTAACAACTGATTTACATCCATCAACTTTTAATTGTAGTAACAAAAATTTGAAAAGAATATATAATAAAATTGACTTAGTATAATTGGAAAATGTAGAGAATTAAGGCAATTTAAGAATTAAAAGCTCATCATGTGATTATTTGTGTAATACCCCGTGTTTTAATTTCGTAAATTTTATTAATCAAAAATACCAGTTCTGGAAATTTTGCAGTATGAAAATTACCTGTGTGTATGTGGGATTGTGTGAGCTCAACTCATGGGATAACTTCCATGAAAAACTTGGAGCCCAAACATTTTCTGTGCACTGTGTGTGCGTGTGTGTGTGTTTGGTATTATTTATATGACACTCAAACACTCACTTTTCTCTCATCCCAACTCTCTGACTCTCTATATCCCTCTCTATCAGTAAGCACACACAACACATATAATGACTCATACACATTCACACATGTAGTTATTTATGGAGATTCAATCATAGCTTGGCTTATCTTTGGGAATTCTCTTCTGTTCTCAATAAATTCTTTTGGGTAAGATTCAATTCCAATTTCAGTTTATATAAACTGTTAGGTGTAGGTATATATATATATATATATATATAAAGTCAAATTCATGGATACAATTTCATGGAGATTGAAATTCAGATTTTAAATTCAAGCTTTTGATTTTGTTAAGCTTTTGTCTTAAATTCAGTTCACTATAAACTGTGTATATAGATACATATATATATATATATATATTTACATATATATTGTTAAGGGTCCAAAAAATAGCGAGCAGAAAAACAGTCACAGAATCTTGATTTCTTTATATCAAATGAAAGGTCTCGATCCCACGAGACTCCCTTTCGAATTTTAGAAGCTAATTCGCAACGGTTGCGACGAACGGTCAAATTAAAGTTTTGTCGCCTTTCGGATTTTTGATAAAATCGAGAGCTATGTTTTAATTCATGAAAATCCGATTCCATATTTGGAATCTACGCGGAAAAAGGAAGAGATTCGTATATTGGAAGTACTGTTTTAATTATGTTTTCAAAATGGGTCAAAACCAGTGTTGGATTTCAAAACAGGGGAAGAAAAGAATGAAGAAGACGAAACTGTGACATCTCGGGCGCGCGACCCGCGCGAGCGGCCCGCGCGCGCGACCAAGCTATTTGTGAAAAACTGTTTTAAATGGCCAAGTGACCCTTCTGAACATATTTCGGGCAAGCGACCCGCGCGAGCGAGGCCTCGCGCGAGCGGTCCGCCCGAGCGGCCCGCGCGCGCGACCTCAGGCAGTTTGGTGAAATCTTTTGTTTTGTTATATTTAAGTCTGTTATGAGCTAAGGGGCCTCGTACCCTATGCTTTAAGAGTTGTACTTTACTTTAATAGTAGTTGTACTTATGCTTTGAGGTGTTGTACCTCACTAATATGCGCGTATTATTGTATATTGAGATTTGTAACAGATTGAGCAGTTCTGGTTTCTATTTTGATTAATTATTCAGTCTATCCTCGGTGAACGGTAGTTCCGTATGACCCTCAATAAAGTTGTATAACATGTTAATAGTGTATTTACATGTTTACTTGAGCTGCTATGCCTTAAGTGGATTATTTGAGTTGCTATGCCTTATGTGTTTACATGGATAATTTCAGCATGTCTATTGTGTTGCTTTGAATTGATAGCATGCCTTGATAATCTGTCTTATGAAATATTGAATATGTCTGGATGCTTAGAGCTCGCATATGTCATATCATTTCATAAGCATAAGCATGAACACGAAAATCACGAAAATGATTTTGGGATGAAAGACCTTAGAGGCTTTCAATTTTTGAAAAGGGAAGACCTTAGAGGCTTCCAGGTTTTTAAAAAGGGAAGACCTTAGAGGCTTCCATGCATAAAACCCTCTAGGAGGGATTTTGTTTTGAAAAGTTAGAAATCCCGGATTTGTGGGTAGGCATGTGAGATGGGTACCACTAGGAACTCGAATTGCGAGATGTGCTGCAAGAAACCCTCGTAACGGTAAAGGCTAGGCCTCCGTGTAATTCGTAAGGCCCAAAGTCCCGCACGTTTGAGGCTAGGCCTACGTGGACGGGAAGCCCATGGTCCGGGTAATGATAATGACGATTGAGGGTGAGTGTTTGAAAAGGCATGAAAATGGTTTTCATGCATTGACATTGGCAATCATTTCACTCATGCATGATATATAACAGATGTTATTGTGCGGTTATATGACTATACGAGCCTTTTGGCTTATGAACTATTAAACCTCTCTTTCAGGTGATATAGATAAGGGCAAGGCCCCGAGACTTGACAATGCTTCCGCTTTAGTTTGAAGACCCCGTGTGTGGGGATTACCATTTATTGATGTAATGAAATTTGGTTTCAAAGAACATGTTATGCTTCAACTGGACAAATGTTAGTCCACCCGCTCTTAAATAAAAGGATAGCTTAACTCTGATTTTCCGCTGCTTTTATTGAAAACGTTTTGTTTTAAGAAAAGAATATTTCAAATGAAAACCAGATTTCTGATTTATAAATGTTTTCCAATGATGAACGTTCAATATAGGTAACCCTCGGAGTCTTAGACTCGGGGAGTTACCGATTGGTGTCAAAGCCTATTGTTATTATTGTTATTGTTGTACTTCCACCGGTTGACACCCCGTCGCCGGGAACCGTGGCGGGGCGGGGCGGGGCTTCACAGAATGGTATCAGAGCTTAACCGGGTCGAATACTTTGGACGACGGGTTATGTGCTCGCATGTTTAGTTTTGTTGACATGTTAGACATGATTAGTTGATAAACGACATATGATTGATATGTGTTAACTTGTTACTTGGTAACTTGAGATGTTAACTGTTTACTTGTTATGCTTGACATACGTGTTTTGCCGATTGCACTTCGTGATTAGATCATGTTGTGTGATTCGTTTACTCGATTCGATCTTATTATAGCTATGCCGCCGCGTCGTGAGAGTCGCAGTTTTGAGCTTGAGGCTGACGAGCAGATTTCGGCTGCGTCGGTACCAGTTAGAGGCCGAGGTCGAGGTCGTGCTCGAGGACGTGGTCCAGGGAGAGGCCGTGGTCAAGGTCGAGGTCGTGGTCGTGGTCGTGGTCGAGGTCACGCGCATGATGTTGCATTTGAGTCTGAAGCTTCCACAGGACCGGTTGATATTCCTGATGGACCGCAAGGGTTACAGAATGTTACCGATGTAATTGCAAGGGCAGTTAGAGATGCTATGCCGCCTCCTCCCCCTCGTGCTCCGAGAGGTGAGACAAATCCCGCTAGAGCTCGGGAGCGGCTGATTACCAAAGATTTCGATGCTAGGAAGCCGCCACAATTCTCTGGTAGCTCTGACCCGATGGCTGCAGAGGATTGGCTTCAGCATATCTCAAAGATATTCGAATTCATTGATCTTCATGAGGATGCTCTCCGCATCAAGTTGGCTACGTACTTATTTTCTGGAGAAGCTACCCATTGGTGGGATTGCACTGTGAGTGTTCATCCACTTGCTGGCATGACTTGGAAGTCATTTAAGAATCTTTTCCTCGATAACTACTTCCCAGAAGTACAGAGGGACGCAAAGAGGGCTGAGTTCTTTACCCTTCAACAAGGGGATATGTCAGTGACAGAATATGCTACAATGTTTTCCACCTTGGCTCGTTTTGCTCAAGAGCAGTTGGTCAGTGATCATTTCAAGGCTACACATTTTGCCTCTGGTCTTCGACCCTACATTCGGAAAAGTCTGGCTAGCACGCCTATCACCACTTATGCTGATACTTTGACAAGGGCGTTGGGTGTTGAAAGTGTAGATTTGGATCTGAAAAGGGCCAGGGAGATCATTACTCCAGCCAAGAGCACTGGTCTGTCTAAGAAAGCTAAGACAGAGACTAGGTCTCAATTTCAGTCCCAACCTCCTCAACAGCAACAACAACGATCATATTCACAACAGAGATCTTCTTATCGAAGTTCTCAACAATCAGGGTTACAGCGAGGTGTGAATGCCGCTGGGGAGAAAGTTTGCCTCCGATGTGGTGATCCGAATCATTTCATCAAGTTTTGTCCTCAACCACCACCCAAGAAATCTCAGTCGATTGGTTCAACACCGTATTATCCACCATCTCAGGCAGTATCCACTCAGAGCGTGAAACCCTACCAGAATAGAGGGAATCAGGGTAATTATCAGAGGACAGATAACCGTGGTGGTTCTCAGCAACAACAACACCAAGAACCCAAAGGAAGGAATTTTGCTTTGCCTACGTCATCTGCTTATCATGTTTTTGGAAATGCCGGACCGTCTGTGATCCGAGGTATCGTCCCATTGTTTAACTCTTGGGCATCTATATTGTTTGACACTGGTGCATCACACTCATTCATCTCATCAGCATTCGCATCAGTATTAGGGTTAGAGATAGAATGCTTGGAGCATGTCTTATCTGTTGATACTCCAGTTGGAGGTGTTATTCATTTGAACCATGTTTGCCGTGGTTGTATGCTTTTGATAGCGGACCAGCAATTAAGTGTCGATTTGATTGTTATGCCGAATCTAGGATTCGATGTCATCTTTGGAATGGACTGGTTGATCGAGTATCGGGCTTTAATAGATTGTTTTAAGCGTCGGGTTACTCTTTTCACTCCTGAGGGAGACAGTTGTAGATTCGAGGGCGATCAGTTGGATTTGCCGCTACCCTCATTGTTTTCACGGAGTAGTTTATATTCTTCTCTTGGAACTCTGGCTAGTTTATTGGCCATGGAGAGGGGCACTCCTCTTGTGGAATTGCCACCCATTGTTTGTGAATTTTCTGACGTCTTTCCAGAAGACCTATCAGAATTGCCACCTGTTCGTGCTATCGATTTTGCAATCGATCTTGTGCCAGGCACTTCGCCTATTTCTATTCCGCCATATCGTATGGCACCAGCAGAATTGAAGGAGTTGAAGCTTCAGTTGGAAGATCTCCAGAGTAAAGGTTTTATTCGCCCGAGTGTATCCCCGTGGGGAGCTCCTGTTCTCTTTGTTAAGAAGAAGGATGGAACATTGAGATTGTGTATCGATTATCGAAAACTCAATCATGTGACAATCAAGAATAAGTATCCACTTCCTAGAATCGATGATTTGTTTGATCAACTCAAAGGTTCCACTTGTTTCTCCAAGATTGATTTGAGGTCGGGTTATCATCAACTCCGTATTCGAGAGTCAGACATCTCGAAGACAGCTTTTAGGTCCCGATATGGACATTTTGAGTTTATGGTTATGCCATTCGGATTGACCAATGCTCCAGCAGCATTTATGGATCTTATGCAACGAGTGTTTCACGATTATTTGGACAAGTTCGTGATTGTATTTATTGATGATATTCTCATCTACTCTTCCTCTAAGGAACTCCATGAGGAACACTTGAGAATTGTCCTACAAGTATTGCGTACTCACCGATTGTTCGGTAAATTATCTAAATGTGATTGTTGGTTGACAGAAGTAAAATTTTTGGGACACGTTGTCTCGAGAGATGGAGTGTCAGTCGATTCATCAAAGATTGAATCTGTTATGGATTGGCAGCCACCTAAGAACGTATTTGAGGTACGTAGTTTCTTGGGTTTAGCAGGCTATTATCGTCGCTTTGTAAAGGACTTTTCTCGTATTGCTTCACCTTTGACTAAGCTTATGCGTAAAGGGGTGAAATTCATTTGGACTGAGGAGTGTGAGAAAGCTTTTCAGCTTTTAAAGACTCGATTGACTTCAGCACCGGTTTTGATTATTCCGGAGCGTGGTGTTGACTACGCAGTTTATTGTGATGCTTCACTTCTTGGTTTGGGGTGTGTACTTATGCAAGAAGGCAAAGTTGTTGCCTATGGTTCTCGCCAGTTGAAACCTCATGAGCAGAATTATCCAACTCATGATTTAGAACTTGCCGCCGTTGTGTTTGCCTTAAAGTCATGGCGTCATTACTTGTATGGGGAACAATTTGATGTCTTTTCAGACCACAAGAGCTTGAAGTATATCTTTACTCAGCGCGATTTGAATCTTCGACAACGTCGATGGATGGAGTACTTAGAAGATTATGACTTCGAACTACAGTATCATCCAGGAAAGGCAAATGTAGTGGCCGATGCGCTGAGTCGCAAGTCACGAGGTTCATTGGCTTGTCTGGCCATTCAAGAATGGAACATGCTCGATCAGATTGGGGAGTTTAAAGTAGAGCTTGACGACTCTGAGGATCGTGCTTCATTATATTCTGTTATGGCTCAACCGTCGATCATTCAACAAGTAAAAGATGAGCAACAGTCTGATCAGGTAGCATCTACTTTTCGTATGCGAATTCTTCGAGGTGATATTATAGAAGGTTGGACTTTTGACTCCGAGCGTGGGTTGAAGTTCAAAGACCGTTTGTTTGTGCCTTTGGAAGTTCGTGAACAAGTGATGAAGGAATTCCATCATTCACGATTAGCGGTGCATCCAGGAGGTAACAAGATGTACCATAATTTACGACGTCAGTTTTGGTGGAAGGGCATGAAGCGCGATGTCGCTAAGTTTGTATCTCGTTGTTTGACTTGTCAACAAGTGAAAGCCGAACATCAGAGACCTGCAGGGTTATTGCAACCATTACCAGTTTCAGAGTAGAAGTGGGAGCACGTGACAATGGATTTTGTAACAGCACTTCCTAGGTCACCACGTGGTCATGATGCCGTTTGGGTCATTGTGGATCGTTTGACAAAATCTGCACATTTTCTGGGAATGCGTTTGACCGATTCGGTTGAAGTCCTTAGTCGCATGTATATTCGAGAGATCATTCGGTTACGTGGAGTCCCTGTTTCGATTGTGTCGGATCGAGATCCGCGGTTTACTTCTTTGTTTTGGGAAGGTCTCCAGAAAGCTTTGGGGACAGAATTGAGATTGAGTACGGCTTTTCATCCTCAGACGGATGGTCAGTCAGAACGTACTATACAGACATTGGAAGATATGTTACGAGCCTGTGTTATGGACTTCAAAGGTAGTTGGGAAGACCACCTACCATTGATCGAGTTTGCATATAACAATAGTTATCAAGCGAGTATTCAGATGGCACCGTTTGAGGCCCTATATGGACGACCGTGTCGTTCTCCCGTATGTTGGACAGAAGTTGGAGAAGCGTCTCTGTTGGGACCAGATCTAGTAAGGGAAACTACTGAAAAGATAAAATTGATTCGTGCGAGGATACTTACGGCTCAGAGCCGACAGAAAAGTTATGCTGATAAGAAGAGGAGACCGTTGTCCTTTGAAGTTGGAGATCATGTGTTTCTCAAAGTTTCACCTCGTCGTGGTGTGCTTCGTTTTGGACAGGATAAGAAGCTTTCACCTCGTTTCATTGGACCTTTCCAGATTTTAGAACGTGTGGGTGAAGTTGCCTATCGGTTGGCTTTGCCTCCGCAGTTGGCAAAAGTTCATAATGTATTCCATATTTCGATGCTTCGGAAGTATGAACCTGATCCGTCTCATGTGTTAGATTGGACTAATTTACCGTTGGAGCAAGATGCGTCTTACGAGGAACAACCCGTACAAATTCTGGAAGCTAAGGAGCATGTGCTTCGTGGTAGAACTATTCGTTTGGTTCGAGTACTGTGGCGCCACCATGGTACTGAGGAGACTACTTGGGAGAATGAGAAGGAGATGCGCGATCGATATCCGCAATTATTTGCTTCTTGAGTTAATTGTTTTCTGTGCTAATGATTATTGGTGTGCGAATTTCGCGGACGAAATTTCTGTTAAGGTGGGTAGGATGTAATACCCCGTGTTTTAATTTCGTAAATTTTATTAATAAAAAATACCAGTTCTGGAAATTTTGCAGTATGAAAATTACCTGTGTGTATGTGGGATTGTGTGAGCTCAACTCATGGGATAACTTCCATGAAAAACTTGGAGCCCAAACATTTACTGTGCACTGTGTGTGCGTGTGTGTGTGTTTGGTATTATTTATATGACACTCAAACACTCACTTTTCTCTCATCCCAACTCTCTGACTCTCTATATCCCTCTCTATCAGTAAGCACACACAACACATATAATGACTCATACACATTCACACATGTAGTTATTTATGGAGATTCAATCATAGCTTGGCTTATCTTTGGGAATTCTCTTCTGTTCTCAATAAATTCTTTTGGGTAAGATTCAATTCCAATTTCAGTTTATATAAACTGTTAGGTGTAGGTATATATATATATAAAAAGTCAAATTCATGGATACAATTTCATGGAGATTGAAATTCAGATTTTAAATTCAAGCTTTTGATTTTGTTAAGCTTTTGTCTTAATTTCAGTTCACTATAAACTGTGTATATAGATACATATATATATATATATATTTACATATATATTGTTAAGGGTCCAAAAAATAGCGAGCAGAAAAACAGTCACAGAATCTTGATTTCTTTATATCAAATGAAAGGTCTCGATCCCACGAGACTCCCTTTCGAATTTTAGAAGCTAATTCGCAACGGTTGCGACGAACGGTCAAATTAAAGTTTTGTCGCCTTTCGGATTTTTGATAAAATCGAGAGCTATGTTTTAATTCATGAAAATCCGATTCCATATTTGGAATCTACGCGGAAAAAGGAAGAGATTCGTATATTGGAAGTACTGTTTTAATTATGTTTTCAAAATGGGTCAAAACCAGTGTTGGATTTCAAAACAGGGGAAGAAAAGAATGAAGAAGACGAAACTGTGACATCTCGGGCGCGCGACCCGCGCGAGCGGCCCGTGCGCGCGACCAAGCTATTTGTGAAAAACTGTTTTAAATGGCCAAGTGACCCTTCTGAACATATTTCGGGCAAGCGACCCGCGCGAGCGAGGCCTCGCGCGAGCGGTCCGCGCGAGCGGCCCGCGCGCGCGACCTCAGGCAGTTTGGTGAAATCTTTTGTTTTGTTATATTTAAGTCTGTTATGAGCTAAGGGGCCTCGTACCCTATGCTTTAAGAGTTGTACTTTACTTTAATAGTAGTTGTACTTATGCTTTGAGGTGTTGTACCTCACTAATATGCGCGTATTATTGTATATTGAGATTTGTAACAGATTGAGCAGTTCTGGTTTCTATTTTGATTAATTATTCAGTCTATCCTCGGTGAACGGTAGTTCCGTATGACCCTCAATAAAGTTGTATAACATGTTAATAGTGTATTTACATGTTTACTTGAGCTGCTATGCCTTAAGTGGATTATTTGAGTTGCTATGCCTTATGTGTTTACATGGATAATTTCAGCATGTCTATTGTGTTGCTTTGAATTGATAGCATGCCTTGATAATCTGTCTTATGAAATATTGAATATGTCTGGATGCTTAGAGCTCGCATATGTCATATCATTTCATAAGCATAAGCATGAACACGAAAATCACGAAAATGATTTTGGGATGAAAGACCTTAGAGGCTTTCAATTTTTGAAAAGGGAAGACCTTAGAGGCTTCCAGGTTTTTAAAAAGGGAAGACCTTAGAGGCTTCCATGCATAAAACCCTCTAGGAGGGATTTTGTTTTGAAAAGTTAGAAATCCCGGATTTGTGGGTAGGCATGTGAGATGGGTACCACTAGGAACTCGAATTGCGAGATGTGCTGCAAGAAACCCTCGTAACGGTAAAGGCTAGGCCTCCGTGTAATTCGTAAGGCCCAAAGTCCCGCACGTTTGAGGCTAGGCCTACGTGGACGGGAAGCCCATGGTCCGGGTAATGATAATGACGATTGAGGGTGAGTGTTTGAAAAGGCATGAAAATGGTTTTCATGCATTGACATTGGCATTCATTTCACTCATGCATGATATATAACAGATGTTATTGTGCGGTTATATGACTATACGAGCCTTTTGGCTTATGAACTATTAAACCTCTCTTTCAGGTGATATAGATAAGGGCAAGGCCCCGAGACTTGACAATGCTTCCGCTTTAGTTTGAAGACCCCGTGTGTGGGGATTACCATTTATTGATGTAATGAAATTTGGTTTCAAAGAACATGTTATGCTTCAACTGGACAAATGTTAGTCCACCCGCTCTTAAATAAAAGGATAGCTTAACTCTGATTTTCCGCTGCTTTTATTGAAAACGTTTTGTTTCAAGAAAAGAATATTTCAAATGAAAACCAGATTTCTGATTTATAAATGTTTTCCAATGATGAACGTTCAATATAGGTAACCCTCGGAGTCTTAGACTCGGGGAGTTACCGATTGGTGTCAAAGCCTATTGTTATTATTGTTATTATTGTTATTGTTGTACTTCCACCGGTTGACACCCCGTCGCCGGGAACCGTGGCGGGGCGGGGCGGGGCGTCACAATTTGCAAACTGGTTTCAATCCTTCCCCACTAAGCTACGAGTAGGAAATATATATATATATATATATAAAGTGCTGTTATTGATAGTGCTATTTTTTGACAACATGAAATTTGGGTCTTTAAAATTTATTTTCGTGGAATTGAACAAGAAATAAATCAAGTTTGTATTGAGATTTTGTCGAATATTATATAAATTCGACTCCAAGGCTCTAATTCCATTCTTACAACAGCAGCAGAGTGTGAAAAAATTAAGGGGTTGGTTTTGATTTTTTTTTTCTTTTTTGGAAAGTGTGAATGTAATAATTATGCATGCATCTTTAGAAATATTTAATTGTTGGCTCCTCTATCTGTAGATATTTCTCTATATATAGCGTCAGAAATATTAAGATCCAAAAAGTTTAACTTAACGGGAGAACATTTTTAGTGATTTAATTTATGTTCTTTGGTTGAATACATGAATTTACTGATATTCATTAAATCAAGTAGGATATCAAAAATAAAACAGAATAATGGATACAACTTTATATAACACATCATTTCTATCAATGTTAGTTAAATCTTAGATCTTGTAACAACTGATTTACATCCATCAACTTTTAATTGTAGTAACAAAAATTTGAAAAGAATATATAATAAAATTGACTTAGTATAATTGGAAAATGTAGAGAATTAAGGCAATTTAAGAATTAAAAGCTCATCATGTGATTATTTGCAAACTGGTTTCAATCCTTCCCCACTAAGCTACAAGTAGGAAATATATATATATATATATATAAAGTGCTGTTATTGATAGTGCTATTTTTTGACAACATGAAATTTGGGTCTTTAAAATTTATTTTCGTGGAATTGAACAAGAAATAAATCAAGTTTGTATTGAGATTTTGTCGAATATTATATAAATTCGACTCCAAGGCTCTAATTCCATTCTTACAACAGCAGCAGAGTGTGAAAAAATTAAGGGGTTGGTTTTGATTTTTTTTTTCTTTTTTGGAAAGTGTGAATGTAATAATTATGCATGCATCTTTAGAAATATTTAATTGTTGGCTCCTCTATCTGTAGATATTTCTCTATATATAGCGTCAGAAATAGTAAGATCCAAAAAGTTTAACTTAACGGGAGAACATTTTTAGTGATTTAATTTATGTTCTTTGGTTGAATACATGAATTCACTGATATTCATTAAATCAAGTAGGATATCAAAAATAAAACAGAATAATGGATACAACTTTATATAACACATCATTTCTATCAATGTTAGTTAAATCTTAGATCTTGTAACAACTGATTTACATCCATCAACTTTTAATTGTAGTAACAAAAATTTGAAAAGAATATATAATAAAATTGACTTAGTATAATTGGAAAATGTAGAGAATTAAGGCAATTTAACAATTAAAAGCTCATCATGTGATTATTTGCAAACTGGTTTCAATCCTTCCCCACTAAGCTACAAGTAGGAAATATATATATATATATATATATATATATAAAGTGCTATTATTGCTAGTGCTATTTTTTGACAACATGAAATTTGGGTCTTTAAAATTTAGGGTAAATTGCATTTTGCACCCTCAAACTATACCATGTTTTGTACTTTGGTCCCTAAACTATCATTTTTCGCATTTTGGTCCTTCAACTATCATTTTGTGGCAGTTTGCCCCCTCCTTCACTTTTAGTGATGAAAAAAGTCACTTTTTAGTGACACCAAAAGTGACGCTAAAAGTGAGGGAGGGGGCAAACTGCCACAAAATGATAGTTGAGGGACCAAAATGCGAAAAATGATAGTTTAGGGACCAAAAAGCAAAACATGGTATAGTTTGAGGGTGCAAAATGCAATTTACCCTAAAATTTATTTTCGTGGAATTGAACAAGAAATAAATCAAGTTTGTATTGAGATTTTGTCGAATATTATATAAATTCGACTCAAAGGCTCTAATTCAATTCTTACAACAACATGCAGAGTGTGAAAAAATTAAGGGGTTGGTTTTGATTTTTTTTTTTTTCTTTTTTGGAAAGTGTGAATGTAATAATTATGGATGAACCTTTAGAAATATTTAATTGTTGGCCCCTCTATCTGTAGATATTTCTCTATATATAGCGTCAGAAATATTAAGATCCAAAAAGTTTAACTTAACGGGAGAACATTTTTAGTGATTTAATTTATATTCTTTGGTTGAAGACATGAATTCACTGATATTCATTAAATCAAGTAGGATATCAAAAATGAAACAGAATAATGGATACAACTTTATATAACACATCATTTCTATCAATGTTAGTTAAATCTTAGATCTTGTAACAACTGATTTACATCCATCAACTTTTAATTGTAGTAACAAAAATTTGAAAAGAATATATAATAAAATTGACTTAGTATAATTGGAAAATGTAGAGAATTAAGGCAATTTAACAATTAAAAGCTCATCATGTGATTATTTGCAAACTAGTTTCAATCCTTCCCCACTAAGCTACAAGTAGGAAATATATATATATATATATAAAGTGTTGTTATTGATAGTGCTATTTTTTGACAACATGAAATTTGGGTCTTTAAAATTTATTTTCGTGGAATTGAACAAGAAATAAATCAAGATTGTATTGAGATTTTGTCGAATATTATATAAATTCGACTCCAAGGCTCTAATTCCATTCTTACAACAGCAGCAGAGTGTGAAAAAAATAAGGGGTTGGTTTTGATTTTTTTTTCTTTTTTGGAAAGTGTGAATGTAATAATTATGCATGAATCTTTAGAAATATTTAATTGTTGGCCCCTCTATCTGTAGATATTTCTCTATATATAGCGTCAGAAATATTAAGATCCAAAAAGTTTAACTTAACGGGAGAACATTTTTAGTGATTTAATTTATATTCTTTGGTTGAAGACATGAATTCACTGATATTCATTAAATCAAGTAGGATATCAAAAATAAAACAGAATAATGGATACAACTTTATATAACACATCATTTCAATCAATGTTAGTTAAATCTTAGATCTTGTAACAACAGATTTACATCCATCAACTTTTAATTGTAGTAACAAAAATTTGAAAAGAATATATAATAAAATTGACTTAGTATAATTGGAAAATGTAGAGAATTAAGGCAATTTAACAATTAAAAGCTCATCATGTGATTATTTGCAAACTGGTTTCAATCCTTCCCCACTAAGCTACAAGTAGGAAATATATATATATATATATATAAAGTGCTGTTATTGATAGTGCTATTTTTTGACAACATGAAATTTGGGTCTTTAAAATTTATTTTCGTGGAATTGAACAAGAAATAAATCAAGTTTGTATTGAGATTTTGTCGAATATTATATAAATTCGACTCCAAGGCTCTAATTCCATTCTTACAACAGCAGCAGAGTGTGAAAAAATTAAGGGGTTGGTGTTGATTTTTTTTTTCTTTTTTGGAAAGTGTGAATGTAATAATTATGCATGCATCTTTATAAATATTTAATTGTTGGCTCCTCTATCTGTAGATATTTCTCTATATATAGCGTCAGAAATATTAAGATCCAAAAAGTTTAACTTAACGGGAGAACATTTTTAGTGATTTAATTTATGTTCTTTGTTTGAATACATGAATTCACTGATATTCATTAAATCAAGTAGGATATCAAAAATAAAACAGAATAATGGATACAACTTTATATAACACATCATTTCTATCAATGTTAGTTAAATCTTAGATCTTGTAACAACTGATTTACATCCATCAACTTTTAATTGTAGTAACAAAAATTTGAAAAGAATATATAATAAAATTGACTTAGTATAATTGGAAAATGTATAGAATTAAGGCAATTTAACAATTAAAAGCTCATCATGTGATTATTTGCAAACTGGTTTCAATCCTTCCCCACTAAGCTACAAGTAGGAAATATATATATATATATATATATAAAGTGCTATTATTGCTAGTGCTATTTTTTGACAACATGAAATTTGGGTCTTTAAAATTTATTTTCGTGGAATTGACCAAGAAATAAATCAAGTTTGTATTGAGATTTTGTCGAATATTATATAAATTCGACTCCAAGGCTCTAATTCCATTCTTACAACAGCATGCAGAGTGTGAAAAAATTAAGGGGTTGGTGTTGATTTTTTTTTCTTTTTTGGAAAGTGTGAATGTAATAATTATGCATGCATCTTTAGAAATATTTAATTGTTGGCTCCTCTATCTGTAGATATTTCTCTATATATAGCGTCAGAAATATTAAGATCCAAAAAGTTTAACTTAACGGGAGAACATTTTTAGTGATTTAATTTATGTTCTTTGTTTGAATACATGAATTCACTGATATTCATTAAATCAAGTAGGATATCAAAAATAAAACAGAATAATGGATACAACTTTATATAACACATCATTTCTATCAATGTTAGTTAAATCTTAGATCTTGTAACAACTGATTTACATCCATCAACTTTTAATTGTAGTAACAAAAATTTGAAAAGAATATATAATAAAATTGACTTAGTATAATTGGAAAATGTATAGAATTAAGGCAATTTAACAATTAAAAGCTCATCATGTGATTATTTGCAAACTGGTTTCAATCCTTCCCCACTAAGCTACAAGTAGGAAATATATATATATATATATATAAAGTGCTATTATTGCTAGTGCTATTTTTTGACAACATGAAATTTGGGTCTTTAAAATTTATTTTCGTGGAATTGAACAAGAAATAAATCAAGTTTGTATTGAGATTTTGTCGAATATTATATAAATTCGACTCAAAGGCTCTAATTCCATTCTTACAACAGCATGCAGAGTGTGAAAAAATTAAGGGGTTGGTGTTGATTTTTTTTTTCTTTTTTGGAAAGTGTGAATGTAATAATTATGCATGCATCTTTAGAAATATTTAATTGTTGGCTCCTCTATCTGTAGACATTTCTCTATATATAGCGTCAGAAATATTAAGATCCAAAAAGTTTAACTTAACGGGAGAACATTTTTAGTGATTTAATTTATGTTCTTTGTTTGAATACATGAATTCACTGATATTCATTAAATCAAGTAGGATATCAAAAATAAAACAGAATAATGGATACAACTTTATATAACACATCATTTCTATCAATGTTAGTTAAATCTTAGATCTTGTAACAACTGATTTACATCCATCAACTTTTAATTGTAGTAACAAAAATTTGAAAAGAATATATAATAAAATTGACTTAGTATAATTGGAAAATGTATAGAATTAAGGCAATTTAACAATTAAAAGCTCATCATGTGATTATTTGCAAACTGGTTTCAATCCTTCCCCACTAAGCTACAAGTAGGAAATATATATATATATATATATAAAGTGCTATTATTGCTAGTGCTATTTTTTGACAACATGAAATTTGGGTCTTTAAAATTTATTTTCGTGGAATTGAACAAGAAATAAATCAAGTTTGTATTGAGATTTTGTCGAATATTATATAAATTCGACTCAAAGGCTCTAATTCCATTCTTACAACAGCATGCAGAGTGTGAAAAAATTAAGGGGTTGGTGTTGATTTTTTTTTTCTTTTTTGGAAAGTGTGAATGTAATAATTATGCATGCATCTTTAGAAATATTTAATTGTTGGCCCCTCTATCTGTAGATATTTCTCTATATATAGCGTCAGAAATATTAAGATCCAAAAAGTTTAACTTAACGGGAGAACATTTTTAGTGATTTAATTTATATTCTTTGGTTGAAGACATGAATTCACTGATATTCATTAAATCAAGTAGGATATCAAAAATAAAACAGAATAATGGATACAACTTTATATAACACATCATTTCTATCAAAGTTATTTAAATCTTAGATCTTGTAACAACTGATTTACATCCATCAACTTTTAATTGTAGTAACAAAAATTTGAAAAGAATATATAATAAAATTGACTTAGTATAATTGGAAAATGTAGAGAATTAAGGCAATTTAAGAATTAAAAGCTCATCATGTGATTATTTGGAAACTGGTTTCAATCCTTCCCCAATAAGCTACAAGTAGGATATATATATATATATTTATATAAAATGCTATTATTGATAGTGCTATTTTTTGACAACATGAAATTTGGGTCTTTAAAATTTATTTTCGTGGAATTGAACAAGAAATAAATCAAGTTTGTATTGAGATTTTGTCGAATATTATATAAATTCGACTCCAAGGCTCTAATTCCATTCTTACAACAGCAGCAGAGTGTGAAAAAATTAAGGGGTTGGTTTTGAATTGGCTCCCACTCGACGAGCCCAACTGAATTGGCTCCCACTCGACGAGCCCAACTGAGGGGCATAATCTTGCCTCGGCTTCTGGAATTGGCTCCCACTCGATGAGCCCAACTGACTACCCTTCGAAGGCCCCCGGAGTTCTTTATCTTTCTTCGAACTCAGAAACTCTTCCTCAAATACAAGTGCCTTCTTAACCACTTTGCTATACGAGTCTAGCTCAAACCCAATGACTTTCGTGCGAAGGCCCTGGCGAAGTCCGCTCTCAAAGGTCCTAGCTTTAATTTTATCGTCGGCGGTGATATCGGGTGCAAAACGGGCTAAGTCCCCAAAACACGCCTCATAATCAGTAACCGACATCTCACCCTGACGAAGATTCAAAAATTCAGTTCTCTTGGCCTGACGAGCAACGGGTGAAAAATACTTGTCAAGGAAAATCTGAGTAAAAGATTCCCAAGTCATACCCTCCTAGGTCTGTGTAGTAAGTACAAGTTCCCACCAAACTTGGGCCCGACCCGCCAACTGAAAGGTAGCGGCATCAATGCGAAGGTGATCCTCAACAATACCCAGGTGCTCGAAGATCCTAACAATTCTTTTCAACCAAAGCTCTGCCTGAACCGGATCCGTTTCTCCCGAGAAGACTGGAGGATTCTTCCTACCAAATTCTCTCATGGCCGATTGTGCCCTCGGCTCTGCCTGAACACCAGGCACAGGCGCCACTACGGTAGGAGCTACCGGTGGAGGTGGAGGTGGAATGTCATTCCTTGCTGTTTGGACAGCTTGGGTGAAATCCCTCATCACGGCCATCATCTCAGCAAAGAATTGAGCCCCACCAGGAACTCCCGGAATAGATACAGGTGTAGGATTAGGAGCGGGAGCAGAAGAGGATGAGGAAGACTGAGCTCCTCGACCTGCGGCTCCACCTCGGCCCCTAGCACGACCCCTAGCACGGACAGGAGGTCGGCCTCTAGCACGGCCTCTAACACGCGGTGGCATAGCTAGGCAAAAGAAATAATTACCAATGAATTAGATGAAGCATCAAAGTAGGCGTCTAATTCAAACATTCAATAAGCAATGCATATAACGACTAATGGAACACGTAGCACTTGAACATGTAAACGTCTATCATGTAAGTGCTAGGCACAAATAGCACATCAAATATGAAACTAATTGAACATGTAAGTATCTGAAAGCATTTAACACATATGCATGTTCGTATGGCAATTAAGTACTTAATGCAAACTTTTAACTGAAACAATGGAAGCATAAATAAAAACTTAGACATGTAAGGAAAATTAGCATGTAGGTCCAAATTAAACTCCCAGAGTCCCTAGGTATTCAAACCCGGTTAGCTTTGATACCAAGTTGTCACGCCCCGAAAACGGAACACGTGAACGGAAAGGAAGAGAGATAAAGCAAAGTTAAACATACACACAACACGGAAGCGACCATAACAAACCAAGTTTAAAAGAGCTCATACACTTATTAAAACTTGAAAGCTACAATGGAAAATCTTGAAAATTTAATGTTTGAGAGCGAATTACAAGAAGTTTTGAAAGGATGCACCCTACAACAATTTAATAACAAAGGGGAGAACAAAAGGGGCCCAATCCAAGGTCAAACCAAAAGAAAATATAAAAATAAAAATTTTAGTTCGGAAAACACTATTCATCGCCCGAAAAATTCCCCAAAAGGTACCCCGTTTTTTTTTGACACAGTATCTTAGAATCATATGGGGACGTTTGGGTTTTAATTAGCACTTCTATCGGGGTCCGAAAAAGGGTGCTGTAGGCCAAAATGGACCTCTCTGGCAGCCTTGAAAAACACTATTCATCCCCAAAAACAAGAGCAGTTTTTACTATTCATCTACCTCTAAAACTTTGGTTTTGCTCGGTTTTATTTTGGAACTTCGTGGGAACGTTTTGAAACATTAACAAGGTGTTTTTAACAAGAAAAATATCGACGGCATGTCGACGCAATGACGCATATTTAACCAAATTAAATGAATCCGACAAGGATTACAAACATATAAACAAATCCGACAAGGATTGCAAACACAAAATGAGATCCGGCTAGGATCGACAAGGTATAAATAACTAGCAAAGCATGAGTTAAGTAAGAAATACAACGATCTCTAAATATAAATTACAAGTTGGTTTTTCAAAAAGGAAGTGTAAGGACTAACACTTGTCCATAAAATTCACTATAAGTCTTCCAATGACAAAAAACAAGAATTAGGAGATCAAGGAGTTTTGTAACTACATAATACAATGACCTTCAAAGAATTAAGCTATTACAAACTCCTACAACAACAAATACATTGGAAGCTATATATATCCATAATGTTAAGGCTTAGCCTTCAAAAAGATTTCACGACGACGTCTACGCGCGGGTTCACATGTGCCCTTTCCCCTTATCAATATCACCTGAAAAAAAGATGTTTTTGTAGTTTCATTAGGCGCGACGGCCTAGTAGGAAATATTGCAAGAAAACAATATGCAATCCATAATTAAGTATGAGATGCGGTGCAAATGCAATGCAATGCCGCCGTGGCAAAAATGGAAATGACGGGTGCCTTAGAGGCCATGCATGATATGTGCACTCCTCTCATCACCGGACTATGAGCCACCCACACAAGGAATGTAGCATACCAACCTCCGGGAGCTAACCGGAATACAATTGGAGTTTGAATGTTCTAAGGGTCATTCTCCCTGTCTCACATCACAACCCATATCCGGATTTCTTAAATCAAATTCCCACACAAGGGGTTCTTTCCTTCTTTCAAAAATCAAAATTTTTGAATGTCATGCCGATGCTATAATTTGCCAATTCGGCTCAAATGCTTATGTATGCTATGACAAAATGATCAACCAACATGTTCATGGCATCATTCAATCTCAAGCATAATCCACCAATACATACATTTTTACATAGAATTTCCGAAAATTTCCAACTAGCGTCCTAACATGGTTATCACATAAAGGGAGCATCCTAAGCATGTCTAACATCACATAATTGGATTCAACCTCAACAAAACACATAATTTCATATTTAGGTAATTAGCCCTAAATTTACAACTTTGGGGGAAATCCTAAATCATGTGTCTAAGTTGTTCTCCTAACAAATTAGAGGTCACAAATCACCTTAACTATAAATAACATATTGAATTAAAGCAATAACATCTACCTCAAAGTAATCTTCCCAAAATAAATGGGGAAAGCCAAGAAATGCAAGAAAACTCAAGAGCTCCAAATAGAAATCTAGTTGTGGTTGAATGAAGCCCAAGATGACCCAACAACACTTCCCAAAGCAAGAATCTCCCAAAAGCCCTCTAAGGTTGTAGATGAAGAATTTGAACCCTAGGCAAAAATTGGGAAGTCTTGAAAATGAACTTGGAAGAGAATTTGGAGAACACCACAAGGAAGCTCTTGAAATTCTAAGACTAATTTGTGAAATAAGAAAATCTTCAAAAACCTCTCTTTAGTGCTCTATTGGAGGCTTTAAGAAGAAGGAAACATGGAATAAAAATGGTGTATATGTGTATGTATCTTAGAGAGAAGGGGGAGAAGAAGAAGGGAGAGAGAGAGAGAAAGAAAATGAAAAGTGAAGAGAGGAGAGAGAGAGAGTGGCCGGCCATGTAGGTGGGAGTGGGGCCCACTAGTTGTTTAGATATTTGGTTTTGCATTGACTTTACATAAAGTGACATAAAGCATGTGTATGTGTGTGGTCTAGTGTTTTTCTCCCACATTTAAATGCATGTGCCCTAAAATGTACTAAGTTAACAGTTTAAAAAGGTACACTAACACATGTTAACATTTAATTTAAGAACTACACAGAAATTAAATCCGGGCACACACATAAGCATTTAAAGCATTAAAGTCAATTGAAATCAAATTAACCGTATTTAAATTTTAAATTATGACAATCTACCTCCCTTAAAAGAATTCCGTCCCGGAATTCGGAACAACTAAGCGCAAAAAGGGAGCAACGATTTGCTCAACCTTGTCTAAGTAATACTATCAAATAAATGAAACTTACTCTACTCGGGGAAAAGGTGAGGATAACTCTTCCTGGCTTCACCCTCGTCCTCCCACGTCGACTCGCCAATGTTATGATGATTCCACTGAATCCTTACCAACGGAATAACCCTGCCTCGCAACACACGATCTTTCCTCTCAATGATACGGATAGGTTGCTCTTCATACGACGTGTCTTCCCCAAGAGGCAACTCGGTCCAATCTAAAACATGTGATGGATCTGGGTAATACTGATGGCGCGGATCTGAGTTACATCTACGAAGCATCGAAACATGGAATACATTGTGCACACTCGATAACTGTGGCGGAAGAGCCAGTCGATAAGCAACGGTGCCAACCCTCTCAAGGATCTCAAACGGCCCAATAAACCGCGGCGCTAACTTACCACTCTGACCAAATCGCTGTAACCCACGACGGGGTGAAACTCTCAGAAACACATGATCACCAATCTCAAACTCAAGTGGGCGACGATGGCGGTCGGCATACGATTTCTGACGACTCTGAGCTATACTCAACTTCTCACGAATCACTTTAATCTTCTCTGAAGTCTCTCTAACCATGTCGGGGCCATGAAGGATAGTCTCGCCTACCTCACCCCAACATAACGGAGATCGACACGGACGGCCATACAATGCCTCAAACGGTGCCATCTGAATGCTCGCCTGATAACTATTATTATAAGCAAACTCAGCCAAGGACAAATGATCTTCCCAATTACCACCAAGTTCTATAACACTAGCCCTCAACATATCCTCTAATATCTGAATAGTACGCTCGGACTGCCCATCTGTCTGAGGATGAAATGCTGTGCTAAGTAGAAGCTGTGTACCCAAGGCTCTCTGTAGACTCTGCCAAAAGTGAGATACAAACTTCGAATCACGATCTGATACAATCGAAATAGGAATACCATGAAGTCTCACAATCTCCCGAATGTAGATCACACTAAGAGTATCTGCGGTGTCGGTTACCTTAATCGGCAAGAAATGTGCGGATTTAGTCAAACGGTCCACAATAACCCAAATAGCATTATGCTTATGTAAGGTCCTGGGAAGTGCCGTAACGAAATCCATAGTAATATGCTCCCACTTCCACTCGGGAATAGGAAGAGGTTGTAACAAACCAGCGGGTCTCTGATGCTCGGCTTTTACTTGTTGACAAACTAGGCAACTAGCAACAAACTCGACAACTGCTCTCTTTAAACCCTTCCACCAGTATTGGCGACGCAAATCATGATACATCTTTGTACCCCCCGGGTGAACGGCAAAACGGGAATGGTGAAACTCTTTCAAAACATCTTCCCTACAAGCAACGGGAACAAACACTCGATCTCGGAATCTCAAACCTCTAGTGTCATCAAAGGTCCAACCTTTCTCACCGTCTCCCCTAAGCATACGGGAAGTCAAAGCAACGGTCTCATCATCGGATTTTTGAGTCTCTAGAATTCGAGTTAAAAGTGCCGGTTGCGAATTCAAAGCAAACAAGGTCGCTCGGTCGGGAGTCTCGGAACAACAAACCTCAAAGTCATCTAAATGTATCAACATTTTCCACTCTTGTACCGGTAAATACGCCAAGGTCCCACGAGGCTTCCTACTAAGTGCATCGGCCACAACATTGGCCTTGCCCGGATGGTATTGCAAATCAAAGTCATAGTCCTCTAAGTACTCCATCTAACGGCGCTGTCTCAAGTTAAGATCCCGCTGTGTGAATATGTATTTTAAACTCTTATGATCGGAAAAGACCTCAAATCTCTCACCGTACAAATAATGTCTCCAACTCTTCAATGCAAATACCACGGCAGCAAGCTCTAAGTCATGAGTAGGATAGTTTTTCTCATGTGGTTTCAATTGCCTAGAGCCATAGGCTATAACCTTACCCTCTTGCATCAATACACAACCCAATCCATCAAGTGAAGTATCACAATAAACGGTATAGCTCAATCCACGCTCGGGGATAGCAAGGATAGGTGCCGAAGTCAAACGAGCCTTCAATTGTTGGAAAACATTTTCACAAGTATCATCCCAAACAAATTTTACCCCTTTTCTAGTAAGCTTAGTCATAGGCATAGCTAGACGAGAGAAATCCTCAACAAAACGGCGGTAGTAACCCGCTAACCCCAAGAAACTACGGACTTCAAATACATTTTTCGGGGGTTGCCAATCCATAACGGCTTCAATCTTAGACGGATCTACGGATACCCCATCACTAGAAACAACATGCCCAAGAAACTTTACTTCGGATAACCAAAACTCACACTTAGATAGTTTGGCATACAACCGGTGTCCTCTCAGAACCTCTAATATAATGCGGAGATGTTCCTCGTGCTTCTCCCTAGAAGGCGAGTAAATCAAGATGTCATCTATGAATACAATCACAAACTTGTCCAAGAATGGACTAAACACACGGTTCATCAAATCCATAAAGGCGGCGGGAGCATTTGTCAAACCGAAAGGCATAACAAGGAACTCAAAGTGTCCATACCGGGAACGGAAAGCAGTCTTAGGAATATCACACTCCCTAACACGCAACTGATGGTAACCCGACCTCAAGTCAATCTTAGAGAAACAAGATGAACCACGGAGTTGATCAAACAAATCCTCGATTCTCGGAAGTGGGTATTTATTCTTTATAGTCACATGATTTAGCTTGCGGTAGTCAATACATAGTCTAAGCGAACCATCCTTCTTCTTTGCAAAAAGAACGGGTGCTCCCCAAGGAGATGTACTAGGACGGATGAATCCCCTAAATTGTAAGTCCTCTAACTGTGTTTTCAACTCCTTCAACTCGGCGGGTGCCATCCTATATGGCGGGATTGAGATCGGTGAAGTGCCGGGTACTAAGTCTATCGAGAACTCAATCTCACGAATAGGTGGTAGCCCAGGTAAGTCCTCGGGAAAGATATCGGTATATTCACAAACAACCGGAGGAAACTCAATCAAGACCGGTTCATTCTCGTCAGAAAATAAACTAGCCAAATAATCAACATGATTCTTCCCCCTACACAAACTGTGAAGTGAACGCATCGGAAACTCCAAACGGTCACCCTCAAAACGACCTAGGTCTCCGGATGGTAGAACAAAAGTAACCCTCCTCTTAAAACAATCTATATAAGCTCGGTACGTACTCAACCAATCCATACCCAAAATTACATCAAAACTAGACATGTCGAAAACAATTAAATCAATAACAATGTTTCGGTCCGCTATAACAAGTTCGCACCCACGACATACCCGATCCAAGGGAACTAAACCTCCAACGGGAGTATCAACTAAAATCGTAGGAGTCAAACGGCTCATCTCCAAGTCCAAGGATGATGCATATGACAAAGATATGAATGAACATGATGCGCCAGTATCAATAAGCACAGAAGCTCTAGAACTGAATACTAGTAGGGTACCTCGGATAACTGAGAGATCGGGGGCAACTACAGAAGATGATGCGGCAACAGGATGGGACATAGTAGGAAGTGGCCTCGGGGCTTGTTGCCCTCCTCCGCGATGTCCTACATAATGAAGCTGGCCTCTAGGAACATTAGGCCTGGAGCTCTGAACAGAAGAGGCTGGTGGTGGTGACACAAAAGGTGGCTTATAAGCCTGCTGATATGGCCCAGAGAAAGGTGTGTGAACCTGTGGTGCAACTGTCTGTGGCGCTGTCTGAGCAAATGGGCAATTCCTCTTTATATGATTCGGGTCGCCACAATTGTAACAATTTCTAGGACCCACGGCACCCCCTCCACGGGAAGAACCAGGACGGCGAGAACCACGAGACTGAGGCTGCTGTGGCTGAGATGAGAACTGAGAAACCGGCGGGGCCTGAATAGGTACCGGTGAGGAATAGGAAGACTGCTGAGGGGCATAATCTTGCCTCGGCTTCTTGAACGAGCCCAACTGACTACCCTTCGAAGGCCCCCGGAGTTCTTTATCTTTCTTCGAACTCAGAAACTCTTCCTCAAATACAAGTGCCTTCTTAACCACTTTGCTATACGAGTCTAGCTCAAACCCAATGACTTTCGTGCGAAGGCCCTGACGAAGTCCGCTCTCAAAGGTCCTAGCTTTAATTTTATCGTCGGCGGTGATATCGGGTGCAAAACGGGCTAAGTCCCCAAAACACGCCTCATAATCAGTAACCGACATCTCACCCTGACGAAGATTCAAAAATTCAGTTCTCTTGGCCTGACGAGCAACGGGTGAAAAATACTTGTCAAGGAAAATCTGAGTAAAAGATTCCCAAGTCATACCCTCCTAGGTCTGTGTAGTAAGTACAAGTTCCCACCAAACTTGGGCCCGACCCGCCAACTGAAAGGTAGCGGCATCAATGCGAAGGTGATCCTCAACAATACCCAGGTGCTCGAAGATCCTAACAATTCTTTTCAACCAAAGCTCTGCCTGAACCGGATCCGTTTCTCCCGAGAAGACTGGAGGATTCTTCCTACCAAATTCTCTCATGGCCGATTGTGCCCTCGGCTCTGCCTGAACACCAGGCACAGGCGCCACTACGGTAGGAGCTACCGGTGGAGGTGGAGGTGGAATGTCATTCCTTGCTGTTTGGACAGCTTGGGTGAAATCCCTCATCACGGCCATCATCTCAGCAAAGAATTGAGCCCCACCAGGAACTCCCGGAATAGATACAGGTGTAGGATTAGGAGCGGGAGCAGAAGAGGATGAGGAAGACTGAGCTCCTCGACCTGCGGCTCCACCTCGGCCCCTAGCACGACCCCTAGCACGGACAGGAGGTCGGCCTCTAGCACGGCCTCTAACACGCGGTGGCATAGCTAGGCAAAAGAAATAATTACCAATGAATTAGATGAAGCATCAACGTAGGCGTCTAATTCAAACATTCAATAAGCAATGCATATAACGACTAATGGAACACGTAGCACTTGAACATGTAAACGTCTATTATGTAAGTGCTAGGCACAAATAGCACATCAAATATGAAACTAATTGAACATGTAAGTATCTGAAAGCATTTAACACATATGCATGTTCGTATGGCAATTAAGTACTTAATGCAAACTTTTAACTGAAACAATGGAAGCATAAATAAAAACTTAGACATGTAAGGAAAATTAGCATGTAGGTCCAAATTAAACTCCCACGTACCATTCCAGAACTTATCGAACCTACTTACGCTCAGTACTACTATCGACACATGACAATTCCCATGTGGCCTGACTACTCTGATGGAAAGAAATGGATATTGAACTCATACATGAACTGCATAGTACCTAACGTCATTACGTTAATCCATTATTCTTAAGCGTACTTATCTGTGTTGTCACATTATCCCTGATTAACCCTAAAGTCGTATAGTAGAAGTTCGAATCGAAAATCAAACATCCGAACCTCTTATATAATAAACAAAAGAACTAAACCATGTTCTGCAATTCTCAATCGATTGAAACCATTTCGATCGATTGAGGAAAAAATAATGTTCGAGCAATCGAAGTATGTTTGATCGATTGAACCTTCGGTTGATTGAACTCAGTTCAATCGCTTGAGAGTTGTCTTCTCCAGCAGATTCGTAAATAGCAATATATAAACGTCTTAGGGACCTGTTTAATATGTCTAAACATACCAAAATCTCGTAAAACATTATATGAATGAGACAAAGTGAGTAAAAACTCACCGAACGTGCTAAGGACGCGTTTGGTAAAGCTTGAGCTCCCGAGCTTTAATGGCGGCTCTTCTTCTTCTTCTCTCTCTCTCTGCTCCTCTGTCTCTCTCTACCTTCTATTTTTCTCTATCTCCTTCTCTTCTTCTTCTCCTCTGCTTCTCTCTATCTTCTCTAACTATATAAAATATATATGGATGTGTGTATATAAACAAAAACACACACTCTTCCTAAAATCTCTTGGTTCAGCCAACCCTCACAAACATACGAGGACAATCATATATATAGAGGGGGAGGGGTGCAGGTGGTAATGTATGCGCAGAAACTGGAATTCTGATAATTACACGTTCGATCGATCGAAGCATGTTCGATCGCTCGAGAGCAGATCGGTCAGGTTTGATCGATTGAAAGGGGTTTGATCGATTGAAAGTGAGACCACGTCATAAATTGATGTTGGCAGGGTTTCGATCGATTGATCAGGGTTCGATCGCTTGAACTCTGAAATGTTCGATCGCTCGAAAGGGCTTCGATCGGTTGAAAGTAAGATTTCAAGTATTGTTAGGGGAAGTATATAGAATCTCTGTGTATAAATAAATATTGAAAATATAGGTTATTACATAATTCTATGCTTCCCAAATTTTTGTCCCAAAAGTGATTCTCGAATGATGTGTCAGTAGGGCTAGGTAAACAACTTCCAATAAAAATTCAATTGGTCCTACCGTATTAGACCTGGCCCCACTGTTATCATTTGGAAAGCACATTTAGCCTAAAAATTTGGGAAGTATAACATTACTCTAAAAGAAAAAATAAATAAAAAATAAATAAAACACACATCTCTACATTTTTAGTAGGAATAAGAAGTAGGCAACTGAAAATATCATCTATTACATATGAGTTCAAGCAACTCACAGCTAGGGAAAACTCTATGATGCCCCTAGTGGTTAAGAATCCACAACTAGTTTAACTTATTGCTCTTAAGGGAATGTTTAGGTTGTGGTTTCCAATGTTACAATTGTAGAAAAAAATAGGTTTAAATTGGAGTTTTAAATACGCAGCGAAAAAGTTAAGTTACGAACTTAATTGGTAGCCCATGATCTACTACTCGTCAATTCTATAGATGCGTACAAGAGGGGACAAGAGTTATACCTTAATGTCTTGAACCCAATTCTGAAATCTTCAACCTTGGTGATGTAGCAGCCTCCACTAGGTTGTCTTCACCCTTATGAGTACTGCAGATGCTTTCCGGAGAGACTAGAGATGGTGACATCTCTAATAGAGAGGAAGGGGAAGGTTTGGGGCTCTAAAACAGCTTCTGCAGCTTCTGGTTAATAAAAACGACGAACTTCTTTTCCAGAACGCAGCTGCCCTATTTATAGATTCCCAGAACCGACCTAACCTTCAATCAATCGAAGGACTTCGATCGATCGAACATTCGATCGATCGAGCCACTCTCGAGCGATCAAACCTGCCATGACTTCAATCGATCGAAATAGCTTCAATCGATCGAACCTGCCTTGACAACTTCCTCAAGTGTCTTTCCAAGTATCCTGGCGGAGCTAAGAGTGGGACCTCCTAGGTTCTTTATTGTTGGCTCAGACCAGTTTGTTAATTACCATGACCAAACTCTTTGATAAACAAACTAACTAAATGGTCATTCAAAGTTTAGTCCACTATAAAACTATAACTGAAATCCAATGCAAAAGAATATATCCGAAGCGATAACTAGACTTGTATGTTGTACTAATGTCCCTCTACCTTCAGCATTCGTAAACATACTCAGGTAGTCGGATAAACGGTTACTGTCAACCTGAATCATGATTACTTCTTGTATTCCTTGAGTCCCATTCACCACTCATGATTACCAAACATATTGATAACTACTTATCAACAAGACTGCAGTTCTCAGTAATCAACTTGGTGACATTCTCAAGGGAATGCTTACTCTGTAACAGAGGGTAGATTCTATCTTGACAATATATGTTCATAACCCTATGAACATGACATACCCAAGATACCCAGGTGTTGATCTTTTATAGACCTCACTGATTGGTAAGTTAAAGCATACATATCCACAGTCTGTGTTCATAATCGTCTCAAGATTGAGAACACGTACCTTAAACAAGTTATGAGTTTCTATTGACTGTTTGACAGTCTTGAGTGTCAATAGGAAAGCTCAGGTCCGTCAATGTACTATAAGCACTAGCATATTAACTAAGAGTTACACTCTAGTGGTTGAGATTCATCACTCCATCCAATGGTAGTCAATTATGCTACAGTGTATACCTGATGAGATATCCAGTCTCATCATCCACTGTGACAAGTTCTAAATATCAATAAAAGTAATCTGTATCTCACTTGTATGCATCTCATACATACACGAATTGCCTACTATGATACTTAAGGATTAAACAATCATCTCATGAAAGAAACATACACAATGAAATGTAAAGCTGATATCCATATATTAAAATGCTAAATTATCATACATAAAGTAATGGTTTTAGGGCATAAACCCAAAAACAATATTTTGATATTGATTACAAAATTTGGACACCAAATTGGGATGTATCTTCTCAACTGGGATGTATCATATTAGATCGTCACAAGACTCACAACTATTGATCATCCTTGTAGTTAAATACGAGTGGTTTAACCAACTACATGTCCATGTTTGAAACTATAGAAGTAGTTTATAACTTTGCACATTCCCTATTTTAGACTTGGTGATATTAAGGGAATGTTTGGGTATGTATAAAACAAGATTAAATTCAATAACATTTCACTTTCTATCAGCTACCGAAAACCATCATCATGTTAATTGGTAGGGGCATAAACCGGACAGTGCGGTTCAATTTTTGCTTACACCCCTATTAATAAGACAAAGAATTTGTTTGTATGAGTGATTTTTAGATAACAGACTGCTAAGCAATAAAAAGATATCTACTAAACGTTTGAATGTAAAAAACATCTAAACGTTTGAATGTAAGAGACTGATTCATTAGTGAACCACACAAGACAACTTCTGAGCCTTATCTAATAGTTTCAATTTTATTTATTAACCAAATAATGGAAAATGTTTTCATTGGTGTCAGTAAATCTAAGAACCAAACAGGCGCTAACAGCTTCTAAAAGCTTAGCACCTGTTTGGTTCATAGATATACTGATACCAATGAAAACATTTTCCATTGTTTGGTTAATAAAGAAAATTGTGGGGAAAATAGAAAAAAGTAAATAGTGAGAAGAAAATTAAAAAAAACACTGAATTATGTGAGTTAGTTTCCTCCCTTTTTTCTTTAGTTACAATTAGATTTTCAAATGCGTTAACTTCTAATGTTATTAAAGCGCGCATGGAGAAAAATGCAAGGGAAATTGTTTTCCTTAATATTTTCCTATCCATTTTCTTTTCCTTCAAATTACGTTTGGTTGATGGATTCTTAGATCGGATTTTGATTCCAACCTAACATTATTAGTATTCCTTATATTTTACAATTTTTGGTGCATGGATTATTTGTTAAATTATGGACCCTATTAGAATCCACCCAAATAGGAAAATATGGTGAATTTTACATCATGGGTTGGCGTGTGGTATTCAATAAAAATTTTGAAGTTCAAGATTCAATTGAGGTGCTATGTTCTTATAGTATATGATATCCGCAAATACGCGAAATTTTTAGGCTTAAAAGTCCAGTGCATTGGGTCAACGCACTTATCTAGTGCACCTAAGAGCATTTCCCTCTATATATAATCTATAACATCTATAAAAGAGAAATACATTTTTTCACGCTCAAGTATTCACTGGGTGACATGTGTCCCATTCTATTCCCATTTTGTCCCTGTATCATCAATATAATTACTAGAATTGGACACTTGTCACCGAACGAAGGCTTAGGTGAGCAAAAATGGAATTTGAATTCTCAGTCGTGCACTGCTAGGCTACTACTCCCTGGCAATGCCTATTGTGGCGCTGGTAGGATTATACAATGGTTTTTTTTTTTTGCAATTTTTATAGATGAAAAAAAACCCTTGTATAATCCTACTAATACTACGCAGGCACTGCCTCCAGCCGCGTGTGACCGATAATCCCAGGCACAAAAATAAGGTGAACAAAAATGGTCTAATAAAGAAGGCACTTTGCCTCAGGACACGTGAGGTTAACTATCCGACTCATGATCTCGATTACCCGCAATACTCCATGCCTTGAAGATTTGGAGACATTACTTGTACAGAACTTAGACGAAAACTTTTATAAATTTTAGTTTTCACTCGTGAAGTTACAAAATGGACTTGTTCGATGTTTCAGGATTTAATTAGAAGTTTTGAGAACTCGTGGGGAGTTGAATGTAATTCCCGAGAGTTGTGCCTATAAATAGTACTGGATGAGATTTTCATTATTATCCACAACTCACAAATATCTAGAGAGAGGAGAGAGAAAGGGGATTAGATGCCACGAGCTTGTCGACGATAATCGGTGACCGTTCGTCTGTCAGTTTTTGACCGGATTTCATATTTGGACTCCTCGAGGTAAGAGCTTCATTTTGATACCTCTTAGGCCTCGTTTGGAAAAGTTTTTCCGAAAAGTTAATTTTAAGAATTTGGGAAAAACATGTCTATACTTGTAGGAATCGCTTGAGATCGGAGATCCGACGTTTACTTGGTCTCCTAGTACTTCTCCTGAAGTTATAAAGTTATAGCTCGAGGTATGAATTTCGAACCTATGTAATATAGGGAATTTCGGATGTTTTAGATATCTTGTATGAATTGTGATCCGGGAAAACTTATGTGTTAAATTAGGCCCATTCATTTTAGCGAGTACGTATAGAAAAGCATGGTGACATGATTATGTGAGTATGCTAAATGTTTATGTGGGTCAAAGGGGAGTTTGATATAATTTCATGTCGGTGTACGCCTCTCGATGTTTGAGAGTTTATAGTAGTGACGACTACTTGCTTATTGTGGGAAGTGGCCAACCAGAGTAGATGGGTGCAATGGTTGACTGATTCTGGCTAACCATTGGCATCGCAGTTTAAGATTTAAGACTTGCTGATATACTGGATGAATGCGTATCCTTCTTCCCGGAGACTAAATTATGTGATTTAGATGTTTATAACATGAATTGCCTCATATGCATTTGTTCAGAATTGTACACTCGACATGTAGCTGAACAGTGGAGACTTCCTCCATTGCAGGTGAAAAGAAAAAGGGAAAGAAGAAGCGTGAGGAGTGAGGCAGAGGAACGTCGGGAATCACCTCTTGTTTATAGTTTTGTTTTCTTTCCAACTTGTAATAAGAACTCAGAATTGAGAATTTGTAATATGTCGTAGTGGAATCTTGGCATGGATTTGAGATCTTATAATCTGTAATAGAACTCCTGTAGATTATGTCTAGATATATTAAAGTATGGTTGTGTTTATGTTGGTAATTGGTTGGAAGATTTTTGGTTTGAGATTGCTGCAGATTAGGCTTTTCTGCTACGAATTAGTCGACTGATCCCTGGTTCAGTCGACTGGACCCTTGTGTTTGAGGAAGAATCCCTTCAGTTTTCAAAGGTTTCAGTCGACTGGTTTCTGCATGAAAAGAGGACACTTTGCATGCATAGTGTCCAATCGACCAAGCAAGGGTCAGTCGATTGAGAAATTGAGGCCCCAGTCGACTGAGTCTCCGACACAGTCGACTGGATAGGGCTGTTGAACTTTTTCTTACATTCTGCTTTTGATGTTTAGTCAACCGGGTCCTGACTCCAGTTGACTGGACCTCTGTTCTTCAAAATGAATCCTTTTTAAACGTGTGTTCAAGTGAGCCAAACTTTTTATAACTCTGATTGTAACAGATTTTACTTATGTTTTCTGCTGCAGTTTTACTTTAATGGAACTGGATAAGCCTTGGTGGCGTGCCATGTGTCCTATTTTCACGCATAGCGGGATTGGTCGTGACAGATATCTTGTGCAACTGAGTGTGTTGAGATCTTGTGCTACTCAGTCAAGTAAAGTTGAATTACTGTTGGGGATTTATATGACTCAAATTTTATGTAATTAAAGCAACTACCTACCTTAAATCCCATTATTAAGTACCAAGTAGGTATACCAACTGAAAGCTTTCAATATTAATTTTGTAGAGGGAACAAGTTTATCTATTGGTGGAACAAATATAACAGACATTTGGAACAACTGTTTACGGTTTCAAGAACAAAGTTGTGTTGGGGATTAGATATTTAATGTATTTAAAGGAACTACCTGCCCATAATAAATCACTCGTACTTATACATAAAAAGTCAAATTTGCTGATATTGTAAAAGATTTCATACATAAATGTAAATCTCTTACTTTGTGCCTTGTGGAGAGAACAACTATTTGTAACATGGAACATTGGTTTCCAACCACAGAACAAATATATAAAATGGAACAACATTTTTTATGGGATAAAACAATCGTTCCTGATCAAGGAACAAGCATCACTTGAGAACCAGCCATAGTAGGTTTCCCTCGCATTTATTGCGCGTCAGACAGCCATCACTACGCGTCAGTCAGCCACCACTTCATCCTAGCTTTTCCTTTCTCTTCCATTCCAAACTTGATAAGTGGCAAAGTGGTTTGGGGTATATACACCCAAAACCACCAAACGTACCAAAGTCTTCTCCCACATCGGAAATCAACATTAGCCACTTTGATGTGCCATTTAAATATTTCAATATTCAGAAAGTGATATTTAGGGCCCACAATGACTATTCCATGTTAACAATTTGGGCATCATTTATTCAGCCACCATTAAACCCACATGGATGATAATAGGGATAATTAAAATTCAGTCTATTTTATGTAGAGTATTTAAAAGTCAGTCTACTACTTTTTGTAAATTAGAAATACATCAACTTTAGTGTAAAATATCTAAAATACCCCTCCTTGTCTCTTCTCTCTCTCCTTACATGGCTACCACCACCACCGGCAACCGTCGCCGCCACCACCACCACCACCGACCACCACCACCACTGGCCACCGTCGCCACCACCACAGGCCACCACCACTCGCCACCGCCGCCACCAAAGGGCCACCACCACCACCACTACCACCACGACCACCCCCACCCCCACCCTAACCTCTTTATCTCTTTCTCTCTCTCTCTCTCTCTCTCTCTCTCTCTTCTCACAACCACCACCACCACTACCACTATCAACCCAAACCCAAACTCAAACCCCAACCCCTCTCTTTCTATATATATATACATGAGTATATATACATATCTAACATATGGCCACCACTACCCCAAGCTCTCTGTATCTCTTATCTCTGTTCTCACCACCACCACCATCACGGGTCACCTCCTTCATCCACCATTGCCATTGCAAAAAAAAAAAAGAGTTGCAAGTTTTTGGAGCAACTGTCCAAACGGAAGGAGCAACTCATCTAGCGTATCGGGAGCAACTGTCACGCCCCAAAAACCGAGCGCGAGGAAAGAAAGAAAGAAAGAAAGAAAGATACCAAAAAGTGCTGAAAAAAAAATCATTTTGATAAATGCTGAATTTTTATAAAGTTCGTAATTAATTATGCTTTTGGAATTTTCATATTCCGTCCGTGTTGGTCCATGTAAAACGTGATTTCGCACAACTTTTGCCTACTGACATTTTTCCTGATTCTGCACCGTTTGGGCAGAAAACTAAAATTTCAGTAGCAGTTTTTTTTTTTTTTTTTACAGCAGCAGATTTTTGGCAGCAGCAGTGTGTTTTGACAGCAATTCCACATCGACACCAAATTTGATAATTCCTCGATTTTGACCTCCAAAATGTACATAAACAAGTCCGAATAGATGTATAACATGTATGGTAACTAACCGGAACTAAATCCGAGCACAATTTAATAAAATGAGAGGTCGGGAGAGATTTATCCCTTTTTATTTTTGAAAGAGATAAAAGGAGAGAGATGCGGAGAAAGAAGTGCAAGGAGGTTTTAAATATTCATACACATGTAATAAACGATACGGGAACATTCTAAAACATTAAAATAACGTAGTTATAAGGAAATGAAAACTCGAGAGAGTGAAAGAGATTTAAAAAAAAAGAGAAAGATTGGGGGAGAGAGATAGAGGGAGAGATGGAGAAAGAAAGAATACATTCTTTTGAAACCTTTGAACTCTTTGAAAACAAAATTTAAACTTGATCCGGCAAGGATCGAAACACAAAATGAACTAAATAATGAAACCTCAAGACATTACATCGAATCAATGAATCCGACAAGGATTCACAATCAAGAAAAGAAGCCGGCAAGGCTTTACAATTTGAAATGAAATTAAAGGTAATAAGTTTAATGGAGTCCAATGATCTCGGGACTTAGTTACATATGATCAACAAAGTCAACAAGTTTAACAAGTAAGCAAAGCAAGGACTAAACACTTGTCCATTAAATCTATGAACCTCAAGAACAAAAGAATAAGATGTTAGGTCCACGAAGTTTTGTAATTTTGTAATACAACAAGTCCAAGGTATTAACTTATTACAAATTTCTACGGAGTCTAAAATATACGTGAGAGCTATACATGTAGAAATCAAGTATTTGTTTTCAAATGTGAACAAAAGAGACGATATCCGTGTGTCGGGTCACACATGCCCCATGCCTTTATTGAAATCACCTGAAAAAGGGTGAGACTAGATTCTCTAAGCACGACGGCTTAGTAGATCATATTGTAACAAGTCTATATGCTACCCATGATTCAAATGCAATGAGGTGCAATGCTCGCCACCACGGCGTCAATGAAATGAGATTGAGCCACAAGGCTATGCATGAAATGTGCACTCCTCTCATCACCGGACTATGAGCCACCCACACAAGGAGTGTAGCATACCAACCCATAGTTGGAGTTTGAATGTTTCTTAAGGTCATTCTCCTTGTCTCACATCACAACCCATATCCGGATTTTGTCACTTTCAAATCAAACACCCGCACATGGGGTTTTTCTCTTTTGCAAAACAAATCTTTTTGAATGTCGTGCAAATGTTATGCTTGCCAATTTGGCCTCAATGCTCAATGAATGCGATGACAATATGATCGATAACATATTCATGGCATTTCTCAACAATTTACCTAGACAACATAATGGAACAAAGTTCCAAGTGCCGCAACCAATATGTTATAACAATTATTGACTAACGTCCTAACATGCTTCCACACAAAAAGGAGCATCCTAATCACATCTAATCAACACACAATCACAAATTTGGCAATTAACACATTCAAATCACAAAGGGGCTAAAAGCCCTAATTTTTCAAATTTGGGGAAAAGACCTAAACATGTGTCTAAGTTTGCAAATAAAGGTTACCCATTACATTTTAATCATAAATATCATATGGAAATGAAACAACAAGAATCTACCTCAAAGCTTAGCTTCCATGAAATTCAAAGGCAACTCAAGAGAGCTAGGCAATCCCAAAATAACTTCAATGAGGTTGCTAGGATATTAAGGAAGCTCCAAGAATACCACTCTAAGCAAGAATAACCCAAGGTTAGGATAGATATCACAAAACTAGCAAAAACCCTAGGGGTTAGAGATTGGAAAACTTACCCACACTAAGAATCCTTCAATGAATATGGTTAGGATTGTTAGGATATCTTCTAAATACTCCCAAGAAGCTATACAAAGAAGGAGATGATCATTACTAACCAAAATTTCGAAATCTATATAAACCCTAGAAATTGGGGGTTTGCTAGAATGCTTACCAAATGACGATTACAAGCTCTAGGAAGGTTAGAGATGATGGAGAATGATGATCTTGACCTCCCCTAGTAATCTTGTAGAAGGAAACCCAAGGAAGAAGAAGAACTTTGGATTTTCTTGGCTCTTGACTTGAAGGAGAAGAAGAAGAGAAGAAGAGAAGGAAGGAGAAGGGAAAAACAAAATAACGTGAATGCTCCCAAATGGGAGCATTCAGTCAACTATAGGCAAATGGGTGGGGTCCACTTTGTTTTACCAGCTCATTTTAATTAAACTGGTGTATCTATGAATAGTATAACCTAACAGTGTAAACTCCAAAATTAAATAAACACACCCACATGAACATAAATTAATTTTAAAGCATATGAAAGGGAAAATAAATAATGTAGTCATGCTCTTGAATTTTTAATACAGCTAAATAAATTAAGAGCCCACATAAATATCTGAAAAGGCAAAATTACCCAATTACCGTTAAATAAAATTTTTGATTATGACAGCAACTCAACAAACGGAATGAGCAAATCACTAAACGTGTTGCTCCTTACGTTTAGTAAGTTGCTCCCGATACGTTTGGTGGGTTGCTCCTTCCGT
The DNA here is from genome assembly GCA_033977485.1 of Hydrangea macrophylla. NCBI lineage: Eukaryota > Viridiplantae > Streptophyta > Magnoliopsida > Cornales > Hydrangeaceae > Hydrangea > Hydrangea macrophylla. The sequence goes on from CM066999.1 coordinate 77,140,663, forward strand.
TTGGACAGTTGCTCCAACCTGCAACTTTCTTTTTTTTTTTTTTCCTTTTCTGCAATGGCGATGGTAGATGAGGAAGATGGTCCGTGGTAGTGGTGGTGGTGGTGGTGGTGGTGGTGAGAAGAGAGATGAGAGATACAGAGAGGTTGTGGTTTGGGTTTGGTGGTGGTGGTGGTGGTGGAGGTGGTTGTGAGAAGAGAGAGATGAGATCAAAGATAGAGAAGAGATAAAGAAGTTGGGGTGGTGTTGGTGGTGGTCCGGTGGTGATGACGGATGCCGGTGGTGGTGGTGGTGGTGGTGGTGGTGGCGGTGACGACCGGTGGTGGTAAGGAGCAACACGTTTGGTAAGTTGCTCCCGATACATTTAGTGAGTTGCTCCTGATATGTTGTGGTGAGTTGCTCCTTACATTTGGTGGGTTGCTCCCGATACGTTTGGTGAGTTGCTCCTTATGTTTGGTGACTTACTCCTTCGGTTTGGACAGTTGCTTCAAAAACTTTAACTCTTTCTCTCTTTTTTTTTTCCCTGCAATGGTGGTGGTGGATGAGGGAAGTGGCTTGTGGTGGTGGTGGTAAGAAGAGAGATAAGAGATAGAGAGAGGTAGGGGTGGTGGTGGCCATATATTAGATATATGAGTAATTTTTTGGTGACAACTTTCATACAACTTTCACACAACCTCCTAAAAGATGTGTCTATCTCTCTCTTGTGTCACTGTGGGGTCCATTGACATCACAGGAGAGATATAGACACATCTTTTTAGGAGGTTGTATGAAAGTTGTATGAAAGTTGTCATCAAAGAATTACTCTATATGTATATATACTCATGTATATATATATAGAGAGAGAAAAAAAAAACAGAGAATGGTGGTGGTGGTGGCAGCGGCGGACGGTGGTGGCGGTGGTGGCGGCCAGTGGTGGTGGTGGCAGCGGCTGGTGGAGGTGCTTGCCGGTGGTGGAGGTGGCTGCCGATGGTGGTGGTGGTGGTCATGTGAGGAGAGAGAGAAAGACCAAAGAGAGGGGTATTTTAGGCATTTTAGACAAAAAATTGATGTATTTCTAATTTAGTGACTTTAAATAAATTTTTTTTTATTTTCAATAAAGTATTTGACTGATTTTTAAATACTCTCCATAAAGTAGATCTGAATTTTAATTATCCTATGATAATATGGGTCTCCTTTGGTTTCATTTGTGAGATGGATGATGTCACATTATGGTGGATCCGCGGTCAATTCAAATCTAATAATTTCAAGGCTGACAAAACGTCTTTGGCACGGGAAATACTATGGTCATTCATTCACCAATTCAGTTGCCTTTTAGTCGGCCCAAGTTCTGTTTGGAAGTGACTATGTTTTGGCACTATATCAACAGTTCGGCAATTTAAGGGAAATGTGATATGGAAGGCCAATTGTGGGAAGTATATCAGTCCCTATAATCTCTCACAATATTAGTGATATGAGTAATGCTAGATGCACAACAAAAATCCACAACTAAATGTACAACCAGTTTTAAAATATTGGACATTGTGCTGAAAAAATTGTACACCCTTTTTTTTGTCTTTTTGTGTGTACAGACTTTTCAGCACGAAGTCCAACAATTTTAAGCAGGTTGTGCATTTGGTTGTGCATATTTTTTGTGCATCTAGCATTTCCGTTAGTGATATATATTATCATATTATAATAAGGGAAATTAAGAGATGGTATATCTTTTGAAATATTATCACATATGGAAGATGATATCAGATTTTGGAAAGATAAATATAAAATATTATGGAAGCTATCGTTTTACTTGGAGGGAAAGGCAGATGAATCAAGCCACAAGACATACCACATTCAAGATTTATATATATATATATATATATGGGTCAACGGGTCAGTGGCGTAGTCCGCGGGTTTTTTCAGGCAAAAAAAAAATATTCACTGGGTATGTTCACTATACCCTGTTCACTCTAGAGTCTGGCCGTATATATATATATATATATATATATATATTCAGAGATATGGAATGATTTATCAGATTTATGAGATAAATCTGGTATTTTTACCAGATTATTATTCATCAGATTTTCTACCTTATCTAGAAGACCTTCATGGCCGAGATAAATAAGCAGGCCGGCCAAACTTCCAACTCACTCCGCGTCACTACGAAAAAGTATTCAAAAAGCATCCCAAAGCATTCTTAGCATTCGTAGGATTAGTTTTAGGCAAATAAAAGCAATTTTTTTTTTTATATTACTTCTTGTAATTTCTTTTCTTTAATTAAATAAAATATGCTTTTATTTAATTTATTTTATTTCTCTTCATCACTTGCTAGACTAGTGTGCTTCAACACTGTCTAGGAACCTTAGGTGAGGGTACTTTCCTACTCACCTTTGACAATCACCATTTTAGAAGTTTAGATTATGAAACCTTGTGTACCACTCATACAAGTAATTTTAGAAAATTTTGTGTTTTATAAGTTTGGGTCTACCTCACAAGGCTCTGACACGCCCGTAGCAACAAATATAGCAAACAGACTTGGTGATCTTAAGGGAATGTTTGGGTATGTATAAAACAAGATTAAATTCAATAACATTTCACTTTCTATCTGATACCGAAAACCATCATCATGTTAATTGGTAGGGGTATAAATCGGTCGGTGCGGTTCGGTTTTGTCTGGTTTTTGACACTTTGGAAACCGACCTAATCACTCGGTTCGGTCTTTCCCAGTTCGGTTCAGTCTTTGGCTTGGAGTGTTATTTGGAAAACCTACCGAATCATTCAATTCGGTTCAACGATTTTTGCTTACACCCTTATTAATTAGACAAAGAATTTGTTTGTATGAGTGATTTTTAGATAACAGACTGCTAAGCAATAAAAAGATATCTACTAAACGTTTGAATGTAAAAGATATCTACTAAACGTTTGAATGTAAGAGACTAATTCATTAGTGAACCACACAAAACAACTTCTGAGCCTTTTCTAATAGCTTCTAAAAGCTTTAGTGCCTGTTTGATTCATAGATTTACTGACACTAATGAAAACATTTTCCTTTGTTTGGTTAATAAAGAAAATTGCGAGGAAAATAGAATAAAGTAAATAGTGAGAAGCAAATTTAAAAAAAAAAAAAAAAAAACTGAATTATGTGAGTCAGTTTCCTCCATTTTTTCTTAAGTTGCAATTAGATTTTCAAATGCGTTAACTTCTAATGTTATTTAAGCGCGCATGGAGAAAACTGCAAGGGAACTAGTTTTCCTTAATATTTTCCTATCCATTTTCTTTTCCTTCAAAGTACGTTTGGTTGATGGATTCTTGGAACGGATTTTAATTATACCCTAAAATTACTAGCAATCCTTATATTTTACAATTTTTGGTGCATGTATTATTTATTAAATTATGGACCCTATTAGAATCCACCTAAATAGGAAAATATGGTGAATTTTACATCATGGGTTGGCGTGTGGTATTCAATAAAAATTTTGAAGTTCAAGATTCAATTGAGTTGCTATGTTCTTATAGTATATGATATCCGCTAATTCGTAAAAATTTTAGGCTTAAAAGTCCAGTGCACTGGGTCAGCGCACTTATCTAGTGCACCTAAGAGCATTTCCCTCTATATATAATCTATACCATCTATAAAAGAGGAATACATTTTTGCGCACTCAAGTTTTCACTGGATGACATGTGTCCCATTCTATTCTCATTTTGTCCATGTATCATTAACTTAATTACTAGAATTGGACATTTGTCACCCAACGAAGGCTTAAGTGAGAAAAAATGGAGTCCGAATTCTCGGTCGCGCACTGCTAGGCTACTCCCTGACAATGCCTACGCGACGCTGGCAGGATTATGCGATGGTTTTTTTTTTTTTTTTTTTGCAATTTTTATAGATGAAAAAAAAAACCTTTGTATAATCCTACTAACACTACGCAAGCGCTGCCTCCAACCGCGTGTGACCAGGCACAAAAATAAGGTGAACAAAAATGATCTAATAAAGAAGGCACTTTGCCTCAGGACACGTGTTTGTTCAAATGAATTTCACCAATTTGATACTTTGTGAATTTGATTCAGCCTTGAATAAAAAAAAAAAAGAATTTGATTGAGCCTTTTAGTAATTTCAAAGTCTCTCACTTCTCTTGTACACCTGTGTGGAGAGTTCACGCACGTGACGCACCATCTTTTGCCATACATAAAACACGTGCATTCTGGGACGCACATCTAACTGTAATGTTAAAGAGCTTCTGATTGACTGCCACGTAAGAAAGACAAAGCTTTATTTAGATTTTTCAATCCTTAACGGCGTCGTTTTTACCAAGCAAGCAGGCCAGCTGCACATTGCTGCTTAGAAGTTTGTTGTATAAGGAAATGCTATTAATTGAATTTTCAAAATTAACCCCCTCTTTTTCGATCAAACAAAAAGAAAAAAAAAGAATTAACCCCCCTCTCTTTGTTTTAAAATACCCTATTGCCCCTCTAAAGAACTCACTGCAAATTCTCTCTCTCTCTCTCTCTCTCTCTCTCTCTCTCTATGAACAAGCTTTATCTTAAAAAATTGTTCAAACCCAACTCAAAAAAAATGAAATTGACCACCATGATCTCCCTCAATCAACCCAAATCATACCCATATCCAGCTCCGAGAAGGGGACAGATCAAGATCAGGATCATTCGAGAACTTATCCGATCACTTGCTTCCATGTGGGGTCCGATCGGATCGGAGGAGGAAACAAAGGTGAAATTGAAGGGTCTATTAGCTCTAGATCCACAATCTCACACGAAACCCCATATGGGTACAACTCAGATTTCGATACTGAGAAGGCTAATCGCTTCTGAATTTGACAGAAATTTGGGGGGTTTGAGTTGAGTAGTGAGAAACAGGACTTTGTAAAATAAAGAATAAATGACATGAATTCAGTGGGTAGTAAAAGTTAAATGAATTTTTTCTTTAATTTTTTTTTGAAGCTTACATGGGGTGCTATGTGAGCCGTTATTATATAGATTACAATTCTGGATTTTAAATTTTGGTAAATTTTGGATGATTCCAATTGGGTTTCCAAATAATGAAGTTTAGATATATACGTATTATGATGCGTAATATGATATATTCACTAGTAATTGCCTGTGCCCGTGGGCACGGCGCAAAAAAAAAAACAGGGTAAAGGAATCTGCGGTAAATGTTTATCCAAAAAAAAAAAATCTATGATAAATGAAGAGCTTATTTTTTAATGTTACTAAACTCATATTCAACCTTATCAATGAAGAGTTTATTTTTTTTATTTTTAATTTTTTTTTTCATTTCCGAAAAAAAAACCTTATCAATGTGATAGCATTTGCGTGAGATATGAAAATTCCACTTCCAATTTGCCTATAATATTGATTCATTGGGACAGTTCCATTATTTTCGTTTCATGGTTCTTCTACGGGTCTGGAATTCAGATTATGCATCCATGAACCATTCCATCTTTATGTTGAGAATGAACTGGAAGGCAATGAATTGATGGTTTTCTAGGGAAGTGATCAATGAATGAAAACTGAGTGATGGCTTGCATTATCAGGTGTGCTCAAACCAGTAGCTCCATTCTATATATGATTTTGGCTTCAAAAATGATTTACCCACTTGCCATCAAATATAATAACCATCAGGTAAACATACTTAGCAAATATAGAAAATTAACAGAAAGATAGCTAGCTAAAGAATAATATTTTTATCACCTGGAAAAAAAAACTTGGGATTCAAATGGAGAACTACAGCATAACTCAAGATAGAATGCTTAAAATGACAAAAGAAAATATAAGGTAGAAATACAACTAATGCATTGGAATTTGGGACTAAAAACTCAATTAAAGCCCATCAATCACATATAGTACAAAATTTAACATGGATTAGTCTTTTCTTTTTGAAACATGTGAGATTTTTTTTGCTTGAAATCTAGAAATAGTAGAAGAGAGAAACTAACACTAACACTACATTGTTAAAACATAGAGGTAGATTAAATAAGAGAAAAAAAAATCGAGAAAATTACCTTCTTGTTAAATAATGATATGGTTTCAAAATTTATTTCCCAAATGCTTTGATACTTGTATCATACCACAACTTTCAATAAAAATTCAACGATCCCCATTAAATTTGAATAAGGAAACTAAATTCAGAATTCAAATTTGAAAACTATAACACTTCTCTTTTTTTCTTTCCAGAGTTTATTTTCTAGGCAACTATATAGAGAGTGGGCATAAAAATAAAATTGATTTAACTAAACCTCAACCCTATAGCAAAACATGTTTTCAACAGTAACAAAAAAAAAATTGAATTTCTATTGGGTTGTGGATTGTGGGTGACCCATGAAGGTAAGGGTTTAAAAATAAATAAGAAATACCTAGAAAAGAGAGAAGAACTTCATATAAATTTGTTTTGCCTTCATATAAAGAAGACTTCCCTTCAACAACACGATATCATAGGAATTGACGTAAGTAGAACCCATCTGCAATCAGTATCTTGTTCATTGTACAGATGACACGGCACAAAAAAAAAACAGAAGAAAAAAACGTAATTAAGCTACGACAAATTTAGAGTTTATTTTCTACTTCACTAATCTCATAACCTTGAGTGGTATGGTTGAAGTTTCTCAAGTTCCTTTTGCTTTGCTGGTTAGCCAAAAGGTAAAAATACTATACAATAAAGAATATTAATAAAGAAAAACTACCTAGCCTCCTTTACAAACAAATTTCTTCAAAAAGCCTCTCAACCTCCAAAGTTTGAAAATTAATCTGTCATAAAGATTAAACGGTGATTTGATACCCTCATTGCTACATCATGTGGTAGCTTCTCAAGTCTCTCCTTGTCTTCCTGAGATTTTTTTTCTCCTTGAATGAAAGACCATTACCCAAAAATTTAGGGATTGTTCTAAAAAGTGGACAATCAGAAGAGATTATGAGATTTCCTATCAAACAAAAAAAAGAGAGAGAGAAAGAAAGACACATTTAGGTTCTTATGCCAAAGTGGCTAATAGGTTTGCAACTTGAGTTGGGAAATTGGGAAAATTTGCATGTTTGACAAAATGAAAGATAAAAGGGATGAAAGGAAACGGGTAGAAGAGGAAGGAGTCCATTTATAAAACCAAATAGAAGAGGAAGGAGTCCATTTATAAAACCAAATAGAGTCTAAAGGAAAAGCCTATCATTAGGAGAGGACAATCAACATTCAATCAATTGTAGGTGCACATCCAATGCATTATAGTACACTAAATACATTTCGAGGCTACAATTGGCGAGGTTTTTCTAAGAGTTCATAATTTGCCTGAACAATGACTACATGAGGAAAAAGTGAGGTTTTTATCGTTGCTTTCAAAAGGTTCAGTTTCGCCTACGAATCAAGGGCCTTTAACACTCCACGATTATACAAATCAAGGGCGGTTATTTACATAATACGTGGAGGATTAAGAGTTTGTAGATTGGATAGGTAAATAAAGGTTTAACTAAAAGCAGTCCAAGCTTCAAGACAGTTCAATAAACAAATATGAAAACTACAATCAAAACAATAGACACTGTCAACATACGGAAGCTAAATGCAGAACTCAAGTAGATGTTCCAAAACTTTTAGGTCCTTGAATTTGATGACAGTTCTTTCTTTTATTTTCTTCTTTCAAGATAACAAAAACTACATGGTAACAACCAATAAAAACATATCCTCTATGACCAAATTATTGGTTCCTAATCAAAGTCATGAAAAAGCCGAAGAACTGAGAAAACTGCAGTCAACAAAGTATAATAAAAAAAAGTCATTATCAAGATATGATGAGCCCAATGGTGAGTCTTGAAACAGAAAATAAGAAAACTCTATGGAAAATACCATGACCCAAAACTTGCTTTAAAATATGCCACCATTGCGCCTAGATTCGACTACAATACAAAGATTACTATAAATATCACTGTTAGGGATCTGGAAATAACACAAAATCATTACGTAGTAAGAGGAATTTACCCTAGTGGTCATGGGTGTGAGCTGATTATCAAAGCAAAAATTCAGTCTTTTCTTTCCCTCTCTATCTCTCTGCTGTCTGGACCCAGAAGCGATAACTCTACCATCTTGCATAAGTACACACGCCAATCCTTGATATGACGCATCACTAAAGATAGTAAACTTCTCATCAGGCTTGGGTATGGCTAAAATTGGTGTGGTAGTGAGTCTCTCTTTCAACTCCAGAAAGGCGCGCTCATGCTTTTCTGTCCATTCGAATTTTAAATTCTTCTTCGTCAACCCAGTCAAAGGTGCTGCTATCTTGGAGAATCCCTCAATAAATCTCCGGTAATAGCTGGCGAGTCCAAGAAAATTCTGAACTTCTGTAGGGTTCCTCGGCCTAACCCAGTTCGACACAGCATCTGTCTTGGATGAATCCACAGAAATTCCTTGAGATGACACCTTGTGTCCCAAAAATTTCACTTCCTGTAACCAAAACTCACACTTACTGAACTTGGCATACAAGTGGTGGTCCTTAAGTGTTTGCATTGCAATCCGTAGGTGTTGTTCGAGTTCTTCTCCTGAATTAGAATAGATCAAAATATCATCAATGAAGACGATGACAAACTGATCTAAATAAGGCTTGAACACTCTATTCATCAGGTCCATGAACACTGCCGGGGCATTCGTCATTCCAAACGGCATCACCAAAAATTTATAATGACCATATCGGGTTCTGAACGCAGTCTTAGGTATATCTTCCTTCCGTACCCTCAACTGGTGATATCCCGACCGTAGGTCTATCTTGGAAAATGTCATAGCTCATTGTAGTTGATCAAACAAATCATCGATCCGAGGCAAGGGATACTTGTTCTTGATAGTCATGCGGTTCAATTCTCTGTAGTCGATACACAGTCAAAGCGTCCCATCCTTCTTCTTCATGAATAACACTGGTGCTCCCCAAGGCGATGTACTTGGACGTACAAATCCTAGGTTCTCGAGCTCTTGAACTTGTTCTTTCAATTCGAATAGTTCGGTAGGCGCCATTCTGTAGGGGACCTTGGTGATCGGAGTCGTACCCGGTATAAACTCAATACAAAACTCTATACTTCTCTCGGGCGGTAAACCAGAAACGTCTTGAAATACTTCTTTGAAGTCCTTAACTACAGGTATAGACGATGTTGTCATCTCTGTACTGACGACTTCGATATTCGCTAAACATCTTGTGAGGAACATATCTCCCGAAGGGTTACATTAAAAATCAAAGGGTTGATTCTCATTGTAGGGAAATGTAATTCTCTTCCTCGCGCAATCCAACTTCGCTTGATTCTGAGAGAGCCAATCCATTCCTAGGATTATGTCAAACTCCTTCATCGATAGGACAATCAGCCTTGCAGGGATCTCACGATCTCCTAATCGTAAGGGACAATCCTTGCACACGTGTCCTAACTTGACTGCGGCTCTTAATGGTGAGGTAGCCTTCAAAGCTTTCTCTAAACGGTGAGGTAAGATACCCAATCTCCGAATATTATTAATAGATATGAATGAAAGAGCAGCACCCGTATCAAATAACACTTTAACATGGGAGTTAAACATGGTTAATGTACCTTCCACTGCTTGCTGATCAGGTTGAGCATCTTCATAATTTCCTTCTTCGTACACAGTTCCATCATATCCTGCTGCATCTGGGATAACAACATTCAAGCGAGTCTGATTCTGTTGACCATACATCACCTGCTTAGGAGCAGTTCAGAACCTGCTGATGTGACCTGGTTCACCACAGTTGTAGCAGACTATGCCTTGCTGAGCAGCACGCCTTATTGCCTTGCAATCCCGAGCCAGATGTCCGAGGTTGCCATAGTTAAAACATTTTCCAGCATTACTTCCTTTTCCTACTCGAGGTTGAGTCGGATATGTGACAGCTTGGGTCCTCTTGCTTTCATCAAAATTTCTCTTCTGCCCTTGGGTACGATTCATGGGTGGTCTATTCCCAAAATTACCCCTCTGAGGCGGCCAGAATTTGAATTGTTTCCGATTCACCTGAGCGTCTTCTTCTAGATCAATGGCCAAGCCAACCAATCCCTTAAAAGACTTATCTAAGTGACCGAGAGTCAGGCGGCGGATTTGCGGTGCCAACCCTTGGTTATACTTCCTTATCTTCTTCTCTTCAGTATCCACTAAGTATGGAGCGAACCGAGACAGTCTCTCGAACTGCGTGGTGTACTCTTGCATCGATTTAGTTCCTTGAGTCAGGTCTATAAATTCCTTCTCTCTCCTGTGCCTCTCCGTAGCCGGGAAATACTTCTCCAGAAATCTCCCCTTGAACGCAGTCTAAGTCATTCCTATTGCAGCTCCATTCCCGATAATCGCTATGACCGAATCCCACCAATCTGCAGTGACATAGGTCAATTGGAAAGTAGCTAACCTCCTCTTGTCCATCTCATTGCACTGGACAGCCTCGAACATGCGGTCCTTCTGTCTTAACCCTTATTCTGCCTTCTAGGGCTCTGCGGTACCTGCAAATTACTCGGGTCTGAGCGCACGAAATCTCTCTAGCAGCTTATTTCCAATTTGACGGTCTCGTCAATTTTCATTCTGATTACTAACCCTTTTGAGACGTCTAACAAAGGCTTCAAACATCCCGGTCGGGTCGGCAACTAAAGGTGCATCTTCGATCAAATTCCGATTCCTCCTTAGTCCCCCAGCCATTCTAAATGCATGCCAATGATAACAAGATGAGAAACATGCATGAAGCAGAAATGTAGAGCAGTTTAAGCAATGACAATATCAATAGAGTATTTCTATATATAACTTCTCGATCAAGTCGATACAAAAAGCGTGTATGATCAGGTCAATGCCTACCCTATCTATATGGGTTAGGACGTACATCATTCATGGAAGAGTTAAAGTTACAAAAATGGGGTCATTACTTTATACTCGAATGCATGTAAATACAGTTTGCAAAAAGAGAATAGAACAGCTAATAAAAAATAGTCAATATATACAAGGCGATATCTAAACGGTCAATCATCGCCGTAGGTAGCCATCAAAAGGTCAAGCGAGTCGGCCTGATGAAGTCGCTGAACATGAGAAGGCCTTGCCCCAAAATTACAGCTATGCGAGGTCAACAACGAAGCAGGTCCAGGGGCATCTGTCTCTGGCAAGGCTAGCTTGAGTGCTAGTGCCTCCTCAAGGTCGATTGCAAAGTCGTCCCAACCTATGCCATCCTCCTCAGTGTCCTCGACAATAGGAGTAAGTACAACATCACCGTCACCATCATCCTCAACAGCGGGGACGACTGGTGGAGGCATCTCCAACTGTGCAAGGTGAGCCTGCACAACCTGAACCTCAAGAGGTAAATAGAAGGCATCGCTGTTAACCAAACGAACCATCTCTACAAGCACTAAACGCTGAACCTCAATAAAGTAAAGAATCTCGAGGCGAGCATGAGACAAGCTGACCAGTCCAAACACGTGGATCTGGTGCCAGAGATCTAACTCAACGGTCGCAGCGGCACGCTGCTCAATAGCGGGGAAATAAAACGTCGCCGAAGCCGGCACTATCACTCCCACGGTAACCCAATGCCCTCTAAAAGCATCAGGTACAAAAGGGGCTGAGCTGGATCCATACCTGAAAAGGTACTAACTTAAATCAGAACAGAGATAATCTTAGGCGTTTGGGTTCTGAGTCTATCCTCCCTGTCGTATCATTGGGTGTGTGAAGCTTGAGCTAGCAGAATGTGGAATCGGGTCTAAACTTGGTAAACCCTAACCTGGCTAAACTTTTCTGAGATAACCTGGCTTTGATACCACTAAATCCTGTCACGCCCCGACGTAGTATAAATAAGGAAAGCGTTTAAATTCCTTTATGGACCCGTAGGTCGCGACAGTTTGAAGGATCGATTCCGTCCCAAACGTCGAACAACAAATAAACAATATAAATCAGAGCAGAACAATTAAGGCTGACAAATATTTTTCTAACTTAATAGTTATTACAGCACGGGGTCTCTAAAGGCATAAACCGCCTTAAATCAAAATAATATCTATTGTTTATTACAGTCATCTTTATTACAAAAACTAGTTAGTAACTTAAAAACACGTAAAGTAAATTCTCTTTCCAGCAGTGGTTCTCAATTTGCATAATCGTACGGCCCAGCATAGTCATAACCTTACCGGATCGACGGTTTACATTTTTGACCCCCCAAACCCCTAAAATTTACTTTTTCATAGTCTACGAGGTGAAATAGTTATTTTGTAGTGTATCTTGATAACCGGGAGTCCGATTCCAGTTCCATTTCTTTCTACAACATTCTTGAGAGGTGTGAAAGGTGCGAGTCAAGTTTCATGGTTACCGGATTGACGGTTTGCATTTTGACCCCCCAAACCCCAAAAACTTAGTCTAAAAGGTAAAAAAGTTGTTTTGTAGTGTATCTTGATAACCGGAAGTCTGATTCGCGTTCTGTTTCTTCCTGCAGCATTCTTTAGACGTGTGGGAGGTGTGAGTTAAGTGTCGTGGTTACTGGATCGACGGTTTTGCATTTTGACCCCCCAAACCCCCAAAACTTAGTTTACAATGTGAAAAAGTTATTTTGCATTATATCTTGCTAACCGGGAGTCCGATTCCCGTTCCGTTTCTTCCTACAACTTTATTTAAGTACTAGGGATTTAATTGTTATATAATTTTATTTGTGGCGCACAATATGCGTCACAAATAGTTGTGATTTTATTTGTGACGCATCAGATGCATCACAAATAGTAAGGATTTTATTTGTGGCGCACTATATGCGTCACAAATTGATGGGATTTAATTGTGGATTTATTTGTGGCGCACAATATGCGTCACAAATAGTAGGGATTTTATTTGTGGCGCACCAGATGCGTCACAACTAGTAAGGATTTTATTTGTGGCGCACCATATGCGTCACAACTACTAGGGATTTTATTTGTGATGCACCAAATGCGTCACAAATAAAGTCGAATGATTGGTCAACCTAAATTTTTTGTGACATCTGTAAGTGCGTCACAAATACTAAATACGCGTCACAAATAATGTTCTTTTGTGACGCGTTTGCGCGTCACAAAAAGTGGGCGTCACAAAAAACCAGATTTGTTGTAGTGGAATTTTTGTTGAAAACCCCTCACATTTTGGCGGTACAATACCAAAAAACCTATATTTCTTCACTTTTAAGTTTAAGCTCTTTTCGCTACTTTTTGTAGCAATTAAAGCCCCTCTTTTTGTTTGGACTTTTTTCTCCCTTTACCAAACAAAAAACTTTAGACAATCACAACTTACTAGTGATTTTTTTTTTTTTAGATTTCGTGAATTTTTTCGAGATCAAGACATTGGACTTGAAAATTGCACCAAAAAAAAAAATATAATTTGGAGCCTCGTTTTGCATTTTTATCTATTTTAGCAGATTATATTATCTGTTGACGAATAAATATTATTTGAATTAAACAACCATAACTTACTCATTTTTTTTGGGCTTTTTGGAATATTTTTTCTTATTTCATGTATTTCTTCGAGATCTATGTATTGGACATGAAAATTTTATAAAACAGATAATTTGCAGTCTCATTTTTATCTGTTTGTATTAATGACCATAACTTCCCCTTTTTCGGGGCTTTTTGGGTGATTTTTTTTCCCGACATCTACAAAACTATGGATGTTAATTTTATAAGAAGGGTGTTTTTATATGATTCATGAAAAAAAAACGTTTTTACATTTTAGCTTAAATTTTAAGATTTTTTTCTCTTGGATTTCATAGTTATCTGTTTGTATTAATGACCATAACTTTATCTTTTTTGGGGATTTTTGGGTATTTTTTTTATTTCATTTTTTTTTCGATATCTACACAACTATAGATGTTAATTTTACAAGAAGAGTATATTTTTATATGATTCATGAAAAAAAAAATTGCGTTTTACATTTGGCTTAAATTTTAAGATTTTTTTTCTCCACGATTCATAGTCAACTATATTTTATATAATATTGGTCTCATTTGATTAATCTTATTTTTCTAAGAGTAATGCTAGGGAGCATACAAATTTCACAAACAAAATTCATATATACAAAAATGTGTCTATCTCTCTCATGGTGGGGTCTATTGACACTGTGAGGTCTACAGAGGTGAGGGATAGACACATTTTGGTGTTTGTGGATTTTATTTGTGAGATTTGATATGCTCCCTAGCAGTACTCTTTTTCTAATTCCAAAACATCAAATTTTACGAAAATTGGACTTTTCGAACAAAAGCAATGGGAGTTTGAAGTTTTTTAGCCATAGAAGGGTATTTTTGACCAAAAAGGTGAAAAAGACCTTAGCTCATAAAAAAAATTAGCTTGACTTTTGTGTTGACCGTGTTTAATTTGAGGGACTTGTGGCCAAGGCTCCCTAATAATAATAATTGTTGATTATGGTCTAGGCAGGGCGGATGTAGAAAATTGAATTTGTAGGATTTGGTGGGGGTGAAACCAATAAGTTGCACTTGGGGGTGATAGAGTTTTCAAGTGTTTCGGGATTTTATTGTTATTATTATCATTATTATTAATTTTTTGTTTTTGTTTTTTTTGGGGGGGGGGGGGGGGGGGGGGTGGATGCACGGGCTATATATATATGATATAGATGATATAAACTAATGCTACAAGGATCAATACAAAAACTCAAGAAATCCTCTCCCATTGTGTGATGCATACATTAAAGTTACAACACGCTGGGATCTGTTACTACCCAACATAAAATGACACCTAAAAAATTACTACCAAATGGCACATTAGAAGTTAATACTATTTGTCATTAAAGGTACGATAATATGATACCTTGTTACTACAAATTGAGTCCAACAAATTAGATGTATCGTACAACCAATAGTACTTGATTTTATTGTAGAAATTTTTAAACTCAAATACTAATATACTATAGCATTTTATGAATTTTTGGGGGGCATTAGTGGTAATTTTTTCAGGTATATCTGAAATTTTTTACTAAAATCAAGGGGGCTCAACCGCAACCCCCCCTCCCCTGTGTACCGCTCCTAACGAAACAGTAGTTGTTCAATGGCTCCCGCATGTAGTTTTGCTGAATTTCGAATACTATTCAAGATCCAAACCACCGGAGCCGTAGCGAAAGTGAGTCTTCACAGGGCCTCTGATTTTCATACAAAGGACATGAAGAGCATAAATACCGACATACCTACACGGACCAATCAATAGTTACAGTGCCAAAGTCGCTAAATGGGTAAGTCACCAGTCCCTCCTTTACCATGGCAAGTCTTTGTTAATAGGACAATATAAAATAAGTACGTAATTCTATCGGATAAGCTTAAATCTTATTGTATTTAGCAGTGTGACAGATTCAAGTTTGGAATATAATAAAATATTTACTATACTAAAATTTATTTATTTTTTAATTTTTTTAAAAATATTCTTTATGTTTAACATATAATTTTATTATTGAAATATCAATTTATTTAGATTTCTATGAACACTAAAATATTTTAAATAATATTTTTTAAATATATCTTTTATGATTTTTTAAATTTATTATGTATTTCACAAATATTTATAATATTATTTTAGTCATTTTTCTTTTCACGCTACTCCTTATTCCCCCTTCCTTAATAAGCTTATCCCACGGAGTAATATTTGGGCCACACTAAAAAAACATCCACACCCTGAGGTGGACCAATGAGAAGAGACTGACGTCAGTCTCTTCTCATTGGTCCACCTCAGGGTGTGGATGTCAGTCTCTTCTCATTGGTCCACCTCAGGGTGTGGATGTTTTTTGGGTGTGAATAGGTGTGTCCCTAGCATTGTTTTATCCCACGAATTCGGGATAGAAGGGAGTTCCGGATTTCTTTGTTCACATGGATAGACTGCACCAAAAGCAAAATAGGATAAGACTTTTCTTATCCTCTCTCCTTATATGTTGTGCCAAACTAGCCCTTAGTGTATTAACATACTTGTTCAAATATTACAGGTAACTTCAGTGCTTCCAACATATCCATATGTAAATCTTATGTGCAATTAATCTTTTTTTCTTTTATTACAATGAAGGAGGGAATTAAACATATGTGGGAGCAGTTGGTACCAACTAACTCGAATAGGACCTCAATCCTACATATGTTCAACTACTATCAAGTTATGGGTATTTTGTAATGTATACACTTATTTTAAACACTGTATTCCTTGAGAATTGAAAACTCATATCCTATAACAATATATGAAAGAGAAAAGTCATCTAAACAAAACTGCGCAAAGTGGAGTCGAACTTGCTAATAGCAAACGGAGTAGGAGTTGTATAACTCATTGAGTCACTGGCTAGATAGGATGGAGTAGGGCCTCGTTTGGTTTCCGGATAGGATAAAGGGGTATAGTATAAAAGTGTAGTTAGTTATCCTAGGATAACTAACCATAGGATAAAACAATGCAGTATTATTTTTATACTGTGTTTGGTACATACCGGATTATACATGGTATAAAATTAAAACAGTCCAATACTGCATTTGGATGACCAGAGTATAAACCTGAATAAACTTGAACTTTTCCAAAATACCCTTGTGTCAGAAAAAATAACAAAATCGCCATTAAGATACCAAAATACCTTCACATTAGAGCATTTTCCTATAACATGAACTACAAACAAACCATCTATTGAATACAACCACAAACAAAATATATTGGTTGCATATAATCTGTATGAACCATTGTAATCCTATCATGAGATTGCCAAAGTTTCAACATTGAAAAAACTCACATTGAAACCTGAACAATGGGCATAACATCACCTGAACAATGAGCATAACATCAATGAAAACCCATTTAACAACATGATCATGTCATATTTTGAAACCTGAATCAAGCATATTCATATTCTGGACAACCACACATGCAAAAATTAATGGTCATAACATTATCTATACAAAAAAAAAAACTGCCTATTAACAAGCATTACAAAACATGGAAATGTATGATCTTTACACTTTAATCAACCAAAATTATATGCCTAAATCTAAACAGGTACATGTTCCATCTTCTCTGATTGTTAGAACTGAAATTGGTTTGGGGACTGAATCTGGAGCTGGAAATTATTGGAACTGAAATGGTACTTCTCTCACCTAACAAAGGAAACAGAATGGTTAATAAGAGAAACATCAAAATAAACAAGAACACCACATTTTCTTTTATTGGTTAATAAGGGAAACATCAACCAAAATGGCTAAAGTAACAATAATATCAATATTACCATCTTTGACAAACACCCAAAATAAACCATCTGATTTATTCTAGCTATGTGATTTATTCTACCTATGTGACAACCATTTTACTGCAACCTTTATCTTCCCTCAAGCACTTCCCAGAAGACAAATAATAGTAACAAACTTGCCTATTTCTATCTAATAATCAAATCAATAACATGGGAATTGGTAATACAAAGGGAATATATATATAACATGTGAATTGATTACAAACAACCTAATTACTACAAAGTGATATAAAAGATGGATTACAAACAGATTTCATTTTTTCCAACAGCTCAACTCAAAAGATTTAGCAACAGATGATGAACTTGAGATGGTAGGGAAGCTGAAATGGTCTCTAAAATATTCCTCATGATAGTAAGACTGATTTGGAAGGGTTGGGAGAAAATTCTGATAAAGAACAGTAGTACAGACTTCCCAAATTTTAGACAAAATAGATGAAACATTGAGGGAAAAATAATCATCTTTAGAGGTGGATTTAAGGTATCAAATGTAGAACCAAATCTTTTTTGGGATCACAGGAGCATCTCTATTTTTTTTAGATCTTTTGAATGAGTGATGTCCCAATAAATTAATCTAATTGTTTGTATTGAAGAGATTCTGAGATATTGAGATCTAGATTTTCATGAAATAAAAAAGAAAAGATCAATTACAACTCATAATGAAACCCTAATCTCAGTTATCTACTTACACATACATATACACATGTACACATGGCTGCATACGAAAATCATTGTGGAAGAATAATGCAGAAATAATAACAAAAAAAATATATGTGTGTGTGTGTGTGTGTATGTATCGAACGAACCTCAAGCTTTTCCGGCGTTGACTGGGGTGAGAGAAAAAGAGACCGATGATAGGGTCTCCGACGACCGGCTTCGTTGGTGAGGGAGAGAGAGTTGCGTCGCTACGGGAGAGGGAAGAGTTGAGTCGCCTATCGTTTGTGGCTGCTTCTCTCTTTCTTTGAATGAAACGATTATGAATTTTAAAAGAGACTGTGTAGTTATGCGGTATATATATGGCAGGGGCAGTTTGGTATTTTGACACTACAATCCCACTAAAGTTTATCCCTGTGGTTTTTATACCACACCCCCCAGACATTATTTTATACCCCCTAAGGGGCATTAAATTTAACCACACCACAATAATACCTTAGTTAAACAATACTTGAAACGCCCAACCAAACGCAGTATAGACCCGGATTGTACTAAAATAATCTAATCCGCCCAAATAATCCGACAAACAAACGAGCCCTAGGAGTACTACATTTAGATGGAGTGGAGTTAGTAAATGGGACTCCTAACCGATGTATGGTTGCCATTCTTGTACTGATTAAGTTTTCTAGATATATATGGACGGCTGGCACTTGCCAAAGCAAATTGGCTGTGGAAAACAGGGACTTACACACTTAGAGTGCGTTTGATTGCAAGATTGAAAATGGGTTGAAAAGAAAATTTTTCCGTGAAATTATTTTACTTGGAAATTTTTTCCATGGAAATAAAATTTGGGGCTGTTTGATCGCAATTATTTTCCGACTGAAAAATTTAACATTTTCCATAGAAAATCTAATTTTGCTGTTTGATTGTCACTATTTTCTAGTGAAAAATAGTCATTTTCCATGGAAAATAACCTTTTTACTGTTTGATTTCAATAATTTTCCATGAAAAATTATCATTTTTCCTTGAAAACTTGCCTTTTTTTTCAAGCAATAAACCTATGAATCACAAATAAATAGTTTGAAATTGATACAAATTCAACTACTCATATCAATAGTCAATTTCATAAATGATTGTTTTAATGTATTAAAACCAAAGTTACATCAAAGTAAAATTAGAAATCAAAGTTCCATTAAAAAAAAAGAAGAAGAAAAAGAAGAAGGTACTCATCAAAGTAAAAAGTATCCATGATTGTTTTAATGTACTAAAAACCAAAATCAAATTGTTGGATCTTTTTCAAGCTTACGATAGACCCCGTGACTGTCCGGTCTCCCATTGCGTAGTCATTGCCGAAAATGGTAACCAAGTCATAGTAACAAGAACATAACTTTCCCTTCATATTTCTTGCATCAGGCTTATCCTAAAACAACATTTAAAATATATATATATATATATATGCATAGTGATAGACATGTATCGGGAGAGCTATTAGGCAAACCTTAAATATGTACATATAAAGATATATGTAATTGCATCTGTATGTCACCTTATGGGTACCATATGAGCTTAAAAAGTATGAAAAATAAACATAAAAAACTATGTAAAAAATATATTAAAAAGCACTTGAACATTAGACAATTGACTTGAACCACTAGGAAGAACCAATTGTGCAAAGACTAAATTGGTTTAGCAATGCCATGACTGTGACTATGACAAGGATACATGCCCAAATTTTTTTTTTTTGATAAATAGGAGAGATTTCCTAATTATGTGGGTAGATCTACTGAAGATTGGTATCTGAGCAAATATGACAATACAGTTCCCAAAACTACAAGAAGCAATTCCTTTGAAATGCAGATTCAAGAATGTCAAAATTTGTAAGATCATAATTCTAGTATCAAGTAGTTTCTGCATATAAATTGAAAATCACCAACAAGAAATGCAGCCATCGCACCTACAGTAGCACCAATAGAATCAGCAACGATCCCCAACCCGAAGAGATACCCATTTTCCTTATTAATCAAACACCAAAAAAATGCTCTCCTTGGTGTTTTCCTCACTAAAACTATGAACCAAAACGAGCCGTAAGAGGAGTTCTATTGATTTTTGTGGTATCGATTCATAAGGCAGACAAGACAAGCATAGCAACTTTCATATGGTAAAGCAAGCAAATTTTCTTTTCTGACAAGATACATATGATGTTCTCCTTGTGTACGACTCGAGATTTATATACTAATATACCCTAATGCTACTACTTAGTAAGCACTTAAAAATTTACAGCATCATGAAAGTATGGGATTGAAGGTGACCTTTGAATCCCGTGGCACAGTAGACCAGCAATCATATGCATTTGATGAAAATTAGCGAGTCTAAAACAGACCCAAGATGTGATATTAGACCACTAAATATGTCAAAGGAATACCTATATTGACGTAAATATAACCTAACTCAACCAAACCCGTTGAGATAAGAGCATCAGCTGTCAAATAGAAGGTTAGATATTAGTACTTTGGAAGTAGAAAAAAGACAGCTTAAAAGAGTATCCGTATGTTATTTATTCAACTTGTGATTGTCAAGAACACAGTTGATTAATCTTACTCCCTACCACAAAAAAAAAGATATATACGAGTAATAAACTAGAAGAATCAAACAAATAGACATATGTATGTTTGTGTGTGTGCGCATGCGTGTATGTGTAATAATAACACAAATATCCAAATAGCCAAGCATATTTGTCATATTACCAAAACACCAGCTCTGAAAACTTTCATAGAAAATCAAAATTCAAACATTTCAGATACAACCCAGTTCCTAATTATGCTACATACACAGTTTCTATGTCAATGTAACAGAACAAATTTACTTCAAGAAAACGAACCCAACTTTTGCAAGTCACTTATTTACAACAATAACCTCTACAAATCAAAGACTATATAATCAATAATATGATGTAAGAAAGGTGCCCAAAGAAGGATTCAATGTACTAAACTAGATTCATGATCAGCTCAATGACCTATCTCAAGTGTGGATGAGTCTCCCAAACAAAGCCTCCCCAATGGGAACCAAATTAACAAGGAAAGCATGAGATAACACCCAGAAAGCTAGAAAACAAAACCCAATATGTGAGTGAAGCAAAGATCCACCCAGAAACATGCTACTTTCCGTGTACAGGGTTAGCTATACATTGAGGAAATACCCTTTGGAGAACTGGTGAGAATTCATGTTAAGGGGTTCCTAATTTTTTTAATGAGAGTTCATGTTAAGGGGTTCCTAATTTTTTTAGTGAGAATTCATGTTAAAAATCATCATCCTCAAGCAATTTGCCATTTTGCCATCATATCCATAAAGCAATGCACATGACGTACAGAGCCAAAGGATTTCGCTACAAGAAAATGCTGCCCGAATTCCACTCTTTTTTTTTATACAGTTGGTGCTAGTGATCTTTGAACCTTAGGTACATCTACACCCAATCTTACATCAACTCAATAAGCAAGTATGCAAATCAACCTACTTTGAGCTTGTGCTAAATCAATCTGAATTCTGGGCCTCAACATCTAACTAAACTGAAGAAGCCTCAAAATTTTCAATGGCTTTTCTTATGAACAGCTAACTAGAAGTCAGATCTATAGGAAAAAAAATCCAATGTATGAATAAATTGAAAAACAAATTGTATGAATCGATATACAAAACAAGCAAATGTTCAATATTATATACAAGCAAATATTCAATATTATATGCAAGCTTCCTGCAACATTTGCTAGAACTTATTCATATGCAATTTGTTCATATGTATTCATACAATTTGTTTCTTGAAACGAATGTTCGATATACGTATGAATCTGTATATGCATATAAATTGTATGAATCGAATACATATATAGATTCGATATATGTATACAGATTCGATACATATACAAATTGAGAGAGAGAGAGAGATTCGAACGATTTTTAAGAGAGATTCATACAGATTCATGAGTATAAAGCTTCGATACATGTACAAATTGAGAGAGAGATTCGATCGATTCGAGAACAATTCGATCGATTCGAGAACGATTCATACAGATTCGAGAGAGAGAGGGAGAGAGGGAGAGAGAGAGACAAACCTGTGGAACCGTAGAAGATGGGTCGTTAGTCGTGAGTCAGTTGCGAGTGTTGGGCGGAATTATTTTCCATGGAAATTGATTCTCAGGGGATTGAGAGGAATTGTTTTCCTCCAAAATGAGGGGAAAAGCAGTCACGTGACTGATTTGGGGATGAAAATTTTACGTAATCAAACAACACATTTAGATGGAAAATTTACACGGAAAACATTTTTCAAGGAAAATATAAGCAATCAAACGCACTCTAAGTGAAATTTTTTTATTGAAAATAATCATTGAATGCAGTCTATTGCATTTCTTGAAATATTGTTCTCTGTACTGTAAGTTCAATCATTTAAAATTTTTCAGTACTTAAAATTCAACACTTAATTTTCAGTACTTAATTTTTAGTTTTATCAAACACACCCTAAGGAAATTCTCGTATGGACTTTATTTAGTGCAAGGAGCAAGGCTATGTGGGTTGATTAAGAATAAAAGCTTCTGGATTGTTAAAATTCCGAAAAAAAATAAAATAAAATTTCTTGGGTCTAGAGAAAATTGTTAAAACTGAGGTCTATTGCAAAATCTCTGTTATCTCATCATATTGGCAATGGAAATGATACTTTCTTGTGATATGATAATGACATCCATTGGGCCCCTATTGTTGATGTTTTTGGAGCTAGAGTGATTTAAGGTTCTGGACTCCGTATAGTGAATGCTAAAGTGAATGGTAGTTGGTCATGGCCTACATTTTACTGTACAGCTCTTCTGGAGTTAAAAGAATAGCATGGTTGATCTTTACCCCCTTGTAAAGTTAATGATAGAGTCAAATGGATCAATAATCATGAATTCAACTCTTCTAAAACTTAGGATCAATAATCATTCAAAACAAGCTTGCTCCTCAGGTTAGAGTTTGTAGAGTACAAACATATTTGCACTCCCTGTGTATGTGAAGCTTCTTTGTTTGTGAGTTTTATTGCTTTTGATGGTATTGAATACTGAATGTTTGGTGAAATTTCATTTAACATTTTTTGTTAGTGAAATTTAACTTGTTTTGTGCAAAGTTGAGTGAATTTCACTGGTTTTAGTGATAGGATGTTTATAATTGATTTTTCATATGGTTTTTAGCAAAAAAATAAATATTCATTTGATGTCCGATTGTGACACTATTTTTCCTTGACCCAATGATTTTGAAAATGTGACAGTCAACTCATGATCTTGTGCACAAAGTTTCCAAAGTTTCTAAAGAGGATTTCGTCTATGAGAGATACTGTTCGTCAGGAGAAATTTTTGGGTACTTCCAAGGTATCACGTGGCATACTATTTGGTATCCCTTACCCAATAGATGCGCGCCACACGAATAATGAAACCCACCACAAAAAATTTAAATATCCCAACAATCTTGTGTGGCGCTATCTCATTGGATATGGGACACCACATAGATGCTACCTTCAAAGTACACAAAAACATCTCGTTCGTCAGATATGTTGTGGATGGTTTGGAAAGACAAGAAACCATTATAAAAAATTATATATGCTCAGAGCTCATTTGATAGTAGTAGACTGATTTTGAGTGAATGATAGTTATGTTTCTTTTTCCAAGATTAGTTTACATTATAATTGTTTCAATAAATGTTGAGTATTGTTTAGTTGCTGAAAATTATTAGTTGGTCAAAATTTTACTAAACTTTTTGGAGTTTCTCATATATTAAGTGAAATTTTAGATAACATTTGATCTTTAGCCCGATCCCCTCTTTCATATGGATGTCAATCTAACGTGTTAGTTTGTGAAATCTTTTTTTACATAATATTTTCATTTTGCTCATATGTTAAACGAAATTTTACTTAACATTTTTGCATGAGCATAGATTATGAAATTTTACTCGATGTTTTTGTATTCAGGAGGGAGTTGGTGAATTTTCACTCAACATTTAATCGTTTAGTCTGATCCCTTTTTCATATATGTGTTTCTCATCATGAGTTTCTCGTACCACAATCATCATTGAATACAAATGTTTTGGAATTATAATATTTAAAGGCTACTACTATTGCCAAAGCAATCACTATTTGTAAGAAGTAAAGTTGCTTTGACAATATCCAATATTGCTCTGGCAACATTCACTATTTCTTTAACAATAATAATACCCTATTTAAATATGTGAATTTTATATCAGAGTTGGTGATGATTGAACATAAGTGAAATTTGAGCTGGAAACTCACACTCAAGCTAAGAGAATAAATGAAGAACATTGCCTCAATTATATATAAATTCAAAATAAAGTCTATGTACTAAAATTAGGTCTAACATCAAATGAATACTATGTATCAAAACAATGGTAGTTAACATACCCCCTCACCAACCAAACACAAAACACCAACACCCCCCCAACCCAACCCAATCCAACCCCACTCCAACCCAACCAATATATATACATATACTAGTTTTGAAGTTCGTGCGATGCACGAGACATATGATTGTAATCAATTTGATGTATGTATTAATTGTGACTTATGAGATATATTGTCTTACAATCTTTACATAATCTGTGATCAACAAATATATTTGACATTTTACGAAAGAACTTCTAAATGATTCAAATATGATAGATGCGGTTTGAAAAAACTGCCAAATTAATAACATAAAAATGCAATACGTAAGAGTCCACATGTTCGAGTCAACTCAACTCAACTCAACTCAACTCTAATTGAGGGATAACTAAATAATTTTGTATGTTATAGAGCATTTTGTTTTTGTTTTTTGAATAGTGAACAGAGCCTTTTTGGTTACCCAATTTTGCTCATTTGGTCACCCATGGCCACTGTCTTCACATGTGTCCCATTTTATCTCCATTTTACCATTATTTTATTAACAAAATAATTTTAGGATGGGACTACTCTCACCACCTTTTTTGCTATATACATCACTTTTTATTTATTTTAATAGTTTGTAAACACTAAAATAATTTATTCTCCTACAAAATCTCACTCTTTTGAATATATCCAAAATACCCTTTAAAAGTCAATCAGTGTCTTTTGCTATAAAAACACTAGTGGTTTAGGGCATATCAATCTCATTTAGGGCATTACTTAAGCCATGAAAATTAACAAAAATCAAGAACAAACAACAAATTAACTGAAAAAAATGGGATAACTCCCCACGGTGTCATTGGACTCCATCAGGAGAGAGATAGACACATAAACTTTATGAATCTTGTTTATGTGAGATTCTTATGTGCCCTAGGAGTTATTAAAAAACATGACTCATAAGAATTTGAAAAAGAGAATAAAAAATCACGTGCTTTGCACGTGTCTGTGAAATATATGAATTTTCACTTAAAAACATGCCGCGGTCTAATATTGGAAGATTTGAGGGCCCTAAGTCTTAACTCTGAATTATTAGAGTTAATTTTTTAAGCCCAAAGGCCCCCAAACACACCCTTATTATTTTGCCATTTGTTTGAATTTTACAAGTAGCAATTAACAATCGACTATTATTAGACTTTGTTTGGTTCATTGATCTTAGTGAGGGACGTAAGACAAGGATTTTTTCTTTTGAAAGAACGTAAGCCAAGGATTAAACAAGAAGAAAAATTAATTGTCGATAATATGGGAGAACATCCGTAATTGGAATGGGACCCATGTCAGCCAGTGGAGGCTTGAGTGAGAAAAAAATGATTTTCATTAAATAATTGTTAGTATAACACAAGAGATAATGGTGTAATCATAAAATCATACTGTCTTATTATGCGGATGTGGTGTGACATCCTAATCACATGTGCCACTAAAATAAAGTGGCATGATAATTATTTATTCAATTTCAGCAACTCATGGCTCCCCCATTTTCAGGAGGCATATAATTCTCCATTCATGATGTCATTTTAGTTTTAGAAGTAATATGGTCTCATGTAATTGAGATGTCACATCACATTAACATGATGATATTATAAACTCACTTAACCAACTTTTGTGACATTTTTAAGTGGTGCACACAAAAGTATGAAAAATTCAAATAATATAGAATACATGTATTTAAAGTATTAGATGTGATTTAGAATGTGGTTGAAGGAGTAGATGTAGATTATTGTTAAACAAAATTCGTAGGCCATACTTAAAAAGTAGACGGCGGGTCTCTATCTCTATATGATTGATGGCCCACCTTCCCTTGTTGAGCACCAACCAAGCAAGCTTTAAGCCTCCGCACGCATGACTGCTGGCTCTTATTCGTACATGTGTGTATATACGAGTAATATATATCAGAGGGTTATTTGAGTAATAGCAAAAATTCGTGCAACTTAGGAATTCGTGCAAATGAAGCTGCTCCATTTTCATAAGATAGTGGAATATCAAATGATCATTCCTACACCCTCATTGTGAACCATCATTCAAATGATGGCATGCATGCCATATACATTAATTGATTTCCTTTCTTGTCATCTTCAGCTCTCCAACAAACACATGCAAATATGTTGATAGGAATAATAAGAGTAAATTTTTACTTATGTGTGTGCATAATAAGTTAATTGTGAACCATCATTCAAATGATGGCATGCATGCCAAATATATTAATTGATTTGATTTCCTTTCTTGTCATCTTCAGTTCTCCAGCAAACACCTGCAAATATGTTGATATGTAAATTTTTTACTTATGTTTGTGTATAATATAAATTTCACATATGTTGTTTTTAATAAGTGAATTTTCACTTATTATACACTGTTTATGTTATAGAGCATAAAATCAACTCAATAAAGTGAATTTACCAACTCAATATCAAATGATTCAACTAAACAATTGGACGCGATTTAGCATAGTACCGAAGATAGCATTTGCAATAAAATCCTGTGAAATTTGCATTTTCGAAAAAATCAAATGAAATTAACAGTGAGTTTCTGAACGAAATTAGCATTGTCGAAATTAACAGAATCAAGTAAACGAAATTAGCATGTGAAATTTCAATTATCAACTGAGTCCCTCGACCTATCACTTTCACTCCTACCGCTTCTTCCCTCACTATCCCCACTTTCATTGTTGTCATCACTTTTAATGCTATCAGTCAAATCTTTTTATGGCATGCTTGCCATATATCATGATTTCCTCTTTTGTCATCTTCAGTTCCCTGACAAAGATATGCAATATATGATAGAAATACCAAGTGAAATTTCACTTATGTGGTTTATATTAAGTGAATTTTTACTTATTATACACAAACACAAGTGAAAATCATTGGAAGCAATTCTAAAGAATTTAGGGTAAGAAAGAAGCATGTTGATTAGCATAGAATGTTCGAGAATTTGAACAAAATTTTATGCACAATGTCTAGGTTATAGAACTTTTTTTTTTTGAAGAGACGGAAGAATTTATTGATTAAAAGAGTTACAAAAGAAGTGACATAGCCTCAACCATAGCCAACTATATAGTCAAAACCCCCTACTAAAACAATACATGTGCAATGACCTACCCCCTATACAATTCAATAATCACCTTATGTGCAAAAAACAAACTAGAACAACACCACCTTCCTAAAAGGCATTTTCACCTAAACTCACAAAACTCAAAGTCAATCATAATCTATGAAACACGGACTCTTCGAAAAGGCCGCCGCTCCCGCACTTAGTGCGCACCATACTGGGTGCTCTGTGGATTCTTTGAGTTCTTTTGGAGTATGGCTGGGTCTTTTTTGTAGTATTCTTTTGATAAAGAACACAAGTTCTTCATTCAATTTTAAAAACTTTGGAGGTTAAAAGATAAATAATAGAAAATAATAATAGCTATTATCTAGGATATACACTAATGCACTAATAGTTATAAAATAATTTTGTCACACCCGTTCCAAAAATTTATAGTTTTATCATGCATAATTGTAAATTGAGAGGTTATCAATGTTAATTGATAATGGTGGATTGAGGTTGACTGGGAGTCAACGGTAAGGTGTCAGTAAGGACACAGGAACATGGCAGTTCATATTGCATAATCATGAGTAAATGACATTTATATGATTTAAATGTTATTTGACTTTATCTGGTATTTGTTGAATAGTAATTATACCTGTGTAGTATAATTCTGGTAATTTGGATATGATAGTATCATTTTGAGAACTGTGGTGAGAACGTGAGAGATGCGTTAATTAAAAAGGTAGGTTGTGTAGAGATTTCACAGAATATAGTTTTCGGACGTTATTTTGGACCCAAACGAAACCTAGTCGAAAACTTTTAAAATTTATAGTTTTCACTCGTAAAGGCATAAAATGGACGTGTGCGAAGTTTCGAGATCTAATTAGAAGTTTGAGAAACTCGTGGGGAGGTAAGCATAATTTCCATAACTTTTGCCTATAAATAGATGAGGATGAGATTCATTCTCATCCAAACTTGCCAAAAATATCTAGAGAGAGGAGAGAGAAAGGAGATTTGGTTGCTCCGGGCTTTGCGACGCCGATCGACGACCGTTCGTCCGTCAGATTTTCTCCAGATTTCAGATTTGAACTCGTGGAGGTAAGATCTACGTTTTGATACCACTTAGGTCATGTTTGGCCAAGTTTTGTTAAAATCTTAATTTTGGACTTTTGGGAAAAATCAGGTAAAACTTATAGGAATTGTACCAAATTCGAAATCCGACGATTATTTATTCCCCTAGACGATCCTTCAAAGTTTGAAGAGATTCGCACGAGGTATGAATTCTAGATCTATGAGATATATGGATTTTCATGTTTTGGACATCACTTTTGATATTCTTGGATCCGGGCGAAATTCATGTGTTAGTTAGGCCCGTTAATTATGCACGTGAAATTATGATAAAAGCACGTATAACTGTTTATGTGAGCATGTTATGTGTCTACTTGGGTCAAAGGGGAGTTTGGTGCAAATTCATGCCGGAGTAAGCTTCTCGATGTTTGAGAATTTTGGTAGCGACGGCTACTGTGCATGGTTGTAGGCTTGGACTTGCCATGGCACTTGTGGGATGTAATGGTTGTAGGCTTGGACTTGCCATTGACATCGCGGTTTAAGGCTTGGACTTGCCGCTACCGGATGAATGCGTACCACTCACCCTAGAGACTATTTTTATGTGTTTTAGATGCTTAAACCATGAACTGTCATATAAGCATACATTTAGAATTGTACGCTCAGCATATAGCTGAGCAGTGGAGATGTACTCCATTGCAGGTAAGAAGAAAGACAAGAAGAAGTGTGTGGAGTGAGGCCGATGAACGCCGGGGGATCACCTTTGTAAATGTTTTTGGTGTTTTAAATCCTAAACTTGTGTAAGGCTTGGTAAGATGTTGTAATAGAACCATAGATTAGTCCTGCAGTACTGTAATCGTGTAATTGAATGTCTGTAGTTATGTTTTGAATGTTAAAAATCAGTTATGGTTGTGTTTGTGGTTGGGGTGGAGAAGCATGAGTTGTTAATATTTCATTACAGGCTGCCCAGCAGGGGAGCAGTCGACTGGACCCAGGATCAGTCGACTGGATCTCGTGGGATTGAGACACTGGAAGTCTATAGTAAGAGAAGCAGTCGACTGGATCCTTGATCAGTCGACTGAGGCACTGTAGATTTTAGCTACTGATCCAAATAGTAACCAATGCAGTCGACTGGGTTCCCTGATCAGTCGATTGAACCCCTGATGAGCAATGTTAAATTTTAGTTCTGCATAACACAGTCGACTGGGGTCCCCTGAGCAGTCGACTGGACCTCTTTGCAGTATGTTGTATTTTTGGTTCTGCTTAACTCAGTCGACGGAGCAGTCGACTGGACCCTAGTGCAGTCGACTGGGCAGTCGACTGAACCTCTGTTTTCAAAACTATTTTCTTTGAATGTGTTTTCAATGGCCAAAACTTTTTATAACTCTGATTTCAAGGTACTTTACAAACGCAGAGGGGAACGTTTCCTAAGTTTTAAATTACCAGGGTTGTTTTATAGAAGTTCTTTCCGCTGCGTATTATTAGATGATGCTTGGTTGAGCCTTGGTGGCGTGCCACGTGTCCTATTTCCACGCGTAGTGGGATGGGTCGTGACATTTATTGGTATCAGAGCTAGAGGTAACAAAACTTTGGGAACGTTCGACGACGAGTGGAGTGTTGAGTGATTTGCCACATGTTTTCAATTGCATTCATGCATCTTAGAGATGTTTGATGCATATGGATGTTGTTTTACATACATACTATTGTTATTGTTGTACATGCATAGTGTTTATGCATTGAGAACTACAGGACTATAATCATGAGTGACGAAGAGCGAGAATTATCGCCACATACTCGCCGAATGAATGAAATGGCAGAGATGATGGGGAACATGGGAGAGATGATACGAAATATAGCGGACAGATTACCTCCAACACCTCCATTGGAGCCAGAACCGATAGTAGTAGTGCATGCGCCTGAAAATAGGGGTATGAGGTCAATATCAGAACAGTTTGTCCAGAAGAAACCGATGGAGTTTCATGGGACGCCCGACCCAACGCTCGCAGAACATTGGATCATGGATATGGAGAGAATTTTCCGATCGATTCCGATGACCGATAAGGAGAAAATTGAGAATGCCAGTGATGTGCTGAAGGGTGAAGCCCAGAACTGGTGGGTAAATGTACTAGATCAAGGGGCACCGATTACTTGGGAGGGGTTCAAGGCGGAATTCAATCGCCGGTTCTTTCCGCGAGCCGCCTACAACGCAAAGAAGAGAGAATTTGATAACTTGAAGCAGGGAGACCTGACTGTGACAGAGTATACTTCCAAGTATAATGCGTTGTTGAGATTTGGTAAAGGTTCTGTACCAGGAGAGGAAGAAAGGGCAAGGAAATTTGAAGAAGGCTTAAGGGAAAATATCCGTTTGAGGGTAGAGACTTACGAGCATTCGACCGTGGCAGCAGTACAACAAACGGCGCTTGTAGCCGAAAGTGGAATAGAGAGATCGAGACAAAATCACCAAGGAAAGCGAAGTCATGAGGGTGGTGACCGAAGTCAGGGTGGATCTTTCAAGAGGCCGTTTCAAAGAGGCTCTGGTTCTAGTTTCAGTGAATTCAGGAGAACGCCAAGTAGCATACCGTTGTGTTCACTTTGCAACAGACCACACTCAGGTCGATGTTTCATGACCAAACCCCAGAACAGGAACCAAGGCGGGGGTAGTACAAATTCAACACCCGACATGAGAGGCAAGTGTTATGATTGTGGAGTATTTGGGCACCAATCCAAGGATTGCCCGAGGAGGTATTCTCAACAAGGAGCTAGTTCTATGGCTTCTAGCGGTTCGAAGCCTAAACAGTCTAATGACGGAGGACAAAGGACAGAGCAACGTCAGGGAAGATCATTCCAGATGAACCCTGGAGACGTGGCTGCTACTGATACAGTGGTCTCAGGTATGGTGCTTGTATGTTCGCACTTAGCACGCATACTTGTTGACTCGGGATCTACGCATTCGTTTGTATCACATGCTTTTGTTGAAAATTTGAATGTTAAATCGGCACCGTTAGGATATGATTTGTCTATTGCTGTGCCACTTAGTAAAGCAATAACGACATCTACTGTATATAAGAACTGTGAGATCAAATTAGGTGAGAAGTTGATGACGGTAGACCTTATACCGATTGGAGTAAATCATTTTGATGTGATACTGGGAATGGATTGGTTAGCCCTTAACCAAGCTACAATAGACTATGAACGGAAAGAGGTTAATTTTCGATCACCGGTATATGGGAGCTTTTGTTTCCAAGGGAGTGGGGTTATACCGCCGCCATATTTGATTTCAGCTACCCGAGCGGGAAAGTTATTGAAAAAGGGATGTCATGGATTTCTATGTTCAGTGACTGATGTCTCGGCGACTGAATTAAAAGTAGAAGACATTCCGATAGTGCGAGAATATTCCGATGTATTTCCCGATGATCTACCAGATGTTCTTATTGAGAGAGAACTGGAGTTCACTATTGAGATTATACCAGACTCAAGGCCGGTATCCAAAGCACCGTATAGAATGGCACCAGTAGAATTGAAGGAACTGAAGGTTCAACTACAAGAGTTACTTGATAAAGGTTTCATTCGACCAAGTGTATCGCCGTGGGGAGCTCCAGTGTTGTTTGTAAAGAAGAAAGATGGTTCAATGCGTATGTGTGTAGATTATCGAGAACTAAACAAGTTGACGATTAAGAACAAGTACCCGTTACCCAGAATTGATGATTTATTTGACCAACTTCGTGGGGCACAAGTATTCTCCAAGATAGACCTAAGATCGGGTTATCATCAGTTGAAAGTGAAGGCCGAAGATGTTGAGAAAACAGCTTTCAGAACGCGTTATGGACACTATGAGTTCTTAGTTATGCCATTTGGGGTTACCAATGCACCAGCTGCGTTCATGGATCTTATGAACCGCGTCTTTAAGGACTATTTGGATGATTTTGTGATAGTGTTCATCGACGATATCCTTGTTTATTCACCGAGTGAGATAGAACACGAGAACCACTTGAGGTTGATACTTCAGAGATTACGAGAGAAACAATTGTTTGGGAAATTCAAGAAATGTGAATTTTGGTTACCTAGCATTACTTTTCTTGGTCACGTGATTGACAAGAATGGAGTATCAGTTGATCCTCACAAAGTAGAAACTGTATCAAATTGGACAAGACCGACTTCTGTATTCGAAATTCGAAGTTTCTTGGGATTAGCGGGATATTACCGCCATTTTATTGAACATTTCTCGAAGATTTCATTGCCTATGACAAAGTTAATGAGGAAGGGAGTTACATTTGAATGGAGTCAGGAATGTGAAGACAGTTTCCAGGAATTAAAAGCACGACTAACGAGAGCACCTATTTTGACAATACCATCCGGAACCGAGGGATTTGTGATCTATAGTGATGCTTCACACAAAGGGTTGGGATGCGTGTTGATGCAAGGGGGTAAAGTGATTGCTTATGCTTCTAGACAGTTGAAGACACATGAGGTTAACTATCCGACCCATGATCTGGAATTAGCTGTAGTAATTCATGCCTTGAAGATTTGGAGACACTACTTATACGGGGAAAGGTGTGAGATATTCACGGACCACAAGAGTTTGAAATATATTTTTACCCAACGGGACTTGAACATGAGACAACGAAGATGGTTGGAGTTGATGAAGGATTACGATCTTTCGATTGAGTACCATCCGGGGAAGGCGAATGTAGTAGCCGACGCATTAAGTCGGAAGACGCCGAGGAATTTAGCCGACGAGCTAACGCAACAAAAGGAACTAGTAAAGGAAATGGAACGCTTAGAATTGGATGTGAATCCAGGGACCAACGATGGCTTAATGATGGCGATTGTAGCACACCCAGATATTATAAATGAAATCAAGAGGGAACAGTTTCATGATGTTTACTTGTGTAAAATGAGAGATGAGATACCTTTGGGGAAACGACCTGGTTTTGTATTAGAACAAGGAACGTTGAAACTGGGAAATCGGTTATGTGTACCGAATGTGAAAGACCTGAAAGAACGACTTTTGGAAGAAGCTCACAGTACTAGATATTCAGTACACCCGGGAAGTAATAAGATGTACCGAAACTTGAGAGAAAACTTTTGGTGGAAGGGTATGAAGCGTGAAGTCGCCAAGTTTGTATCCGAATGTTCGGCATGTCAACAGGTCAAGGCAGAGAGACAAGTACCCGCGGGGTTACTACAACCTTTGCCAGTGTCGGAATGGAAATGGGATGAGATTACGATGGATTTTGTTTCAGGATTTCCACGATCATGTAATAAGAATGATAAGATTTGGGTTATAGTTGACCGGTTAACAAAGTCAGCTCATTTTCTACCGATCAAGACGACTAAACCGTCCAAGTTAGCAGAATTGTATGTGAAAGAAATTGTAAGACTACATGGAGTCCCAGCTGTGATTGTGTCAGATCGTGATAGTAGTTTTACGTCAAGGTTTTGGGGAAGTTTGCAAGAAGCTATGGGTACGAAATTGAGTTTCAGTACTGCGTTTCATCCTCAGACCGATGGACAGTCAGAGCGTATGATTCAGACCTTGGAAGATATGTTGAGATTGTGTGTATTAGACTTTGGGAGTGATTGGGAGCACCACTTGCCATTAATTGAATTTGCGTACAACAACGGATTTCAGTCAAGTATTGGTATGGCACCATATGAAGCTTTGTATGGCCGTAAGTGTCGATCACCGGTTTGTTGGACCGAGGTTGGAGAAAGGAAGTTGTTAGGACCTGAGTTAATACAGGTGACTACTGAGAAAGTAAAGTTGATTCAAGAGCGACTTAAGGTAGCTCAGAGCCGATATAAGAGTTATGCGGACTCTAAGCGACGACCGATGACATTTGAAGTTGGAAATTTTGTATACTTGCGGGTATCGCCTTCAAAAGGCATTGTACGATTTGGGAAGAGGGGAAAGCTCAATCCGAGATTCATAGGACCTTTTGAAATCCTAGAGAGGGTTGGTCCAGTGGCTTATCGTTTGGCCTTGTCATCAGAGTTGGAACATGTGCACAATGTGTTTCACGTGTCTACGTTAAGACGTTGTATGACTGACACGAGTAAGATCATTGTACCTGAACCGTTGCAGATTGTCACGCCCCGAAGTACCAAAAATAGGGAAAAATAAATTTCCTTTATGGGTTCGTAGACACGTGACTGGTTGTGAGTGTCACCTGATTGTCCAAATATGCTTATAATAATAACGTGATATGGGAAAGTGACTAAGTTCAGCGGAAGCAGAAATTTAAAACATCCAAGTCTTACATCAGTAGTATATTACAGGCCAAAAAGATATCCAAAAGATACATATTACAAGATCAGCTAAACTATTACATTACTAACATAATAAAAACAGAACTACAACAAAAGAAAGCTCCAAAGTCTTCAACTGGCGAAACCGTAGCCTTCCTCGTAGTAGTCTTCACCAGCATAGTCTTCAGTAGTAAAGGCAGCATCTCGATAGCAGTTGGCTCCGTCTGGACCTGCAAAGGCTGGACGTGGAAGGTCCAGCGGCATGAAAAGCCGTTAGCGGTTAAGCTAAGTGAGGGTCCCCTTAAGGTTACCACCACTATAGGTAAGTTATTCTTCATCTCTTCTTATTCCTCGAAACCATATCTCGTTTATCATTTCTTATTCTCGATACTATGTCTTGTTCGTCTTTTCTTATTCTCAAAACCATGTCTTATTTAAACCCAATCATTCCCTTTGAAACTTAACCCAGAACTGAACTGACCAATGACATTGACTGAAAGAAGACTTAACTCCAAACACATTTACTGGTCAAGAAAGAACAACACTCAACAATGAATAGTTAACTGTCGCCCAACTGGCACTCAAACTGTCGCCCAAATGGCATAAGTGTGCGGGACATTAACAATCTCTTGGTCGAACACGTCATGCCGATCCTCAGGTCGCCCGCACGTTACCGAACACGTCATGCCGATCCTCAGACCAAGGGTACGGGAAATTAATAATCACTTGGACGAACACGTCATGCCGATCCTCAGGTCACCCGTACATAACCGAACACGTCATGCCGATCCTCAGTCCAAGGGTGCGGAAAAATAATCAACCACTTGATCGAACACGTCACGACGATCCTCAGGTCATCCGCACTTGACCGAACACGTCATGCCGATCCTCAGATCAAGGAACAAAACATAACTCACCAATCGACTCCATGGAATAATCGAGAGACCAACTTCGCAAGAATTACCCAAACACGACACAAAAGTTCACGAATCAACTTTGACCAGTAGACACACGACTAGATACGAGGCCCAATGTCCCTTATTCACATTAAATCTGTTATCGAAGGTTTTATCATTATTTTACGCATTCGCACGTTTCGTAGTTTAGTTCATTAATATCATCCATTTATAACCGTTAATATTTCGCTATACGTCCGACATTCCGTTTTCCTCTTAATATACTTACGATGGAAACTTTCCCGATCATTTATCAACGCAATAATCGTGCCATATAATATATTTATAGTTTGGGTATGAACTTTCCAACGGTCATTAAACTACATTCACGTACCTTATGGATTTATAATCATGGATTTAATACCAATAAAACATATAGATGAAACCCATAACATACTCATCTACGCGATAGCACTACCATAGCACAATATTTTTATAACAACACAGGTACCGGAAAACTAGCATCAACAATCAACACCATGCATAACAAAACATCATACAAAAAGCTACACAATCTGCCAGGATACATTTTCACTGTGTTGACTGAATTAACATGATTTATTTGGGCATGATAAATTACTTTGTAGATCAAACTCAAAACTAAAACATTGTAGATAATAGGTATATCTTCATGTACAAAAAAATCTAGCTTCAATAACATTTTTGAGCTACTCAAACTATTTATTTTACAAGACATTTCTTAAATCTCGGACTGTTCTGTCCCAGATTTATAGTACTGTATTTTACGTAACTTTCACCTATTAAGGAGGGGTTTTTAGACTGAGCTATAGAAGGGTTATTTGTAGATCTATGAGTTAGCTTTCACCACAAAAAAAAACTAGCTTAATTCTCATTTTTGAACTGTACAAAACATACATTTTACTAAACTATGTTCTGCTGAGAGTTTCAGTTTCTCAGATTTATAACACTGCGTTGTACATGTATTTCACCCATGAAGGAGTGATTTCTAGACTGAGCTATAGCAGAGTTATTTGTAGATATATGAGTTAGCTTTTACCACAAAAAAAAACCTAGCTTAATTCGGATTTTGGAGCTCCTCAAAACATCCATTTTACTAAACTACGTTCTGCTGGAAGTTTCTGTTTTCCCAGGTTTATAACATTCCGTTGTACATGCATTTCACCCATGAAGGAGGGATTTCTAGAATGAGCTATAGAAGAGTTATTTGTAGATATATGAGTTAGCTATTACCACAAAAAAATATAGCTTAATTCGGATTTTTGAGCTGCACAAAACATTCATTTTACTAAACTATGTTCTGCTGAGAGTTTCAGTTTCTCAGATTCATGGATTTGTTTTGCATGTCATGAAAACTTCAACACAACAACATCAAATTTCTACTAAACATTAGTACATAATATATGGGTTCTAAATTGAGTTAGATGACTCATAATTACTCACAATTTACTCACTAAAGCTTGAAATTTAAGCTTGATATTGGTTGATGCTTAGTGAAGCTTGAATCTTCAACTTCAAGGATGAACTTCTTCTTCTTCTATTTTGCCATGAACATGCAAGTCTCCCAACTTCTTCTCTCAGATTTTAAATCCATTTCATGAGAGTCTAAGAGTGTCTAATGTGTGCATGTGCATGTTATATAGAAATCCTAGGAGCTAGGTGTCATTTGCATGTGTACATGCTATGACATGTGTCCTACAAGTGGACATGTGTCCAAGAGGGTGGCATGTGGTTGCCACATGGCCGGCCATGTGGGCCCACCTTGGGTTGTGTGCTACTTCCTCGGTTTACGTGCAAAAGTTCCTCGGTATATGTGTCAGTCTCGAAGTACGTGCAAACTGGTATTATTTCTAATGTCCAGGTCCGAGTATGGGACTAAGTTAAATCTTATTATGGTCGAGTCGGTATGGTTAATACAGGCTATATAGTAATAATACAACACGTCCATACCGTCATGTAATTAAAATAATAATATAATAATATAGTGGGTCCAATACAGAAAATTGCAGGTGTTACATCTTCCACCACCTATTAAAGGATTTTGTCCTCGAAATCTAGATTTTGCTAGGTCTTAGAAAGTACAAGGTACTAATAATATCTCAGATTTTAAGGTTATGAGGTTCCCACTATCTAACTAATCAGACCTCCAAAAAAAAAAAAATTTTTTTTTTTTTCAAACGTCCAAACTTCTTTGCTAAAACAATGCCAAGTGAA
Source organism: Hydrangea macrophylla (assembly GCA_033977485.1). Lineage (NCBI taxonomy): Eukaryota > Viridiplantae > Streptophyta > Magnoliopsida > Cornales > Hydrangeaceae > Hydrangea > Hydrangea macrophylla. Next base: position 77,178,428 of record CM066999.1, read on the forward strand.
ATTCATAGTTCTGACATTGAATATGGCACCTTTGGTCTTTCGTTTTGTTCATTGCTGAGATTGATTTGGTGATCTGCAACTTCTCTTTCGGGATCTTCTTTGTGGTGGAACCTTGTTCTGAGTTTATCGTTTCGGACAATCTTTGCGTACACGTCCAGTCTTTCCACAATTGAAGCACTGCGCCTATCAACTTGTGAGCTGTTTCGGTGCTTTGCATTCTTTGAAGTGATGTCCAGATATTCCGCAGCTGTCGCAGATATCACGTTGCTTTGGATGTGTCTGAATAGCAGTCTGATTAACTTTACTTTCATTATTTCTTTTGCCTCTTGTGATGAATTTTGATGTATCCAGAGTTTTCCTCAATGATTGTGGACTGCATTCGAGTAGTTGTTCGGGATACTGGTTTGTTTCTTCTATGTCTTTAATCGAGCAAGATTCTTACCTCTCAGCTTCTTGATGCGATGGTTGAGAAGTCTAGTTGGTCTCACGGTTGTCTTCTATAACTTGTAGGGGCCGTGGCGTCCTTTTATGCGTGTTATTGTGATTTAGTTCCTTGGCGTGTCAACATGAAATCGTCGTGGAGTTTTGGCATTGTAGGTGATGACACAAGTCGTTAAGCAATTTCTCTATGCATTAATTAATACCAAGCATATAAGTTGTTACTGGTAATTGGAGTAGGATTGAATTCACTTGTAAGGAGTTGAATTCATAACAAAATGAATACTCATTATGTACTGAGTTAAAAACGAAGAGGGACGTGATCAATCACTTGTACGTAGGATCACAATATATAGAATGAGTATCTGAGAATAACTATTAGATGATTACTATAGGAGAATCATAGTAATGCAATGACTATAGGTGCAAGGCCTCCCAGGTAGGACATAAGAATTCTTTGTCTCATGAGCCAATAATTTAGGTGAAGCCTTAATGATAAAAGTCAAGGTTACCAATAAGAAGAATTTGTGAAATGAAAGGAAATGAAGACTAATTTACAAAGGGTGCAAAGGATAGAGATCCTTTGCACTAATGTCAAGGGATACGCACTTGCAAAAGTTGGTCAAACGGTTGACAGTCCAAACGATTTACAAAGATTGATTTAACAGATCATAAGTCCAAATAGCTTACAATGATTGGTTTATAAATGAATTATTGGAATCGATTTTCATGGTGATAAGTCCAAAGAGGTGACTTATAGCATTAGAAAGCAAATGAATTCACAATTGGATTTATCACTGATCAGAATGATCCAAAATCTTGTTAAGTGAAATCAGAGAGGACAATAAATAACTGTCAATTAGTGAAACAATAAAGGACATCCCAAGGTTCATCATAAGGATAATTGATCTAACACAACCAATGGTAAAAAAAAATAGTGGGTTTACTCAAAAGGAGTTAAATCAGAAAGATGAATATAATTACTCAGCCTTACATGGTTTTAATTTATAACGTGCGCAGGGTCAGAGATGCATTTCTTCAGCGTGTTTATGGAACATCGATGTTGTAAACCTGAAACGCGTCTTCCCTTGGTAGGCCCTATGCGATCTGATCATTGGCTTGAAGGTGGAATGCAGTACTCATCTTCACTAATGTTCGCGGTGCGAGTCGTTCGTTGTGATTAAACGTGGTCGATGTCAGTAGTCTGTGAGGTCGTTCGATTTGTTGAAGGTATGTTCTATTCTTGTGTCTTCCATCGCCTCGGGTTAAGTCAATATCTCATGTGCTCCTTGTAGTAGGGTTGACCTTGGTAGTGTAGCAGGTTGTGGCTTGAGTGGTCAAAAAAACGATTCTGAATGGACGATATGGAGGTGTCTAAATAACTCGGTTCCATAGTCACTTGTGCTTGTGCCGTCAGCGGTCTTCCATAAGCCTTGTATCAGTCTTCCAAATACACTGGTGGGATCGATCTCCTTAGGTATTATGTTGCTTAGCCTTCTGGACCGGTCCTCAGTTGTTTGAGATGATTCATCCATTGCAGAGATCGAGAAGATTCTTCTGTTCCTATGTATGAGTTCGTGTCTATAAGGTTTCTATCATACCTTATGTGAAGCAATTATAACCTGTTATATTTCACATTATGGTTATCATTATAATCCTGGTAGCTAGAATACAATGATTGAAACGATTGAACAGATTGACCCAAAATGAAGCCGAGTCTGAAAAGATAGATGAATCCTCATAGATAGAAGTATAATAGTAGAATGATGTGATCCATTCAAGAATAAAATGTAAATCTAACAATAATAGGATGACCGATTACTATGGAAGTAATCGTAGTATCTCAAGATTTGTAGGAAATGAAAGTAACTGATGGCATAAGGCCTTCAACGAATGAAATAAGAATTAGGTATTTCATAAGTGAAATAGTCCAAACGAAACCCTACTGATAAAGAATAAGGTACCACCTAAGAGAGACAATAAGAGGTCAAGATGTACAGAGAGTACAACATTTTTGAGTTCCTAACAAAAACAAGAATAGAGAACTCATTTAGAATTATTTCAAATGAAATGAACTTGTAAGAATTTGTTCAAGGGATAATAAGTCAAAAAAAATGACTTTCCAGTACTAGTGATTGAACTTGTTCTCAAAAGAATTTGTCAAAAAAATTGGATGATCAAGGTACATACTCAAGAATTGTTAACTGGGGCATTTAAAAAAAATCAAGGAAATGAATTACTTATCAAGGAGTGTATCACAATAATTATTGACGGTAATCGGAGCCACTTTACAAAATATATAGGTACCATTTTCAGAAGAAATGGCCATTAGAATAGAAGGCATCGATTTACTCAAAAGGAGTGGAATGAGCAGAAAGGAAGTAACTGCTTACTATGGTACTCCCTTACCATATCTAAGGTAAAGTCTGCCTCTCTTATTATCTATTAAGGCCCTCTAAGAACTCCTCAGGGTCCTCCTCCTCCTCCTCGATGGCAGCTGGATCTGCTTCGTGGTTCTGCTCAGGCATCGGTATCATCGTGTCCAAATCAACTGGTGGTGCTTGATGGTCGTGTACATCATCTCCTGCTCTCTGAAGATCGTCTACTGGGTCAACCTCCTCGATCGGCTCGTCGTTGCTTCTTGCCTGATTATCCTCAATTGTCAGGTCATCGTCGTTATCTGTGTCGTCACCATTAGATGGGTCGTCCGTTGAGTGGTCACTGCCTGCAGAATCCTCTCCACTCGCTATGTCGTCGTCGCTATCTGTATCCATTGGATCTGAATCGGCATTTGGCTCTGGTATGGGCTCGAGTGAGAATGAAAGTGTTGGTGCGGCCATGATAATTGGGAAGAGTATATCGTCATATAGTGCCTCGTCATGAGTCATGCTGATAGGCTCCTGGCGAAAAAGTACGGTAGTCTCTGAAGCATGGATCGACTCGGGCTGAACTTGATCCGGATACTACAATGTATCGGTAAGTATAGCTCTCCATATGTCCTCCTCTAAGATATGCCTCGCCCTCTAGCAGTTCCGTTGTCGATATAGTACAGGGTCGACAGGCTGGATACGACCGTCGCAATTATAGTGACCTCCGAAATCATCATAAACGAAGCTCGACTCCATAGTCATTCAAGAGGAGCTAACTTAGTGTCAGTACTAATACAAGGTAAATCTTAGGCTTATAACTTAAGGTGTAGGACAATCAGTGAGCGCGTCTAAACCTAAAGCTCTGATACCAAAAATCCCTGTCACGCCCCGAAGTACCAAAAATAGGGAAAAATAAATTTCCTTTATGGGTTCGTAGACACGTGACTGGTTGTGAGTGTCACCTGATTGTCCAAATATGCTTATAATAATAACGTGATATGGGAAAGTGACTAAGTTCAGCGGAAGCAGAAATTTAAAACATCCAAGTCTTACATCAGTAGTATATTACAGGCCAAAAAGATATCCAAAAGATACATATTACAAGATCAGCTAAACTATTACATTACTAACATAATAAAAACAGAACTACAACAAAAGAAAGCTCCAAAGTCTTCAACTGGCGAAACCGTAGCCTTCCTCGTAGTAGTCTTCACCAGCATAGTCTTCAGTAGTAAAGGCAGCATCTCGATAGCAGTTGGCTCCGTCTGGACCTGCAAAGGCTGGACGTGGAAGGTCCAGCGGCATGAAAAGCCGTTAGCGGTTAAGCTAAGTGAGGGTCCCCTTAAGGTTACCACCACTATAGGTAAGTTATTCTTCATCTCTTCTTATTCCTCGAAACCATATCTCGTTTATCATTTCTTATTCTCGATACTATGTCTTGTTCGTCTTTTCTTATTCTCAAAACCATGTCTTATTTAAACCCAATCATTCCCTTTGAAACTTAACCCAGAACTGAACTGACCAATGACATTGACTGAAAGAAGACTTAACTCCAAACACATTTACTGGTCAAGAAAGAACAACACTCAACAATGAATAGTTAACTGTCGCCCAACTGGCACTCAAACTGTCGCCCAAATGGCATAAGTGTGCGGGACATTAACAATCTCTTGGTCGAACACGTCATGCCGATCCTCAGGTCGCCCGCACGTTACCGAACACGTCATGCCGATCCTCAGACCAAGGGTACGGGAAATTAATAATCACTTGGACGAACACGTCATGCCGATCCTCAGGTCACCCGTACATAACCGAACACGTCATGCCGATCCTCAGTCCAAGGGTGCGGAAAAATAATCAACCACTTGATCGAACACGTCACGACGATCCTCAGGTCATCCGCACTTGACCGAACACGTCATGCCGATCCTCAGATCAAGGAACAAAACATAACTCACCAATCGACTCCATGGAATAATCGAGAGACCAACTTCGCAAGAATTACCCAAACACGACACAAAAGTTCACGAATCAACTTTGACCAGTAGACACACGACTAGATACGAGGCCCAATGTCCCTTATTCACATTAAATCTGTTATCGAAGGTTTTATCATTATTTTACGCATTCGCACGTTTCGTAGTTTAGTTCATTAATATCATCCATTTATAACCGTTAATATTTCGCTATACGTCCGACATTCCGTTTTCCTCTTAATATACTTACGATGGAAACTTTCCCGATCATTTATCAACGCAATAATCGTGCCATATAATATATTTATAGTTTGGGTATGAACTTTCCAACGGTCATTAAACTACATTCACGTACCTTATGGATTTATAATCATGGATTTAATACCAATAAAACATATAGATGAAACCCATAACATACTCATCTACGCGATAGCACTACCATAGCACAATATTTTTATAACAACACAGGTACCGGAAAACTAGCATCAACAATCAACACCATGCATAACAAAACATCATACAAAAAGCTACACAATCTGCCAGGATACATTTTCACTGTGTTGACTGAATTAACATGATTTATTTGGGCATGATAAATTACTTTGTAGATCAAACTCAAAACTAAAACATTGTAGATAATAGGTATATCTTCATGTACAAAAAAATCTAGCTTCAATAACATTTTTGAGCTACTCAAACTATTTATTTTACAAGACATTTCTTAAATCTCGGACTGTTCTGTCCCAGATTTATAGTACTGTATTGTACGTAACTTTCACCTATTAAGGAGGGGTTTTTAGACTGAGCTATAGAAGGGTTATTTGTAGATCTATGAGTTATCTTTCACCACAAAAAAAAACTAGCTTAATTCTCATTTTTGAACTGTACAAAACATACATTTTACTAAACTATGTTCTGCTGAGAGTTTCAGTTTCTCAGATTTATAACACTGCGTTGTACATGCATTTCACCCATGAAGGAGTGATTTCTAGACTGAGCTATAGAAGAGTTATTTGTAGATATATGAGTTAGCTTTTACCACAAAAAAAAACCTAGCTTAATTCGGATTTTGGAGCTCCTCAAAACATCCATTTTACTAAACTACGTTCTGCTGGAAGTTTCTGTTTTCCCAGGTTTATAACATTCCGTTGTACATGCATTTCACCCATGAAGGAGGGATTTCTAGAATGAGCTATAGAAGAGTTATTTGTAGATCTATGAGTTAGCTATTACCACAAAAAAATATAGCTTAATTCGGATTTTTGAGCTGCACAAAACATTCATTTTACTAAACTATGTTCTGCTGAGAGTTTCAGTTTCTCAGATTCATGGATTTGTTTTGCATGTCATGAAAACTTCAACACAACAACATCAAATTTCTACTAAACATTAGTACATAATATATGGGTTCTAAATTGAGTTAGATGACTCATAATTACTCACAATTTACTCACTAAAGCTTGAAATTTAAGCTTGATATTGGTTGATGCTTAGTGAAGCTTGAATCTTCAACTTCAAGGATGAACTTCTTCTTCTTCTATTTTGCCATGAACATGCAAGTCTCCCAACTTCTTCTCTCAGATTTTAAATCCATTTCATGAGAGTCTAAGAGTGTCTAATGTGTGCATGTGCATGTTATATAGAAATCCTAGGAGCTAGGTGTCATTTGCATGTGTACATGCTATGACATGTGTCCTACAAGTGGACATGTGTCCAAGAGGGTGGCATGTGGTTGCCACATGGCCGGCCATGTGGGCCCACCTTGGGTTGTGTGCTACTTCCTCGGTTTACGTGCAAAAGTTCCTCGGTATATGTGTCAGTCTCGAAGTACGTGCAAACTGGTATTATTTCTAATGTCCAGGTCCGAGTATGGGACTAAGTTAAATCTTATTATGGTCGAGTCGGTATGGTTAATACAGGCTATATAGTAATAATACAACACGTCCATACCGTCACGTAATTAAAATAATAATATAATAATATAGTGGGTCCAATACAGAAAATTGCAGGTGTTACACAGATTCAGGGAGACTTGACTTATGTGGAACAACCAGTGGAGATTCTAGACCGCAAAGAACAAGTTTTGAGAACCAAGACTATTCCAATGGTGAAAGTACTATGGCGTAGTCATACAGTGGAAGAAGCTACATGGGAAAGTGAGGAAGACATGCGGAATGAGTATCCGTACCTGTTCGACGCTTGAGGTATAAGTTTGGGGACAAACTTCCTTTTTGGAGGGGAGAGTTGTCACACCCGTTCCAAAAATTTATAGTTTTATCATGCATAATTGTAAATTGAGAGGTTATCAATGTTAATTGATAATGGTGGATTGAGGTTGACTGGGAGTCAACGGTAAGGTGTCAGTAAGGACACAGGAACATGGCAGTTCATATTGCATAATCATGAGTAAATGACATTTATATGATTTAAATGTTATTTGACTTTATCTGGTATTTGTTGAATAGTAATTATACCTGTGTAGTATAATTCTGGTAATTTGGATATGATAGTATCATTTTGAGAACTGTGGTGAGAACGTGAGAGATGCGTTAATTAAAAAGGTAGGTTGTGTAGAGATTTCACAGAATATAGTTTTCGGACGTTATTTTGGACCCAAACGAAACCTAGTCGAAAACTTTTAAAATTTATAGTTTTCACTCGTAAAGGCATAAAATGGACGTGTGCGAAGTTTCGAGATCTAATTAGAAGTTTGAGAAACTCGTGGGGAGGTAAGCGTAATTTCCATAACTTTTGCCTATAAATAGATGAGGATGAGATTCATTCTCATCCAAACTTGCCAAAAATATCTAGAGAGAGGAGAGAGAAAGGAGATTTGGTTGCTCCGGGCTTTGCGACGCCGATCGACGACCGTTCGTCCGTCAGATTTTCTCCAGATTTCAGATTTGAACTCGTGGAGGTAAGATCTACGTTTTGATACCACTTAGGTCATGTTTGGCCAAGTTTTGTTAAAATCTTAATTTTGGACTTTTGGGAAAAATCAGGTAAAACTTATAGGAATTGTACCAAATTCGAAATCCGACGATTATTTATTCCCCTAGACGATCCTTCAAAGTTTGAAGAGATTCGCACGAGGTATGAATTCTAGATCTATGAGATATATGGATTTTCATGTTTTGGACATCACTTTTGATATTCTTGGATCCGGGCGAAATTCATGTGTTAGTTAGGCCCGTTAATTATGCACGTGAAATTATGATAAAAGCACGTATAACTGTTTATGTGAGCATGTTATGTGTCTACTTGGGTCAAAGGGGAGTTTGGTGCAAATTCATGCCGGAGTAAGCTTCTCGATGTTTGAGAATTTTGGTAGCGACGGCTACTGTGCATGGTTGTAGGCTTGGACTTGCCATGGCACTTGTGGGATGTAATGGTTGTAGGCTTGGACTTGCCATTGACATCGCGGTTTAAGGCTTGGACTTGCCGCTACCGGATGAATGCGTACCACTCACCCTAGAGACTATTTTTATGTGTTTTAGATGCTTAAACCATGAACTGTCATATAAGCATACATTTAGAATTGTACGCTCAGCATATAGCTGAGCAGTGGAGATGTACTCCATTGCAGGTAAGAAGAAAGACAAGAAGAAGTGTGTGGAGTGAGGCCGATGAACGCCGGGGGATCACCTTTGTAAATGTTTTTGGTGTTTTAAATCCTAAACTTGTGTAAGGCTTGGTAAGATGTTGTAATAGAACCATAGATTAGTCCTGCAGTACTGTAATCGTGTAATTGAATGTCTGTAGTTATGTTTTGAATGTTAAAAATCAGTTATGGTTGTGTTTGTGGTTGGGGTGGAGAAGCATGAGTTGTTAATATTTCATTACAGGCTGCCCAGCAGGGGAGCAGTCGACTGGACCCAGGATCAGTCGACTGGATCTCGTGGGATTGAGACACTGGAAGTCTATAGTAAGAGAAGCAGTCGACTGGATCCTTGATCAGTCGACTGAGGCACTGTAGATTTTAGCTACTGATCCAAATAGTAACCAATGCAGTCGACTGGGTTCCCTGATCAGTCGATTGAACCCCTGATGAGCAATGTTAAATTTTAGTTCTGCATAACACAGTCGACTGGGGTCCCCTGAGCAGTCGACTGGACCTCTTTGCAGTATGTTGTATTTTTGGTTCTGCTTAACTCAGTCGACGGAGCAGTCGACTGGACCCTAGTGCAGTCGACTGGGCAGTCGACTGAACCTCTGTTTTCAAAACTATTTTCTTTGAATGTGTTTTCAATGGCCAAAACTTTTTATAACTCTGATTTCAAGGTACTTTACAAACGCAGAGGGGAACGTTTCCTAAGTTTTAAATTACCAGGGTTGTTTTATAGAAGTTCTTTCCGCTGCGTATTATTAGATGATGCTTGGTTGAGCCTTGGTGGCGTGCCACGTGTCCTATTTCCACGCGTAGTGGGATGGGTCGTGACAAATTTATATATACTTCTTTTTTAAAGTATATTTTTAATATTTTATACAAGTAATCCCCCACCGCACCCGCACTTTTTAGAAAATTGGCGAATCCCTCGCACCCACATCCCCATACCCGCATCCGCACCCGCACCGGTGCTACCAAGATCATAATTCATAGCCCATTCACAAATGCAACTCAACAATACTTGTAAAATAGATATGATGAGCCCACAACCCAAAACCATAGAATTTCAATAGCAAGAATAAGATTCCTCAACCCAATTTCATATTGCTTCGGAACCTTTAGAGCAAAAGATTTTGATTAAATGAAGAATCCTGCTCTCCTCAATCGAAACCAAGCCAAAGATTGAAATTCAAACATGCTTTTAAACATATGCAAAGCTGGAGAAGAAAACCACAACCAAATAGTTCAAAAAAACCAAGATATCTAGAAAAGCAGACACCCTTGTTCAAGAGTGTCTGATCATCTGGATGTCCATATATAATAGTGATTCTTTTGCACTCCAAATTTAGAAAGCAATAAACATCATGATCAAAGAAAACCAATAAGGCAATTCAATGTATTCAAACATAGTTTATGAAGGTTACATAGTGCCGAGTAGAGCAGCATGCTAAAAAAACTTATGAACAAAATTAGCGCTTTTTGAACCAAATCGGTGTATTATTTTTGTCAATTTTTCGAACGAAAATAGCATTTCCTGAATTAAATCGAGCAAAATTCAAGATTTACGCACAAAACCAAGTAAATTAATATTCACTTACTCTTAATCTCCATGGTTGAGTTCTTCAAAGAAACTAGGGCTGCCATATTGAATCTAGGGCTTCAAACTAGTCTGGTTTTGTTGAAAATTGTTGTTAGATTGTGAGATTTTAGCAATTTCAAAATGGATTTCTAGGGTTTCATTTTGAATTGTTGAGGCGACTCTAAATGAGGAGTTATGAATCTGTGTGTTTGGGGGAGTAGAGGGAGGCGAACAACAACGGTGAGGGTATTTTGATTCGTGAAGTGTTGGAAGGATTTATGCTAAATGGTAGATTTTAATCGTCCTTAATGCTACGAAATTTTATGCTTATGTCCTTTTCACTAATTCCCCCATTTTTAAAAAGTCATAAAAGGGTTTTTTCTTGTAGTGTGGCCATTTCAGACTTGAAAAAAAAATAAAGAACTGGTGTCTATGGTTTCACCTGTGTGTTATCTATCCTCGAGAGAGAAATCAGGCCTCTTAAGAATATTGTGAAGTGCTTTGAGATTCCATTTGAGTAATCTTGATATGTGTTTTTTCAATTAACGTTGTATGCTCACATAACCAATACTGCAAGAGTAATACATTTTTTTTTAGATTCAAAGCGTTTTCATTAGATGATATATAATTTGTTAGTTGTAGTTTGTGTGTTTTTACCTGTAATGCAACTACACACCCTGACACTTTTTCATCTTCAATGGTTGACATGATAGAATTGAAAATTTCCCTTGACCAAGTGTATGTTACTATTGCATCAATGTGCTCAACATATTACAAAAATCCCCATTTTAGTCTGTAGCCTTTTTTTGCAAAGAGGAAGGTGACGCACAAGTAAAGGATGAGCAAATGCATTACATCTTCTACTGCATCTTGACCTTTTCTTTGTAAGACATTATTCAACGCATGTGAAAGGCTGGTGTATTTAGCGTCTTGATTTCAGTACCAAAACATTGAAGGGCAAACTCTGTCTCCTTTTTAAGGGTATACTTGAGGTCCAATTTCTTATCACCCGATAATATCCCAAGGATTAACTGTATGTCATTTTCTTGCATGGTCATGTAATGGTTCCCTATCTTGAATTTCCTTTCTTTCTTGTCATATTGATCAATGATTCGATCCGTTGAAAGATCAAATCTTAAAGGATCAATATCATTTTCGATTATTGTCTTGAAGAAAATCAAAAATGGTGTTCTCATTAGAACATCAACATGTCGTTTGGTGAAGCCACTGCCCTGCACTTTCAACTTTGCCATTTGACCAACAATTTCTTTGATTGTTGATCGGTATCTATCTGACTGAGATTGAGATTGACATTCTGTATTTTGTGATATTTTTCCCTACAATGAAGAACAATAATTCATTCATTTTTACCATTGTATCGTAGTCCTAAAAAAAACAACATTTATGTATTACTGAAAGAGTTGTTTTTTTTTTTATTTTACCTTTTTCTTTTTGGGACTTTATCATTTGTGATTGTTTCCTTGACATAAACAAATTAAATAAAGTAAATTTTTGCAATATAATAGTGATTGGAAGCCATAACAACAATAACAAATTAAAACAATGGTGAAATTTCACCACTTTATGTTAATAAATCATTGCACACAAATAAAATTTGTGCGTTGAAATTTTACTATTCCTGAGTGGTGATTTCAAGTTTAAGAAGTTTAACAATGGTGATTTCAAGTTGAAATAGTTGTGAAACTTCACCAATAAACAATAGCGTGTAGTAAATCGATTTCAAATAAATCATTGTAAACCGTACCTGTTTTTGCCATCTTCATAATCCGTAATGACAAGTTGAGTGCATCAATCCACCGATCACCAAAGTGTAACTTGAATGTCTATGAACTCCTATATATTATTACACAATTTTCACACTATTTTAAAAAACGGTCAAAACATGGTGAAAATTTTCCACTGTTTTAAAAAGCTGTCAAAACATGATGAAATTTCACTACTGTTTTAAAAGGCGGTAAAAAATTGATGAAATTTCAAGAACCAATTGCTCTTTTTTTGTTTTCACTGAATTTAATGTATCCAATGTTAGATGACGATTTCATTACAAGATAATTGAGGGTGAGTCTCAGAGCAGCTCTAATGTTGCTCCGTTGTAACCCATAGCTCACAGGTGCAACAGCCTATGCACATCTAACACTTTCGAACCTGACAGTGGTGGCAACCTCATGCACTAGGTTTTCCCTTTAAACAAAAACCATAATCACAAGATTTTTCTCATTTGACAAAGCCTTTCTTTTTTGGTTTTTTCCCCTTCCCTTTTTAGATTCTTATGTAGAATTAATTCGTAACTCTTAGCTCATTAGCGAAGCTACCTCCCTTAGCAATCAAATTATAAGTTGAGTACTTTTATAACAGTAACTAATATGATTCTTGAAATTGCAATCAGGCTAGTAGTTCTAAAGCCTAAAAGTTATTTAAAGGACCATCATACAAAGGAGATGTTTTCCCCACCAGATATATAGTTGCAAATGTAGAGACATGGAGGGATGGGTGCTAATGAGTTACACTGAAACATAATTCTCCTTGCATATAAGAAAAGAGTCAACTGACCATATATGTTTGAAATCACTATAAGTTATAGATTTATATTTGTTGTAATGCCAATTATTTACAGAGGAAATTATTCTTGAAGGTTAGCTTGCTATGTTGATAGTTCTATTAATGCATTTTTGCCATGCTTTGAAGTTGTCATAGATTACTATTGCAAACTAGTCTTAGTTCTACACCATCATTTCAACCAAAAGATGTGGATGGAAATCAGTAGTTCTTCTGAATTTTTAGGACACAACTACAGCAAGTAATTTCAAATTCGTTCAATTAAAGTCTCACTTGTAATATTTTTGGATGGAAAGAAAGTTCAACTTGAAATTCATTTGTCCTACAAGCTGGAGTGCATATAATGGAGTTTGTAGCTCAGAAAGTCATTAGGAAAAAAAGATGGTTCATAGAGTGCATGAAATTTCAAAAATTTCAGTAATCAGAACTAGTTAATATTGGCATGTACTATCTGAGGAAGGTTTCTTCTAATTGCTCATAAATTAGCTAATTGAATTACTCTTGAACTATAAGAACCTAAACTACTTTTCTAAAAAATATGACAGTTTTACATAACATTTAGCATAAAACAAAGGCAAAATATTGGGTATGCCATGGGTATGGTGTTCCACACTACATGAGAGTGTAAGCCTTTTTTTAATGGGCTTTAACTTCAAATTTGTTCTTAAGCTTTGAGTAGGCTTAAATGGGTCCATGTGGGCCATAGCTTATAATGACCTAAATAATTCAAGGCAGTAGCCTTAGTTATTTTCACTCTTGGTACTGCGGCGGCGACAACTTGAATAAACAGAGAGGTTTTTTGGGTTCTTGTGTTGTGTGGCTGCCGAGAGAGAAACAGAGAGCTTGAGGGAGCATTTTTCAAAGTTAATTAAGGGTTTGTTGGTGTACCATGATCTAGGGGATTTTGAAGAAGTAGCTTATATGCTTGTATTCCTTTGGGTTATTTAAACCTTAAGAGGTAACCTTGTACTCACTCTCTAGTTTATTGAATACCTCAGGTATAGGGCAAAAACTTGAGAGAACATTTGTATTCCTTATTTTATATAGTGGAATCTTTCGGAGTTTTCCTTTGGTTTTTTCCCTCTTCATTAGAGGTTTTCCACATAAATCATGGTGTCATTTAATTCTTGCTTGGGTTCCTTATTATTATATTATTTGTGCTTGATTGTGGTGAAAGGAAATTATCATTGTGGCTTGGATATTATTTTTAGTTTCTATTTAATTCACACAAGGTTAGGAAGTATTACTCCTAATAGTGGGGATTCTAATTTTTCCCCAACAAAGTTGTATCAGAGCCCAAGTCACAACATCTCAGCCCAACAGTCACAAGGGAGAGACTGGTCGAGGGTTTGCTGATCAAAGGCCCGATGTATGAGGAGGAGATTGTTGGGGTTTCCCACATCAGATGTGGAAGAGGCTAGTGGTCAGTTTATAAGTGTGAGGGAAAGCCTCACCTCATAAGCTAGCTTTTGGGGTGGAGAAGACCCAAGACCACCCAACACTGGTATCAAAGCTATTGGTTATTATTATTTATTGTCTTGTGTGATTAAATGGAAGAATCACCAAATTCAACGATTAAGCTCTCGACTTCAAATTATGCAATTTGAAAACCAAGAATGGAGGATATTCTCTATTGTAAAGATTTGTGTGATCCTATTGAGGGTGATACGGCCAAGCCTACAGCTATACCGATTGGGTAAAATTAAATAGGAAGATAGTGGGTTGATCACACCGTATTTTACCATGTTGCCCAAGAAGTTAATGCACAGAGTTTATGGAAAAAATTAGAGTCTATGTATGAGAGGAAGACCGCACAAAATAAAGCTTTCTTGATTCGAAGACTTGTGAACTTGAAATTCAAAGGTGGGAATTCCGTTGCCGAGCACTTGAGTGATTTTCAGAGTTTGGTTAATCAGTTGGCTACGATGAAGATGATTTTAGATGATGAATTTTAAGCTTTGCTATTATTGAGTTCTTTGCCTGATAGTTGGGAGACATTGGTTGTGTCTCTTAGTAATTCATCTCCTAATGGTAAGCTGACTTTGGAGATTGTTAAAGACAACATGTTTAACGAGGAAGCCAGGTCTTGGAAAAGATCTAAAGATCGTAGTAAGTACAAGAACAGCAGAAGCAAGTCACAAGTGAGAGGAGGTTTTTTATGCTATTATTGTAACATGGAAGGCCACACGAGAAAAAATTGTAGAATTCGTAAAAGAGACTAGAAATAGGGTAATACTGAGAAGAAGTCAGAAGACAAGAATACTACAGCTACAGTTTCTGAGGATGTGGTGGTACTCTCATTTGGAGATGATGAGTGCTTACATGTTACAGATAGTGATGTTGAGTGGGTTGTTGATACAGCCGCCTCCTACCATGCTACTCCTAGGAGAGATTTCTTTACTTTGTACAAAGCCGGTGCCTTTGGTACTGTGAAGATGGGTAATACCATCTATTCCAAGATTGAGGGGATAGGTGACGTATGTATTCGGACTAGCCTGGGTTGCACTTTGACATTGAAGGATGTTCGACATGTTCCTAATTTACAGTTAAATTTGATTTCTGGTGTTGCACTAGATAAAATGGGTTATGATAACCATTTTGGGAGTAGAAAGTGGAAACTCACCAAAGGGTCCCTAGTTGTTGCAAAAGGGAAACTTTGTTGTACTTTGTACAAGACTCATATGAAGGTGTGTTCACGCGGGATCATTGTAATTGAGGGTGAGTCTTCACCAAATTTGTGGCACAGGTGGTTGGCACACATAAGTGAGAAAGGGTTGTAGATTCTGGCAAAGAAGTCCCTCATTCCCTTTGCCAAAGGTACAGTTCTTAACTCTTGTGATTATTGCTTATTTGGTAAGCACCATAGAGTTTTCTTTCACGCTTCTAGTAAAAGAAAAACCAAGTTGCTTGATATGGTTTATTCTGATGTTTGTGGACCCATTGAGGTGTAGTCTTTGGGTGGAAATAAGTATTTTCTTACTTTTATTGATGATGCTTCACGTAAAGTGTGGGTGTATTTTCTGAAAACAAAAGACCAGGTCTTTTTACCATTTTCAAAGGTTCCATGCCGTGGTGGAAAGAGAGACAGGAAAACCTTTGAAGTGCCTTCGTATTGCTAACGGGGGAGAGTACACTTCAAAAAAGTTTGAAGCATATTGTACAGGTCACGGTATACGGCATGAGAGGACAGTTCCACGTACCCCATAGCATAATGGTATGGTCGACTATTGTAGAGAGAGTCAGATGCATGTTACGAATGACTAAGCTACCTAAGTCATTTTGGGGTGAAGCAGATCTTACACCTTATTACTTGATTAATAGGTCTCCTTTAGCTCCTTTGGATTTTGAGATTCCAGAGAAAGTATGGACCGGTGGTGATATTTCATACTCTTATCTGAGGGTGTTGGATACAAGGCATTTGCACATGTTGCTAAGGAGCAGAGATCTAAGCTTGAAGATAAAGCTACTCCATGTATCTTTATTGGTTATGGAGATGCAGAGTTCGGGTACAGGTTGTGGGATCCAGAAAATAAAAAGGTGATTAGAAGCAGAGATGTGATTTTTCATGAGCATTAGACTTTGGCAGATTTTAAGAAACATGCACAGCCTAGAGTGAGTAGTGCCCCAGACCTCACATTAGTTCCTTTTACATCACAAGGTGCCATAGATGGGGGAGAAGTACAGTATGTGCTAGTTATAGATGTTCTAGAATTTGGGGATGATGATTATGTGCCAGATATAGAGGGTGTTGAGCAAGAGGAGCAGCCCCATTCACTAGAGATCACAATACCTCAAGTCAGGAGATCGACTCAAGAGCAGAGGCCATCAGTCAGGTATTCTAATTTTGAGTAAATTTTGCTTACAGATGAAGGGGAGCCAGAGAGTTTTCAAGAAGTTTAGACTCACAAAGTCAGAGGCAGTTGGGTACATGCTATGCAAGATGCATGAGATGAATTCCTTGTATAAGAACAACACTTATGAGTTGGTTGATCTTCCTAAGGGTAGAAAAGTGTTGAGAAAAAAATGGGTGTTCAAGTTGAAGAAGGATGGTGACAAGCTAATGAAGTACAAGGCTCATTTAGTTGTCAAGGGCTTCGGGCAGAAGCATTGTCACGCCCCGAAAACCGAAGCGCGAGGAAAGGGAAAAGATAGAGAGAAAAGAATTAAAATCCAGTCACAATGCGGAAGCGACTTTGGAAATCCACGGGGTTTCCTACAAGGATGACTTACTAACACATAAGCCAAAATGGACTTATATGTCAACGAGTCAAACGAAGGTAAAAGCATTTGAAATTTTAATAAAAAGGCTATCCGAACAAGCACTAGTTCAAGGAATACAAAAAAAAATGATAAAGGACCATTTTTTTGATAATTGCTGAATTGTAAAACACCCGTAAGTAACTATATCCTTGAAATTTTTACATTCTGTTCGCGAGAGTCCATGTAAAATTCAATTCTGCACAACTTTCGTCAAATGGCATTTTTTCCAAATCTTCACCGTTTGGGCAGAAAACAAAAAAAACAGTAGCAGTTTTTTTTTTTGACAGCATTTTGACAGCATGTTGAAATGTCCCCAACGATGCTAAATCCTCAAGTTTAAACATCAATACATGACTAGACAAGTCCTAAACAACATACAACACGTGTCTAGAGCAAGCGGAACTTCATGTACTCGAAATTTATTGAAAACGAGAAGTGAAATAGATAAGGAGAGGAAGAATGGGAGAGAGAGAGATTGGGAGAGAGATATAGGGAGAGATAGGAAGAGAGATAGAGGGAAGGTATTCTAAACACACACACACACGTGTATTTTCACATTCGGAAACATTTAAAGAATAAATATAATTCCAACATAAGCAAAAGAAAAGAAAGTTTGAGAAATGGAAAGGGATCAAAGAGAGGGAGAAAGAGAAAGAGAATGGGAGAGATTGGGAGAGAGAGAGATTTTGAAACATTTCATTTGAAAGCAAAAGTGTAAATCCGGCAAGGATTCCATTGACATGCGAAGAGTCCGGCAAGGACAAAATAAACATAACCAAATCCGGCAAGGATTCAAAATAAAAGAACAATGAGTCCGGCAAGGACAAACCAAACACAACCAAATCCGGCAAGGATTCAACTTAACACACAAACATAAAACCTTAGAAGGATAACTACAGTCTCGGAAACATAATTACATACCATAAATAAGTTGAACAAGTATAAAAAATATGAGGACTAACACTTGTCCATCAAAATTACAACACGGCTTCCCGATGACAAAATATGGAGGTCTATGCCCAAGAAGTTTCGAACAAGAATAATACAACAATTTTCTTGAAGAGCTCTAACTATTACAAACTTCTCAAAAGACTAAAATTTACATGGGAACTATCCATTTACATATGTAGACACGAGTTCTCAAAATAGAACAAAATACACCAACGTCTATGCGTCGGTCACATGTGCCCTTTTGCCCTTATCAAGTTCACCTGAAAAATGTTTTGTCGTTTTTATGAGAACGACGACTCGTAGACAACATTGTAACAATTCTATATGCTATCCATGACTAAAATGAAATGAGGTGCAATGAATCCCCACCATGGCTACCATGAAATGTTTAAAGCCGCAAGGCTATCCATGACAAATGCACATCTCTCTCGTTACCGGACCATGAGCCACCCACGCATGGAGTGTAGCATACCAACTTCCGGGAGCTACCCGAATATAGTTTGGAGTTTGAATGTTTCTAAGGGTCATTCTCCCTATCTCACATCACAACCCACGTCCGGATTTCTTAAACCAAAATTCCCACACATGGGGTTTTTCTCTCTTTTTCAAATAAAATCTTTATGTCGTGATATTTGAATGTTTACCGATTTGGCCTCAATGCATGAAATGTTTAAAATGACAACATAGATGCTCCAACAAAATAATGAACTCAATAATTCTTGCATGTTGAACATGTATTAAAGACATCAAGAGTTAAATTAAAATTCATAATATAGCACTCCTAACAATGATTTCTAAACTAACGTCCTAACATGCTTTTACACATAAAGGGAGCATCCTAGGCACGTCTAGCATCACATAATCAATTATAGAACAACCAAAACATGTAAATTCACAATTAGGCATATAACCCTAAATTTACAACTTTGGGGAAAACCTAATGCATGCGTCTAAATTATTCTCATAACTTCATTTTAATTACATTTAACACCCCAAACTTTCAACTAGTACAACCAAGGCATATAATTCCACAATTTGGCATACAACCCTTACATTACAACTTTGGGGAAATACCCATTGCATGTGTCTAAATTACCTCCTAGCACATATATATATGAACTCAAAACACATTAGGCAAGTGTAACATATATAATTGCACAATGTAAATCTACCTCAAAGCTTTGAAATCCAAACAAGGAGATATCCAAGAGAGCTAGAAAAGGAAAACCCAAGTAGCTCCAAAGCTTGCCAAATTTTGAAGGATGCTTCAAGAAGACTACACTAAGCAATAACAACCCAAGGTTAGGATAGAAACATAAAGCTAGTAAACCCTAGGTTGCTAGAGATTGGGAAAACTTACCCACACTAGAAATCCTCCATAGAAATGGTTAGGATGTGAAAGAGATACTCTATATACTCCAAGGAAGCTATAAAAGAGAAAAGAAGTTCAATCAAAACCCAAAATTTTGAAATCTAGTGAAACCCTAGAATTTGGGGGTTTTCTAGAAAGCTTACCAAATGATGATTCCAAGCTCTAGGATAGTTAGAGATGCTAGATAATGATCATCTTGAGCTTCTCTTGAAATCTTGTAGAAGGAAACCCAAGGAAGAAGAAGAACTTTGAATTTTCATGGCTCTTGAAGTGTATAGAGAAGAAAAGATGAAGAGGAATGCTTCTAATCCTAAAACTAACGTGAAAATGAAATAGGGAGGAGGGGGTGGCCGGCTATAGTGGTGTGGGGTGGGACCCACATCACTTATTTGGTCAATACTGAATGTTTCGATACCCAACGGACAGTCTGACCCAACGTGTAACCCCAAAATTAAATGAACACATCCACGGGTACAGAAATTAATTTCTAAAGCATATGAAAGACAAAATAAAATAATTTAATCATGCTCTGAAAAATTTAAACACAGTAAATTAAAATACCAGTCCACACAGAACATGCAAAATTACCCAATTACCCTTATTAAAATTCTGAAACATTACAAGCATGGCATTGATTTTGATGAGATTTTTCACCGGTGATCATCATGAGTTCGATTCGAGTGGCTTTGGGTTTAGTAGCTAGCATGGATCTTGAGCTTGAATAGATAGATGTGAAGACTACCTTCCATCATGGTGATTTGGAGGAAGAGATTTATATGGTACAGCCAGAGGGATTTGAAGTTAAGGAAAAAGAGCACTTAGCCTGCAAGTTGAAGAAAAGTCTCTACGGCCTTAAGCAAGCTCCGAGACAGTGGTACAGGAAATTTAACTTATTCAAGGTGGGTCATGGGTTCAAGAGAACTGCTACAGATCAATGTGTTTGTGTGCAAAAAATTTTGGATGGTAACTTTATTGTCCTTTTGGTTTATGTTGATGATATGCTTGTTATTGGACAAGATGTTAATCTGATTCGCAGGTTTAAAGGAGAGTTATTTAAGTCCTTTGATTTGAAGAACTTTGGCCCAGCACGACAAATTTTGGGTATGAAGTTTGTTCGTGACAGGAAAGCCAAGAAGATATGGTTGTCACAAGAGAAATACATTGAACGGGTGCTTGAAAAGTTCAACATGAGAGATGCTAAGCCAGTTAGCACTCCTCTTGCGAGTCACTTTAAGCTAAGCAAAAGGTTGTGTCCCTCTACCCGAGAATGAAGAGAATAAATGACAGTTGTTCATTACTCATCGGCAGTAGGGAGTCTTATGTATATGATGGTTTGTATACGGCCAGACATTGCTCATGCAGTGGGTATTGTGAGCAGATTTCTTTCCAATCCTAGAAAAGAGCATTGGGAAGCAATGAAGATTCTTCGTTATTTGAAGGGAACTTCAAGTTTGTGTTTATGTTTTGGGGGTTCAAAACCAATCTTGGAAGGGTTTATAGATTTAGATATGGCAGGGGACATCGATGATCGAAAGTCTATTTCGGGTTTCTTATTTACTTTTGCAGTGGGAGCTATCTCGTGGCAATCCAAGTTGCAAAAATGTGTTGCCTTGTCTACCACTAAAGTTGAGTATATCGCTGCTACTAAAGCAGGGAAAGAGATGCTATGGATGAAACGGTTTCTCTAAGAGTTGGATTTGAAGCAAGATGAGTATGTGGTTCATTGCGATAGTTAAAGTGCTATGGACTTGAGAAAGAATGCCACATACCATTCCCATACAAAACATATTAATGTTCATTACCACTGGATTTGTGAGGTGATGGAAAAACAGGAAATTAAATTGAAGAAAATTCATACAGAGAAGAATCTGTCTGACATGATGACTAAGGGTGTTACAAGAGAGAAACTTGAGATCTGTAAAGAGCTAGACAGAATGGACTCCAAGTGAGGGTTCAAGTTTGGGTGTTCCCTCCTCTCATAAGTATGGAGGGGGAGATTTGTTGGGTATACCATGAGTATGGTGTTCCATACTATATAAGAGTGTAAGCCTTTTTTTTTAATGGGCTTTAACTTTAAATTTGTTCTAAAGCTTTGACTAGGCTTAAATTGGCCCATGTGGGCCATAGCTTATAATGACCTAATAATTCAAGGCAGTAGCCCTAGTTATTTTCACTCTTGGTACTGCGGCGGCATCAACTTGAATAAATAGAGAGGTTTTCTGGGTTCTTTTGCTATGTGGTTGCTGAGAGAGAAACAAAGAGCTTGAGGGAGCATTTTTCAAAGTTGATTAAGGGTTTGTTGGTCAAGATCTAGGGGATTTTGTAGAAGTAGCTTATGTGCTTGTATTCCTTTGGGTTATTTGAACCCTAAGAGGTAACCCTTGTACTCACTCTCTAGTTGATTGAATACCTCAAGTTTAGGGCAAAAACATGAGAGAACATTTGTATTCCTTATTTTACATTGTGGAATCTTTCGGAGTTGCCCTGTGATTTTTTCCCTCTTCATTAGAGGATTTTTCCACATAAATCTTAGTGTCATTTTAATTCTTTCTTATGTGCCTTATTATTATATTATTTGTGCTTGATTGTGATGAAAAGAAATTATCATCTTTGTGGCTTGGATATTGTTTTCAGTTTCTATTTAATTTACACTTGACAAAGTTAGGAAGTATTACTCCTAATAGTGGGGATTCCGATTTTTCCCCAACACAAACAAAGCAATTTTATTGAGTTATATGACTTTTTTTTGGCACAGTTAGTGTTTAGGGTTTAAGATTTCGAATCTCAATTAATTCACAATCTCTAAAAAAAAAATCCGAAAATCCCCCAAATACAAATATATATAGATATATACACAAATCAGTATATATAGAGAGAGAGAGCTATGACCTGAACACGATGGGCGAAACTAGTTTCGGCGTACGGTTCAGCACGACGGACATCGGATCTCCGAGATTGAGTGTAAAACCATAGAGTTCGCTATTGGGATATGTATGATTCAAGTGCAAATCAATCGTAACAAGTAATACTCGGGTAGGTACGAGGTCGATTTCCACGGGGACATAGACCAGAAGATTATAGTTTCGGGACTCGAATACACTATTTTCGTAACCAAAAAGAAAGAAAAGATGGTTGATTTGAGGGTATCTAACTCAAATACTAGAACTAACATGCAAGTAAAACTAAGGTAGAATCAATAACTAATTAAGTTAACTAATTTAAACAACGGCTAAAAATTAACTGCAACGAGTGAGCTAGATTATCAAGTTTTGATTTACTTAGGCAAAAAAGGGATAGAGGTCATGCTACCAACCTTGGATCACACAAGGGTAAGTCTTAGGGATTTGGAGGGGGCTTCTCAGGCAAAAAAAGTTCCTTGGAGGCTAACAATCAGACATGTGGGTTGTCAACCCCACTATGAAAGATGAAAGCTTAAGGGGACTAAGGACAAATGTTGGATTGGTAATATAGATTCAACAACCCCCATTGCATGACAATGGAGGTAAAGAAACAAACATATTACAAACCCAACACTCTTCAATCACCTAAGAAGATCCAAACCCCTTTAGACTTTCAAGAAGCAAAAAGATCCATAGGTGGGGTCATGACCCCTAACCTAGAAAACTAACTACACATGGATGTTACCATAACAACAACAAAGTAAATAACAAATAAGTAGAAATACATCACCATTAATGAAAGCAACTACTTCAAGAGAGATAAAGAATCCAATAAATGACTTCAATAAATGCTCCAACAAAGTAACCAAGCTTGAAAGTTAAAGAATCTCTCACAATCTTACTTACAAGCCCTAAATCTAAACTAATATATGAGCAAATAAACAAGAAAACCTAGAGAAATACAAGAGGATTAAGAAAGAGTAATTAAGTTGCTATATTATTAGGTCAAGGCCCTTCAATTCGAGTTATAATGGGGGTATTTATACATAACCTTTGGATTGGCAAACTTGTAAAACAAAGGGTGCAGAAACATGGTCATTTGACAGGTCGAGCGGGCCCATTAGACCGGTCGAATGCCCTTCTCAACAAGTTTGCACACTGATTGCTAAAAATGCCACAACTTCTCACTCTGACCTCCGATTGAGGTAAAAATTACAGCCACACGAAGAAGACTCACAGGGCTAGCTTTATCTAGTTAAGAACAACCTCCAAACGTGTTGTCTTGGAGTCCAAAATTGAGCTCGAAGTGGCTATAAAGGAAGTGATCTTCATCCGAGGCTTTGCCTCCTAACTCGAATTGCCAAAAAGACCTACAAAACACTCACATAACCCGTGTAAAAGATGTAAATAGTAGAAATGTGGGTTATGCATGAAAAGTGCATAAATAATGTACTTAGAAGCTTCGGGAGTGGTGTTTTGCACAATTATAAATCAATACTCAAGCAAAATATGTGATAAATCACACACCCCTACTAGCACATTGCTAGTCTCTAGCAATTAAGCGGAGAAGAGATAGCTCTAAGAACATTGACAAGCGGGTGTATTTGTACAACATAACCGCGCTAAAAGAGGAAAATACATTAGAAAAGTCTACAATTCCCCGGTTTATCTGCAGTTTGAATTGCAATACCAGTTTTTGCACAAATTGATTAAACTATGATAAGTGGTATTGTTTTTAGTGATTATTTGTGCAGATCACTGCTGCTGTGTACAAGATTGAAGAATATTGATAGAAGGAAGTGCTTGATCCTGATGAAGACAACTAAAAGCTGAAATAGAAGTATCGAGCGATCGAGAGTTTTCAAGCGATCGACGTTTTGATCGATCGAAAGGAGTTCAAGCGATTGAATTTTCTGGAAGTTAGATCGATCGAGAGTTTTTCGATCGATCGAACATGCATTTTATCAGATTTTACGCGCACGCAGCAGAAACGGGATTTAACCCTAGTATTAGGTCGTAGCTATATATATTCATTTTCTTGACGTCCCAAAGGACGCCCCACTTGTTTTTTTATCAGTTTCATAGGAAATAGAGAGTATTTTCTTGTGGTTGTTTTGTAGGTTTGTCAAGATTCAACATTGGTAGTTTGGATTGATTGCATTAATACAAGTTTTCTTCGTCCAGGTTCCTTATCATTGTTCTGTTTATAAGCTGCATTGAGTTAATCACAGTTTAGTTTTCAATCTCTGAGTATTGCATGCTAGATAGGTCAAAACCATTAGTTTCATAGTTTTAATGAAAAAATTGCAACCAAACATGCCTTTAGTGAACTTTTACGTTAAAAACAAATCTGATACTTCCCAGACCATGTCTGAGTAGTTCGGGGTTGGGAAATCGCGATGAAATCGTGATTTCAGCCCTCTGCCATACACTATATTTTTCTCTGTGTACGATCGATCGAATGTAGTTCGATCGATCGGACCAGAGACGAAGTCGAGCGATCGAAGTTATTCGATCGATCGAGAGATGACGGAGTTCGATCGATCGAATGCGCGTTGATCGATCGAGGTCTCTGATTCTTGAGGACATCTAATACAGTATTCCAAGACTTTCTGCTTTACTGATTCGTTATCAAACTGTCCCTATATGCTCAGTTTGTCAAAACAGTCTTTAAACATTAAGCCTTAAGGCATTTTCTTTCAATATATTTTGCAAACCACCCTCAATGCTAACACCATTGTAGGTGAGAGTCTTAACTATTGGATTAAACCACCTTTGTGTATTTCAAACTTAATTGTGATGATATAGTCCCGGTCATGAAAGGACTATTGATTCTATATCTTTAGAGAAGTACGGGATACTGTAGAAGTTGCCCGCCGTTGAGCTTAATTGCATTTGCATGGTAGATGGTTGAGTCATGGTGGATTCGCGTGATCCCAACACTTTCTTTTATTAAGAAAAACCATTTTTTAAATCTTGTTTTAGTTAAATAGTTAATCATTAGTTTAATTTAATTTAGTTGTTTTTTTTAGATTAGTAGTTATTACTTGTAGAACTTCGTGTTCTACACTTCTCTTAAAATATTGAATTTTTTTAGAGTCTAATCTAAGTCAATTGATTTCTATCCTTCCCTGTGGGATCGACCTGGTCTTACCAGTTACTACTTGCACGTCCACCTGCACTTGGGTGTTGCACAAGAGCGCACAAGATTTATCACGTGTCAAGTTTTTGGCGCCGTTGCCGGGGAAGGCGACGATCAATTCCTTAGATTACCTCAGTCTCTCTTCATCTCTTTCTGTTTTTATTTTCTTTTCTTTTCAGTTCTTTTGGTAAACACTCACCTTGGGGACTCTCCTAGTTCATGTCCAATAATTCTATTGAAGGAATTTTTGGAAATCCTTTCTACCGCTCTGACTCTGATAGTTCCATCAACCCGATAGCCACTCCAACTGAATCAATGGATGATCATCAGAGTGAAAATGGTGACAATGTTGTGGTACCAATTGATGAGGCACTACGTCCTCTTTGCGATCTAATGCAACCAGAACATGCACCTACGCCCTCTTGCATTCAAATCCCACCGCATAATGGCGAATTTCAGTTTCTCAATGGGATGATCCAATTGCTTCCCACCTTTCATGGGATGGAAAGTGAGAAGGTGTATTTACATGTCACTGATTTCGAGGATGTTTGCAAAACATTCTCGCAAAATTATCCTAGGGAGGTGACGCATCTAATGTTATTCCCCTTCACTTTGAAAGATAAAGCGAAGGCGTGGCTCCACTCCCTCAAACCTAATTCAATTTTCACCTGGCATGCGATGAGCACCGCGTTTCTAAAGAAATTCTATCCTACTCGCATGACCACAGACCTTCAGCGTCAAATCAATTCCTACAAATAAAAGAGCAATGGAACCTTCACACAAGCGTGGGAGCGTTTCAAAGATTTGCTTCTCTCATGCCCACACCATGGGTTTGAGAAATGGCGAACTATCAGCTTCTTTTATCAAGGATTGAATGGTGAAACGAAGAAGTTGGTAGAAACAATGAGCTCTGGACCATTTCTGCGTAAAAACACTGAAGAGGCTGAAGCCCATTTTGAATGGTTAGCTGAATACGCTCATGAATGGTCAAATTCTGACAATGTCTCACGCTCACAGATATCCTGTGTAGAGGAGAAAAGCCTATACCAACTAACCAGTGAAGATCACCTCATGACGAAATATGCAGAACTGGCAAAGAAAGTAGAGGAGTTAAGCATGAAAGGAGAGAGGTCTAGGCAAGTCATGCCTGAGGAACCATGCAGCACATGCAATATGTTGGGACATATAACTCAATATTGTCCCAATGTGCCGTATTTTCAAGAGCAGACCCCGATGGAGATAAATGCTATGCAAGGTTTTCGAGGGGCGGGGAATTCCAACAATAACTTTCAAAGCAACAATAGATGGAATCACCCCGGTTTTGATTGGAGAAATAATGCTGGGACCCAAAATCAATATCAATAGCAGCCCTACAACAACAATCAATATCAAGGGCAAAACAATAGACCATCCCATCAATACAATCAAAACAGAACCAATAACTACAACCAAGCTCAACCCTCCAATGCACCACAAACCAATACCTATGTGCCACCGCACAAGAAGGTACAAGAAGAAGAGCCACTTGCTAATGCCAATCTAACGCGGCAACTCATACAGATGATGAGTAGAATGTCTGCCACGTTAGAAAGGATAGATGTACGGCAAGAGGGTTCAGGAGGAACATTCCCTGCCCAACCACTTCCGAACCCCAAAGGATATAACAATGGTCCTAACAATCAGGAACATGCTAAAGCTGTGACTACATTGAGAAGTGGAAGAATCATAGATAAAAGCATGCCTCTATCTACACCCAAAGTGTACAAAGAGGAGGAAGTGGTGGATAATGAGCTTGAGCAACCATCTACTCGAGAGGAGGAGCCGTCTACTAATGACGAACCAATAAAGGCAAACATTGAAGCTCCTAGAGTAGAAGAAGAAGTTGAGCGAAGGCCTGGGAAGGAGTCTGTGAAGGATGAACCACCAAAATGCCCTTTTCCTGCACCTTATCCTCAACGGTTGAAGAAACCCAAGAATGAGACAAAGAATCAGGAGTTTCTGGAATTGTTTAAACAAGTTAAAATTAACCTTCCACTCCTAGATGCTATCAAGCAAGTGCCGGCCTATGCTAAGTATCTCAAAGATCTATGCACGGTCAAGAGGAGGCAAAGCGTGAAGAGACATGCTTATGTCGCATGCCAAGCAAGTGCGATCATTCAAAATGAGTTGCCTCCAAAACTCAAAGATCCCGGCACACCTACTGTCTCATATAGAATTGGGAATCAAAGGATAGATAACGCACTCCTCAATTTAGGAGCAAGCGTGAACCTGCTGCCATATTCAGTTTATAAACAGCTAGGGTTGGGTGAACTCAAACCCACCCGAGTCGCTTTGCAATTGGCAGACAGATCTGTGAAGTACCCTAGAGGGGTGTTAGAGGACGTCCTTGTCCAAATAGACTCTTTTGTCTTTCCGGTTGATTTTGTGATATTGGACACAGAACCTGTGTCTAATCCTGGTGCACATATCCCGGTTATCTTTGGACGTCCATTTCTCAACACTATTGATGCCACGATCAAGATTAGAAGTGGTATCATGACTATCGTATTCGGGAACATGACATTGAATGTAAAAATATTTTCTAATCCCCGACCTGAAGAATACGATGATGAGGAAGAAATTCATTATATAGACACGGTCATTGAAGATGAAGTTGATTTGGTCGACTACAAGGATCCTTTGGAAGTTGTGATGACTCAAATTGGTGATATCTATCAGCCTGCAGAGTCAACTCCATTGGATGCTGATCTGAACCAGACGTGTCTTATGATGGATACAATAGAGGAGAATAGAGCAGAATGCATGTGGGTAATGCCATATGAACAATTACCTCCTAAAACTAAGTTGGCAATGCCTTCTAGTTTTCAGTTTCCGGAGTTAGAGTTAAAGGAGCTACCCAAAGAGCTAAAATACACATTCCTAGGGACTGGAAAAACCTACCCTGTGATCATTTCATCTGCTTTAACTCATGAACAGGAAGGTAAGCTAGTGAAAATGTTAACCAAGCATAAGGATGCTATGGATGGACAATTGATGACCTCAAAGGCATAAGCCCATCCATATGCACGCATAAGATATATCTGGAGGAAGACGCTAAACCCTCAAGGCAAATGCAAAGGCGTCTGAATCCCAACATACAAGAAGTGGTTAAAAAGGAAGTGCTTAAACTACTTGATGTTGGGATGATTTATCCGATATCTGATAGTCCTTGGGTTAGTCCAACCCAAGTGGTTCCAAAGAAAGCAGGCATAACGGTCATCCCGAACAAAGATGGTGAATTAGTACCAACACGTGTTCCTACGGGATGGAGGATGTGTATTGACTACAGGAAGTTGAATACTGTGACCCGAAAGGACCATTTTCCTTTTCCATTCATGGATCAAATGCTCGAACGTGTGGCAGGTCACAAGTATTACTGCTTCTTGGATGGATATAGTGGATACAACCAAATTGAAATTGCTCCTGAAGATCAGGAGAAAACCACATTCACTTGTCCATTTGGTACATTTGCCTACCATAGAATGCCGTTTGGCTTATGTAATGCACCGGATACCTTTCAGCGGTGCATGCTAAGCATATTTAGTGACATGGTCAAAAACATCCTTGAAGTCTTCATGGATGATTTTTCAGTGTTTGGCCATAGCTTTGAAGATTGCCTCAGCAATCTCGAGCAGGTTTTAATGCGGTGTGAGGACAAACACCTAGTTTTGAATTAGGAAAAGTGTCACTTTATGGTGACCAAGGGAATAGTCCTCGGCCATATAATATCCGATGAAGGAATCCAAGTGGATAAGGCTAAAATCGACATAATCTCAAATCTTCCTGTCCCCCGTACAGTAAGAGACATCCGTTCGTTCTTGGGGCATGCGGGATTTTATCGTCGGTTTATCCAGAACTTCAGTACAATCTTTCGACCCCTTTGTCAACTTCTTGTCAAGGATGCACCATTTGAGTGGTCAGAGAGTTGCCAAAAGTCCTTTGAGGATCTAAAAAAGCTCCTCACCTCCGCACCTATAATACAGGCACCCGACTGGAGTTTGCCTTTCGAATTAATGTGCGATGCTAGTGATTATGCCATTGGCGCAGTCCTAAGCCAGAGAAAGGACAATAAGCCATATGTGATATACTATGCCAGCCAAACTTTGAATGAAGCTCAAATGAATTATACAACTACTGAAAAGGAGCTGCTGGCAGTAGTTTTCGCCCTGGACAAGTTTAGGTCTTATCTGATAGGGTCACCAATCGTCTGTTTTACAGATCATTCGGTCCTCAAGTATCTGCTGTCAAAGAAAGACGCTAAACAACGGCTCATTCGCTGGATACTCTTACTCCAAGAGTTTGATCTAACAATCAAAGACAAGAAAGGAGTAGAGAATGTGGTTGCGGATCATTTGTCCCGGTTGACTTTTTTCGACAATACTGAATCCCAATCCATTAAGGATGAGTTCCCAGACGAACAGCTACTGGCAGTAAGTAGTCTGCCTTGGTATGCTGATATTGTGAACTACCTTGTCACGGGTGAAACACCGACTCATTGGTCAAACCAAGACAGAAAACGGTTCCTCTCGTTCGCGCGTCATTTCTTCTTTGATGACCCATACCTTTTCAAGTACTGTGCTGATCAGGTTATCAGGCGCTGCATCCCCAATGAGGATATAACCGTAATTCTAGCATCATGTCATTCTGAGGCATGCGGTGGCCACTTCGCGTCACAGAAGACCGCACAAAAAGTCCTACAGAGCAGTTTTTACTGGCCCACAGTTTTCAAAGATGCATATTCCTTTTGCAAGACATGCCAACGCTGTCAAAAGCTTGGAACTATTTCTAAAAGGAATTCTATGCCTTTAACACCTATCATCACAATTGAGATATTTGATTGTTGGGGCATAGATTTTATGGGCCCATTTCCCAAGTCTAATAACTGTGAATACATACTCCTTGCTGTAGAGTATGTGTCAAAATGGGTAAAAGTGATACCAACGAGACGAAATGACCACAGA
Source organism: Hydrangea macrophylla (assembly GCA_033977485.1). Taxonomy (NCBI): domain Eukaryota; kingdom Viridiplantae; phylum Streptophyta; class Magnoliopsida; order Cornales; family Hydrangeaceae; genus Hydrangea; species Hydrangea macrophylla. The sequence goes on from CM066999.1 coordinate 77,208,599, forward strand.
ACGGTCATGTCCTTTCTAAGAGAGCATATCTTGTCTCGTTTTGGAACTCCGAAAGCTTTACTAAGTGACCAAGGCAAGCATTTCTGCAATAGGCCCTTGGAGTCACTTCTCAAAAAATACGGAGTCCACCATAAAATCGCTCTTGCCTATCATCCACAGTCGAATGGGCAAGCAGAATTGGCTAACCGAGAAATCAAGCATATTCTCGAAAAGACAGTTAGTTCCAATCGAAAAGACTGGGCATACAAGCTGACCGACGCTTTGTGGGCATACCGTACTGCTTACAAGACGAATCTAGGTATGTCCCCGTATAGACTGGTCTACGGGAAAGCTTGTCACCTCCCTGTTGAAATTGAACATAAAGCTTACTGGGCGACACGTTCATTGAACTTTGATATTCAAGAGGGGGGTCAGTTACGTAAGCTCCAACTTGCAGAACTAGAGGAAATACAACGAGATGCGTATGACTCTGCAAGGTTACATAAGGAAAAGTTGAAGGCTCGCCACGATCGTACGATTTTTCGTAAATCATTTGAGCCAGGGCAGAAAGTTTTGCTGTATGACTCTCGCCTCCACCTTTTCCCAGGAAAGCTCCGTTCCCGTTGGACAGGCCCGTTCATTGTAAAAACTATTTTTCCACACGGGGCGGTTGAGCTCGTCAATCCAAAGAACGATGATTGTTTCAAGGTCAATAGCCAAAGATTGAAACCGTTCTTGGAGAACTTCCATACTGAAGTTGAGCACATCCAGCTGGATGAGCCCAACTATTCTCCCACTTAAATTCCGAAGTGGATTTCCAAATTGTTGTTGTATTTTGTTGCTTTCCCTGCATTTTAGTTTCTTTCTTGTGTTTTTTTTTCTTTCAGTCTTTGTTCGTTCTTTTGTGCTTGTGATTTGGTTCTAATCCATTATAACTTAAACCACTCTGTTGCAGGTGCATAGATGCGAGGTGATGATGTTCATTCTGTCGGTTCATGGGCAGATTCAGAATGTCGTTGTGGCACCTGGACTGAGGGTGAACTCATACCCTGTCCCTTGCTTCATCAAGATCCTGAAGCTCATTCTCTCATTGATGCTGCTCAAGGGTACATTCCATACCCACCGGCCCTCCTTGACATCAATCTATATGAAAATATGGGATTTCAGGATGACGAAGATGTGGATGAGGAAGAAGACCTGTACATGGGGAGAATGGTGGATGATGCACTCATGGCACAATGGGAAAATGATGATATGTGGGAGCCATGGGAGGATCGTGACCTCCAGGATGTCGTCCCAGAACGCCACAATGCCGTCTTTGTTTTCATGGTTGACTTCCTTGTTCCCGAGTTGGTCCCATACCGCTATGTGCACCTGAGCTTTCTGCTTTTCAGGCTCCAATGCCCCTTACCAGCTAGTGCATTTTGGGAATCTTTGCCAATAGTGAGGTTGGAACTTTGTCACATGTCTCTGTATTTTTGTTTCTGTTCATTGTTTTTCTTTTCGTGTTAATCCGTGTTTCTTGTGTTCTGTTATTTTAAATTCGGTTTGTTGTCTTTTGTCCAGGATTGTCATTATGTTTCTCAATGGTATTCCGGTATTCCTTCCACATCAACTGGTTCATGGTTTTGGGCCCTACATAAGGCCCCCACACACTCCGTCGCGAGAGGACAGTCCGTTGCGCAATTACACTCCCTTATCATTGTCTCCATCTGGATCACCTCTTGCATGGGCTTTAAATTCTTTAGAGACTTCAGACTTGCTCGATGATGTCCTGGCGGCTTTCCGACTGTTCTAGGAAAGGGAATCATCCTGTTTGGATTCCACATGCGAAGATTTAGCGGGGGAGGAAGCAATGGTGGAAGAAGGAATCTTCTTGTTAGATGATTAGTGTCCCACTTCAATTGTGCTTTGTCTTTTCATTAGTATTTTAGAAATTGAAGTGTAATCCTGGACAACAATATTTTCAGTTCTAGTTTTATTTTCGTTTACTTTAGTGAAATAAGGTCTTAAAACACCATTGGGGGTAATAATGTTGCAATTTGGATGTTATTATAAAGTTTTTATTTCTACATAAATTGCAATTTTCTATTATGAGGCGGTATTTTTGGTTCACATGTCCTGGTTTTGAACTGTTTTTATTCTATTCTGTTGTCCAGAACACTGTTGGCTAGTTGGGGGTGCTAAATTTCTTAATTCAGGGTTATAAAAAAAATTTGCGCGTTCGATCGATCGATCTTATCAGATAATCGAGCGCTTGAAGAGAACTCAATCGATTGAACCTGCGATCGATCACCATCTCTCGATCGATCGAGACTGGTGTTAAAACGAGGCGTCGTCCTGAAGTTTTATAAAATTTCATTTTCTATCTCACCCCACTCAATCGCTCGAGAACAGAGAAGCACCCCACAAGTTTTGGCCTCCCGTGTCGTTATCTCGTAATTCACGAAGCTCCGGACTCCTCTGGTCGTAGTAGCACTGCGGGCAACCGTCCCCTTGTGCGTTTTTCGAGGTGAGGCCCCACGATTACCCCCTCGTAGTTTTTGTTTTTTTCATTTGTGAATGGGGGTACCCCCATTGATTGTTTAATTCGTATTCTTAGTGTTTTGTGTGTGTGTGGGCTCTTTCTGTTCTCGAAAGTAGTCATCGCACTTTCGCTGTGCTCGATCGATCGAGACGGTTTCGATCGATCGAACCCAGCCCTTTCTCAATCGATCGACAGAGTCTCAAGCGATCGAACTCTGTCCTTCCCAATCGATTGAACGTTGTTCGATCGGTCGAACCCAAGCAATTTCATTTTCTTTCTTCTCTTTCTTGTTTTGATTCTTATGTTGTATATCTTCTATTTTCAGGGCTTTACAATGAATCCTATCACGGGCTACCATAAATCTAAACCTCTGGATCTCACTATACCGGACCCCATTTCCGATCATGGGTTTCGGAGTACCGAAGAGCGTGTGTGGTTTAGTCGCTCTTTTCAGACGCGCAAGGTGATGCTCGAGCGGCCATTGGAGTCTGTATGGCTTGCCGCTCCATGGTTCCTAGCACGGATCTGAGCCATGCCATTGTGGTACGACATGCTGATCCAGACCAAGAAGATCAATATCCATTGGGTCCGTGAAGCATGCTCTTCCATGATCAAGGATCCCGCGGCCCCGTTTACATACCGATCATTCTTTCGCGGGCGCGAGATCATTTTCAGTCCTACCACAGTCTCTGCAGCTCTGGGTGTTCCTGAGGTCCCTGACTGTTTCTATCCCTCATTACCAGGAGCCCCAGAGATCCCGTCCACCACCATCATCCGTGAGCTTACAGGAGGTGCCGTCCAGTTCTGGAACGGTGTATCAAATATTGAGGATAAATTTCTGACAGAAAATTACCACCTCCTCCACCTGGCGTTGGTGAATTGTATTCTGATGACGTCCTACCACGAGAAATTTGCGCCGTGGTATGCCCGTGCTCTGTACTCCATTGGGACAGGACAGCGTGTCTATTTGTCTCGCTTATATATCGACTTCTTCGTTCAGCCCACACGGTATATTGCCGCCAAGCGCCATCTGAAGGGCGCTTGGCCTATTCATAGGGTTATTGAGCGGGCCGGCCTAGTCCCATTTGCCACATATTCTATTATTCAGGCCTCTAGTCGATTTGGTGAGACAGCGGCCCGTCGTTCTGATGCTCAAAAGAAGAGGAAAGCCAAGGGTAAGGCACCGATGAGGGTGAAGAGGAGACGTGGAGGCACGGACACCGAGGGAACCGCTTCTGGGACGCCCACTGAGGCTGAGGAGCATGATTCAGACGAGGAGGACGATCCCGTTCAGGAGGTAGCACGTTTTGAGCTGAGACAGAGATCTCAGGCTCCATCCCAGGGAGAGTCTTCATCCGCACCTCCTCCGACTATTCACGATTTACTTCTAGAGGAGATGGCAGCCCGGATGAGACTCGAGGGCAAGGTGGATCATATATCCGCCATGCTGACCACCCTGTTGGTACAGCTAGGGTTTGACCCGATCATACCCCCATCTTCCACTCCATCAGCACCTCCACCACCTACTACTGGCCCATCTTCCTCTGCACCTACTGATCCCTCTACTACCGATCTACCGATTGATCCTTTGGCACCATTGACATCAGCCGCACCCGCTGTTTCGGAGACATCACTTCTACCTGCTCCTATCGTGGTTGACACATCAGTCGCTGCTACAGTGGCCACGACGAGCGATCCGGCTACCGCTACTACCGGTGTCGAGGGTGGAGTTATGGAGGCTCCAGATTTATTGGTAGAGATTTTGTCTGATGTTCCCGATGAGGGGTAGTCAGTTGGTGTATTTTTAGTAGATTTTTGGATGTTATGGGTTGGTGTGGGTTCTTGTTGTTGGTTATGTTTTTATTGGGTATATTTCTTTTGGACACAGCTAGGGTACTATGGTTTGGTTGTACTTTCTTATCACTGCTTTTGTAGCTTCTTTGTTTTATCTTTGCAGTGATTGGTTATGTTAATATATATGGATCTTGTGCTTTATATTTTTGTTTATTTTGATCCTGTCTGCTTGGAGATTGTCTGTTTCTTTACAGATTATTATGTGCGCAGTTTTTACGTTGCTTTGTCAGGTGATATCACTCTATCTATCTATTTGAAAATCAACTTCTGAGGTCATCGCAATTTTCAGTTGGGGGTAGGATTGTAGATAGGTCATCACCTGTGCATTTCTATACTTAGCAATTTGTATCACTCCATCTATTGCAGATCTCCATTATATATTGAAATTAAAAAAAAAAAAAAAAAATAATTCCAGCAATGATTCATTCATATTAATCTCATCTTTTTATGAATTACATTCACGCATTTTTCTATTGTCACTAAGACAAATGCATATGTTGAACATTCTGGTATCCAACACCCATCTGCACGTGTTAATAGCTATGCTGAAAACTTAAATAAGAGTTAATACGACTGTTTTGCTTTGAGGAATAAATAGTGGAAACTAACAACCCTTAGTGAGCTTTTGAGCCCAAACTTCAATTCTGAGGGACTTATCACAATTAATTCGAATTGTTTTCCTTGAATATTCTTGAAATTCGTTGAAGAGTCTCGAAATTCTTCATTTAGGCTGTTTATTAGAGGAGGACGTTCAGGATTTACCAACTAAAACTCAATGAACATTGAAGTGCTAAAACTAAGAAGTTAAGAAAAATGATTTAAGCCATCGTTATTCATTCCTTACCTTTTTCACATACCTGTAGCAACATCTAAGAATGTCTTAACCCCACACTGATTAAATATTGCCAATATGAAGCCCAAAACCTTCCGTCTGATACTTTAACCTCTATAAACTCAATTGCACATCTAATGTGATCAAAATTATTGAAGTATGTGACAAGAAGGGAGTAGTGTGGGAAGGAGGTTAAGAAAAAAAATATATATATATATATATGAGAAGAGAGGATGGTTGGAATAAAGAAGAAATAAATTAGTCATTATCACAAGTTAAGGATGTGCAATTCTCGCCCCTCTTATCTTCACTCCACTGAATAAAAGCCGAAATGTCAAAGTCTTAATGATTTCTAACAACTTGGTTTGAACATGAACGTGTACTTTGAGTATCCGCGGTATTTCGCTCCTCTAGTAAGTAGTATTCCTTTCATGAGACTATATTACTCTAAATGTTCATCCTTTATCGAGTGAGGTGTGAAACACTAGTAGCCAGAAAATCACTCTTATTAAAGTTTCACACCATGAGTGATCATTATTAAACCAGTTTCTGTGAGATGTTCATTTGGGAGTGTAACCCTATGTGAGAATTGAGTTGAAACTACAAATTCCAAGGGTATGATAGTCTAAACAATTCTTAATAAAGTGGATGCATAGTTGTTGACTTTACACACACACACGGATACATGAATGTAATGCATATGTATATTTATCTTGGTGACATGAGGAACATGTGGATTTCTTCATGGTTTGTATGAGGTTGATATGTTATGTGGAGCTAAATTGATAGTTGAATGGGAAAGAATGTTTATAAGTTTTTTTTTTTTCTATATCTTTTTGAGCTTAAAAATCTAGAATTTTGTGGGTAGATTCACTGCAAACCCTCACGAGACAACACTCGTCCACTAGGGGAACCTAGGGGTTTAACGGCTTGTTGCAATTGCCAAATGCAACCGCGATTCCTGCGAAAGTGAGTTAGGTAGTGTCTCTTTCTTAATTAGATTAGTTTGCATTAGGTTATTTTTGTTTCTTCTAGTTGTTATAATAGTAGTTAGTTTGTTTTAGTTTCGCTTTATTGCTAGGGACTAGCAACTCGCTAGTTGGGGGTTGTGACAAGCGGGTGTATTTGTACAATATAACCGCGCTAATAGAGGAAAATACATTAGAAAAGTCTACAATTCCCCGGTTTATCTGCAGTTTGAATTGCAATACCAGTTTTTGCACAAATTGATTAAACTATGATAAGTGGTATTGTTTTTAGTGATTATTTGTGCAGATCACTGCTGCTGTGTACAAGATTGAAGAATATTGATAGAAGGAAGTGCTTGATCCTGATGAAGACAACTAAAAGCTGAAATAGAAGTATCGAGCGATCGAGAGTTTTCGAGCGATCGACGTTTCGATCGATCGAAAGGAGTTCAAGCGATTGAATTTTCTGGAAGTTAGATCGATCGAGAGTTTTTCGATCGATCGAACATGCATTTTATCAGATTTTACGCGCACGCAGCAGAAACGGGATTTAACCCTAGTATTAGGTCGTAGCTATATATATTCATTTTCTTGACGTCCCAAAGGACGCCCCACTTGTTTTTTTATCAGTTTCATACGAAATAGAGAGTATTTTCTTGTGGTTGTTTTGTAGGTTTGTCAAGATTAAACATTGGTAGTTTGGATTGATTGCATTAATACAAGTTTTCTTCGTCCAGGTTCCTTATCATTGTTCTGTTTATAAGCTGCATTGAGTTAATCACAGTTTAGTTTTCAATCTCTGAGTATTGCATGCTAGATAGGTCAAAACCATTAGTTTCATAGTTTTAATGAAAAAATTGCAACCAAACATGCCTTTAGTGAACTTTTACGTTAAAAACAAATCTGATACTTCCCAGACCATGTCTGAGTAGTTCGGGGTTGGGAAATCGCGATGAAATCGTGATTTCAGCCCTCTGCCATGCACTATATTTTTCTCTGTGTACGATCGATCGAATGTAGTTCGATCGATCGGACCAGAGACGAAGTCGAGCGATCGAAGTTATTCGATCGATCGAGCGATGACGGAGTTCGATCGATCGAATGCGCGTCGATCGATCGAGGTCTCTGATTCTTGAGGACATCTAATACAGTATTCCAAGACTTTCTGCTTTACTGATTCGTTATCAAACTGTCCCTATATGCTCAGTTTGTCAAAACAGTCTTTAAACATTAAGCCTTAAGGCATTTTCTTTCAATATATTTTGCAAACCACCCTCAATGCTAACACCATTGTAGGTGAGAGTCTTAACTATTGGATTAAACCACCTTTGTGTATTTCAAACTTAATTGTGATGATATAGTCCCGGTCATGAAAGGACTATTGATTCTATATCTTTAGAGAAGTACGGGATACTGTAGAAGTTGCCCGCCGTTGAGCTTAATTGCATTTGCATGGTAGATGGTTGAGTCATGGTGGATTCGCGTGATCCTAACACTTTCTTTTATTAAGAAAAACCGTTTTTTAAATCTTGTTTTAGTTAAATAGTTAATCATTAGTTTAATTTAATTTTGTTGTTTTTTTAGATTAGTAGTTATTACTTGTAGAACTTCGTGTTCTACACTTCTCTTAAAATATTGAATTTTTTTAGAGTCTAATCTAAGTCAATTGATTTCTATCCTTCCCTGTGGGATCGACCTGGTCTTACCAGTTACTACTTGCACGTCCACCTACACTTGGGTGTTGCACAAGAGCGCACAAGATTTATCACGTGTCAAACATTATTCAAACGCTTTATTTAAAAACAATTAAGATAAACCGCTTTCGTGGGGAGCACGGTTGCGTTGAGCCATTGCAACAAGCCGTTAAACCTCTAGGTTACCCCTAGAGGCGGAGTTTTGTCTCAGGAGGATTCTCAAAATGATACCCACAAACATAAACTTCCTAAAGATAGTTACCAATCATTCAAAGTGTATAAAGCTCAACACAATCAAGAGGTTTTCAATGGATCTTAGCAAAGTGACACATAAGTTCCCATTAGTCCACAAACGATCAAGATTATTAGAAAACTTCATTCATTCCATCTCTCATATGTGTGTGGCAGAGGTTGCATGGCCACAAGTATCGGCATGGTGCAATGCATTCATAATCCAAATTTCGATCAAAACTGCGCTTCAACACAATTCTCGTCGGTAATACCCTCAGAAATTAATCTCATGAATTGGGTATTGCACTCATGATATGCGGGCAAAGAGTAATGAAAAAGGAACGCAAAGTCACGCACACATCAAGTGTGAAAAACGTTAATCTTTATAAAAATGGGTAAAACAAATCTCATGAAAGATACCGTGCATTAGAGGTGGTGACTTAAAACTCTACTTGCTTGTCAAGCTTGTCTCAAACTCTGAATCACATCAGGGGATCAATTAGGACTAGGCAAGGTCAAAAAGTGGAACAGGATGAAGAGATGTCGGAAATGGGGACGGGAAGTGTTTTGGGAACAATCTCGGATTTAAGGGATTGCACAAGGGCCCACAATACTATGGATGAGTCAGAAATGATTGATTCAATGAGGTACAATGGAGAAGCACCTTTCTCATGAAGCTCTTATTTATTTATTTTTTTGAATCCATTTTCTTTCCTTGAGCTTTTCTTTTCTCTTCTTGCTTCAGTATCGTCACTCACAATCATGACTCGACCCCTTTTTGATTTTAAGAACAAATTCTTATGCAAATAACTTTCTGAGAACATCCTTTAAACATGAGAAATAGGGAACGTATGGTGAAATGGTGTGTTAGGAGAGTGTGAAGTTGGTGTATGTGGAAGAGGTAAAAGAAAATGGTGAGTGAGATAACCTAAAATCATTTCCTCGGGATAATGCAATTCATTGTTCTCCACTATGATGACAATCAAGTAAAAGTTTTGAAATTCACATGACAGTCCTCTAATGCATGATCAAAACAAAGAGATGAGATCATCTACGACTTTAATACGCTTTTCAACAAGAGAGAAGAAGTGTATGTAATGCTCAAAATTGGAGGATGGCTCAAAATTCTCACATGGTTCAAGTCTCCACAAGTGTTTCAAATGATATATGGATTATAATTGCATTAAACATCGTCCAGTCACAAGTAGCTAAGCAACGTGCACCAAAAGTCCAAGATTTAAAATTTATGAAGTTCATAATAATCGGGATAGTTCTAGGACTTTTAGAAATCAGTGAGTGTCACATGCTAATATCACAAGAAATCTCAAGACAAGTGTCATCGCTCGACACTTTGAAAAGTCAACTATGCAAAAAAGGAATAAAAGTTTGTTTTTTTTTTTTTAAATATGCATATAGCGTTACTTGGCAAGAAACGATGAAGTTCAAACAAACGACTAGCAACTACTACACCCCCTACTAGATCCATGCATTGTCCGCAATGTATGAGCATCAAAACAAGCATAAAAACTGAGAGAGAAGAGAGTATATAACCAATTGGGGCGATCCCTGAAAGGCTTAAAAGAGCAAATCCTACACATGTAATCACTACCAAGCATATCAAAGAAGAAAAGAGTGCGAGAAATAACGAAAACATGAACTCCCATTAAATAAATACCACAAAAGTTAATAGAAGTACATGAAAAACCTAAACGGCGCCGAAATAAAAAGAACAAAAAGAAAATAACTAAACTAAGCGGCCAAAATGGCTCAAAACATCAAAAGCAAGAACTACCGAAAACCAAGAGAAGAATCTAGCAACTATGGAGGCAAAGCCCAGTGAGCTTGCTGCTAGTCGGGTAAGTGCCAAAAGATCGGTAATCAAAGCGAGCCTTAAGGATGCGGGGCGGAGGGTCTAGCACCACCGGAGCATGCAATAGCGTCCAAAAGGGCCCTAAACTGAAGCTCTTCCCTCTCCACCTACTGGGCTGCAGCCATCTCTATACTCGCCTGAAGCGAGTCAAAATGGGACATGACTCGGGCCTCCATCTCCATCATCTCAGCCCTAGTCTCTCGGAGCTCTCCCTGAGTCTCCAGCAAAAGGTGCTCCAGACGAGCAAAGTCAGGAGCTACCGCAGGAGCGGGAACAAGCTCCTCAACATCCACGTCCTCCTTCTGAACCTAGAGGGCATCTCCCTCAGCCCCCTACTGTGCAGCCCGTTGCCTCTTTCGGGCCTGAGCTTGAAATGCGCTCTTGGACTTGGCCAGAGACACGGCACCAAGAGGGTCCTTGACCGAGATGAGGTGATCCTTTGGCTTTGGTTTTACCCCCTCGGAGAGGCAAAGCCTAGTGATAAGAAAGCCGTATGGGAGGCTACTAAAGAGCGTGGTCTTAGTCGAGGTATTATACATGACCTCCAAAATGAGCCTTGGCAAAGAAAACATGTCCGCGGTGCTAAGAGCGTCTAGGTGGGCGACATAGTAGTGCCCGTGGGTGGTCTTGTGTGTGGTGAGCAACAAGGTCTGGAGAACCACTATGTGAAGATCGCCGTTAGCCCTGGTCAAAGCGGTGGGGGGAAACTGGATTCCAGACCAATCGTACTCTCGGTCTGTGAGAGACCGGTAAATGATAGGAGGTGGGGGCAAGGACGTCACGGTGGGATAGGGCGCAACGGCGTCGTGATCCTCAGGGACGCCCCATGAATCGGGCGAGTGTGTGCAGGGTGATCGTGAAGTGCCGGCCTCACACAAATGCAAAGAAGGAGTATGCGGAATCTGGATCAGGAACGAGGCTGGCATAGAACTCACTCACCACCTCTTCATTTATGTGATGCTCTATAGCCACGTAGTCGTCCCAACCACGGCCCTCAAAGGCCTCCCACACGGAGTTTGGAAAAGTAATGAGGTCAATGAAGCGCTCCTTAAGAACGACGCAGGTGGCAAAGTACGAGTCGTGCCACTCCTTAGTCTCCTTGGAACGGAAATCACAAAAGGCACGAGGCTTGGGGTGCAACGGGCGAGGGATGCCGACAACCTTTGGCTTTATCATCAAATGCCTGAAACAAAAATGAGCCATACTATTACAAGTATGCCCAAGATGGAATGCAAGATGCCAAAGGTTCTTTAGTAAGTGGGCGGTCACATTTTTGTTTAGGTCGGCAAGGCATTTTTTAACGAGCACGTGACACCCACAAGGAATGTGATATGCGACATCTAACCCACTATTATGATTAATGAAATTTGAAAAACCTAGGGTTGAATGGAGAGAACCAAAAATTTAACACCAAAAATCACCCCATTCCTTGAAGGTCACTCACAACCCTAACCCCCATTTAAAATACTTGAAGTTAAGAAAGTAGGGGGAAAGGGTTGAATGAAGAGACTGTGGTGAGAAGATCCAAATGAACCCTATTATGGAGAAACATTTGAAGCTTTAGGGTTGGGAAATTAAAAAAAAACCATTTAAAAAAATCACATTGCCTCTAACATTGATAAAATTTGAAATTATAAAACCAAGAGCGGGTGGAATCCTTACCTTGCTTGGGAATGGTGAGAAGAGAGCTAGGATAGGAGAGGAGGCCGCCGGAATGTGGTGGAGATGGAGATGTGAGGGTGTGGAGGTGGAGGTAGAGGTGGGGAGAGAGAGAGGGATTTAGGGTTAGGGTTTAGGGGGGGAAATTTTAGGGACGTGGTGGTGGAGATGGAGAGATTGGGGAGGAGAGATGATGATGATTGGTGGTCGGTGGTTGGTGGTTGGTGGTCGTGGAGAGAGAGAGAGAGAGAGAGAGAGAGAGAGAGAGAAATCGCTGGAGAGGAGGGGGGGTTGAGATCGCAGGAGAGAGAGAGAAAGGAAAAAAAAAGAAAATGAAAAGGTAAAGGGAAGAAGAGAAGAGATTTAAACTGCCCGCGCCCCGTTCAATTGGTCAAACAGGGACACTCGACTGATCGAAAGCCCCTCTGCGTGAAGACCAAAAGACTGATGACCTTCTCAACCGGTCGAACTACCCCGTTTGACCGGTCGAATGCCCCTCTACCAGAATGTTAAAAAGACACACTCCAAGTGGACCGGGTGAATGGGGCAATTCGGCCGGTCGAATGCCCCCTGCCAGAATGCTAATTTAAGTTCTAAAAAGTGGTAAACACACCTCCCCCCTCCCCTTTTTTTTAAACAGGAGGAAACAAAGAAAAAGGAAATTAGAGGAAAAGAAAAACAATAAATGAAATACAAATAAAACAACACCCGCGTCAACGACGCTTAAAACAACAACCAACACCCAAGGGGTTCGAGTCTCGCGGACCCAAACACAACCAAAGGACGAGAGGGGTGGGTGCAAAAGCACACCTAGAGCTAGGATATGATCGATGGCTCTAAAAAAATAGAGGACATGCCGAGACACACTCAGCACAAAAAAGAGGCGTCGCGTACGCCTATTCGACCTTGTAAATGGGATCTTCCAATGGAATCGACTCCAACGTGGAGTCAAAACCTTCCAAGAATGGCTTGAGTCTTTGGCCGTTCACTTTGAACATATTACCCTCTTTTGGGTCAAGGATTTTGATAGCACCGTGATGGTAGACCTTTTTAACGATAAAAGGGCCGGTTCACCTAGATTTTAACTTTCCTAGAAACAAGTGTAGACGAGAATCATACAAAAGCAACTTTTGTTCAGGTTCGAAGTGCTTGCGTACTATGCGTTTGTCATGAAATGCTTTGGTACGTGCTTTATAGATCTTTGAACTTTCATACACATCATTCCAGATTTCTTCAAGCTCCGAGATTTAAAGCTTTCTTTTAGCACCACCCTTATCCGTGTCAAAATTGAGCTTTATTATGGCCCATAATGCCTGGTGTTCAAGTTCAACCGGCAAGTGACACGTCTTTCTATAAACTAAACGGTAAGGAGACATTATGAGATTGGTCTTATAGGCCGTCCAATACGCCCAAAGAGCGTCGGTTAGCCTCAAGGACCAATCTTTTCTAGACGGGTTTACCGTCTTTTCTAAAATTCCTTTGATCTCCCTATTGGCCAATTCCGCTTGACCGTTTGTTTGAGGATGGTAAGTAGTAGAGGTCTTATGAATAATGCCTTATTTCTCCATGAGAAGTTCAAAGGGATGATTGCAAAAATGCACTCCTTGGTCACTTATTATGGCCTTTGGAATTCCGAATCGAGACAAGATGTTTTCTTTAAGGAATTTCAACACGATTTTGTGGTCATTACGCTTGCTCGTAATTTCCTCGACCCATTTAGAAACATAATCAACCGTGATAAGGATGTACTCGTACCCAAATGAGATAGGAAATGGGCCCATGAAGTCAATTCCCCAACAATCGAAGACTTCAATTACAAGTATTGGATTCAATGGCATCATGTTTTTCCTAGTGACACTACAGAGCAATTGGCATCTATGACATGATTTGCAATAGTTGTGGACATCTTTGAAGAGAATGGGCCAATACAATCCGCTTTGGAGGATTTTGGTCGAAGTCTTTTTAGACGAGAAATGCCCACCACCTGCTTGGTCGTGGCAAATAGATAGTACACTTTGGATTTCATCGTTGGGAACACAACGGCGGATGATTTCATCGGCACAATATTTGAACATATAAAGGTCATCAAAGAAGAATGACCGTGCCTCGACCTTGAATTTACGCCTATCTTGGAGTGTCCAATGTGAAGGGACAACCCCCATAGATAAGAAATTTTCCAAGTCGGCATACCATGGCAAAGCAAAGATAGAGGATAAATGTTCATCGGGGAACATGTCCCTTATCGGAGTTGGGTCCGCAACTTCAACACTCACCGTCAAACGAGAAAGGTGATCGGCTATCACATTCTTGACGCCCTTTTTGTCTTTGATAGACAAATCAAATTCTTGAAGGAGGAGTATCCAACGAATCAACCGGGCTTTAGCATCCTTCCTATTGAGAAGGTACTTTAGAGCCGCATGATCGGTAAAGCACACGACTTGGGATCCAACAAAGTATTGAAGAAACTTATCAAGGGCGAATACTATGGCGAGTAGTTCTTTCTCGATAGTAGAATAGTTCATTTGGGCATTATCGAGAGCCCTACTCGCGTAGTAAATGACATGTTGTTGTCTATCCTTCCATTGGCCCAAAACCGCACCCACGACATAATCACTAGCGTCACATATGAGCTCAAATGGGAGGGACCAATCGAGGGATTGCATTATAGGGGCGGTCATAAGCAAAGTTTTTAACTTATCAAATGCTTCTTGACATGCCTAGGTCCATTCAAAGGTAACATCTTTCCCCAGCATATTACACATAGAGCATAAAATTGCACTAAAATCTTTGATGAACCTCCTATAGAAACCGGCATGGCCGAGGAAAGATCTCACATCTTTTAAACATGTGAGAGGGGGTAAGTCGGCGATGAGCTCAACTTTGGCCTTGTCGACTTTAATTCCTTCACTTGAGACAATGTGGCCAAGAATGATTCCCTTTATCACCATAAAGTGACATTTTCTCCCAATTGAGGATAACATTTTTCTCCTCACACCTCTCTAGGACTTTCTTTAAATTGCCTAGACAGTCATCAAAAGAATCACCATGTACGCTAAAGTCGTCCATGAAGACTTCTAAGCATACACCATTGAAAAGTTGCTGGTGCATTATATAGTCCGAAAGACATTTTCCTATAGGCAAAAATGCCCTAGGGACACGTGAACGTGGTTTTCTCTTGATCTTTGGGTGCAATTTCTATTTGGTTATATCTCGAATAACCATCCAAGAAGCAATAGAATTTGTGCCCGACCACCTTCTCTAGGATTTGATCGAGGAAAGGTAGAGAAAAGTGGTCTTTTCAAGTGACGACATTTAATTTTTAGTAGTCAATGCATAGCCGCCAACTAGTAGGGACACGAGTTGGAACGAGTTCGCCTTTCGGATTCTTGACAACCGTCACCTCAAATTTCTTTAGCACGACTTGGGTAGGACTTACCCATTAACTATCAAAAATAGGATAAATGATTCCCACGTCCAACAACTTAATAACCTCAGCCCTCACGACCTCTTTTATGTGTGGGTTAAGCCGCCTTTGCATTTGACGCGAGGGTTTGGCATCATCTTCCAAGTAGATCTTATGAGTGCAAATGGTTGGACTTATCACCTTTAGGTCGGCGATTGTCCACCCCAAAGCACTCGGTGATCTTTTAACAATTCAATCAAACTCCCTTCTTGATTGGGGTCAAGTAGGGATGAAATTACCACCAGGAAAGTCTCTTTGTCCCCCAAGAAGACGTACTTGAGCTCTTTCGGCAATTATTTGAGCTCGAGTTTGGGGACTTCAAGACTAGACGGCAAGGGAATAGAGTCACGCGGGGAAGTTTTTCGAATTGAGAACACCACATGACATCTTCTCCTACTTCCTTGGATTTATGGGAATCCAAGGCATCCTCAAACTCAAGCTCAAGTAGAGAATAATGGAGCAATGAAACACCATCGGGGGTGGTTTCTTAAATAGAACATGAATCAAGAGGTTACTCCAAGCACGTGAAGTTAAAGAACTCGTGTGTAAGAGTATCAATGAAATCAATCGCACAAATATCATCATCCTCAAGATCCGGTTGCTCCATGAGATTGTAAACATTAACCTCCGCGGTCATGTTATCGAAAACCAATTTCATGTTTCCATTCCTATAATGTATTTGGGCATTGATAGTAGCTAGGAATGGTCGACCAAGGATGATAGGAATGGGAGAAGTCCCACCCTCAATAGGTTGTGTGTCTATGACGATGAAATCTGCTGGGTAGTAGAAAGCATCGACTTGGACCAACACAGCCTTAACTATCCCTTTTGGTACCTTAATAGAACGATTGGCTAATTGTAAGATAGTTTGTGTCTCCTTAAGTTCCCCGAGGCCTAATTGGAGATAAACCGAATAGGGTAGGAGTTTGACACTAGAACATAGATCCAAGAGGGTGTTTTCAATTTTGAAATTCCCTATGACGCAAGAGACGGTAGGATAACCGGAATCTTTATATTTCGGTAGGATATTATCACAGATGCAAGAGGCTGCTTGTGCCGCCATGTAGGCTTACTTTTGCGCATTGAATTTGCTTTTTCTTGTGCAAAGATCTTTTAGGAATTTGGCGACACCGAAAACATCCTTAATAATGTCAAGAAGAGGGATATTAATCTTGACCTCTTTTAGCATTTCAAAAATTTCAAGGGTGCTGCCCTTGTTCTCCTTTTTTTCAACCTTTGAGGGAAAGGTGGGGTCGGGACATAGTTGGAAATATTTGGCTCAAGAGGCAAGCTTGCCTTGGAGGTGGATGTCTCATTCTCAACAGCCGACGGGGTGGTTGTTTCAACATCATTGAGTTTTGGCCTCTTTCCCTCTCTAAGCTCGTCAGCAAGTTGTTCTTTTAGATTTTTCGTATGTTCTTCGGGAACCTCACAGACTTTGTTATCAACAACTTTCCCACTCCTTAAAGTGGTGACGACTTTAACATGTTCGGTGGTGGGATCGTTTGACCTGAAAACTCCAATGGCCATTTGACCTTTGGGATTTTGAAGTGGCTGGGCCAAAAACTTTCCCTTCTCAATCACTTGTTGAGAGCTAGCCAATTTGCTAAAAGAATTGCGCATTTCATTCATGAATTGAAGCATTTGTGCGGAATTTTGATCAAGCTTTTGAGCTTGTTGATCTTGCCTTTGCATGAGCGTTTGCATTTGATCCTCAAGGGACTTCTTAAGTGGAGACACATAAGTGGTCGATGAGGATGGACCATGAGGGAAAGGAGGAGGTGGAGGTGGGAAATTTTTTTGGAAGTGTTGTAGAGGCGGCATTTGTGGTGGTCCATGATTGGGCTCATTCCTCCATCCTTGATGAGGTGGATTTTGATTTTGATTTTTCCATCCCGAGTTGTATAATTCGCCATAAGAGGGATTGAATGGCTTTTTGTACGTTCCCATGGCATTAGCTTGCTCATGCAAGATTTCTTGAAAGCCGGGATGGTGGGATAAGTATTGGTCGGGTGACCAATCTTTTCACAAATGGCACAAGTTTCTTTAACGAAAGCCACTGGTGGTGTGGCTTTTAGTTTAGCTTGTGCCGCTTCAGCCTCTTCTTTGGCGTGCTCCATTGCTTGAACTTTTCTTTAAAGTTTGGCAATGGTGGCACGAAAGTCATCCTCTTGATTGAGTTCGAGGATTCCGGGAGAGGACGACTTAGTAGAAGGAGCGGTGGTGGCCGGCTTTGTCTTATTGGCATTCCTATCATGGGAATCCGATGTATCCCAAGCTTGAGTTGTATCGGCCACATACTCAAAATGTGCCTCTGCCTTCTCGGGGGGAAGCATCATGAACTGTCCATGGCACATTGTTTCAATGAGTTGTTTAGAGGCGAGTTGGAGTCCAGCATGGAAAGTCGAGACCAACCTCCATTTCTCAAAATTATGATGAGAACACATATTGAGCAAGTCCTTAAACCTCTCCCAATACCTAGTGAATGATTCAAATTCTCCTTGCTTAAAACTTTGAATCATTTGTCTAAGAGTGTTTGTACGATGCATGTGGGAGAATTTATTTAGAAATTGGGATTGCATTTCGTGCCATATCCCAATGGATCGAGGTTTCAAGGAGTTAAGCCATGTTTTGGATTTGTCCTTGAGAGAGAATGGGAAGAGTTTGAGTCAAAGAACGTCCTCCGAACAATTTTGATCGCTAAACGTAATGCAAACATCCTCAAACTCTTTAAAGTGGAGGTAGTGTTGTTCGTTATCCATACCGCGAAAGGTAGGAAGCAACGAGATCATCCCAAGGCAGTAGTGGAATTGTTCGGCATTGTAAGGGAAAACAATGCAAGATGTAGTAGAGATTCTCTCCAGATGGAGATAGTCCTTAAGGGGATGCGCATTATCCCCTTGATAATTTCTCTCACCTTGTTCACTCACATTGTCGCCCATTGTGGCGGACTCGGTAGATGATTGAAAAAATGACGATTCTGAAGGCATCGGTGATGAAGAATGTGGACACCAATAAGACCTTGAGCTCGAAGATTCTGGGTGTTCGACGAAGGGAATGCCACCAACACCATTATGCATTAAGATATTGGAGTAGGGTATCCGGGTCCGTTAAAATGCCAAGAGTCTAGTCCCCGGCAACGGCGCCAAAAACTTGTTCGCTCTCGAGATATGTATGATTCAAGTGCAAATCACTCGTAACAAGTAATACTCGAGTAGGTACGAGGTCGATTTCCATGGGGACTAAACCGGAAGATTATAGTTTTAGGACTTGAATACACTACTTTTGTAACCAAAAAGAAAGAAAAGATTGTTGGTTTGAGGGTATCTAACTCTAAGACTAGAACTAACATGCAAGTAAAACTAAGGTAGAATCAATAACTAATTAAGTTAATTAATTTAAACAATGGCTAAAAATTAACTGCAATGAGTGAGATAGATTAACGAGTTTTGATTTACTTAGAAGAAAAAGGGCTAGGGGTCATGCTACCAACCTTGAATCACATAAGGGTAAGTCTTAGGGATTTGGAGGGGCTTCTAAAGTGAACAAAGTTCCTCGAAGGCTAACAATCAAACATGTGGGTTGTCAACCCCACTATGAAAGATGAAAGCTTGAGGGGACTAAGGACAAATGTTGGATTGGCAATATAGATTCAATAACCCCCATTGCATGACAATGGAGGTAAAGAAACAAACATATTACAAACCCAACACTCTTCAATCACCTAAGAAGATCCAAACCCCTTTAGACTTTCAAGAAGCACAAAGACCCACAGGTGGGGTCATGACCCCTAACCTAGAAAACTAACTACACATGGATGTTACCATAACAACAACAAAGTAAATAACAAATAAGTAGAAATACATCACCATTAATGAAAGCAACTACTTCAAGAGAGAGAGAGAGAGAGAGAGAGAGAGAGAGAGAGAGAGAGAGAGAATCCACTAAATGACTTCAACAAATGCTCCAACAAAGTAACCAAGCTTGAAAGTTGAAGAATCTCTCACAATCTGAATTACAAGCCCTAAATCTAAACTAATCTATGAGCAAATAAACAAGAAAATCTAGAAAAATACAAGAGGGTTAAGAGAGAGTATCTAAGCTACCATATGATTAGGTTAAGGCCCTTCAATTCGAGTTATAATGGGGTATTTATACAAAACCTTCGGAGTGGCAAACTTGTAAAACAAAGGGTGCAGAAACAGGGTGATTCGACCGGTCAAGCCGGCCCATTCGACCAATAATGCCCCTCTGCATTGAATATCAAATAAGAACACGTGGAGTGGACCAGTCGAATGGCATTTTGACCGGTCGAATGCCCCTTTGCATTGAACCTTCACAGCTTCTCAACAAGTTTGCACACTGATCGCTAAACTGCCATAACTTCTCACTCCGACCTTTGATTGAGGTAAAATTCGCGGCCATACAAAGAAGACTCGCAGGGCTAGCTTTATCTCGTTAAGAACAACCTCCAAACACGTTGTCTTGGAGTCCAAAGTTGAGCTCGAAGTGGCCGTAAAGGAAGTGATCTTCATCCAAGGCTTTGCCTCCCAACTCGGATTGCCAAAAAGACCTACAAAATACTCACATAACCCGTGTAAAAGATGTAAACAATAGAAATGAGGGTTATGCATGACAAGTGCATAAATAATGTACTTAGAAGCTCGGGAGTGGTGTTTTGTGCAATTATAAATCAATACTCAAGCAAAATATGTGATAAATCACCTAGTCTCTCTCTCTCTCTTGAAGTGTAACGACCCGAAAATTTAAAGCGTATATTAAAATATTAAAAATTTATTTTGGTCAGAGAAATATACCAGTTTGAAGAGATTGCAGTACAAAATTTACCTGTGTGTGTGTGGAGGCATGAGCCTACCACATGGGATAATCTCCCATGTGACCTAACAAACTAAGTGCTCAGTGGGTGCTGTGTGTGTATGACGTGTGTGAGCATGTGTATGTGTGTGTGTGTGTGTGTGTGTGTGTGTGTGTGTGTGTGTGTGTGTGTGGGGGGACCAAGTAAACTAAGCCTATAAAGTAAACCCCCCTACACTCATTCTCTCACTCTCAATCTAGCATCTCAACTCTCTCTATACTCTCAACTCTCTGCCTCTCTCCCACCCTCACAGTCTATATACACACACACACATGTATATATATATATATATAGTCAGATACATATATGTTCCTAAAGCTTGTGGATTCAAGCTTTGATATTGGTAAGTAATTCATACATATTATTTTATGTAATAATTAACTTCTATTTACTGTTTTTAGTAGTATATGGTTATATGGAATTAGGAACCTCTAGAAAATAACTCCGTTTGATTAAAAAAAAATAGAATTAGTATAACTCCTTACTCCGACCAGCTATAGCTCTCAAATTTTAAGGGTAGACTCTTAAAATACCCAGGAAACTACCCTTAAAACAGTTTCTGATTTGTTTGTACCGTTTGGGTTTTATTTAGGATTCGTCTTAAAGGGTAAATTGGTCATTTCACATTCTGTGATTCGAATTTGCTAAAACCAACTTTAGATTTGGATTCTCCACGAAATTTCACTCAAGATAGACACTGATTTCACTTAAAAAGGTTAAGAAATGAGTGAGATATGGCCATTAGAAGTTTGGAATTACAATCTGCCCAAACAGGGCATTCTGCCCAGTTTATTTCCGAAAATTTCATTTACACCCCTGAAAACTGTAAACGAACATATAAAGGTCTACCGATATCGGATTTGATCACGGTTTCAAGCTTAGTACTTCTAATTATGTTTATTTCCATATGAAGTATTAATTTTTCAGTTTCTGATAATTCTTATATTTTGGTATATTTACAGAATGACCCCTAAACTTTTAAAAAGGGTATTTTTGGTCATTCTGGGATTTTGTAAACTCATTATATATCATTTATATATTCTATAATGATATTATGATAATATATACTGTTTTATAAATTTGTTAATTATAAAACCATAGAATAATAAATCTTACTACTTATCAATTGATTTAAATAAAGGTTTGATTATTTTATCATAGCTATTATATTTCTTAAACTATGGGAAAAAATACAAAAATGTTCTTATGGCATTTTATGACCATTAAAAATAGTCTCACACTTAAATTATGGTATTTGGATATGAAAATGGAATTACGGTCCTGTTATGACTATTATAAAAATAGTGTTAGTAAATAAGTTAGGCCTTGTCAGATTTTAAATTATATAAATAAAAACCCTTATATTTCAGTATTATTCTGTATCATTAGGATATAACAAGTAGATATTACAATTAGAAATGTTGGGGTACTAAGTACGAATAACTACTAATTTATTTATATCCTTTGGGTAATAAAATTGGTAAAAGAAAAGTAATACGCTATTAATATTATGATTTTATAAAGAATAGTTTAACGAATAAATTCTCACCCTTATGGAGATTATATATGTGCTTTACGACTCAATAGTAACTATTTAAAAAATAGTATTTTAACTTCCAAAATTTGTAGGAAATAATATATAACTCAGAAAAATATCCGTCAATTCCTATAGTCTTAAAATAATGTCTAGTATCATATTTAAAAGTTTGAAAACAATCCGACATTGTCTAAAATACAGCTTATTTGTAGGACCTACGTCTGTGTAGGAAACTCTATTCTGAAGTAGGAACTGCAACGGACTCCAAATTGAGTCTAGTTAGTGATGTTGAACTCAGTGTAGTGTAAAGAACATTATAGTGAAGTAGTTTTAGCATATTTACAGAAATACCCTAGAGAAGCCTTAATTATAGTTTTACACTATTTACAATTAGATATTAAGTGTTTAGTTCCTTTACCTGTATTGATGTAGGAACTATCTCATCGTCAAATCCTAAGTCACCAAGGTGAGTGTTCGTATCCTGTATTTAATTCAACTCTATATGTGAGTGTTCGTTACCTTTTCTCAAACTCTATATTAACTCAATATATAATGAGTGAATTTTACTATGATTTTAATGATATGTAAAGTATCAAAATTACTAAAGTTATTTTCGGAACATTTTTCTTGGTTCCTGGAACGGTTTTAGCATTCAAAACTTATTATTCTCAATTGTGCCAATTTATTTCAATGTCTTGTATCTTCTGAAATGCCATCATTTAAATTGTTCATTTATTTAAAGTGTCAATTACTACCACAACAAATTATAAAGTATAGCCTATGTATGCGATGAAATGAGCCCAAGTGGCTGGTCCTGTGGACCCATGAACCCGACTAGCAGGGTTGTACTTTGATCACTGTGCCATGTAATGAAAGGAACGTGTGTGTGAGTGGGTGGTTGGTAATTTGACATTCATGTAAAGATGTTATTTCCATGCAAATTATATAGATCATTTCATTATATTTCTAATTTATCGTATGAAATTTCTACCATTATTATCTTATCTCTTCTAGAAAGCAAACCTTTTAAATGATTATTTCCAAGGTTATGTTCATTCACTGAGCCTTCAGCTCACACTCTCCAAATATTTTTAAAACCCTTTTCAGGTGACGAAGTGACGATGATAGGCTATTACAGAACCCTTAGAAGAACAGAACATTTCGATAGAAGATAAAGATTATCTTCTTGATGCAAATGAGGAGTAGATAATTGTTAGATATGTAGAACATTAGAAGAGTTATGCCTTCAATGTAATAGAAATTTTCAAGATTTATGTAGACTTCAATATATAAACAGAATTAAGCTATGTTTGCTTCCGCTAGAGCTCTATGTAATTATGAAGAGGCCGGTCTCAAGCCCAGAATTTTGAAGTCGAATTTTGGGATCGTGATAGTTGGTATCAGAGCAATAGTTCTCGAACCGCTAGAAGAGCACAGAGCAATTATGATTAGGAAGTCTAAGGTTAAGATATAGACATATAAGAATTCGTTAGAAAGCTTGGGTTACAGCTTAGGACCAGATATCATCTTGCACGGAAGTCTAGAAGTAGGACTCATTTTCTATAGAAAGAACATAAGGAAGAGAGAGAAGATATTTAGCTAGAACCTATATAGAATTTTTAGTCTAAAAGATCTGATTTGAATATCCGTGAGTCTAGAATTTAATTGTAGTTAGAAGTCTTACATTTATGATATGGAATGTTAACTTTATTTACCAATAGAAATAGTATTAACATAGAATTCCTAAGTTTTGGACAAACAAAATATTCGGACTATTAAGGAATCGTTATTTAATATTTAAATATGTGGTATTACTTGTCGATTATCTTTAAAGTTTAGAAATACCTCAAATAATGTGCTGGAATTAAAATATACATGTGTATATAAATACATATACACATATATCTTTTGTCAAATATTTTGATATTTTACTATTTTAATGTAATTCGAGTTTGTGAATTAGGAAATTATTCTAAAATTATGATTGCCTTTCCAAGCACGTAATAAGATAAGTTTGGGGACCAAACGTCTTTAAGTAGGGGAGAATATAACGACCCGAAAATTTAAAGTGTATATTAAAATATTAAAAATTTATTATGGTCAGAGAAATATACCAGTTTGAAGAGATTGCAGTACAAAATTTACCTCTGTGTGTGTGGAGGCGTGAGCCTACCACATGGGATAATCTCCCATGTGACCTAACAAACTAAGTGCTCAGTGGGTGCTGTGTGTGTATGACGTGTGTGAGCATGTGTATGTGTGTGTGTGTGTGTGTGTGTGGGGACCAAGTAAACTAAGCCTATAAAGTAAACCCCCCTACACTCATTCTCTTACTCTCAATCTAGCATCTCAACTCTCTCTATACTCTCAACTCTCTGCCTCTCTCCCACCCTCACAGTCTATACACACACACACATGTATATATATATAGTCAGATACATATATGTTCCTAAAGCTTGTGGATTCAAGCTTTGATATTGGTAAGTAATTCATACATATTATTTTATGTAATAATTAACTTCTACTTACTGTTTTTAGTAGTATGGTTATATGGAATTAGGAACCTCTAGAAAATAACTCCGTTTGATTAAAAAAAAATAGAATTAGTATAACTCCTTACTCCGACCAGCTATAGCTCTCAAATTTTAAGGGTAGACTCTTAAAATACCCAGAAAACTACCCTTAAAACAGTTTTTGATTTGTTTGTAACGTTTGGGTTTTATTTAGGATTCGTCTTAAAGGGTAAATTGGTCATTTCACATTCTGTGATTCGAATTTGCTAAAACCAACTTTAGATTTGGATTCTCCACGAAATTTCACTCAAGATAGACACTGATTTCACTTAAAAAGGTTAAGAAATGAGTGAGTTATGGCCATTAGAAGTTTGGAATTACAATCTGCCCAAACAGGGCATTCTGCCCAGTTTATTTCCGAAAATTTCATTTACACCCCTGAAAACTGTAAACGAACATATATAGGTCTACCGATATCGGATTTGATCACGGTTTCAAGCTTAGTACTTCTAATTATGTTTATTTCCATATTGTTATAAAATGTGTCCAGTATGTATCACTACATTAATGGATGTCTATAAAGCCTATCACTACATTAATGTATGTCTACAAAGCCTATCACTACATTAATGTATGTCTACAAAGCCTATCACTACATTAATGAATGTCTATAAATTGAGCATCAGCTCAATGAAGAAATATACGCAGAAGACTTAGAGATCCAGAGAAGAGAAAAAGAGAAAGTGAGGAAAATATTAGTGTGTTGTAATACGCTGATAGTTCAAGTGCCTGAGATATACTATTTTCTCAGATAATAATACAACTCCCTCCGCAGTGGATGTAGGCAAATTGCCGAACCACCTGAAATATTTGAGTCCCTTTTGTTTGTGTGCTTGCTTTATTATTAATTTTATTACTTGTTTTATAACAATATCCATTTAAGCGGATATCTCTGACACTAAGCAAATTTCTTTTGGATTTGCTAGAGTACAAAACATTATTGGAATGAATTATTGTTCCCTTTGACAAACTAATGCTAGCCCTTCCAGATCCTTCAATAAGATTTGTTGTGCCTGATATTGTGTTCACATTTGCTTCAGCTAGTTTTAAGTTCAAGAAATATTTCTTGTCACGAAGAATTATGTGTGTAGTTGCACTATCCACTAGGCATATATCTTCACTGTTCATCTTTGAAATCTATCAAATAATAAGGTTCATAAGTATTAAGAGATTATTTTATTCATCACAAGAAGATCATATTCCACAATACAACATAATACTAGCATACAAAATACAACATAAAATTATAGTAGAAACACACAACATTATTCATTTTTGGACACTTCCATCACCAATCAAGTGATCAATTTTTCCATCAGAATCTGTGAAGAAATCTGCCATATCCAAATGGGTTATATCCACTGGACCATCATAGTCAGCAAAATGGGTCTCTACCTCTTTAACCTTTCCCTTTATGGTGGCTTGGTAGAGATCAACCAAATGTTTTGGCGTATCACAGCGACGAGCCCAGTGCCCTGTCTTGCCACACCGGTAACAGAGTTCATCATTTCTCTTGGGAGGTCTTTGAATACCTTTTCCCCTTTTATTCCTGTTCCACTTTTGGTGGTACGGTGTTGCATTTTTATGGTTATGACCACGACGGTTCCATTTGTAATTTCTTCCATGACCTCGTCCTTGGCTGTTTCTATATCTACCTCCACGTCCACCTCTCTGCCTATGAGGTACATTTACATTCACTTCAGGGAATGTAGTTGCATTGACTTCAGGCAATGGATTGGAACCGGTGGGACGTAACTGATGATTTTTCATCAGCAAATCATTGTTTTGTTCAGCCACAAGGGGACAAGATATCAGTTCTGAATACTTTTTAAATCTGCGCTCTCGATATTGCTGCTGCAGAAGCATATTCGAGGCGTGGAATGTAGAATAAGTTTTTTCTAATTTTTCTTCATCAGTAATCTTTTCTCCACACAATTCAAGGACAGAAGTAATTTTAAATAGTGCGGAGTTGTATTCAGAAACTGTTTTGAAATCCTGAATCCTCAGGTTTATCCAGTCATATCTTGCTTTTGGGAGAATTACATCCTTTTGGTGGTCATACCTTTCTCTCAAATTTTTCCAGAGCACTGAAGGGTCATCTACTATAAGATACTCATATTTCAGCTCTTCATGTAAATGGTGTCGAATGATGACCATGGCTTGAGCCTGTTCCCGTGGGGATGCATCATTTTCCTCATCGATTGTTTTTCCAAGATTTCAGAAATTAGATAAGTCTTCATGTCTTTTGCCCAAAATAAATAATTATTGCCAGAAATATCAAGGGCAACAAATTTAAGAGCTTGGAGGTTTGCCATATTTCAGAATTCTGAGGATAAGAAAGATAAATTATCACTTAGGATTAGATAAATAAAAAAAATATTTAAGCATTATTGTTAGAGATAAGGAGAGTGAAATTTATTATATATGGATATCCAAATCTGTTATATATTTTACCTTTGAGAAGTTCGTACCTGTCTATATTTATAAGTATGAAGCTTATAGAAGCTGGGTATAATATGCACATGCATATATGTATATATATTCATTCAATAATGGTTAGACAATCACGCGGTAACCGAGAGGTGGGAACTAAGGACCTTAAAATCTTTAATTCCTACGGTCTCCGGTTCGAATCTGGCTACCCGTGATTGTTTTTCTCTCTCTTTTTTTTTTTTTATTATTAACTCCTTTAGGAGTTGTCTCTAATTTATCAGTGATAAATTTTCTTACTTCTTCTTTAAGAAGTCATTTTATTGTCTCCCCAGGAGACTAACTTTTCAAGAAGTCCATTTATTATCTCCCCAGGAGACTGACTCTTTAAAAGTATAAAACCAACTTTTGCAAGCAGTTCATTTATTTATTTATTTATTCTTATGACTTCTTTTAGAGGACTATCCATAATAACTTCTTCAGAAGTTTGCAATAAAATCCTCTTTGGGAGGATTATAACCTCTTCGAGTGTTCATACATATGTATGTAGAAATGTAAAGTAAATATAGTGTACATATATTATCAATATCAAAATTAATATCCTTACCCTTTGATATGATCAACTCAGTTGGTATAGGCTCGTGCTGATAACGTGTTATAAAACAAGTAATAAAATTAATAATAAAGCAAGCACACAAACAAAAGGGACTCAAATATTTCAGGTGGTTCGGCAATTTGCCTACGTACACTGCAGAGGGAGTTGTATTATTACCTGAGAAAATAGTATATCTCAGGCACTTGAACTATCAGCGTATTACAACACACTAATATTTTCCTCACTTTCTCTTTTTCTCTTCTCTGGATCTCTAAGTCTTCTGCGTATATTTCTTCATTGAGCTGATGCTCAATTTATAGACATTCATTAATGTAGTGATAGGCTTTGTAGACATACATTAATGTAGTGATAGGCTTTGTAGACATACATTAATGTAGCGATAGGCTTTATAGACATCCATTAATGTAGTGATACATAATGGACACATTTTATAACAGAGAATGTCATGACCCGAATAATTGAAAATAAAATTTAGAAAATTATAGGAAATCTCTTTTAAATATATATATATATATATGCCTAAATTACGTTTATTATACACTGCGAAATTTATGTGAATTTCTGACCACATCTCACATCTTAACTTTACCTGATTTTATGTTTTGCAGTGTAAAAAAAAAAATACCTAAAATTGACACATGTCAAAATCCTTGCAGGAAACAAACATTTGGCCATATCATTTTCATTCACATGGTTTTCAATTCATCCACCTACCACTTTCAAAAAAAAAAAGAAGGTGGCACATGATAGATCATATTTTCATCAATAAAATAAATCATACTTAATTTAAAAGAAAAACAAATAAGATTTTAAAAGAAAAAGAAAAGAAGGTGGCACATGATAGATCATATTTTCATCAATAAAATAAATCATACTTAATTTAAAAGAAAAACAAATAAGATTTTAAAAGAAAAAGATAAGAAAGTGGCACATGATAAATCATATCTTTTTAATAAACTAAAACTCTACTTAATTTAAAAGAAAAATAAATAAGATTTTAAAAGAAAAAGAAAAGATATTGGCACATAATAGATCACATCTTACTAATAAATAATGAATTAAATGAAAAAGAAAATAAAGTAGGAGTATCAATGTAATAAATTAAAACCTTACCTAATTAAATTAATGAAGCACTACATCTTTTTCTTGCTATATAAACACACATCCACGAGTTATTTTTCACACCACAAATTCCTCACCACTTCATAAGATTATGTTTGGAGAGAGAGCTAGGAAGTAAAAGAGTGAGAATTCTTGTATTTTCTTATCATCAAATCAAGGTAAGTTCTTTTCTTCTCTATATTTATATAGTTTATAAACACTCACATTTACATTATTTTCAGTAATAATTAGATCCTATTAGCTTAATTTAGGAAGGGTTAAATTAATTATTAATCTAGAATTAAGAACATAGCTAGATTTGATCAAAATGGTAAAATTTTTATATCTCTTTACTCCGACCACATTAAATTCTGAAATTTTAGAGGTAGACTCTTTTAATGCCCGGGAAATACCTCTTAAAACAGCTTTTCATTTGGATGTACCGTTTGAGTTTTATTTAAGCTTATTTTAAAAGGGTAAATTAGTCATTTCACATTCTGTGATTCGAATCTGGTAAAAACCGACTTTTGATTTGGATTCTACACGAAATTTCACTCAAGATAGACACTGATTTCACTTAAAAAGCTCAAGGAATGAGAGAGTTATGATCTTTAGAAGTTTTGAAATACAATCTGCCAAACAGGGCATTCTGCCCAGATTTTTATTCTGAAATTTCACTTACATCCCCTAAAACTTTGAAAGAACATAGGAAAACCTACCGACATCGGATTTGATCACGGTTTCGAGCATAGTACTTGTAATATTGTTTATAACAATCTGAGATATAAATTTTACAGTTTTGGAAAAATTTTGTATAATCCCTATATTTTAGTATAATTACATATCAGCCCCAAAACTTTTAAATACATGTTATATTATGTATAAATATCATATTTTAAACATTAATCTTGGACATATTATTTAGACATAAGTATATCATACGAAACTTATTTTTATACATTTTCATATTAATCCTTAATATTAGTTTAAATTACATAAGTGACCCGATTTCTTAAATAGTTTATTCATCTACACGAAAATAATGATTTTCTTTATTATTTTGAATACATGTTTATGGATAGAATAATAAATATGAAAAATTCAGTTTAAAGATTTCGATTTAATACTTTACGTGTAAAATGACGTTTTTACCCCTAGACTTTAAACGTGTATATTTAATTGTAACGAACTTATAATCGAGCCTAGTCAATGGCATTAGTCTTAAAATCACACAAGGATCGTACTGATAAGATTAAAATACATATTTAGTAACATTACGAAATTACCCCTATAAAAATAATAATTTACAATTTTGCTCCTACGTCTATAAGTTAAACTTAGATGTTAGTTCTTTTACATGTATTTATGTAGGACTTGCGAAGTATCAGATTCCCAGATAAAAATACTAAGATATCAAGGTAAGTGTTCATACCCGGTATTCAGTTCAACTCCATATGTGAGTGTTCGTATCCTGTATTTAATTCAACTCTATATGTGAGTGTTTATTTCCTTTTTCTCAAACTCTATATTAACTCAATATATAATGAGTAAATTCTACTATGATTTTAATGATACGTAAAGTATCAAAATTACTAAAGTTATTTTCGGAACATTTTTCTTGGTTCCTGGAAGGGTTTTAGCATTCAAAACTTATTATTCTCAATTGCGCCAATTTATTTCAATGTCATGTATCTTCTGAAATGCCATCATTTAAATTGTTCATTTATTTAAAGTGTCAATTACTACCACAACAAATTATAAAGTATAGCCTATGTATGCGATGAAAGCGTATATTAAAATATTAAAATTTTATTTTGGTTAGAGAAATATACCAGTTTGAAGAGATTGCAGTACAAAATTTACCTGTGTGTGTGTGGAGGCGTGAGCCTACCACATGGGATAATCTCCCATGTGACCTAACAAACTAAGTGCTCAGTGGGTGCGTGTGTATTATATGTGTTAGTGTGTAGTGTGTATTTGGGAGTAAGGAGCAAGCAATCATATATTATAAATACATCTACCCCCAACAAATCTTTCATAATTCTCACAATTCTCTCAAGTCAATTCTCTAAACTCTCTACTGTCTCTCAATTCTCTGTCTCTCTCTCTCTCTCTACTCTATACACACATATGTAATTATATACACACATACAAGGAGTAATTGAAAGAAGCTTGGGCTGCATCTATATTTCGGATTCTTTGTCTCAAATTGTTTTCAGAATGTTGGTAAGTAATTCATACATATTATTTTATGTAATAATTAACTTCTATTTACTGTTTTTAGTAGTATGGTTATATGGATTAAATAGAATTAGGAACCTCTAGAAAATAACTCTGTTTGATTCAAAATAATAGAATTAGTATAACTCCTTACTCCGACCAACTATAGCTCTCAAATTTTGAGGGTAGACTCTTAAAATACCCAGGAAACTACCCTTAAAATAGTTTTTGATTTGTTTGTACCGTTTGTGTTTTATTTAGGATTCGTCTTAAAGGGTAAATTGGTCATTTCACATTCTGTGATTCGAATTTGCTAAAACCAACTTTAGATTTGGATTCTCCACGAAATTTCACTCAAGATAGACACTGATTTCACTTAAAAAGGTTAAGAAATGAGTGAGTTAGGACCATTAGAAGTTTATAATTACAATCTGTCCAAAACAGGGCATTCTGCCCAGATTTATTCCGAAAATTTCATTTACACCCCTGAAAACTTTAAACGAACATATAAAGGTCTACCGATATCGGATTTGATCACGGTTTCAAGCTTAGTACTTCTAATTATGTTTATTTCCATCTAAAGTATTAATTTTTCAGTTTCTGATAATTCTCACATTTTGGTATATTTACAAAATGACCCCTAAACTTTTAAAAAGGGTACTTTTGGTCATTCTGGGATTTTGTAAACTCATTATAAATCATTTATATATTCTATAATGATATTATGATAATATATACTGTTTTATAACTTTGTTAATTATAAAACCATAGAATAATATTATTTTACTACTTATCAATTGATTTAAATAGAGGTTGATTATTTTATCATAGCTATTATATTTCTTAAACTATGGGAAAAATACAAAAATATTCTTGTGGCATTTTATGACCATTAAAAATAGTTCCACACTTAAATTATGGTATTTGGGTATGAAAATGGAATTACGGTCCTGTTATGACTATTATAAAAATAGTGTTAGTAAATAAGTTAGGCCTTGTCAGATTTTAAATTATATAAATAAAAACCCTTATATTTCAGTATTATTCTGTATCATTAGGATATAACAAGTAGATATTACAATTAGAAATGTTGGGGTACTAAGTACGAATAACTACTAATTTATTTATATCCTTTGGGTAATAAAATTGGTAAAAGAAAAGTAATACTTATTATGATTTTATAAAGAATAGTTTAACGAATAAATTCTCACCCTTATGGAGATTATATATGTGCTTTACGACTCAATAGTAACTATTTAAAAAATAGTATTTTAACTTCCAAAATTTGTAGGAAATAATGTATAACTCAGAAAAATATCCGTCAATTCCTATAGTCTTAAAATAATGTCTAGTATCATATTTAAAAGTTTGAAAACAATCCGACATTGTCTAAAATACAGCTTATTTGTAGGACCTACGTCTGTGTAGGAAACTCTATTCTGAAGTAGGAACTGCAACGGACTCCAAATTGAGTCTAGTTAGTGATGTTGAACTCAGTGTAGTGTAAAGAACATTATAGTGAAGTAGTTTTAGCATATTTGCATAAATACCCTAGAGAAGCCTTAATTACAATTTTACACTATCTACAATTAGATATTAAGTGTTTAGTTCCTTTACCTGTATTGATGTAGGAACTATCTCATCGTCAAATCCTAAGTCACCAAGGTGAGTGTTCGTATCCTGTATTTAATTCAACTCTATATGTGAGTGTTTATTTCCTTTTCTCAAACTCTATATTAACTCAATATATAATGAGTAAATTCTACTATGATTTTAATGATACGTAAAGTATCAAAATTACTAGAGTTATTTTCGGAACATTTTTTCTTGGTTCTTGGAAGGGTTTTAGCATTCAAAACTTATTATTCTCAATTGTGCCAATTTATTTCAATGCCAGGTATCTTCTGAAATGCCATCATTTAAATTGTTCATTTATTTAAAGTTTCAATTACTACCACAACAAACTATAAAGTATAGCCTATGTATGCGATGAAATGAGCCCAAGTGGCTGGTCCTGTGGACCCATGAACCCGACTAGCAGGGTTGTACTTTGATCACTGTGCCATGAAATGAAAGGAACGTGTGTGTGAGTGGGTGGTTGGTAATTTGACATTTATGTAAAGATGCTGTTTTCCATGCAAATAGAACCTGTCATTATATTTTTATTTTATTGCATGAAATTTTAATGTTATTACCTTATCTATTCTAAAAAGGCAAACCTTTTAAGTGATTATTCCAAGGTTATGTTCATTCACTGAGCTTTCAGCTCACACTCTCCAAATATTTTTAAAACCCTTTTCAGGTGACGAAGTGACGATGATAGGCTATTACAGAACCCTTAGAAGAACAGAACATTTCGATAGAAGATAAAGATTATCTTCTTGATGCAAATGAGGAGTAGCTGATTGTTAGATATGTAGAATATTTAGAACAGTTATGCCTCCAAATGTAATAATATTCTCAAGATTTATGTAGCGCCCCGCCCCGACACGACACGAGACCCGCAGGCGAGGGGGGTGCTAATTAAGATAAAATAATTAAACCAAGAGCGGAACGGACTGAACATAATCGTAATGCTCCGAGTCCTAGACCCGAAGCTTACCTGAAAAATTCTCTTTTAGAAAAACCAACGTTTAAACTTTAAAATCATTTAAAGTCCAAAGCTCTGAAACATTTAAACTTTGAAACCTCAAAACTTTGATACCATTTTACAACGCTTCGAGTCCTAGACTCCGAGAGTTACTGCGGAAGCATAGAATAGCCTTTTTAAATCTTTAATAGGAAAACAAAATCTTTAAAGACTCACAGATCTGAGTAAAACTATAGTGGAAGCATTCAACTAGCCTTTTGAAAAGCTTTGCTTGTCAATTTAAAAGACATTAATAGAAATTCTTTATCGGTTCATCAAATGAACAACAGTGCAGCGGAAAATATATAGATTTGATAAACATTTATCAATCTCCTTCTCAAACTTTAGAATACAATCTTTAAATAGAAACTCAAACTTGGTTTTACATATCAGAAAGTAGTACAATGATCTACTCTCTTTTTCTTAAACTTCATAAACTCTTAAAATAAAAACCCAAGGTTTTTATTAATACAAAGTATCATGATCTCACAATTTCTTCCCTAAACGGGATCTTCACGAGTAAACTCTACTCCGATTTGGAAAGCATTCGTAAAACATAAATCTGGTTTTCATTTGAAAATTATCCTTTCTTGAAACAAATCATTTTCAAGATAACCAACGAAAAATCACAGTTAAGCTATCATGCTATTTAAAAGCAGGTGGACTAACACTTGTCCAATTAAATCATAACATGCTCTTTGAATCAACATGTAAATTAAAATCCCATAAACTCGACCTTCAAACAAAGCAGAAGTTCATCAAATCTCGAGGGCCTTACCCTTATCTATATCACCTGAAAAGGAAAGGTTTGATAGTCCATAAGCCAAAGGCTCGTATAGTCATATAACCGCACAATAACATCTGTTATATAACATGCGTGAGTGCAATAAATGCCAATGTCATGTATGAAAATCACTTTTCGTGCATTTTCAAACACTCACCCTCGATCGTCAATATCATTACCCGGACCATGGGCTTCCCGTCCACGTAGGCCTAGCCTCAAACGTGCGGGACTTTGGGCCTTACGAATTACACGGAGGCCTAGCCTTTACCGTTACGGGGGTTTCTTGCAGCACATCCCGCAATTCGAGTTCCTAGTGCTACCCATCTCACACGCCTACCCACAAATCCGGGATTTCTATCTTTTCAAAACAAAATCCCTCCTGGAGGGTTTTATGCATGGAAGCCTCTAAGGTCTTCCCTTTTTAAAACCTGGAAGTCTCTAAGATCTTCCTTTTTCAAAATCGAAAGCCTTTAAGGTCTTTCATCCCAAAATCATTTTCGTGATTTTCGTGATTTTCGTGATCATGCTCATGCTTATGAAATGCTATGACATATGCGAGCTCTAAGCATCCAGACATATTCAATATTCCATAAGACAAATTATCGAAGCATGCTATCGATTTAAAGCAACACAATAGACAGGCTTACATCACCCAGGTAAACACATAAGGCATAGCAACTCAAGTAAACACTTAAGGCACAGCAACTCAAGGAAACACTTAAAGTATCACAGCTCAAGTAAACATGTAAGTACACTGTTAACATGTTATATAACTTTATTGAGGGTTATACGGAACTACCGTTCACCGAGAATAGCCTGAATAATTAATCAGAATAGAAACCGGAACTGCTCAATCTGTTACAAATCTCGATATACAATAATGCACATACATCAGTGAGGTACAACACCTCTAAGCACAAGTACAACTACTATTATAGTAAAGTACAACTCTTAAAGCATAGGGTACAAGGCCCCTTAGCTCATAACAGACTCAAGTACAACAAAACAGAAGATTTCATCAAACTGCCTGAGGTCGCGCGTGCGGGCCGCTCGCGCGGGACCCCGCTCGCGCGGGCCGCTCGCGCGAGGCCTCGCTCGCGCGGTTCGCTCACGCGGAATGCTTTCAGAAAGGCCACGTGGTTATTAAAAAAACAATTTTCAAAAACAGCTTGGTCGCGCGCGCGGGCCGCTCGCGCGACCCCTCGCTCGCGCGGGTCGCGCGCGCGAGATGTCACAGTGTCGTCTTCTTTTTTCTTTTTCCCCTGTTTTGAAATCAAAGGTTGGTTTTTACCCATTTTGAAAACTTAATCAAAAATAGACTTCCAATATATGAATCTCTTCCTCTTTTCGCGTAGATTTCAAATATGAAATCAGTTTTTCAAGAATCAAAACACAGCTCTTGATTTTATCAAAAATTCGAAAGGCGACAAAACTTTAATTCGACCGTTCGTCGTAACCGCTATGAATTAGCTTTTGAAATTCGAAAGGGAGCCTCGTGGGATCGACACCTTTCATTTGATATAAAGAAATCTCATTTCTGTGACTGTTTTTCTGTTCGCTATTTTCGGACCCTTAACGATATATATACAAAATTCTATATATATCCACATATAAATATATATATATATATATGAAATTCTACATATATCTGAATCTATATCAATTGTGCTATATACAACTGAAATCACAAATTACAATTTGGTACTTACCCAGATTTGAATTGCAATTAGAAAAGCAAAGAATTCCAAAATAATGGTCCAAGCTTTGATTAACCAATTACTCAATGGAATGAGTATATATAATATATATGTGTGTGCCTTGTGTATTCGAGAGAGAGAGACATAGTGGAGAGGCAGAGAGTTGAGATGAGAGTTTTGTGAGTTTGTTGAAGGTTAGGTGTGTATATATAGAAATAGGATTGCTTGGTCCCTACTCCTAAACACACACTACACACTCCTACACACACTGCACAAAACACACGCACACTACTGTGCACAAAATTTACAAACTGTTAACTTTGGCACCAAGTTCAACAAGGGAAATACTTGTGTGTGCTGAGCTCACGCGATGACGCACACACACAGGTAAAAGTTACACTGCTAATATCCCAAATCTGGTATTTTTCTTTGACGAAAAAGAAATAATAAATCTTAATATTTGTTTTAAAATTCCGGGTCACTACAATTTATGTAGACTTCAATATATAAACATAATTAAGCTATGATAGCTTCCGCTAGAGCTTTGTTTAATTACGAAGAGGCCTAGAGGCCGGTCTCGAGCCCAGAATTTTGAAGTCAAATTTTGGGGTCGTGACAGTTGGTATCAGAGCAATAGTTCTCGGATCGCTAGAAGAGCATAGAGCAATTATGATTAGGAAGTCTAAGGTTAAGATATAGACACATAAGAATTTATTAGAAAGTTTGGAATACAGCTTAGGACTAGATATTATCTTGCTCGGAAGTCTAGAAGTAGGACTCATTTTGTATAGAAAGAACATAAGGAAGAGAGATATGATATCTAGCTAGAACCTATATAGAATTTTTAGTCTTAAATATCTGATTTGAATATCTGTGAGTCTAGAATTTAACTGTAGTTAGAAGTCTTACATTACTAAGAATATGATATGGAATGTTAACTCTATTTACCAATAGAAATAGTATTAACATGCAACGACGTTACAACGAAAACGAACTCTATTTTATTAATAACTCCTAAGGTGACGTTTCATAACTCATTGTAAATCTATTAAGAGTTATAGAGTGTTTGATAACAACAACTACTAAGTGTGGTACAAACTAGTGTCTTAAATATATAAATTTGAATAAGTAGGAAAAATAGGAAGTACCATACTTTCAAAACTTTTGTAAAAAAAAATAAAAAAAATAAAAAAATAAAAAGAAAGAGAAGAGATTAGAGAACACAACCATGAAATATTAGTAAAAATATGGTAATAGTTGAAACACACATACACGGAGTAATAGGAAGAGTAGGGGACCAGACCTGATTTAGGTTTGCATTAGACATCAGCCTCTCCACATGCTCTCACTCTCTACACGTGTATCACTCTCCCCACGCGCAGGTAACAGTCAGCGCTGAGTCAGCGCTGACTCAGCAGTTGACTGACCAAACAACAACTGACATGTGGCATACAAGCCACGTCAACTGACACGTGTC
Source organism: Hydrangea macrophylla (assembly GCA_033977485.1). Classification (NCBI taxonomy): domain Eukaryota; kingdom Viridiplantae; phylum Streptophyta; class Magnoliopsida; order Cornales; family Hydrangeaceae; genus Hydrangea; species Hydrangea macrophylla. The sequence continues at coordinate 77,245,616 of CM066999.1, forward strand.
ATGCCACGTGTACTGCCACGTCACCGACGCTTCTCTCTCTCTCTCTCTCTCTGTCACTCTCACCGACACCTTTCTCTCTCTCTCCACGTGCTCTCTGTCTCTCTATCTCTATCACTCTCACTGACCCGCTCTCTCTCTCTCTTTCTCCTTTGATCTACCTTTCCCCCCTCTTTTCCTCTCCCTTTAAAGTCACTCCATTTCCCCCTCTCTCTCTCTATCCCTCTCACCATTCTCTCTCTCTCTTTGACGAACCTTTCTCCGTCTGACCCTCCCTCTCTCTTTCTTTTTCTCTTCTTCTTCCTTCTGCCTCTTGGCAGAAACTCATCTCCCCCTAAAAAAAAATGGTTTTTAAGAAGGCTGTTAGTCGTTGTGGTGCATGCGAGTATAATAGAAGACGGTGCAGAAGTGACTGTTCCTTGGCTCCCTACTTTCAGTATGCAGGGAGTATGAAGGATTATGAGGCAATTCATGAATTTTTCGGATATAGGAATTTTCTGCGCCTTATTGAAAGGGTCTCTGAGGCAGATCATCAACAAACTATCAAATCCCTTGTGTATGAAGCCACAGCTAGGCTTCAGGACCCCATTTTGGGTTGTGTTTCCTACGTCCTTTTCCTCGAACAACAAGTTCTAGAACTGAAGGAACAAGTCTCACAACTTCAAGCTCAATCAAAAGAAGAGTCACCCAAACAATCCAGAGAGCCTGATCTAGATCCTTGGCTCAACTATGCCATGGAAGATATAGATCACAACATAGAAAGCCCTCGAAAGTGTTCCAATCTCATTTCTCCCACCACAACTACTCCAATCTCTTCTGAAATCTCTAGCCCTACCCATATCCCCCCGGTCACTCAAATTTGTACAACTTCTCCAAGTCTGTTGGATCTCACTGCTCCCAACACGATCTCTCCAGTCCAGTCTTTACAATCTAGCAACAACCACCAAACTTCTCCAAGTCCGTTGGATCTCACTATTCCCAACATAATTTCTCCAGTCTCTCGTCCTACCCACACCACCTCTATTACTCCAACTTGCTCCTGCTGATCTAATTTAGTCCAACACTCACAATCTAAAAAGTCCCAGATTCTTTTGGATCAAACGAAAAAAATGGAGGTCCCAAAATATCCAAATCTCCCCCCAAATCTTCAAGTAAGTTCATCAAAAACACCTACTCCATCCACTGATCCTTACTCTTTCTTCACTGTTAATAACTTAGCTCAAAACTCTTTCTTGGGTTTAATTAAAGAGATGGAGAGTCAACATGTCTTTAAAAGGAAAAGAAAGAATGTCACGAGATGGCTTGAGCCTTAGAACTAAGGCTCTTTTTGTTTAAAAAAAAAAAAAAAGAAGAAGAAGGTGGAATGAACATCATGGTCCGGTTTCGAGGTAGTCCTTGTACGTTGAGTGTGCGTGGGATTGAGCCCACATGTCTTACTACGCGTGTCCCTCCACCAGCTTAATGTAGTTTGGACCTTTGGGTATTGTTTTATAGGGCAACTGGGAGGGTAAGCATCCCAGGACGGTATTGTCCTCAGAAGTAAGTCCTGAAGAGCATTAACCCAGGGTTCTGTGGAACGGACTATAGGATCTATATGGTTGCTGAAAAGCGCGTAGGATGTCGTTAGCATTCAACCTCTGAAAGGAAGCCTCACGTTGGCAGAATTCTGTTCCCACTCATCAAAATCCAAATGTACATTTGTATCATTGTAACTTTTCATATTCAAAAAAAAAAAAAATGTTCTTGGAAATTTGGTCCGCCCTTGCAATTCAAATCATTTGTTGGATGGGGTGGCTTTACCAATGAACAATGGGTTGATGAAATGTAAGGGTTTTCTTGTTGTTCCCTTTTCGCTCTTATATGTATAAAAAAATATCATCAATAAAAAGAGAATGTCAAAGATTGTGTAAATACATGAGCAACCAGTCATATGTGTTGTCTCCCAGCCATTCAGGCCATGCACTGTTTCTATACCCTGTACCAACAGTCTGATTCTCCATCACCCACAAGCATTTAGTCACTCTCGCAAAAGGCCAATACTTCAACCACTGCCTAAAATTTCACTCCTTACAAAGCATCAAAACGCCACACTGGGGCAGTTTCTCCACTACTAAATATATGCATTGTCTGCTTTGTATAAGTACATACATTTAAAAAAAATTTATGATTGCCTTTTTAAGCACCTAATAAGATAAGTTTGGGGACCAAACTTCTTTAAGTAGGGGAGAATGTAATGACCCGAAAATTTAAAGCGTATATTAAAATATTAAAAATTAATTTTGGTCAGAGAAATATACCAGTTTGAAGAGATTGCAGTACAAAATTTACCTGTGTGTGTGTGGAGGCGTGAGCCTACCACATGGGATAATCTCCCATGTGACCTAACAAACTAAGTGCTCAGTGGGTGCGTGTGTATTATATGTGTTAGTGTGTACTGTGTATTTGGGAGTAAGGAGCAAGCAATCATATATTATATATACATCTACCCCCAACAAATCTTTCATAATTCTCACAATTCTCTCAAGTCAATTCTCTAAACTCTCTACTGTCTCTCAATTCTCTGTCTCTCTCTCTCTCTACTCTATACACACATATGTAATTCTCTCTCTCAAATTGTTTTCAGAATGTTGGTAAGTAATTCATACATATTATTTTATGTAATAATTAACTTCTATTAACTGTTTTTAGTAGTATGGTTATATGGATTAAATAGAATTAGGAACCTCTAGAAAATAACTCTGTTTGATTCAAAATAATAGAATTAGTATAACTCCTTACTCCGACCAACTATAGCTCTCAAATTTTGAGGGTAGACTCTTAAAATACCCAGGAAACTACCCTTAAAACAGTTTTTGATTTGTTTGTACCGTTTGGGTTTTATTTAGGATTCGTCTTAAAGGGTAAATTGGTCATTTCACATTCTGTGATTCGAATTTGCTAAAACCAACTTTAGATTTGGATTCTCCACGAAATTTCACTCAAGATAGACACTGATTTCACTTTAAAAGGTTAAGAAATGAGTGAGTTCGGACCATTAGAAGTTTATAATTACAATCTGTCCAAAACAGGGCATTCTGCCCAGATTTATTCCGAAAATTTCATTTACACCCCTGAAAACTTTAAACGAACATATAAAGGTCTACTGATATCAGATTTGATCACAGTTTCAAGCTTAGTACTTCTAATTATGTTTATTTCCATCTAAAGTATTAATTTTTCAGTTTTCGATAATTCTCACATTTTGGTATATTTACAGAATGACCCCTAAACTTTTAAAAAGGGTACTTTTGGTCATTCTGGGATTTTGTAAACTCATTATAAATCATTTATATATTCTATAATGATATTATGATAATATATACTGTTTTATAACTTTGTTAATTGTAAAACCATAGAATAATATTATTTTACTACTTATCAATTGATTTAAATAGAGGTTGATTATTTTATCATAGCTATTATATTTCTTAAACTATGGGAAAAATACAAAAATATTCTTGTGGCATTTTATGACCATTAAAAATAGTTCCACACTTAAATTATGGTATTTGGGTATGAAAATGGAATTACGGTTCGGTTACGACTGTTTTAAAAATTAGTGCTAGTAAATAAATTAGGCCTTGTCAGATTGTAAATTAAATTAATAAAATCCCTTATATTTCAGTATTATTCTGTATCATTAGGATATAACAAATAGATATTACAATTAGAAATATTGGGGTACTAAGTACGAATAACTACTACTTCCTCTATATCCTTTGGGTAATAAAATTGGTAAAAGAAAAGTAATACTTATTATGATTTTATAAAGAATAGTTTAACGAATAAATTCTCACCCTTATGGAGATTATATATGTGCTTTACGACTCAATAGTAACTATTTAAAAAATAGTATTTTAACTTCCAAAATTTGTAGGAAATAATATATAACTCAGAAAAATATCCGTCAATTCCTATAGTCTTAAAATAATGTCTAGTATCATATTTAAAAGTTTGAAAACAATCCGACATTGTCTAAAATACAGCTTATTTGTAGGACCTACGTCTGTGTAGGAAACTCTATTCTGAAGTAGGAACTGCAACGGACTCCAAATTGAGTCTAGTTAGTGATGTTGAACTCAGTGTAGTGTAAAGAACATTATAGTGAAGTAGTTTTAGCATATTTACAGAAATACCCTAGAGAAGCCTTAATTACAGTTTTACACTATCTACAATTAGATATTAAGTGTTTAGTTCCTTTACCTGTATTGATGTAGGAACTATCTCATCGTCAAATCCTAAGTCACCAAGGTGAGTGTTCGTATCCTGTATTTAATTCAACTCTATATGTGAGTGTTTATTTCCTTTTCTCAAACTCTATATTAACTCAATATATAATGAGTAAATTCTACTATGATTTTAATGATACGTAAAGTATCAAAATTACTAGAGTTATTTTCGGAACATTTTCTCTTGGTTCCTGGAAGGGTTTTAGCATTCAAAACTTATTATTCTCAATTGTGCCAATTTATTTCAATGTCAGGTATCTTCTGAAATGTCATCATTTAAATTGTTCATTTATTTAAAGTGTCAATTACTACCACAACAAACTATAAAGTATAGCCTATGTATGCGATGAAATGAGCCCAAGTGGCTAGTCCTGTGGACCCATGGACCCGACTAGCAGGGTTGTACTTTGATCACTGTGCCATGTAATGAAAGGAACGTGTGTGTGAGTGGGTGGTTGGTAATTTGACACTTATGTAAAGATGTTGTTTTCCATGCAAATAGAACCTGTCATTATATTTTTATTTTATTGCATGAAATTTTAATGTTATTACCTTATCTATTCTAAAAAGGCAAACCTTTTAAGTGATTATTCCAAGGTTATGTTCATTCACTGAGCCTTCAGCTCACACTCTCCAAATATTTTTAAAACCCTTTTCAGGTGACGAAGTGACGATGATAGGCTATTACAGAACCCTTAGAAGAACAGAACATTTCGATAGAAGATAAAGATTATCTTCTTGATGCAAATGAGGAGTAGCTGATTGTTAGATATGTAGAATATTTAGAGCAGTTATGCCTCCAAATGTAATAATATTCTCAAGATTTATGTAGACTTCAATATATAAACATAATTAAGCTATGATAGCTTCCGCTAGAGCTCTGTTTAATTACGAAGAGGCCTAGAGGCCGGTCTCGATCCCAGAATTTTGAAGTCGAATTTTTGGGGTCGTGACAGAGCTCAAAATTCTGGGCTCGAGACCGGCCTCTAGGCCTCTTCGTAATTAAGCAGAGCTCTAGCGGAAGCTATCATAGCTTAATTATGTTTATATATTGAAGTCTACATAAACCTCGAAAATATTATTACAATTGAAGGCAAAACTCTCCTAAATATTCTACATATCTAATGACCATCGACTCCTCATTTGCATCAAGAAGATAATCTTTATCTTCTATTGAAATGTTCTGTTCTTCTAAGGGTTCTGTAATAGCCTATCATCGTCACTTCGTCACCTGAAAAGGGTTTTAAAAATATTTGGAGAGTGTGAGCTGAAGGCTCAGTGAATGAACATAACCTTGGAAATAATCATTTAAAAGGTTTGCTTTCTAGAAGAGATAAGATAATAATGGTAGAAATTTCATACGATAAATTAGAAATATAATGAAATGATCTATATAATTTGCATGGAAATAACATCTTTACATGAATGTCAAATTACCAACCACCCACTCACACACACGTTCCTTTCATTACATGGCACATTGATCAAAGGCAACCCTGCTAGTCGGGTTCATGGGTCCAAAAGGACCAGCCACTTGGGCTTCATTACATGGGCCCAATAGGACCAACCACTTAGGGCTATACTTTATAGTTCGTTGTAGTGGTAATTGACATTGGGAACAATGAATGAATTGCACAATGGCATAACAAATATTAACATAATCCCTTTTTCAGTTGAGCCAAACGATAATGTTCCAAAAATGAATTATAACAATTATATAATATTATTAATAACTGAAGGTAGAATCAGATCCACTCGTGAGGAGTAGAATCAGCAAAAAGGATATGAACACTCACATATGGAGTTGAACTGAATACCGGGTATGAACACTCACCTTGATATCTTAGTATTTTTATCTGGGAATCTGATACTTCGCAAGTCCTACATAAATACATGAAAAAGAACTAACATCTAAGTTTAACTTATAGACATAGGAGCAAAATTGTAAATTATTATTTTTATAGGGGTAATTTCGTAATGTTACTAAATATGTATTTTAATCTTATCAGTACGATCCTTGTGTGATTTAAAGACTAATTCCATTGACTAGGCTCGATTATAAGTTCGTTACAATTAAATATACACGTTTAAAGTCTAGGGGTAAAAATGTCATTTTACACGTAAAGTATTAAATCGAAATCTTTAAACTGAATTTTTCATATTTATTATTCTATCCATAAACATGTATCCAAAATAATAAAGAAAATCATTATTTTCGTGTAGATGAATACAACTATTTAAGAAATCGGGTCACTTATGTAATTTAAACTAATATTAAGGATTAATATGAAAATGTATAAAAATAAGTTTCGTATGATATACTTATGTCTAAATAATATGTCCAAGATTAATGTTTAAAATATGATATTTATACATAATATAACATGTATTTAAAAGTTTTGGGGCTGATATATAATTATACTAAAATATAGGGATTATACAGAAATTTTCCAAAACTGTAAAATTTATATCTCAGATTGTTATAAACAATATTACAAGTACTATGCTCGAAACCGTGATCAAATCCGATGTCGGTAGGTTTTCCTATGTTCTTTCAAAGTTTTAGGGGATGTAAGTGAAATTTCAGAATAAAAATCTGGACAGAATGCCCTGTTTGGCAGATTGTATTTCAAAACTTCTAAAGATCATAACTCTCTCATTCCTTGAGCTTTTTAAGTGAAATCAGTGTCTATCTTGAGTGAAATTTCGTGTAGAATCCAAATCAAAAGTTGGTTTTTACCAGATTTGAATCACAGAATGTGAAATGACTAATTTACCCTTTTAAAATAAGCTTAAATAAAACTCAAACGGTACATCCAAATGAAAAGCTGTTTTAAGAGGTATTTCCCGGGCATTAAAAGAGTCTACCTCTAAAATTTCAGAATTTAATGTGGTCGGAGTAAAGAGATATAAAAATTTTACCATTTTGATCAAATCTAGCTATGTTCTTAATTCTAGATTAATAATTAATTTAACCCTTCCTAAATTAAGCTAATAGGATCTAATTATTACTGAAAATAATGTAAATGTGAGTGTTTATAAACTATATAAATATAGAGAAGAAAAGAACTTACCTTGATTTGATGATAGAAAAATACAGGAATTCTCACTCTTTTACTTCCTAGCTCTCTCTCCAAACATAATTTTATGAAGTGGTGAGGAATTTGTGGTGTGAAAAATAACTCGTGGATGTGTGTTTATATAGCAAGAAAAAGATGTAGTGCTTCATTAATTTAATTAGGTAAGGTTTTAATTTATTACATTGATACTCCTACTTTATTTTCTTTTTCATTTAATTCATTATTTATTAGTAAGATGCGATCTATTATGTGCCAATATCTTTACTTTTTCTTTTAAATTCTTATTTATTTTTCTTTTAAATTAAGTAGAGTTTTAGTTTATTAAAAAGATATGATTTATCATGTGTGTGTGGAGGCGTGAGCCTATCACATGGGATAATCTCCCATGTGACCTAACAAACTAAGTGCTCAGTGGGTGCGTGTGTATTATATGTGTTAGTGTGTAGTGTGTATTTGGGAGTAAGGAGCAAGCAATCATATATTAAATATACATCTGATATGTCGAGAAATATTCTGTAATTGTTCAACCGCCACGTGTTCAGCCAATAGCCTGGGAAGACCGGATTTGAGGCGTGGAGCCCACGCTCCCGAGGTGTCCTGTTGTTGCCGACCGGGATACCCGGGCGGTCATGGTGAGGTCCCGAGAGATGCGGCGTCAGTTATGTTTCAATACTGTTCCTTATACAGCCGTGACTCTATCAAGAGGAATCAATGGTTTCCTAAACCACTTAGGAAACTTTCCAAACATTGTACACATCCATTGCAATTAGATTATGCTTCCTAATCTGACAAACTTACCATGTAAGGGTGGACTCTTGCACCTATAAAAGAGCCCACCTGCCCTCTAAAAAGGGATCCGAGTATCAACTCTCTGAGCATATACGCATACAAGCCTGTACTAGAGAACTCGCCATTTACACGCATACACCCGGCCGGTATTACTGGTAGTGCCGCCCACCATTGTTGGCTCACCAGGCCCGCCGGTGATCTGCTAGTGAGACGCGCACAGACGCACCCGTGGACGTAGGTCACCTCGTTAACGGGACCGAACCACACACAAATCTTTTGTGGCTTTATTTTCTGTCTGGATTACCCTTACCAATTTTCGGCATCATCAGTTTGGCGCCGTCTGTGGGAAAGACACAGTCTTCTCATCAACAAAAATCTTTGACTGATCGATATGCCGCCGAAGAAGGGTAAGAAAACCGCCGATTTAATCGGTCAGGAGGACCTGCAGATCGAGCCGCGTGCTACCTCCATGACTGCTGACCAGGTCTCGGCGGCGCTGGAACAACTCTTAGAGGGCCAGCTCCGAACACAACAGCAAATAGAGGCGCTTATGGCCCAGCATGAAAAGGCGGTTGGGGACCATGAGAAAAGCCCTTCGTCGGAAAAGCGGCCCGAAAAGAGCGCTCCCAGCCAAGGGCCCGTTCGGACGAAAGGAAAAACCCGATCTGTTCCAGTGTCCCAACCAGATCGCGAGCGTCATCCGGAGGGAGAACGTAGCCATGCTACTAAGCGCTCGCAGAGAGGACCTCGGTACATTCCTCGCCGAGCGCGCCGAGTGGAGGATGCCAGGATCCTCATTGAGCGGAGACGAGCTGCGAGGGGAGAAGCGCCAGGGCGTAAAGCCCGGGAGTCGGTCAATGATCCACCCGTCTTGAGCCGGGGGGATCTGAGGCATAGACTATCCCGGACACACAGCCGAGTGTTATCCCCGAGGTCGACGCGCTTTGAGGATGAGGCCTCGTCATCTGACCCTACCTACCACTCGGATACAGAAAGAAGGACCGGGCACACCGACGTCAAAGCCCAGGTCGAGGAGTTACAGCAACAGATCGAGAGGTTGAACCGCAAGTCCGGTCATGACCTCACGAATACCGAAACAGAGTCGCCCTACACCACCCGGGTGACACAGTTCCCGATTCCACGGAAGTTCAAACCCCCCCATCTCAGTTCATATGACGGCAAGGGGAGTCCGGTGGACCACATCCGCACCTATAAGGCACAGGTGGCACTGGTCACTACAAAGGACGAGTTGCTGTGCCTAGCCTTCCCCAATACTCTAAAGGGGTCAGCCGCTCAATGGTTCCATGCCTTGAAGCCGCGGACAGTTGACAACTTCAAAGCCCTCAGCAAACTCTTCATTAGCCAGTTTGTAGGGATGCTAGACCGATCCCAACCAGATACCCAGCTGCTAGCCGTCAAGCAGCAAAAGGGAGAATATTTAAGGGAGTACGTGGATCGTTTCAACCAGCAGAAGCTCCTGATCCGCAACCTCAATGAGACGGCCGCGATCATGGCCTTCTGTTCAGGAGTTCAACACACCAAGGTGGCCACGTCTTTTCATCGTAATCGACCGGCCACCCTGGTGGAGCTCTCGGAAAGAGTTGGGAAGTATATAGACACCGAAGAGTTTTTGAAGGCAAAACGCGCCAGCCAGGCGGGAGACGAATCCCCGCAAGCCAAGCGCAAGCGCGAGGGATCAAAGAAGGGTCCGGGAAAGAAGCCGAAGCAAGATCAACGGGATGTTAGGGGCCAGCCCCCAACAGATTTTACTCCCCTTTCCCGGCCCATACATGAGGTGATGGCCGCTGCAGAAGCACAGAGGCTGCTTCCGCAGCCAGCTAAACTCAGAGCCCCACCCGGTAAGAGAAACCGGGAGAAGTTTTGCCGTTATCACAGGGATCACGGCCACGAAACGGAGGATTGCTTCAAGTTAAAGATAGCAATCGAAAAGCTGATCGAGCAGGGGCATCTTGCCGAGTTCGTCACAACGGATAGACGGCCCCGGCTGGAAGCCCAAGCTCCCGGTCAGCCCCCTCCACCACTCTGCCACATTAATGTGATCTCCGGAGGAACATCTGGCGGAGGTGATTCTCAGTCGGCATGGAAGAGGCATGCCCGAGCATCCCGAGCGGATGTATGGCAGGTCCAATCCACCGGCTCCTCACCAGCCGATGTTCTGACGTTCTCGTCCGACGACGCCCAGGGCCTCCACTGCCCCCATGATGACCCGCTAGTAGTAACGCTTTCTATAGCTAACTATATGGTCCAGAGGGTGCTGGTTGACACAGGCAGTTCGTCCGACATAATGTTTACAGCAGCGTTCGACCAACTCGGGGTTGACCGGGATCGGCTCCGGCCAGTCGCTACTCCCCTGGTCGGATTCAACGGCTCTAGCACTCAACCGCTCGGCACGATCGAACTCCCAGTTCTCATGGGGACCTACCCGCAGTAGGTTTCCATGCTCACCAATTTCGTGATAGTGGAGGCCCCATCGGCCTACAACGTCATTCTCGGGAGGCCGACCCTCAACAGAGCCCGAGCAGTTGTCTCCATATACAGCTTGATCGTGAAATTCCCGACTCCCCAGGGACCTGGATGCTTGCGAGGAGACCAGACCACGGCTTAAAGTTGTTATGTCAGCTCGTTGCGCCGGGGGGGAATCACCGAATCACTGAACGTCCAAGAAATGGACCCCCGGGACCAGAGGGACGTGATCGGGCCTATGGAAGAATTGGAGCAAGTTGTGCTAGATCCAGAACACCCGGGCCGCACGGTCAGCATAGGCGCACTACTGGAGCCCGCCTTGAAAGAAAAGTTGATCCAGTTCCTGAGGCAAAACCAGGACGTTTTTGCTTGGGGTCACGAGGACATGCCTGGAATCGATCCTTAAGTAGTGTCCCATCGTCTCAATGTCAGCCCAGACTGCCGTCCGGTAAAGCAGAAGCGAAGGGGCATGGCCCCCGAAAGACAAAAAGCTGTAAGTGAGGAGGTCGCGAAGCTCCTAAAAGCTAACTCCATCCGGGAGGTCCACTACCCCAACTGGTTGTCCAATGTTGTCCTGGTCAAGAAGAGCAATGGCAAATGGAGGATGTGTGTGGACTTCACCGACCTCAACAAGGCCTGCCCTAAGGACTGTTATCCGCTGCCCAGGATAGACCTCCTTGTCGACTCAACGGCAGGCCACTCACTCCTCTCGTTCATGGACGCCTACTCGGGGTACAATCAGATCAGCATGCACCCCGGGGATGAAGAGAAGACGGCGTTCATCACCGACCAAGGCACGTACTGTTACAGAGTTATGCCATTCGGCCTCAAGAACGCCGGGGCTACATACCAACGCCTGGTCAACTTCATGTTCAGAGACCTCATCGGAAAGTCCATGGAAGTATACGTGGACGATCTCCTGGTCAAGAGCCGAGATGAACCCGATCACCTGGAGCATCTGGCCGGGGCCTTCAGCATTTTGAGAAAGTTCAGGATGAGGTTGAACCCGGCCAAATGCACCTTTGGGGTCTCATCCGGAAAGTTCCTCGGTCATCTAGTCAGCAGACGGGGAATCGAAGCAAACCCCGACAAAATCCAGGCTATCATCAACATGCGGTCTCCCAAGTCGACAAAGGAAGTTCAAAGCCTAGCCGGACGGGTGGCCGCACTGAACAGATTCGTCTCCCGAGCTACTGACCGGTGCCTCCCGTTCTTTAAAATCCTCCGTAAAGCTTTTCAATGGTCGGAGGAGTGCGAGGAGGCATTCCAGGACCTCAAGAAGTACCTGGCCTCTCCTCCTCTACTGACGACACCAACAGTTGGAGAGGAACTATTCCTGTACCTGGCAGTGTCACCGTCGGCGGTTAGCTCGGCACTTATCCGGGAAGAGCACGGGATACAGTTCCCAGTGTACTACACCAGCCGGGCGTTGCAAGGGGCGGAGAGCCGATACTCCCGCATCGAGAAATTGGCCTTCGCCCTTATTACCTCCGCCCGAAGGCTCCGGCCGTACTTCCAGGCCCACGCCATTATAGTACTCACCGATCAACCTCTCCGCAAAATTCTCTCTCGGCCAGACACGTCCGGAAGGCTCGTTAAATGGGCTTTGGAACTAGAGGAGTTTGAGGTGACTTACCGGCCGCAGACGGCCATCAAGGGACAAGCCGTTGCAGATTTTCTGGTCGAGTTTACATATCCCGAAGTCCCGGTTGAAGAATCCGAGCCTGCGGCCTTACCGCCCGGATTGCAATCCGGCATCCCTACTTGGGTACTGTATGTCGATGGTTCTTCTAACCAGCAAGGTAGTGGTGCCGGGATCATCCTGACTACCCCCGACGGAATCCAGCTCGAATATGCTTTGAGATTTGGGTTTCGTGCCTCCAACAACAAGGCCGAATACGAAGCCCTCCTGGTCGGGTTACAATTAGCCATTTCAATGAGTGCACAACAAGTCGAGAGCTACAGCGACTCCCAGCTCGTGGTCAATCAGGTAAACCAGGAATATGAAGCACGGGAAGATAGCATGATAGCCTACTTAGCCCTCGTCCGGACGGTTTCCAAGCAGCTCCGAGGATTCTCCCTCACTCGGATACCTAGAGAAGAGAACACCAGAGCTGACCGGCTTGCTCGCCTCGCCTCGTCGTCTGAGTCCGACTTGCCCGGGATAAGGATACAATTCCTGCCCGAGTCAAGTGTGATCAACTCAGAAGGCATGGAGGTTGACCCAGTCACTCTAGGGCCCAGTTGGATGGACCCGATCGTGACATTCTTGACGACAGGAGGGCTCCCAAACGACAAAGAGGAAGCAAGGCGGGTCAAATACCGGGCATCACGATACCATATTCTCGATGGTGTCCTCTACAAGAGAGGATTCACTATCCCGTACCTCCACTGCGTCCATCCAACGCAAGTTCAAGCCATATTGTTTGAAATCCACAAAGGCGTGTGCGGGAACCACGTAGGAGGCCGGACACTTTCCAGAAAGGCCCTACTGCAAGGTTATTACCGGCCAACCATGGCCCGAGACTCACAGGAGTACGTTCGAAGATGTGACAAGTGCCAACGGTACTCTCCAATGATAAACCAATCGGGAGAACTTCAGACCCCGGTCCACAGCCCCTGGCCATTCGCCCAATGGGGGATCGACATCGTTGGTCCCTTACCGACAGGAAAAGGGCAGGTTAAGTTCGCCGTAATAGCCGTTGATTACTTCACCAAGTGGGCAGAAGCCGAGCCCCTGGCAACGATAACCGAGCGCAAGATGGAGCATTTTGTGGAGAGAAATATCCTTAGCAGGTTCGGCATTCCACGAGTCCTAGTCAGCGACAACGGAAGACAATTCGATACACCTATCTTTAGACAGTTCTGCTCGGACTATGGGATCCTGAATCATTACTCTTCTCCCGAGCATCCACAAGCTAATGGTCAGGCCGAGGTAACCAACCGCACTATCTTGCAGTTGATTAAAACGAGGTTGGAAGGTGCCAAAGGCCTGTGGGCTGATGAACTCCCAGCCCTCCTATGGGCCTACCGCACCACACCCCGGGCAGCTACGGGTGAAACCCCATTTTCCTTGACTTATGGTTTCGAGGCAGTAGTCCCCGCAGAGCTCGGGCTGCCCACATACCGAGTGGCTACCTTCAATGGCCCAGATAATGGAGAAGCCCTCAGGACAGAACTAGACCTGGTGGAAGAAAAAAGAGACCAGGCCTATCTAAAAGTGGCAGCTTACAAGCAGAGGGTCTCGCGGTATTACAACAGTAAGGTGAAGCATCATAGTTTTCAAGTCGGGGACCTTGTCCTTAAGGCAGTGAACCAGTCCACCCGAGTCCCAAGCCATAGGAAGTTGGGAGCAAACTGGGAAGGTCCGTATATAGTAACTCGGGTCAACCGACCGGGAACCTACTGGTTACAGAGCATGGACGGGCACGATCTCACCCATCCTTGGCACGTGCAACACCTCCGCAAGTATTATCAGTAGCATCTGGCTACGGGAGTTTAGTGTTATAAGAAAAATTCTTCTCATGTAGTCCTGATGGGACCATTATCACAGATTGTTACCTTTTAAATAAAATTGGAAAGTTTGAAAACTTACTCTGTCAGTACATCGTGCAATGCACCAAAAAGACCTCGGGCCTAACCCCGAGGCACCACAAAGACCTCGGGCCTAACCCCGAGGCACGAAAAAGACCTCAGGCCTAATCCTGAGGCGCAAAAAAGACCTCGGGCTCTGAACCCAGGTACCAAAGGACCCTGCAACCACCCATGTTCCAGGTCGGTTTCCTATGGTCGATTCCCAGCACGCCCCCGCCTTAACAGGAACCTCGGGGGTAAGAGGGTTCACACCTAAACAGGAAATTAACTAAAGTTTCGCCTAGGTCCAGCCAACGACGGGGCCGAACCCCTAGGTGGCCGACGATGGCAAGCTTAAAATGCTCCTGCGACCACCCATGTCCCAGGTCGGTTCCCTAAGGCCACTCACTCCCGTACTCCCATACTCCTGCCTTAGCAAAATGCTTGGGGGGCAGGGGAATAAGGGGAACATAGAGAAGCTAAAACAGGGAATTATTCCATCTTACTAGGTGTTCTGTTGGTTACGGTCCTAAAGCATTTGCTAAGGCAGGTGTTAGGTCGGCCACAACCGTACGGATACTAGCAAATACAAACAGCACAAAAAAAGGGCACGTAGACAAAGTTGATGAAAGGTTGACCTTAAGGGTCTTTTTCATTAATTAAATATACAAAGCCTGGGGGGCAATTGTAGCAGCCTCCCCAAAATAAAAAAACTACAAGCACTGAAAACAAACAGCAGGAAGGAGGGACCGGGGAGTCAGTCTTCCACATTGACCACATTTTCGGTCTCCACAGTCTGCTCCTGAGGGACGGCAAGTTCTTCGTTCCCCGCGTCCTCGCCTGGGGCAAGTTCTGGGGCCTCAGCAATAGCCGCAGGAACTTCACCGGCTGGGGGATCCTCACTGACATCCCAGTAATCCGAATTAATCCCCTCGTAGGCCGAGAGGACCCAGTCGGGGTGGTCCCGGGCCACCCGTCGCTTCAAATCGTCGTAACCTTGGAAGAAGCCGTCATCAAACGCGCCCTCCAAGGCCCCTACAGCGGGCGTCTCGGCAGCCGCCTTCGCAACAGATGCCTCGGCTGCTGCTTTCGCCTGGGCTTCAGCTGCCGCAGTCCGAGCCCGGGAAACCTCCAATTCGGCCAACGCCGCTGCCAGGTCTGCCTGGGCCGTACCCAAACTCGAAGCCAATGATTTTGCCTTGCTCGTCTCAACGGCCAGGGCAGCTCTTAGCACTTGCAGTTCTTTCCGCTCCTTCGAGAGGGCAGCTTCGGCACTGCTGACCTTCTCGGCTAGGGAGGAATGGACGGATTCGGATCCCGCGGCTATGCAGCCAACCTGCGGTAGGAGGGTGCAAATCGGTTAAACAAGTAATGAGTATGGGGCGAGTCCACATTTAAAGAGAAGAAGAACACTCACCAGGTGGGATATGCTATATAGCCATCCTTGGAGCCCTTGGGGAGATAGCTCGGCACATGCTTCCACCTGGCTTGGGACAAGGACGGATCTCAGCCTTTCCCGGACCTCATCAGGCCCGCCTAGGGGCAGGCCCGACGGAATATCGGCCCCGGGCGCGGGCTCGCCAGTAGTCGGCCTATGGGGAGGCGACGTCCCCACAGGGTCTGGACGGTTAGTCGTCCCGTGGCGAATACGCCTGAGCGGGCGCTCGCCACCCGGACCCTCGGCGGATGGCCTCTTCCCTTGGGCGATTGCCTCCCGAGCGGCGGTAGCGGCAGCTTGCCTCTCCCGCAGCTGGTCCAAATTGCGCTTGGGGGCCATTTCTGCAGAAACCAAGGTCGCACAATCAGAAGTGCAAGGGAAAGAATGCAAAGTTAACGCATAATGTAGCCAGGATACTCACCAGGAATGATGGGCAAAAAACTGGGGGCTGGAACGGGTTCCTCAGGGGAATAGGTCTCAACAAAGTCCCCTGTTCGGGATAATACGTTCCAAACACTAGTGGGCAACTCTGCTAGCTTCCAGATCCTGGCCTGATACCGCTCGGAGAGTTCGGGAGGTTCTGTCGAGCCAGCTGTGCACAGAGAAATGAAGTCAGTTAGCAAGCCATTGTGTTCTTAAAAACCAAAAGAAACTGACAAACGCGGAAGGGTGGTCTTACCCTTCAACTCCCCAGCCCAGGATGTCCTCAGCTGGGTCCCTGGGGCCATATCACAAAGGCGAAGGGTGGACACTTGGAAGAATTTGCCCTTCCACCCCTTGTTGTTGCTAGGGCATCTGTCGATAATTTTTCTGCCCGGACGGGCAGGAAATGAGAAAAACCCCAATTCATTATGCACGGGAAATGGTCGGTGGGCCCAGAGGAACTCCTAGAGGGTAAGCTCATACCCGAACACTTGGGGCCACAGTGATGTACACCCCATCAGGAACCTCCACCCGTTGGGGGCCAGCTGACCGGGAGCGATGTCGAGAAAGATCAGCATATCCCGAGCCACAGGGTGAAGCGGAAGTCGGAGGCCCGCCATCATAGCGTCCTCAAACAGGGTGACGAACCCCGACTGATATAGATGCGCGCCGCCGGTGTTTACGGCTAGGGCGCAACCATCAGGGAGGGAGTACCTCTCCCTGATCCAGAGAAGGTCTCCAGAACGCAGGACGGAAGAGGTGGACTCACAAGCGAAGACCGCGCGGTCAGTCCGCCCAGGCAACTCGTCGCCCGAACCCCTCGAAACGGAGGCAACGGGGGCCTCCTCAGAAGACTCACGATCGGACAGACGAATGGGAATCCTGGCCCCACTTTGGTGGTCGGACAAGGACTCAGGAAGCCGGCCCAGACTGGAACCGGGGGATTCTGACAGATACTGGCCACTCTCTGATCTCGACGCGAAATTGAAGCCGAAGTGTTCCATCTCTGGCACTCCGACGTGAAGGAACGGACGCAAACTACGACCGGCGAACGGATCGGAAACCCCAAACCTGATGTACAGGGGGGCAGAGTTACTAACCTGAACGGTAACGAATAGATGCTCCTCAGCACCAGATAACACTCTCTCAAAGCAGCGCAAGAAATACCCGCTCGATCAAGAAGACTTAGAGTTCCACCCGACTCAAAAAACGCACAGAATCTAAGAAGGAAGAAATCCCACTCCCGCTTGAACTCCACCAAATTTGTTCTCTCCAGCCTTACTTTGAAAGGAAGAAGGAAAGGAAAGTTGAAATAGAAGACCAGAAAGGGATGCGAGAAGCGAGGCGAGCGATCCTTATATAAAGACCTTGAACGGCCAGGATCGGAACAGATCCAGCGGTTCAAAGGAGTTCCCGCCCAAACCGTCGCTTCAGTCACGTGGGGAGTCGCCTCAAAAGGCGCGCGCATTAAATATGTGGAAAGACGGTTCCGTCGGTCTGCGAACGTTTCAGTTACGACCACGTCTCCACTTGTTGGGATCTAAACCTGACTGATGATTGGTACAGGATAGCAGTGGTCCGGGCCCGAGCATTCGCAACCCGGGCGCAATCCTAAGCCGGTCGGATATTAACCGCCCGGTATGGTGCAGAATTGATAAACAGTTAAAAAGGCACGTTGAAAGGAAAAAGTTGGCCTCACGGACCTTTTTATTGCTATAAAGGGTGAACTATACAGAAACCGGGGGCAGTTATAATAGCCTTCCCGAAAAAAAAAAAAAAAAAAAAAAAAAGGAAAAAAATGCCTTCAAGGTCCTTGGCCTTTCAACGCCTTGACCTCCTCTTCCAAGGCCGCCACCTTCGCCACCAGCCCCTCTACGGCGAGCTCCAGGGCATGAACATCCACCCCCCGAAGGGCGGAATCCATCTGCAGCTCGTCGCCCATCTTCTCTACCTCCTGCAAACGGCTCTCCATGTTCGCAAGAGAGAAGTCCGACCGCGAGCCGGGCATGCGAAGACCGGCGGACGCTTCTGACCGGCTCTTTTTCAGTTGGGGCTGAGCCTCTTCCCCAACTTCTTTCTCCTTGCCCTTCTTGGATGGGCCTGGTGGTGGGCTTATGTCCTCAGAGGAGGAGGAATCACTGTTGGTGGACAAGGTGACCGGTCCCTCGGACAAGCCCGTCCTACCGGCGGGGCGCGCCCCGGTCGCAATAAATCGGGTAAAGCGGCGCGACCCAGAAGCCACAACGGCAGGAGCTGCAGAAGAGGGTCCGGCACCCGTGTTCTCCGCAGGTCTCCCTGCCAGATAAGAGAACGACATGCCGGCCTCAATAGCCTGGTCAAACGCCTCCGTGTCATCAGCAGTAGGGGCGACTCCACGGAGGGCGGCGAAAGCTTGCTTGCAAAGATCGGGGTCAAAAGCTGCCGGAGGACAGAGAACGGCGTCCTCCAGCCAGTTGCCGGCGACCACAACCCAAGGGTACCGCTGCCAGTTCTTGTTCGGGAAGTCCAAGCCTCGGACAAGATCCTTTCCCTCGGTCCTGGGGCGGAAGTAGGGGCCTCTGTTGTCAATGCCCAATATATAGCACCTCGCGACGTCAGCAGGCCGGAAGAACAGTCCCAATCGCTTATTCAGCGCTGATATTCCCCATAGGAGGCGGGCAACGTTTGGGCGGCACTTGTGGAGAGGGATGCGCAACCCCTCAAGCAAGTCGCAAAAGGAGACCGGAAGGGGAAAGTGCAATCCCACGATGAGCAGCAGATAGCTGCTGATGAGGACGAAGGGAAGGGCTATCTCCTCCCCCTCAACGAACGGGCGGACCATTACGTCGTCCGGGATTTGACAATCCTCTCGGAACGCTCTAAGCCCTTCATCTGATGACAGGTCAATGCGCGAAGCCATTTGATGAAGGTGAAAGTTTGGGAAACGAAGACGGCAGAGAAGAGGGAGCTCAGAGTGCTTTGCTCAGGCGATTTAGTTGATGAATTGCGGTAAGAAACAAGGTTGAACAGGTGTTCCTTATATAGGCAGCACGAACGGCTAGGATGCAGCTTGATCGGATGGCTCACATACTCTCCCGCCGAAACTGTCGTTTCGAGCACGTGGGGCGTCGCCTCAGAAAGCGTGAGCATTGAATGCGCGACGTGATGGTTCAGTTGCCACCTGGACGATTCAGTTACCTCTCAACCGGCTGCTTTGGGTCCGAACCAAATCAGTAACCAGCATGCATGTGGCAGCGGGAAGCCCGGTCCTGTGGAATCACCGCTCGGATGGACATACCGCCGGGTCGTTCCACGCTGGTCCCGTTCCGACGAGGGTCCCAGTCCTTTCCCGGCCGGTTCATGAGATGCGTTCTTAATTTTCAAATCTCATCTGACAAGGTGCCATCTCAGTTTTGAAAATGGGGGGCAGCTGATATGTCGAGAAATATTCTGTAATTGTTCAACCGCCACGTGTTCAGCCAATAGCCTGGGAAGACCGGATTTGAGGCGTGGAGCCCACGCTCCCGAGGTGTCCTGTTGTTGCCGACCGGGATACCCGGGCGTTCGTGGTGAGGTCCCGAGAGATACGGCGTTAGTTATGTTTCAATACTGTTTCCTTATACAGCCGTGACTCTATCAAGAGGAATCAATGGTTTCCTAAACCACTTAGGAAACTTTCCAAACATTGTACACATCCATTGCAATTAGATTATGCTTCCTAATCTGACAAACTTACCATGTAAGGGTGGACTCTTGCACCTATAAAAGAGCCCACCTGCCCTCTAAAAAGGGATCTGAGTATCAACTCTCTGAGCATATACGCATACAAGCCTGTACTAGAGAACTCGCCATTTACACGCATACACCCGGCCGGTATTACTGGTAGTGCCGCCCACCATTGTTGGCTCACCAGGCCAGCCGGTGATCTGCTAGTGAGACGCGCACAGACGCACCCGTGGACGTAGGTCACCTCGTTAACGGGACCGAACCACACACAAATCTTTTGTGGCTTTATTTTCTGTCTGGATTACTCTTACCAATTTTCGGCATCATCAACATCTACCCCCAACAAATCTTTCATAATTCTCACAATTCTCTCAAGTCAATTCTCTAAACTCTCTACTGTCTCTCAATTCTCTGTCTCTCTCTCTCTGTCTCTCTCTCTCTCAGCTTTATATACACACACACACATATGTAAATTATATATACACATACAAGGAGTAATTGAAACAAGCTTGGGCTGCATTTATATTTCGGATTCTTTGTCTCAAATTGTTTTCGGAATATTGGTAAGTAATTCATACACATTATTTTATGTAATAATTAACTTCTATTTACTGTTTTTAGTAGTATGGTTATATGGATTAAATAGAATTAGGAACCTCTAGAAAATAACTCTGCTTGATTCAAAATAATAGAATTAGTATAACTCCTTACTCCGACCAACTATAGCTCTCAAATTTTGAGGGTAGACTCTTAAAATACCCATGATACTACCCTTAAAACAGTTTTTGATTTGCTTGTACCGTTTGGGTTTTATTTAGAATTCGTCTTAAAGGGTAAATCGGTCATTTCACATTCTGTGATTCGAATTTGCTAAAACCAACTTTTGATTTTGATTCTCCACGAAATTTCACTCAAGATAGACACTGATTTCACTTAAAAAGGTTAAGAAATGAGTGAATTAGGACCATTAGAAGTTTGGAATTACAATCTACCCAAACAGGGCATTCTGCCCAGTTTATTTCCGAAAATTTCATTTACACCCCTGAAAACTGTAAACGAACATATAAAGGTCTACCAATATCGGATTTGATCACGGTTTCAAGCTTAGTACTTCTAATTATGTTTATTTCCATATGAAGTATTAATTTTTCAGTTTCTGATAATTCTTATATTTTGGTATATTTACTGAATGACCCCTAAACTTTTAAAAAGGGTATTTTTGGTCATTCTGAGATTTTGTAAACTCATTATAAATCATTTATATATATTCTATAATGATATTATGATAATATACACTGTTTTATAAATTTGTTAATTATAAAACCATAGAATAATAAATCTTACTACTTATCAATTGATTTAAATAAAGGTTTGATTATTTTATCATAGCTATTATATTTCTTAAACTATGGGAAAAATACAAAAAATATTCTTATGGCATTTTATGACCATTAAAAATAGTCCCACACTTAAATTATGGTATTTGGGGTATAAAAATAGAATTACGGTCCTGTTATGACTATTTTAAAAATAGTGTTAATAAATAAGTTAGGCCTTGTCAGATTTTATATTATATAAATAAAAACCCTTATGTTTCAGTATTATTTTGTATCATTAGAATATAACAAATAGATATTACAATTAGAAATATTGGGGTACTAAGTATAAATAACTACTAATTCCTTTATATTCTTTGGGTAATAAAATTAGTAAAAGAAATGTAATACGCAATTAATATTATGATTTTATAAAGAATAGTTTAACGAATAAATTCTCACCCTTATGGAGATTATATATGTGCTTTACGACTCAATAGTAACTATTTAAAAAAATAGTATTTTAACTTCCAAAATTTGTAGGAAATAATATATAACTCAGAAAAATATCTGTCAATTCCTATAGTCTTAAAATAATGTCTAGTATCATATTTAAAAGTTTGAAAACAATCCGACATTGTCTAAAATACAGCTTATTTGTAGGACCTACGTCTGTGTAGGAAACTCTATTCTGAAGTAGGAACTGCAACGGACTCCAAATTGAGTCTAGTTAGTGATGTTGAACTCAGTGTAGTGTGAAGAACATTATAGTGAAGTAGTTTTAGCATATTTACAGAAATACCCTAGAGAAGCCTTAATTACAGTTTTACACTATCTACAATTAGATATTAAGTGTTTAGTTCCTTTACCTGTATTGATGTAGGAACTATCTCATCGTCAAATCCTAAGTCACCAAGGTGAGTGTTCGTATCCTGTATTTAATTCAACTCTATATGTGAGTGTTTATTTCCTTTTCTCAAACTCTATATTAACTCAATATATAATGAGTAAATTCTACTATGATTTTAATGATACGTAAAGTATCAAAATTACTATAGTTATTTTCGGAAGATTTTTCTTGGTTCCTGGAAGGGTTTTAGCAATCAAAACTTATTATTCTCAATTGTGCCAATTTATTTCAATGTCATGTATCTTCTGAAATGCCATCATTTAAATTGTTCATTTATTTAAAGTGTCAATTACTACCACAACAAATTATAAAGTACAGCCTATGTATGCGATGAAATGAGCCCAAGTGGAAGGTCCTGTGGACCCATGAACCCGACTAGCAGGGTTGTACTTTGATCACTGTGCCATGTAATGAAAGGAACGTGTGTGTGAGTGGGTGGTTGGTAATTTGACATTTATGTAAAGATGCTGTTTTCCATGCAAATAGAACCTGTCATTATATTTTTATTTTATTGCATGAAATTTTAATGTTATTATCTTATCTATTCTAAAAAGGCAAACCTTTTAAGTGATTATTCCAAGGTTATGTTCATTCACTGAGCCTTCAGCTCACACTCTCCAAATATTTTTAAAACCCTTTTCAGGTGACGAAGTGACGATGATAGGCTATTACAGAACCCTTAGAAGAACAGAACATTTCGATAGAAGATAAAGATTATCTTCTTGATGCAAATGAGGAGTAGCTGATTGTTAGATATGTAGAATATTTAGAACAGTTATGCCTCCAAATGTAATAATATTCTCAAGATTTATGTAGACTTCAATATATAAACATAATTAAGCTATGATAGCTTCCGCTAGAGCTCTGTTTAATTACGAAGAGGCCTAGAGGCCGGTCTCGAGCCCAGAATTTTGACTGTCACGACCCCAAAATTCGACTTCAAAATTCTGGGCTCGAGACCGGCCTCTAGGCCTCTTCGTAATTAAACAGAGCTCTAGCGGAAGCTATCATAGCTTAATTATGTTTATATATTGAAGTTTACATAAATCTTGAAAATTTCTATTACATTGAAGGCATAACTCTTCTAATGTTCTACATATCTAACAATTTTCTACTCCTCATTTGCATCAAGAAGATAATCTTTATCTTCTATCGAAATGTTCTGTTCTTCTAAGGGTTCTGTAATAGCCTATCATCGTCACTTCGTCACCTTAAAAGGGTTTTAAAAATATTTGGAGAGTGTGAGCTGAAGGCTCAGTGAATGAACATAACCTTGGAAATAATCATTTAAAAGGTTTGCTTTCTAGAAGAGATAAGATAATAATGGTAGAAATTTCATACGATAAATTAGAAATATAATGAAATGATCTATATAATTTGCATGGAAATAGCATCTTTACATGAACGTCAAATTACCAACCACCCACTCACACACACGTTCCTTTCATTACATGGCACAGTGATCAAAGTACAACCCTGCTAGTCGGGTTCATGGGTCCACAGGACCAGCCACTTGGGCTCATTTCATCGCATACATAGGCTATACTTTATAATTTGTTGTGGTAGTAATTGACACTTTAAATAAATGAACAATTTAAATGATGGCATTTCAGAAGATACATGACATTGAAATAAATTGGCACAATTGAGAATAATGAGTTTTGAATGCTAAAACCCTTCCAGGAACCAAGAAAAATGTTCCGAAAATAACTTTAGTAATTTTGATACTTTACATATCATTAAAATCATAGTAAAATTCACTCATTATATATATTGAGTTAATATAGAGTTTGAGAAAAGGTAACGAACACTCACATATAGAGTTGAATTAAATACAGGATACGAACACTCACCTTGGTGACTTAGGATTTGACGATGAGATAGTTCCTACATCAATACAGGTAAAGGAACTAAACACTTAATATCTAATTGTAAATAGTGTAAAACTGTAATTAACGCTTCTCTATGGTATTTCTGTAAATATGCTAAAACTACTTCACTATAATGTTCTTTACACTACACTGAGTTCAACATCACTAACTAGACTCAATTTGGAGTCCGTTGCAGTTCCTACTTCAGAATAGAGTTTCCTACACAGACGTAGGTCCTACAAATAAGCTGTATTTTAGACAATGTCGGATTGTTTTCAAACTTTTAAATATGATACTAGACATTATTTTAAGACTATAGGAATTGACGGATATTTTTCTGAGTTATATATTATTTCCTACAAATTTTGGAAGTTAAAATACTATTTTTTAAATAGTTACTATTGAGTCGTAAAGCACATATATAATCTCCATAAGGGTGAGAATTTATTCGTTAAACCATTCTTTATAAAATCATAATATTAATAGCATATTACTTTTCTTTTACCAATTTTATTACCCAAAGGATATAAATAAATTAGTAGTTATTCGTACTTAGTACCCCAACATTTCTAATTGTAATATCTACTTGTTATATCCTAATGATACAGAATAATACTGAAATATAAGGGTTTTTATTTATATAATTTAAAATCTGACAAGGCCTAACTTATTTACTAACACTATTTTTAAAATAGTCATAACAGGACCGTAATTCCATTTTCATATCCAAATACCATAATTTAAGTGTGGGACTATTTTTAATGGTCATAAAATGCCATAAGAACATTTTTGTATTTTTTCCCATAGTTTAAGAAATATAATAGCTATGATAAAATAATCAAACCTTTATTTAAATCAATTGATAAGTAGTAAGATTTATTATTCTATGGTTTTATAATTAACAAATTTATAAAACAGTATATATTATTATAATATCATTATAGAATATATAAATGATTTATAATGAGTTTACAAAATCCCAGAATGACCAAAAATACTCTTTTTAAAAGTTTAGGGGTCATTCTGTAAATATACCAAAATATAAGAATTATCAGAAACTGAAAAATTAATACTTGATATGGAAATAAACATAATTAGAAGTACTAAGCTTGAAACCCTGATCAAATCCGATATCGGTAGACCTTTATATGTTCGTTTACAGTTTTCAGGGGTGTAAATGAAATTTTCAGAAATAAACTGGGCAGAATGCCCTGTTTGGGTAGATTGTAATTCCAAACTTCTAATGGCCATAACTCACTCATTTCTTAACCTTTTTAAGTGAAATCAGTGTCTATCTTGAGTGAAATTTCGTGGAGAATCCAAATCTAAAGTTGGTTTTAGTAAATTCGAATCACAGAATGTGAAATGACCAATTTACCCTTTAAGACGAATCCTAAATAAAACCCAAACGGTACAAACAAATCAAAAACTGTTATAAGGGTAGTTTCCTGGGTATTTTAAGAGTCTACCCTTAAAATTTGAGAGCTATAGCTGGTCGGAGTAAGGAGTTATACTAATTCTATTTTGTTTTGAATCAAACGGAGTTATTTTCTAGAGGTTCCTAATTCCATATAACCATACTACTAAAAACAGTAAATAGAAGTTAATTATTACATAAAATAATATGTATGAATTACTTACCAATATCAAAGCTTGAATCCACAAGCTTTAGGAACATATATGTATTTGACTATATATATACATGTATGTGTGTATAGACTGTGAGGGTGGGAGAGAGGTAGAGAGTTGAGAGTATAGAGAGAGTTGAGATGCTAGATTGAGAGTGAGAGAACGAGTGTAGGGGGGTTTACTTTATAGGCTTAGTTTACTTGGTCCCCACACACACACACACACACACACACACACACACATACACATGCTCACACACATCATACACACACAGCACCCACAGAGCACTTAGTTTGTTAGGTCACATGGGAGATTATCCCATGTGGTAGGCTCACGCCTCCACACACACACAGGTAAATTTTGTACTGCAATCTCTTCAAACTGGTATATTTCTCTGACCAAAATAAATTTTTAATATTTTAATATACGCTTTGAATTTTGGGGTCGTCACTTGAACTATCAGCGTATTACAACACACTAATATTTTCCTCACTTTCTCTTTTTCTCTTCTCTGGATTTCTAAGTCTTCTGCATATCACAGCGACGAGCCCAGTGCCCTGTCTTGCCACACCGGTAACAGAGTTCATCATCTCTCTTGGGAGGTCTTTGAATACCTTTTCCCCTTTTATTCCTGTTCCACTTTTGGTGGTACGGTGTTGCATTTTTATGGTTATGACCACCACGGTTCCATTTGTAATTTCTTCCATGACCTCGTCCTTGGCTGTTTCTATATCTACCTCCATGTCCACCTCTCTGCCTATGAGGTACATTTACATTCACTTCAGGGAATGTAGTTCCATTGACTTCAGGCAATGGATTGGAACCGGTTGGACGTAACTGATGATTTTTCATCAGCAAATCATTGTTTTGTTCAGCCACAAGGAGACAAGATATCAGTTCTGAATACTTTTTAAATCTGCGCTCTCGATATTGCTGCTGCAGAAGCATATTCGAGGCGTGGAATGTAGAATAAGTTTTTTCTAATTTTTATTCATCAGTAATCTTTTCTCCACACAATTCAAGGACAGAAGTAATTTTAAATAGTGCGGAGTTGTATTCAGAAACTGTTTTGAAATCCTGAATCCTCAGGTTTATCCAGTCATATCTTGCTTTTGGGAGAATTACATCCTTTTGGTGGTCATACCTTTCTCTCAAATTTTTCCAGAGCACTGAAGGGTCATCTACTATAAGATACTCATATTTCAGCTCTTCATGTAAATGGTGTCGAATGATGACCATGGCTTGAGCCTGTTCCCGTGGGGATGCATCATTTTCCTCATCGATTGTTTTTCCAAGATTTTCAGAAATTAGATAAGTCTTCATGTCTTTGGCCCAAAATAAATAATTATTGCCAGAAATATCAAGGGCAACAAATTTAAGGGCTTTGAGGTTTGCCATATTTCAGAATTCTGAGGATATAAGAAAGATAAATTATCACTTAGGATTAGATAAATAAAAAAAATATTTAAGCGTTATTGTTAGAGATAAGGAGAGTGAAATTTATATATGGATATCCAAATCTGTTATATATTTTACCTTTGAGAAGTTCGTACCTGTCTATATTTATAAGTATGAAGCTTATAGAAGCTGGGTATAATATGCACATGCATATATGTATATATATATTCATTCAATAATGGTTAGACAATCACGCGGTAACCGAGAGGTGGGAACTACGGACCTTAAAATCTTTAATTCCTGGTCTCCGGTTCGAATCTGGCTGCCCGTGATTGTTTTTCTCTCTCTTTTTTTTTTTTTTTTTTTTTTATTATTAACTCCTTTAGGAGTTGTCTCTAATTTATCTGTGATAAATTTTCTTACTTCTTCTTTAAGAAGTCATTTTATTGTCTCCCCAGGAGACTAACTTTTCAAGGAGTCAATTTATTATCTCCCCAGGAGACTGACTCTTTAAGAGTATAAAACCAACTTTTGAAAGCAGTTCATTTATTTATTTATTTTTTCTTATGACTTCTTTTAGAGGACTATCCATAATAACTTCTTCAGAAGTTTGCAATAAAATCCTCTTTGGGAGGATTATAACCTCTTCGAGTGTTCATACATATGTACGTAGAAATGTAAAGTAAATATAGTGTACATATATTATCAATATCAAAATTAATATCCTTACCCTTTGATATGATCAACTCAGTTGGTATAGGCTCGTGCTGATAACGTGTTATAAAACAAGTAATAAAATTAATAATAAAGCAAGCACACAAACAAAAGGGACTCAAATATTTCAGGTGGTTCGGCAATTTGCCTACGTCCACTGCGGAGGGAGTTGTATTATTACCTGAGAAAATAGTATATCTCAGGCACTTGAACTATTAGCGTATTACAACACACTAATATTTTCCTCACTTTCTCTTTTTCTCTTCTCTGGATCTCTAAGTCTTCTGCGTATATTTCTTCATTGAGCTGATGCTCAATTTATAGACATTCATTAATGTAGTGATAGGCTTTGTAGACATACATTAATGTAGTGATAGGCTTTGTAGACATACATTAATGTAGTGATAGGCTTTATAGACATCCATTAATGTAGTGATACATAATGGACACATTTTATAACACTCCCTCTTGAATGTCTATAACTTATATTATTGAATAAATGGCTCCCCCTCATGTTGGCACCAGTATGATTTTATGAAAGCTCTTGGAGTCGGCGCATCCCAATATTATACACTAGCTTCTTGAATGTTGAAGTTGACAATGCCTTGGTGAATAAATCTGCAAAATTGTCAATGGAGCGTATCTGCTGAACGTTGATTTCACCTTCCTCTTGGAGCTCATGTGTATGGAAGAATTTTGGTGAGATGTGTTTAGTTCTATCACTTTTAATAAATCCCCCTCTGATTTGTGCCACACATGCAGCATTATCTTCATAGAGTGTTGTCAGATATCTTTGATAGACGATAAGTCACATGATTTTCGAATATGTTGGATCATAGATCTCAACCAAACACATTCATGACTGGCCTCATGCAGTGCAGTGATTTCAGAATGATTTGAAGAAGTGGCTGTCAATGTTTGCTTCACAGATCGCCATGAGATGGCAGTATTGCCACAAGTATTTACATAGCCTGTTTGAGATCGAGCCTTGTGTGGATCAGAGAGATAACCAGCATTGGCATATCCAACTAATGGTGATTTGGATCCTTTTGAATAAAATAATCCCAAATCAATTGTACCACGAAGATAGCGAAAAATGTGCTTGATACCATTCCAATGTCTTCGAGTTGGTGCTGAGCTAAATCTTGCAAGCAGATTGATAGAAAAAGCGATATCTGGTCGGGTACAATTTGCCAAATACATAAGAGCACCAATAGCGCTCAGATATGGTACTTCAGGACCAAGTAACTCTTCATTATCATCACGAGGACGATAGGGATCCTTCTTTACATCAAGTGACCGAACTACCATAGGAGTACTCAATGGATGAGCATTGTCCATATAGAAACGTTTCAAAATTTTCTCCGTATATGAGGATTGATGTAAGAGAATTCCTTTGGGGAAATGCTTGAGTTGTAATCCAAGACAAAATTTTGTCTTTCCAAGATCTTTCATCTCAAATTCCCTTTTCAGATAATCAGCTGTTCTTGTGAGCTCATCGGAAGTGCCAACAAGATTAAGATCATCAACAAATACTGCAATGATTGCAAAACCGAATTCTGATCTCTTGATGAAGACGCATGGACATATATCATTATTTATATATCCTTCTTTCAATAAATATTCGCTCAAGCGATTATACCACATGCGTCCGGATTGCTTTAATCCGTATAGAGATTTTTGCAATTTAATGGAGTACATATCTCGTGGTTTTGACTTACATGATTCAGGCATGTTGAATCCTTCGGAGATCCTCATATGTATATCATTATCTAGTGATCCATACAAATATGCTGTAACCACATCCAGTAAGCGCATATCAAGTCCTTTAGACATTGATAGGCTTATCAAAAATTGAAATGTAATTGCATCCATTACCGGGGAATATGTTTCATCGTAATCGATGCCAGGTCTCTGTGAGAAACCTTGTGCTACAAGTCGGGCCTTGTATCGCACAATCTCATTTTGCTCATTACGTTTCCGTACAAATACCCATTTGTACCCAACGGGACTTACATCTTCTGGTGTAGGGACTACAGGCCCAAACACTTCCCATTTTTCTAATGAGTTTAACTCAGTTTGTATGGCCTCTTCCCACTTTGGCCAATCAATTCTATGTCAACATTCTTCCACATTTTGTGGTTCAGGATCCTCATCACTTTGGGTGATGTCTAGTGCTAATGTAAAGGCAAATATGTGATCAATGACCGTGCCATTACAATCCCACATATTTCCAGTGGACATATAGTTTATCGAGATCTCTTTATTCTCAAATACTTGTGCCTCTTCATGGGCTACTTGTTCCTCTCCAGGGGAACCCTGTTGACCAACGTTGGATTTATCAAGTATTTCCATAGCGCTTTTTGAGATCTCTGTATGAGTTTCCACTTTGTTAATATGTCCTTTTATTTTTCTCTTCCGAGGAACCTTATCCTTTGCACCACTAGGTCTACCACGTTTCAATCGTGCCGTAGACTCATCTACCGCTGCACTACCAGATTGTCCTCTTGGGACTTCAATTCTTGCTGGAGTGTTTACAGCCGGTATATGTGATTTTATCACTTTCTTTGCATCAGTGAATGCATCAGGCAATTGATTTGCAACCTTTTGCACATGAATGATCCTTTGAACTTCAAGTTCACATTGATTGGTGCGAGGATCAAGATGAGACATTGCCAATGTATTCCAAGAAATTTCATGCTGAGCTTCAGGTTTCAGCTTTTCTCCCCCTAATGGTGGGAATACGGTCTCATCAAAATGACAGTCTGCAAACCGTGCAGTAAAAAGATCACCAGTTAGGGGTTCAAGATATCTTATTATAGATGGTGAATCAAAACCAACGTAAACTCCAAGGCGTCTCTGAGGACCCATTTTTGTGCGTTGTGGGGGTGCAATAGGAACTTGTACAGCACAACCAAAAACTCGTAGATGGGAAACATTAGGTGGTTGTCCAAATACAAGTTGTAAAGGGGAGTATTCGTGATAAGAAGTTGGTCTAATCCGAATTAATGATGCAGCATGTAATATGGCATGACCCCAAGCAGATGCAGGCAGCTTTGTTCTCAAAAGTAAGGGTCTAGAAACCAACTTGAGACGTTTGATAAACGACACAGCTAAACCATTCTGTGTATTCACGTGAACAACGGGATGTTCAACATGAATTCCTATTGACATGCAATAGTCATCAAATGCCTTGGATGTGAATTCCCCAGCATTATCAAGACGTATAGTTTTGATAGGAAAATCAGAAAATTGTGCTCGTAATCGAATTATCTGAGCCAGAAGTCTCGCAAATGCAGTGTTGCGAGATGAGAGTAGACACACGTGTGACCATCTAGTAGATGCAACAATAAGAACCATGAAGTAATAAAATGGCCCAGTGGTGGGTGAATTGGTCCACATATATCTCCTTGAACACGTTCTAGAAATATAGGGGATTTCACAGTGATCTTTGAAGGAGATGGTCTGATAATTAATTTACCTTGTGAACAAGCAGTACATGGATTGTCACTTGGCAGAAGAATCTTCTGATTTTTTAAAGGATGTCCATGTGAGCCTTCAATGATTCTTCGCATCATTATTGTTCCAGGGTGACCAAGTCGGTCATGCCAAAGTCCAAAAGTTTTTGGATCTGATTTTTTCTGGTCTACCACAGCACTTGATTCAATTGCTCTAATCGTCGTTTGATATAACCCAGAAGCTTGAGCAGGGAGTTTCTCCAAGACCTGTTTCTTATTTGAAACAAGAGAGGTAATACAAAGATATTCTACACTATTCTCAGTAATGGTCTCAATGTGATATCCATTTAAGCGGATATCTCTGACACTAAGCAAATTTCTTTTAGATTTGCTAGAGTACAAAGCATTATTGGAATGAATTATTGTTCCCTTTGACAAACTAATGCTAGCCCTTCTAGATCCTTCAATAAGATTTGTTGTGCCTGATATTGTGTTCACATTTGCTTCAGCTAGTTTTAAGTTCAAGAAATATTTCTTGTCACGAAGAATTGTGTGTGTAGTTGCACTATCCACTAGGCATATATCTTCACTGTTCATCTTTGAAATCTATCAAATAATAAGGTTCATAAGTATTAAGAGATTATTTTATTCATCACAAGAAGATCATATTCCAAAATACAACATAATACTAGCATACAAAATACAATATAAAATTATAGTAGAAACACACAACATTATTCATTTTTGGACACTTCCATCACCAATCAAGTGATCAATTTTTCCATCAGAATCTGTGAAGAAATCTGCCATATCCAAATGGGTTATATCCACTGGACCATCATAGTCAGCAAAATGGGTCTCTACCTCTTTACCCTTTCCCTTTATGGTGGCTTGGTAGAGATCAACCAAATGTTTTGGCGTATCACAGAGACGAGCCCAGTGCCCTGTCTTGCCACACCGGTAACAGAGTTCATCATCTCTCTTGGGAGGTCTTTGAATACCTTTTCCCCTTTTATTCCTGTTCCACTTTTGGTGGTACGGTGTTGTATTTTTATGGTTATGACCACCACGGTTCCATTTGTAATTTCTTCCATGACCTCGTCCTTGGCTGTTTCTATATCTACCTCCACGTCCACCTCTCTGCCTATGAGGTACATTTACATTCACTTCAGGGAATGTAGTTCCATTGACTTCAGGCAATGGATTGGAACCGGTTGGACGTAACTGATGATTTTTCATCAGCAAATCATTGTTTTGTTCAGCCACAAGGAGACAAGATATCAGTTCTGAATACTTTTTAAATTTGTGCTCTCGATATTGCTGCTGTAGAAGCATATTCGAGGCGTGGAATGTAGAATAAGTTTTTTCTAATTTTTCTTCATCAGTAATCTTTTCTCCACACAATTCAAGGACAGAAGTAATTTTAAATAGTGCGGAGTTGTATTCAGAAACTGTTTTGAAATCCTGAATCCTCAGGTTTATCCAGTCATATCTTGCTTTTGGGAGAATTACATCCTTTTGGTGGTCATACCTTTCTCTCAAATTTTTCCAGAGCACTGAAGGGTCATCTACTATAAGATACTCATATTTCAGCTCTTCATGTAAATGGTGTCGAATGATGACCATGGCTTGAGCCTGTTCCCGTGGGGATGCATCATTTTCCTCATCGATTGTTTTTCCAAGATTTTCAGAAATTAGATAAGTCTTCATGTCTTTTGCCCAAAATAAATAATTATTGCCAGAAATATCAAGGGCAACAAATTTAAGAGCTTGGAGGTTTGCCATATTTCAGAATTCTGAGGATATAAGAAAGATAAATTAACACTTAGGATTAGATAAATAAAAAAAATATTTAAGCATTATTGTTAGAGATAAGGAGAGTGAAATTTATTATATATGGATATCCAAATCTGTTATATATTTTACCTTTGAGAAGTTCGTACCTGTCTATATTTATAAGTATGAAGCTTATAGAAGCTGGGTATAATATGCACATGCATATATGTATATATATATTCATTCAATAATGGTTAGACAATCACGCGGTAACCGAGAGGTGGGAACTAAGGACCTTAAAATCTTTAATTCCTACGGTCTCCGGTTAGAATCTGGCTGCCCGTGATTGTTTTTTTCTCTCTCTTTTTTTTTATTTTTTATTATTAACTCCTTTAGGAGTTGTCTCTAATTTATCTGTGATAAATTTTCTTACTTCTTCTTTAAGAAGTCATTTTATTGTCTCCCCAGGAGACTAACTTTTCAAGGAGTCCATTTATTATCTCCCCAGGAGACTGACTCTTTAAGAGTATAAAACCAACTTTTGCAAGTAGTTCATTTATTTATTTATTTTTTTTTTCTTATGACTTCTTTTAGAGGACTATCCATAATAACTTCTTCAGAAGTTTGCAATAAAATCCTCTTTGGGAGGATTATAACCTCTTCGAGTGTTCATACATATGTACGTAGAAATGTAAAGTAAATATAGTGTACATATATTATCAGTATCAAAATTAATATCCTTACCCCTTGATATGATCAACTCAGTTGGTATAGGCTCGTGCTGATAACGTGTTATAAAACAAGTAATAAAATTAATAATAAAGCAAGCACACAAACAAAAGGGACTCAAATATTTCAGGTGGTTCGGCAATTTGCCTACGTCCACTGCGGAGGGAGTTGTATTATTACCTGAGAAAATAGTATATCTCAGGCACTTGAACTATCAGCGTATTACAACACACTAATATTTTCCTCACTTTCTCTTTTTCTCTTCTCTAGATCTCTAAGTCTTCTGCGTATATTTCTTCATTGAGCTGATAGGCTTTGTAGACATACATTAATGTAGTGATAGGCTTTGTAGACATTCATTAATGTAGTGATAGGCTTTGTAGACATACATTAATGTAGTGATAGGCTTTATAGACATCCATTAATGTAGTGATACATAATGATATATATCACTACATTAATGGATGTCTATAAAGCCTATCACTACATTAATGTATGTCTACAAAGCCTATCACTACATTAATGTATGTCTACAAAGCCTATCACTACATTAATGAATGTCTATAAATTGAGCATCAGCTCAATGAAGAAATATACGCAGAAGACTTCGAGATCCAGAGAAGAGAAAAAGAGAAAGTGAGGAAAATATTAGTGTGTTGTAATACGCTGATAGTTCAAGTGCCTGAGATATACTATTTTCTTAGGTAATAATACAACTCCCTCTGCAGTGGACGTAGGAAAATTGCCGAACCACCTGAAATATTTGAGTCCCTTTTGTTTGTGTGCTTGCTTTATTATTAATTTTATTACTTGTTTTATAACACGTTATCAGCACGAGCCTATACCAACTGAGTTGATCATATCAAAGGGTAAGGATATTAATTTTGATATTGATAATATATGTACACTATATTTACTTTACATTTCTACGTACATATGTATGAACACTCGAAGAGGTTATAATCCTCCCAAAGAGGATTTTATTGCAAACTTCTGAAGAAGTTATTATGGATAGTCCTCTAAAAGAAGTCATAAGAAAAAATAAATAAATAAATGAACTGCTTGCAAAAGTTGGTTTTATACTCTTAAAGAGTCAGTCTCCTGGGGAGATAATAAATGGACTCCTTGAAAAGTTAGTCTCCTGGGGAGACAATAAAATGACTTCTTAAAGAAGAAGTAAGAAAATTTATCACAGATAAATTAGAGACAACTCCTAAAGGATTTAATAATTAAAAAAAAAAAAAAAAGAGAGAGAGAGAAAAACAATCACGGGCAGCCAGATTCTAACCGGAGACCGTGGGAATTAAAGATTTTAAGGTCCTTAGTTCCCACCTCTCGATTACCGCGTGATTGTCTAACCATTATTGAATGAATATATATATATACATATATGCATGTGCATATTATACCCAGCTTCTATAAGCTTCATACTTATAAATATAGACAGGTACGAACTTCTCAAAGGTAAAATATATAACAGATTTGGATATCCATATATAATAAATTTCACTCTCCTTATCTCTAACAATAATGCTTAAATATTTTTTTATTTATCTAATTCTAAGTGATAATTTATCTTTCTTATATCTTCAGAATTCTGAAATATGGCAAACCTCCAAGCTCTTAAATTTGTTGCCCTTGATATTTCTGGCAATAATTATTTATTTTGGGCCAAAGACATGAAGACTTATCTAATTTCTGAAAATCTTGGAAAAACAATCGATGAGGAAAATGATGCATCCCCACGGGAACAGGCTCAAGCCATGGTCATCATTCGACACCATTTACATGAAGAGCTAAAATATGAGTATCTTATAGTAGATGACCCTTCAGTGCTCTGGAAAAATTTGAGAGAAAGGTATGACCACCAAAAGGATGTAATTCTCCCAAAAGCAAGATATGACTGGATAAACCTGAGGATTCAGGATTTCAAAACTGTTTCTGAATACAACTCCGCACTATTTAAAATTACTTCTGTCCTTGAATTGTGTGGAGAAAAGATTACTGATGAAGAAAAATTAGAAAAAACTTATTCTACATTCCACGCCTTGAATATGCTTCTGCAGCAGCAATATCGAGAGCGCAGATTTAAAAAGTATTCAGAACTAATATCTTGTCTCCTTGTGGCTGAGCAAAACAATGATTTGCTGATGAAAAATCATCAGTTACGTCCAACCGGTTCCAATCCATTGCCTGAAGTCAATGGAACTACATTCCCTGAAGTGAATGTAAATGTACCTCATAGGCAGAGAGGTGGACGTGGAGGTAGATATAGAAACAGCCAAGGACGAGGTCATGGAAGAAATTACAAATGGAACCGTGGTCATAACCATAAAAATGCAACACCGTACCACCAAAAGTGGAACAGGAATAAAAGGGGAAAAGGTATTCAAAAACCTCCCAAGAGAGATGATGAACTCTGTTACCGGTGTGGCAAGACAGGGCACTGGGCTCGTCGCTGTGATACTCCAAAACATTTGGTTGATCTCTACCAAGCCACCATAAAGGGAAAGGGTAAAGAGGTAGAGACCCATTTTGCTGACTATGATGGTCCAGTGGATATAACCCATTTGGATATGGCAGATTTCTTCACAGATTCTGATGGAAAAATTGATCACTTGATTGGTGATGGAAGTGTCCAAAAATGAATAATGTTGTGTGTTTCTACTATAATTTTATGTTGTATTTTGTATGCTAGTATTATGTTGTATTGTGGAATATGATCTTCTTGTGATGAATAAAATAATCTCTTAATACTTATGAACCTTATTATTTGATAGATTTCAAAGATGAACAGTGAAGATATATGCCTAGTGGATAGTGCAACTACACACACAATTCTTCGTGACAAGAAATATTTCTTGAACTTAAAACTAGCTGAAGCAAATGTGAACACAATATCAGGCACAACAAATCTTATTGAAGGATCTAGAAGGGCTAGCATTAGTTTGTCAAAGGGAACAATAATTCATTCCAATAATGCTT
Organism: Hydrangea macrophylla; assembly: GCA_033977485.1. NCBI lineage: Eukaryota > Viridiplantae > Streptophyta > Magnoliopsida > Cornales > Hydrangeaceae > Hydrangea > Hydrangea macrophylla. The sequence continues at coordinate 77,282,159 of CM066999.1, forward strand.
TGTACTCTAGCAAATCTAAAAGAAATTTGCTTAGTGTCAGAGATATCCGCTTAAATGGATATCACATTGAGACCATTACTGAGAATAGTGTAGAATATCTTTGTATTACCTCTCTTGTTTCAAATAAGAAACAGGTCTTGGAGAAACTCCCTGCTCAAGCTTCTGGGTTATATCAAACGACGATTAGAGCAATTGAATCAAGTGCTGTGGTAGACCAGAAAAAATCAGATCCAAAAACTTTTGGACTTTGGCATGACCGACTTGGTCACCCTGGAACAATAATGATGCGAAGAATCATTGAAGGCTCACATGGACATCCTTTAAAAAATCAGAAGATTCTTCTGCCAAGTGACAATCCATGTACTGCTTGTTCACAAGGTAAATTAATTATCAGACCATCTCCTTCAAAGATCACTGTGAAATCCCCTACATTTCTAGAACGTGTTCAAGGAGATATATGTGGACCAATTCACCCACCATCTGGGCCATTTTATTACTTCATGGTTCTTATTGATGCATCTACTAGATGGTCACACGTGTGTCTACTCTCATCTCGCAACACTGCATTTGCGAGACTTCTGGCTCAGATAATTCGATTACGAGCACAATTTTTTGATTTTCCTATCAAAACTATACGTCTTGATAATGCTGGGGAATTCACATCCAAGGCATTTGATGACTATTGCATGTCAATAGGAATTCATGTTGAACATCCCGTTGCTCACGTGCATACACAGAATGGTTTAGCTAAGTCGTTTATCAAACGTCTCAAGTTGGTTGCTAGACCCTTACTTTTGAGAACAAAGCTGCCTGCATCTGCTTGGGGTCATGCCATATTACATGCTGCATCATTAATTTGGATTAGACCAACTTCTTATCATGAATACTCCCCTTTACAACTTGTATTTGGACAACCACCTAATGTTTCCCATCTACGAGTTTTTGGTTGTGCTGTGCAAGTTCCTATTGCACCCCCACAACGCACAAAAATGGGTCCTCAGAGACGCCTTGGAGTTTACGTTGGTTTTGATTCACCATCTATAATAAGATATCTTGAACCCCTAACTGGTGATCTTTTTACTGCACGGTTTGCAGACTGTCATTTTGATGAGACCGTATTCCCACCATTAGGGGGAGAAAAGCTGAAACCTGAAGCTCAGCATGAAATTTCTTGGAATACATTGGCAATGTCTCATCTTGATCCTCGCACCAATCAATGTGAACTTGAAGTTCAAAGGATCATTCATTTGCAAAAGGTTGCAAATCAATTGCCTGATGCATTCACTGATGCAAAGAAAGTGATAAAATCACATATACCGGCTGTAAACACTCCAGCAAGAATTGAAGTCCCAAGAGGACAATCTGGTAGTGCAGCGGTAGATGAGTCTACGGCACGATTGAAACGTGGTAGACCTAGTGGTGCAAAGGATAAGGTTCCTCGAAAGAGAAAAATAAAAGGACATATTAACAAAGTGGAAACTCATACAGAGATCTCAAAAAGCGCTATAGAAATACTTGATAAATCCAACGTTGGTCAACAGGGTTCCCCTGGAGAGGAACAAGTAGCCCATAAAGAGGCACAAGTATTTGAGAATAAAGAGATCTCGATAAACTATATGTCCACTGAAAATATGTGGGATCGTAATGGCACGGTCATTGATCACATATTTGCCTTTACAGTAGCACTAGACATCACCCAAAGTGATGAGGATCCTGAACCACAAAATGTAGAAGAATGTTGACATAGAATTGATTGGCCAAAGTGGGAAGAGGCCATACAAACTGAGTTAAACTCATTAGAAAAACGGGAAGTGTTTGGGCCTGTAGTCCCTACACCTGAAGATGTAAGTCCCGTTGGGTACAAATGGGTATTTGTACGGAAACGTTATGAGCAAAATGAGATTGTGGGATACAAGGCCCGACTTGTAGCACAAGGTTTCTCACAGAGACCTGGCATCAATTACGATGAAACACATTCCCCGATAATGGATGCAATTACATTTTGATTTTTGATAAGCCTATCAATGTCTGAAGGACTTGATATGCGCTTACTGGACGTGGTTACAGCATATTTGTATGGATCACTAGATAATGATATACATATGAGGATCTCGGAAGGATTCAACATGCCTGAATCATGTAAGTCAAAACCACGAGATATGTACTCCATTAAATTGCAAAAATCTCTATACGGATTAAAGCAATCCGGACGCATGTGGTATAATCGCTTGAGCGAATATTTATTGAAAGAAGGATATATAAATAATGCTATATGTCCATGCGTCTTCATCAAGAGATCAGAATCCGGTTTTGCAATCATTGCAGTATATGTTGATGATCTTAATCTTGTTGGCACTTCCGATGAGCTCACAAGAACAGCTGATTATCTGAAAAGGGAATTTGAGATGAAAGATCTTGGAAAGACAAAATTTTGTCTTGGATTACAACTCAAGCATTTCCCCGAAGGAATTCTCTTACATCAATCCTCATATACGGAGAAAATTTTGAAACGTTTCTATATGGACAATGCTCATCCATTGAGTACTCCTATGGTAGTCCGGTCACTTGATGTAAAGAAGGATCCCTATCGTCCTCGTGATGATAATGAAGAGTTACTTGGTCCTGAAGTACCATATCTGAGCGCTATTGGTGCTCTTATGTATTTGGCAAATTGTACCCGACCAGATATCGCTTTTTCTGTCAATCTGCTTGCAAGATTTAGCTCAGTACCAACTCGAAGACATTGGAATGGTATCAAGCACATTTTTTGCTATCTTCGTGGTACAATTGATTTTGGATTATTTTATTCAAAAGGATCCAAATCACCATTAGTTGGATATGCCGATGCTGGTTATCTCTCTGATCCACACAAGGCTCGATCTCAAACAGGCTATGTATTTACTTGTGGAAATACTGCCATCTCATGGCGATCTGTGAAGCAAATATTGACAGCCACTTCTTCAAATCATTCTGAAATCATTGCACTGCATGAGGCCAGTCGTGAATGTGTTTGGTTAAGATCTATGATCCAACATATTCGAAAATCATGTGACTTATCGTCTATCAAAGATATCCCGACAACACTCTATGAAGATAATGATGCATGTGTGGCACAAATCAGAGGGGGATTTATTAAAAGTGATAGAACTAAACACATCTCACCAAAATTCTTCCATACACATGAGCTCCAAGAGGAAGGTGAAATCAATGTTCAGCAGATACGCTCCATTGACAATTTTGCAGATTTATTCACCAAGGCATTATCAACTTCAACATTCAAGAAGCTAGTGTATAATATTGGGATGCGCCGACTCCAAGAGCTTTCATAAAATCATACTGGTGCCAACATGAGGGGGAGCCATTTATTCAATAATATAAGTTATAGACATTTAAGGGGGAGTGTTATAAAATGTGTCCATTATGTATCACTACATTAATGGATGTCTATAAAGCCTATCACTACATTAATGTATGTCTACAAAGCCTATCACTACATTAATGTATGTCTACAAAGCCTATCACTACATTAATGAATGTCTATAAATTGAGCATCAGCTCAATGAAGAAATATACGCAGAAGACTTAGAGATCCAGAGAAGAGAAAAAGAGAAAGTGAGGAAAATATTAGTGTGTTGTAATACGCTGATAGTTCAAGTGCCTGAGATATACTATTTTCTCAGGTAGTAATATGTAATGACCTTGGTGCTGAGTGCTGTAGGGGGAGTTCGTCCCACATCGCCTGGGGGAAGGAAGGGTAATGTGCTATATATGTGTGGTTTCAAGTCTCCCTAGCAAGAGGCCTTTTGGGTAGTGGCCCAAGAACAAATCGGTGAGGGCTTGGGCCCAAAGAGGACAATATCTTACTCAGTGAGACTTGGGTCGTGACAGAATGGTATCAGAGCCTGACCCAGCCGGAAGTGTGCCAACAGGGACGTTGGGCCCTAAGGGGGGTGGAATGTAACGACCTTGGTGCTGAGTGCTGTAGGGGGAGTTCGTCCCACATCGCCTGGGGGAAGGAAGGGTAATGTGCTATATATGTGTGGTTTCAAGTCTCCCTAGCAAGAGGCCTTTTGGGTAGTGGCCCAAGAACAAATCCGTGAGGGCTTGGGCCCAAAGCGGACAATATCTTACTGAGTGAGACTTGGGTTGTGACATAATACAACTCCCTCCGCAGTGGACGTAGGCAAATTGCCGAACCACCTGAAATATTTGAGTCCCTTTTGTTTGTGTGCTTGCCAACTGTCACGACCCCAAAATTCGACTTCAAAATTCTGGGCTCGAGACCGGCCTCTAGGCCTCTTCATAATTAAACAGAGCTCTAGCGGAAGCAAACATAGCTTAATTCTGTTTATATATTGAAGTCTACATAAATCTTGAGAATATTATTACATTTGGAGGTATAACTGTTCTAAATATTCTACATATCTAACAATCAGCTACTCCTCATTTGTATCAAGAAGATAATCTTTATCTTCTATCGAAATGTTCTGTTCTTCTAAGGGTTCTGTAATAGCCTATCATCGTCACTTCGTCACCTGAAAAGGGTTTTAAAAATATTTGGAGAGTGTGAGCTGAAGGCTCAGTGAATGAACATAACCTTGGAATAATCACTTAAAAGGTTTTCCTTTTTAGAATAGATAAGATAATAACATTAAAATTTCATGCAATAAAATAAAAATATAATGACAGGTTCTATTTGCATGGAAAACAACATCTTTACATAAATGTCAAATTACCAACCACCCACTCACACACACGTTCCTTTCATTACATGGCACAGTGATCAAAGAACAACCCTGCTAGTCGGGTTCATGGGTCCACAGGACCAGCCACTTGGGCTCATTTCATCGCATACATAGGCTATACTTTATAATTTGTTGTGGTAGTAATTGACACTTTAAATAAATGAACAATTTAAATGATGGCATTTCAGAAGATACATGACATTGAAATAAATTGGCACAATTGAGAATAATAAGTTTTGAATGCTAAAACCCTTCTAGGAACCAAGAAAAATGTTCCGAAAATAACTCTAGTAATTTTGATACTTTACGTATCATTAAAATCATAGTAGAATTTACTCATTATATATTGAGTTAATATAGAGTTTGAGAAAAGGAAATAAACACTCACATATAGAGTTGAATTAAATACAGGATACGAACACTCACCTTGGTGACTTATGAAACAGTTCCTACATCAATACAGGTAAAAGAAACTAGACATTTAATCATAGGTTGTAAGCATAAGGGTATAACTGCAATTAAGGCATTTCTAGGGTATTTCTGTAAATATGCTAAAATTATGTCAAACCTTCACTATAATGTTCCTTACACTATGCTAAGTTCAACCTCACTAACTGGACTCAATTTGGAGTCCGTAGCAGGTCCTATTTCAAAACTACATAAACGTGGATTTTACAAATAAGCTGTATTTTAGACAATGTTGGATTGTCTCCAAACTTTTAAATATGATACTAGACATTATTTCAAGACTATAGGAATTGACAGCGTATTTTTCTGAGTTATAGATTATTTACTACGAATTTTGGAAGTTAAAATACTATTTTTAAATAGTTACTATTGAGCCGTAAAGCACATATATAATTTCCATAAGGGTGAGAATTGATTCGTCAAACTATTCTTTATAAAATCATAATATTAATTGCGTATTACATTTCTTTTACTAATTTTATTACCCAAAGAATATAAAGGAATTAGTAGTTATTTATACTTAGTACCCCAATATTTCTAATTGTAATATCTATTTGTTATATTCTAATGATACAAAATAATACTGAAACATAAGGGTTTTTATTTATATAATATAAAATCTGACAAGGCCTAACTTATTTACTAACACTATTTTTAAAATAGTCATAACAGGACCGTAATTCTATTTTTATACCCAAATACCATAATTTAAGTGTGGGACTATTTTTAATGGTCATAAAATGCCATAAGAATATTTTTTTTGTATTTTTCCCATAGTTTAAGAAATATAATAGCTATGATAAAATAATCAACCTCTATTTAAATCAATTGATAAGTAGTAAAATAATATTATTCTATAGTTTTATAATTATTAAAATTATAAAACAGTATATATTATCATAATATCATTATAGAATATATAAATGATTTATAATGAGTTTACAAAATCCCAGAATGACTAAAAATACCCTTTTTAAAAGTTTAGGGGTCATTCTGTAAATACACCAAAATACAGGGATCATGTAAAAATATTCAAAAACTGTAAATTTACTATATCAGATTGTAATTAACAGAATTATAAGTTCTACGCTTGAAACCGTGATCAAATCCGATGTCGGAAGACCTCTATACATTCGTTTAAAGTTTTCAGGGGTGTAAATGAAATTTCAGAATAAATCTGGGCAGAATGCCCTGTTTTGGACAGATTGTAATTATAAACTTCTAATGGTCATAACTCACTCATTTCTTAACCTTTTTAAGTGAAATCAGTGTCTATCTTGAGTGAAATTTCGTGGAGAATCCAAATCTAAAGTTGGTTTTAGCAAATTCGAATCACAGAATGTGAAATGACCAATTTACCTTTTAAGACGAATCCTAAATAAAACCCAAACGGTACAAGCAAATCAAAAACTGTTTTAAGGGTAGTTTCATGGGTATTTTAAGAGTCTACCCTCAAAATTTGAGAGCTATAGTTGGTTGGAGTAAGGAGTTATACTAATTCTATTATTTTGAATCAAACAGAGTTATTTTCTAGAGGTTCCTAATTCTATTTAATCCATATAACCATACTACTCCAAACCAAACCAAGCCTTGTGTCCCAATCCATATAACCATACTACTAAAAACAGTAAATAGAAGTTAATTATTACATAAAATAATATGTATGAATTACTTACCAATATTCCGAAAATAATTTGAGACAAAGAATCCGAAATATAAATGCAGCCCAAGCTTGTTTCAATTACTCCTTGTATGTGTATATATAATTTACATATGTGTGTGTGTAAAGTTGAGAGAGAGAGAGAGAGAGAGAGAGAGAGAGAGAGAGAGAGAGAGAATTGAGAGACAGTAGAGAGTTAGAGAGTTGTGAGGAATCATAGTTATGAGAGGGGTGTTGTGTGTTTATTTATAACCAAGTTTTGCTTGGCCACCAAGCACAAACACACACTACACATTAACACATATAATACACACGCACCCACTGAGCACTTAGTTTGTTAGGTCACATGGGAGATTATCCCATGTGGTAGGCTCACGCCTCCACACATACACAGGTAAATTTTGTACTGCAATCTCTTCAAACTGGTATATTTCTCTGACCAAAATAAATTTTTAATATTTTAATATACGCTTTAAATTTTCGGGTCATTACATTCTCCTCTACTTAAAGAAGTTTGGTCCCCAAACTTATCTTATTAGGTGCTTGAAAAGGTAATCATAATTTTAGAATAATTTCCTAATTCACAAACTCGAAATACATTAAAATAGTAAAATATCAAAATATTCTAACAGTTAGAAAAGAAATTATTACACTAACTAAATAATCAGAATAGTCAATAATACCTAAAATATTTCCCAAAAAGGACAATTCGGGTATAGTACATATCTTATGTTGATACGTTCTGTGGATAGAGATTGCGAGGAGATACAGATAAACTAACTCTTGAAAATTAATTTTATATCAATCACTGTTTTGTAAGGTAATTACAAGTTGCTTCATTGTCCTAAAAATTAAGGGTTAAATGCTTTAGGGATATAAATTTATAATAATCCAAATACCTATAAGAATATATATATATAAATTCTAAGAATTTTCTGACATTTCTATTTCCTTGAAAATCGTGTTTATCATTTCTAAAGTATTACTTAAATAAATATTTTTTTTATTTACAATTCTTTCGTAATTCCTAGCATAAATGGTATATTTTTTTAAAAAATAGAATTTGACCATACTAATGAAAATAATAGCTACGATTAGAAAAGATTCAAGTTATTATATTGTGGTAAGTAAAAATTTCATGCGAAGTATACTCATAGATTTTATGTTACAAAGGTACTATATAATACGCATTACTATTCCATTTGTCTATTTAATCATTTCTAAATTTCAGTAATTGAAACTAATCATTAATGCACATGTTTCCTTAACCATGATGTTGGACTAGTAAATTTTATATTGTTAACTTATGGTCATGAGTTTGAATAAATATCATAATAGCATTTTTTTTTTTTTTTGTAAATCACTTAACACATTATTAATGCATGCAAATTGAGAATATGAACTTAGATATGAAACACAAGCATCCTTTAAATACCCCGTATTACTCCTCAATCGATTGGAATACCCATGTCCTTAAAGATACCATGCTTCCAGAAGTTCTCACATAAAATATAGGATGTCGTCGGACTGAGTAGATAATATCCCTGTTGACGATAAATCAATACTTCGTGATAGAAGAGTAAGATCATTGCTTGATTGATAATTCAGAAGATCGTAGTTATAGAATCTCCACATAGATAGATAAGAGATAAATAGTAGCAGTAGAATACCCGTTCACAATATCATAATATCAGCATAATGAGAAATCCAGAATATGCGTAATACCAGCTTCATAAGAAATCCAGAATATGCATAATACCAGCTTCATAAGAAATCCAGAATATCCGTAATAATAGAATCCCCATCAGAAAACCAGATGACAATAAGGACCCATCGAAAAAGATCTATATACCCAAGATAAGAATTCTGGATACGTTGTCACTGTCAGCTCCGATCATCGATATGATAATAATGATTCAATTGTCAATTCTGAATTCTCAACGCGTACCCCCAATTATGCAAACATAATATGAATGCACTAAAACTATACAATATTGCATATAGTTAATTATTAGGAAAAATGAACAAATGGACACTTAGTAAAATACACAAATATTTTATTACATTTTCTTTAAATTCACATTTTCCACTTCTATTTGATTAGTCCCTTAGCTTATTTCTAAATTTAGTCAATTGGAATTTTACAAAATGGCAGGCATATATCATTATCGTATACTATATATAGACACCCAATTGCCATGATTTTATGAAAGCTCTTGGAGTCGGCGCATCCCAATATTATACCCAGCTTCTATAAGATTCATACTTATTAATATAGACAGGTACGAACTTCTCAAAGGTAAAATATATAACAGATTTGGATATCCATATATAATAAATTTCACTCTCCTTATCTCTAACAATAATGCTTAAATATTTTTTATTTATCTAATCCTAAGTGATAATTTATCATTCTTATATCCTCAGAATTCTGAAATATGGCAAACCTCCAAGCTCTTAAATTTGTTGCCCTTGATATTTCTGGCAATAATTATTTATTTTGGGCCAAAGACATGAAGACTTATCTAATTTCTGAAAATCTTGGAAAAACAATCGATGAGGAAAATGATGCATCCCCACGGGAACAGGCTCAAGCCATGGTCATCATTCGACACCATTTACATGAAGAGCTGAAATATGAGTATCTTATAGTAGATGACCCTTCAGTGCTCTGGAAAAATTTGAGAGAAAGGTATGACCACCAAAAGGATGTAATTCTCCCAAAAGCAAGATATGACTGGATAAACCTGAGGATTCAGGATTTCAAAACAGTTTCTGAATACAACTCCGCACTATTTAAAATTACATCTGTCCTTGCATGAATTGTGTGGAGAAAAGATTACTGGTGAAGAAAAATTAGAAAAAACTTATTCTACATTCCACGCCTCGAATATGCTTCTACAGCAGCAATATCGAGAGCGCAGATTTAAAAAGTATTCAGAACTAATATCTTGTCTCCTTGTGGCTGAACAAAACAATGATTTGCTGATGAAAAATCATCAGTTACGTCCAACCGGTTCCAATCCATTGCCTGAAGTCAATGGAACTACATTCCCTGAAGTGAATGTAAATGTACCTCATAGGCAGAGAGGTGGACGTGGAGGTAGATATAGAAATAGCCAAGGACGAGGTCATGGAAGAAATTACAAATGGAACCGTGGTGGTCATAACCATAAAAATGCAACACCGCACCACCAAAAGTGGAACATGAATTAAAGGGGAAAAGGTATTCAAAGACCTCCCAAGAGAGATGATGAACTCTGTTACCGGTGTGGCAAGACAGGGCACTGGGCTCGTCGCTGTGATACGCCAAAACATTTGGTTGATCTCTACCAAGCCACCATAAAGGGAAAGGGTAAAGAGGTAGAGACCCATTTTGCTGACTATGATGGTCCAGTGGATATAACCCATTTGGATATGGCAGATTTCTTCACAGATTCTGATGGAAAAATTGATCACTTGATTGGTGATGGAAGTGTCCAAAAATGAATAATGTTGTGTGTTTCTACTATAATTTTATGTTGTATTTTGTATGCTAGTATTATGTTGTATTGTGGAATATGATCTTCTTGTGATGAATAAAATAATCTCTTAATACTTATGAACCTTATTATTTGATAGATTTCAAAGATGAACAGTGAAGATATATGCCTAGTGGATAGTGCAACTACACACACAATTCTTCGTGACAAGAAATATTTCTTGAACTTAAAACTAGCTGAAGCAAATGTGAACACAATATCAGGCACAAAAAATCTTATTGAAGGATCTGGAAGGGCTAGCATTAGTTTGTCAAAGGGAACAATAATTCATTCCAATATTGCTTTGTACTCTAGCAAATCCAAAAGAAATTTGCTTAGTGTCAGAGATATCCGCTTAAATGGATATCACATTGAGACCATTACTGAGAATAGTGTAGAATATCTTTGTATTACCTCTCTTGTTTCAAATAAGAAACAGGTCTTGGAGAAACTCCCTGCTCAAGCTTCTGGGTTATATCAAACGACGATTAGAGCAATTGAATCAAATGCCGTGGTAGACCAGAAAAAATCAGATCCAAAAAACTTTTGGACTTTGGCATGACCGACTTGGTCACCCTGGAACAATAATGATGCGAAGAATCATTGAAGGCTCACATGGACATCCTTTAAAAAATCAGAAGATTCTTCTGCCAAGTGACAATCCATGTACTGCTTGTTCACAAGGTAAATTAATTATCAGACCATCTCCTTCAAAGATCACTGTGAAATCCCCTACATTTCTAGAACGTGTTCAAGGAGATATATGTGGACTAATTCACCCACCATCTGGGCCATTTTATTACTTCATGGTTCTTATTGATGCATCTACTAGATGGTCACACGTGTGTCTACTCTCATCTCGCAACACTGCATTTGCGAGACTTCTGGCTCAGATAATTCGATTACGAGCACAATTTTCTGATTTTCCTATCAAAACTATACGTCTTGATAATGCTGGGGAATTCACATCCAAGGCATTTGATGACTATTGCATGTCAATAGGAATTCATGTTGAACATCCCGTTGCTCACGTGTATACACAGAATGGTTTAGCTGAGTCATTTATCAAACGTACGAATTCTGGATATGTTGCTACTGTCAGCTCCGATCATTGATATGATAATAAGGATTCAATTGTCGATTCTGAATTCTCAACGCGTACCCCCCAATTATGCAAACACAATATGAATGCACTGAAACTATACAATAATGTACATAGTTTTTTTTTTTTTTTTAGAGTTATGGAACGTTAATTACTAGGAAAAATAAACAAATGTACACTTAGTAAAATACACAAATGTTTTATTACATTTTCTTTTAAGTCACATTTTCCACTTCTATTTGAATAGTCCCTTGACTTATTTCTAAATTTAGTGAATTAGAATTTTACAAAATGGCAGGCATATATCATTATCGTATACTAGATCTTATATTTCCGATGGGTCCTTATTGTCATTTGGTTTTCTGATGGGGATTCTATTTTGCGGATATTCTGGATTTCTTATGATGCCGCTATTACGGATATTCTGGATTTCTTATGATGCTGATATTACGGATATTCTGGATTTCTCATTATGCTAATATTATGGATATTGTGAACGGGTATTCTACTGCTGCTATTTATCTCTTATCTATCTATGTGGAGATTCTATAACTATGATCTTTTGAACCTATCTATCAAGCAGTGATCTTACTCTTCTATCACGAAGTATTGATTTATCTTCAACAGGGGTATTATCTACTCAGTCCAACGACATCCTATATTTTATGTCAGAACTTCTGGAAGCATGGTATTTTAAGGACATGGGTATTCTAATCGATCGAGGAGTAATACGGGAATAAATCTGGGCAGAATGCCCAGTTTTGGACAGATTGTAATTATAAACTTCTAATGGTCACGACCCCAAATTTCGACTTCAAAAATTTTGGGCTCGAGACCGGCCTCTAGGCCTCTTCATAATTAAATAGAGCTCTAGCGGAAGCAAACATAGCTTATTTCTGTTTATATATTGAAGTCTACATAAATCTTGAAATGTTATTACATTGAAGGCATAACTCTTCTAATGTTCTACATATCTAACAATTATCTACTCCTCATTTGCATCAAGAAGATAATCTTTATCTTCTATTGAAATGTTTTGTTCTTCTAAGGGTTCTGTAATAGCCTATCATCGTCACTTCGTGTAACGCCCCGAATATCTAAAACATCAAATCCGGAACAGTAAATTTTTTTTTTTTAAATAATTATAATAGTAGCTAAATCTTACATGATCTCGGGCTATAAATCTTAATGGATAACTCTGAATAGACGGTAAAATTTAAACCGAATACAAAACTTATTAAACTTTGCACAACCCACACTATCTCAAACACCAACATACTTGGTACATGCACCAAGGTTTTCAAATGGACAAGAACTCACAAAGAAAATATATACATAAAGGGGAAGATCCAAAGCTATAACTCCAAGCTTGCTAACCCCCAATTTGATCCAATGCTGAATTTCCTGGAAAAGAAAACATCTTTGGCTACGTTCATATATTGAACGCACCCGAGATGCATGGAGACATCCCGGTCAGTATAAAACTGGTGTGAGTAAAAAAAACCTGAGTCCCAAAATAATCCATGAACAAACAAAGAGGAGGAATAAAAAAAAAGTATCCAAACAAGATATAAGTTTCAAGAATATTAAATGGCATAACACATTCAATGTAATAAATAAACTTCCACATTCCACATCAATAATTAAATTTTTACATTCAACAACGAAATAATCACTATTCTCAGCCTTACGCAAATGGAACATTAATCCAAGTAATCACAATTCTCAGCTATATGAGAATAAAACATTAATTCAAGTAATCACAATTCTCAGCCATATGAGAATAAAACATTAATTCAAGTAATCACAATTCTCAGCCACTTGAGAATAAAACATTAATTCAAGTAATCACTATCAAGTAAAAATGCTTTACTTAAATATACTTCAACAATATAAGAGAAAAATACTTACTCACGATATGTGAGCACACAAGGGTAAGATCTTTACTCACCTCGATATCTTAATGGAAATAAAGTTCCTTTATAATAAAGCCGGTAGATCACGATCCCTACAATTAATAATAATTGAATGACAATTAAGTCTAAAATCACAGTGTAGGGGCAAAATAGTAATTATGCTCTTTCAATGGCATTTTAGTAATTTTAGCACATAGGTGTTTCAACTTCAAGATTATGATCCTCTCATCATTCTGCGGCTAAAAGGCGCCAACGGTAAATATACTACACATTTTTAAAAATAAAAACAATTTTTTTTCTACAACAATAGGTAATAGGGCTATCATTCCAAAATATACCCAATTATAAGAATGTATACTTGAACTACTCTCAATATAATTAAAATACCATAAGGGTGTTTGTACATTTTCCCCGTAGATGTAAAATGATTTTACAAATATTTAGCGCGATCAAATGACCCTTTTTTGAAAGATTGGGGCAATTCTGCAAATACACTAAAGTACATGGATTTTACAAAATATTCTAAAAATGGTTCCATTCATGTTTCAAAAGATAATAAATAGCATAACAAGTCATATGCTTGAAACCGCGACCCAATCCGATGTCGGTAGGCTTCTATACATCCATTCAAAGTTCTGGGGGTATAAATGTAATTTTTCGGAAATATAATTCTGGGCAGAATATGCCCTGTTCGGCAGCCTTAAATTCAAAACTTCTAAGTGCCATAACTCTCTCATCCTTCAACCTTTTAAAGTGAAATCAGTGTCTATCTTGAGTGAAATTTCGTGGGGAATCCAAATCCAAAGTCGGTTTTACCAGAACCGCATCACAAAATTCTGAAATTACCATTTTACCCTTTTCTAAGAAACTCAAATAAATCCCAAACGGTACAATAAAAATAAAAACTGTTTTGAGGGTAGTTCTATATGTATTTATGGAGATTACATTCAAAATTTGAGAGCTAGAACTTATAAGAATAAAGAGATATCCTAATATTTCCATTTTAGGCCGAATCGGGTATATACTTGAGTTTTCTAACTTTAGCTCAAGAAATCCATGTAACTACTTCTAGATTTACAACCTAGAAGCTATAAATCACATAAAATTAAAAGGGGGAATATTACATACTCACCAAAATAACTCCAAATAGAGTTCCAAGCACACCTTTAGAAAGCCTTCACCAAGGTCTACAAGCTTTCCAAACCAAATCTAGCCAAAAATGGGTATGAGCAAACACCATGAAAAGTCAACGGCCCTTGACCGTGATTTTGAAGGTACCCACGTGTAGCCACCGACGTGCTCTACAACTTTTACGTTGGACATTTTAAGTGATTTGGTCCTTAAGACCTCCAAAATGAAGAAAGAATGAAGGAAAACCCATGGAGGATGAGAGTGAGAGAGTTCACTGCCAAAAAGGAAAAGGAAGAAGAAAGAAAAAAGAAAAAGAAAAGAAAGAGAAAGTGTTTGCCGAGAATTGGGGTTGGGGGGTTTTAATTTGTGTGGTGTTGGGTCTATGAGGGTGGGGCCCACACCACATCACAACTTATAAATTTATATTATGTGTTTGCACACATACATATCACTCATTAATATACACATATGTTTGCACACATACATATCACTCATTAATATACACATATGTATCTATTTAACATCCCAAGTGAATTAAATATGGTCACATTCCATTCTCCCAAATACATTTGCACATATAAATTATTTATGTAGTGCTACAATAATAGTACCAAATAGTATTTTACTAGGTACAAATCAAACCCTTATTATAACACTAGTCATATAATGATTAATCATCATACCTAAGTGGTTCACCATATGACACCAATATATCCAACTCAAATAAAAATAATATAAATAAATGCTACCTAACCTTACATAAAGGTACAATTAAAGTCACATATGATCTCACAAGGGTAGCAAATATTCTAATTAAATGCTTAAAATTTTCTGAGATATTACAATCTACCCTCCTTAAAAGAATTTCGTCCGCGAAATTCAGTCACACAACAAGACATACAATGATATATAATGTAAATATCTTATCCACTGTTACAGGTAACATTATCCTTGTGTCATCGGTCTTATCACCAAAGGACACAAATGCCACTTGGGCCAATCAACAACCATATCCGCCTTACCTATAATACGTGTCATCAGTTTCACCTGTAATATATCAACCCTCGATTCGGGTAGCTATATCATTCTTGAAATCACAATACATTAGTACCTTTTGACTTTCAAAAACATCTTAAAAAAAAATACATTGATTGTTTTTGTCTTTTGAAATTGTCCTTGAAGAGAAAAACGAAATTATTTGGTTTTTCTTGAATAAATTTCTTTGAACACTTTTGAAAACAATCTTCTGAAGACAATCATTTAAAACACCGGTGAAAACCATCTCTTAAAGAGAACCTTTGAAAACACTTTGGAAACCAAAATTCACGGGTAGAACCCATTTCAATTCATCCGCTTTCTGTTTGTGCCACTCCTAATGAGGGTAGTTTCCTTCTTCGAAAATATCTTTGAAAACACATTGATCGTTTTTGTCTTTTGAAAATACTTTATCTTCCGCGAGTGTTGGATCCCATACACCCTCTTCCCATACAAGAATGGACTAGATTCTCACGGCTCAAGAGAGGGCACGGCTCATGTCCACACACTCCGGACTTTCAAAAAATAGTTATCTCTCCTCCGACAATGTGGGATCCCATACACCTTCTTCCCATACAGGAGTCTAGTCTCCCACGGCTCATGAGAAGGCACGGCTCATGTCCACACACTTCGGTAGCGGGCTGCAATGCAATGGATGTAATAATGAGATGTAATGTTATGAGTGTGATGCAATGCGATGCATATGATCCAATGCCATGGTAAATGTTGTAATACTCTTACATCACAAGCATACCCCAAGGACATGCCTTTAGCATTCCAAGGATATATCATTACATCACTTTAGATGCTCATATAACGTAACTTTTTCGAATTCACAACTGCCAAGTTTTAAATGCGTCCTCTGTGCATTTCCAAGAATACAATCCAATCAGTAAGTAAACACTGTCAAGTAGCATTTTATTAAACGCACAACTAACATTAACTACTCCTTTAGAGCGTACATTTGCACTAAATTGTGCAACCAAACCACGGTTATCAAAGTAATTCAAATGACATCGCCAAAACATAATTTCTAAGTTGTGTATCGCGGTATTCCAAAAAATACCCAAGTCAATTTGTTACCTGCGTAGCACAACCATACTAATTCTTGATAATTTAAATAACAAGATACATGCCACAAGTTCAAATTTAGCATCAAGAATAATCGTTAATCGATGCTAATCAAAGGCCATTTATATAGCACAATCATACAATCAAATATTTATTCCTCATTTACACTTAACACTTTATCTTAAATATAAGATATGTCACACAAGCACTAGGTAAATACAACATTTATTTGCTACGCAACCACAATCACAAAGTATGTAAACCAAGTTACATAGTACGAGAATATATTCCATGTACTTTTCACAAAACACATAATCCTTAGTGTACACACAAAAAAAAAAAAAAAAAAAAACTACAAGTACCATGGAATCAATACCATAGCGATCAATTTGACAGTTATCATGCACTAGTTACTCAAAAGTAATACGTTGTAAACCGTTAACAAGTAACATGCAACATAACAAGCTGTTATTCACATAAGCTCACACATGCATAGCATTTAGTAAACAACATATGAGCCACTAAATAAATTTAGAGCTCACACATCGTGCTACAACCCCAAAGAATTTAGGCGCATCTAGCATATAAATAAATATCACTAGATATTCAACATGTAAGCACATAATCTCAAAAACAAGTAAACATGTCATCAAGTAAGCGAGAATCCTGAAATAAACTTCCATCCTAAAGGACACACCCACTTGCTCCTAAAGGACACACCCACTGGCTTCTAAAAGAAAATAATAAGCCCAATAAACTCCCATCGTCCCTAGGTATTCTAACCTGGTAAGCTTTGATACCATTCTGTAACGCCCCGAATATCTAAAACATCAAATCCGGAACAGTAAATTTTTTTTTTTTAAATAATTATAATAGTAGCTAAATCTTACATGATCTCGGGCTATAAATCTTAATGGATAACTCTGAATAGTCGGTAAAATTTAAACCGAATACAAAACTTATTAAACTTTGCACAACCCACACTATCTCAAACACCAACATACTTGGTACATGCACCAAGGTTTTCAAATGGACAAGAACTCACAAAGAAAATATATACATAAAGGGGAAGATCCAAAGCTATAACTCCAAGCTTGCTAACCCCCAATTTGATCCAATGCTGAATTTCCTGGAAAAGAAAACATCTTTGGCTACGTTCATATATTGAACGCACCCGAGATGCATGGAGACATCCCGGTCAGTATAAAACTGGTGTGAGTAAAAAAAACCTGAGTCCCAAAATAATCCATGAACAAACAAAGAGGAGGAATAAAAAAAAAGTATCCAAACAAGATATAAGTTTCAAGAATATTAAATGGCATAACACATTCAATGTAATAAATAAACTTCCACATTCCACATCAATAATTAAATTTTTACATTCAACAACGAAATAATCACTATTCTCAGCCTTACGCAAATGGAACATTAATCCAAGTAATCACAATTCTCAGCTATATGAGAATAAAACATTAATTCAAGTAATCACAATTCTCAGCCATATGAGAATAAAACATTAATTCAAGTAATCACAATTCTCAGCCACTTGAGAATAAAACATTAATTCAAGTAATCACTATCAAGTAAAAATGCTTTACTTAAATATACTTCAACAATATAAGAGAAAAATACTTACTCACGATATGTGAGCACACAAGGGTAAGATCTTTACTCACCTCGATATCTTAATGGAAATAAAGTTCCTTTATAATAAAGCCGGTAGATCACGATCCCTACAATTAATAATAATTGAATGACAATTAAGTCTAAAATCACAGTGTAGGGGCAAAATAGTAATTATGCTCTTTCAATGGCATTTTAGTAATTTTAGCACATAGGTGTTTCAACTTCAAGATTATGATCCTCTCATCATTCTGCGGCTAAAAGGCGCCAACGGTAAATATACTACACATTTTTAAAAATAAAAACAATTTTTTTTCTACAACAATAGGTAATAGGGCTATCATTCCAAAATATACCCAATTATAAGAATGTATACTTGAACTACTCTCAATATAATTAAAATACCATAAGGGTGTTTGTACATTTTCCCCGTAGATGTAAAATGATTTTACAAATATTTAGCGCGATCAAATGACCCTTTTTTGAAAGATTGGGGCAATTCTGCAAATACACTAAAGTACATGGATTTTACAAAATATTCTAAAAATGGTTCCATTCATGTTTCAAAAGATAATAAATAGCATAACAAGTCATATGCTTGAAACCGCGACCCAATCCGATGTCGGTAGGCTTCTATACATCCATTCAAAGTTCTGGGGGTATAAATGTAATTTTTCGGAAATATAATTCTGGGCAGAATATGCCCTGTTCGGCAGCCTTAAATTTAAAACTTCTAAGTGCCATAACTCTCTCATCCTTCAACCTTTTAAAGTGAAATCAGTGTCTATCTTGAGTGAAATTTCGTGGGAAATCCAAATCCAAAGTCGGTTTTACCAGAACCGCATCACAAAATTCTGAAATTACCATTTTACCCTTTTCTAAGAAACTCAAATAAATCCCAAACGGTACAATAAAAATAAAAACTATTTTGAGGGTAGTTCTATATGTATTTATGGAGATTACATTCAAAATTTGAGAGCTAGAACTTATAAGAATAAAGAGATATCCTAATATTTCCATTTTAGGCCGAATCGGGTATATACTTGAGTTTTCTAACTTTAGCTCAAGAAATCCATGTAACTACTTCTAGATTTACAACCTAGAAGCTATAAATCACATAAAATTAAAAGGGGGAATATTACATACTCACCAAAATAACTCCAAATAGAGTTCCAAGCACACCTTTAGAAAGCCTTCACCAAGGTCTACAAGCTTTCCAAACCAAATCTAGCCAAAAATGGGTATGAGCAAACACCATGAAAAGTCAACGGCCCTTGACCGTGATTTTGAAGGTACCCACGTGTAGCCACCGACGTGCTCTACAACTTTTACGTTGGACATTTTAAGTGATTTGGTCCTTAAGACCTCCAAAATGAAGAAAGAATGAAGGAAAACCCATGGAGGATGAGAGTGAGAGAGTTCACTGCCAAAAAGGAAAAGGAAGAAGAAAGAAAAAAGAAAAAGAAAAGAAAGAGAAAGTGTTTGCCGAGAATTGGGGTTGGGGGGTTTTAATTTGTGTGGTGTTGGGTCTATGAGGGTGGGGCCCACACCACATCACAACTTATAAATTTATATTATGTGTTTGCACACATACATATCACTCATTAATATACACATATGTATCTATTTAACATCCCAAGTGAATTAAATATGGTCACATTCCATTCTCCCAAATACATTTGCACATATAAATTATTTATGTAGTGCTACAATAATAGTACCAAATAGTATTTTACTAGGTACAAAACCAAACCCTTATTATAACACTAGTCATATAATGATTAATCATCATACCTAAGTGGTTCACCATATGACACCAATATATCCAACTCAAATAAAAATAATATAAATAAATGCTACCTAACCTTACATAAAGGTACAATTAAAGTCACATATGATCTCACAAGGGTAGCAAATATTCTAATTAAATGCTTAAAATTTTCTGAGATATTACACTTCGTCACCTGAAAAGGGTTTTAAAAATATGTGGAGAGTGTGAGCTGAAGGCTCAGTGAATGAACATAACCTTGGAATAATCACTTAAAAGGTTTGTCTTTTTAGAATAGATAAGATAATAACATTAAAATTTCATGCAATAAAATAAAAATATAATGACAGGTTCTATTTGCATGGAAAACATCATCTTTACATAAATGTCAAATTACCAACCACCCACTCACACACACGTTCCTTTCATTACATGGCACAGTGATCAAAGTACAACCCTGCTAGTCGGGTTCATGGGTCCACAGGACCAGCCACTTGGGCTCATTTCATCGCATACATAGGCTATACTTTATAATTTGTTGTGGTAGTAATTGACACTTTAAATAAATGAACAATTTAAATGATGGCATTTCAGAAGATACATGACATTGAAATAAATTGACACAATGAGTTTTGAATGCTAAAACCCTTCCAGGAACCAAGAAAAATGTTCCGAAAATAACTTTAGTAATTTTGATACTTTACATATTATAGTAAAATTTACTCATTATATATTGAGTTAATATAGAGTTTGAGAAAAGGTAATAAACACTCACATATAGAGTTGAGTTAAATACAGGATACGAACACTCACCTTGGTGACTTAGGATTTGATCACGGTTTCAAGCTTAGTACTTCTAATTATGTTTATTTCCATATGAAGTATTAATTTTTCAGTTTCTAATAATTCTTATTGTAATAACCCAAAAAAAAAAAATAAAATAAAATAAAATAAAATAATAATAATAATAATAATAATTGTGCATTTATATATTATATTTGCAACACATGTGGGACCGTGTGTGCTTATTAATTGGTACCTTTATATAGGGTAATGTATTATTTGGCATATTGAGTTAATTTAATCTCAATTGATTTGGACACTAGGTTTGGTTGGACCTATGGGTTTAATATAGTGAACCTTTTGGGTATGATTGTAAGTCATTTAATGACTTACACATAAATAGTGGAACACTAGTGTACACTTATATAAATAAAATAAATGCATATAAGTATATTTGGGAGAATTTGATGTGATTATATTTGGTTTATTTGAGGTGTTAATAGGATAAATATCTGTGTATATATGCAGTGTATGTGTGCATTTGTTGGTGATGGACAAGTCAAAAGACTTGACACTTGTGGACCCCCCACCACCCATTTAAAACATCATCACTACACCCCCCTTCCCCATTTTTTCTCACGCAGCTATCTCTCTCTCCTCCTTTTTCTTTTTCTTTTTTTTTTTTTTTTCTTTCTTTCTTCTTCCTCTCTCTCTCGGCAGTGAGCTCTCTTTCCCCTTCCATGGCCATTTTTACTTTTTCTCCATTTTGGAGATCTTAGAGGCATTTTCGTTCAAAATGTCCAACATGAAAGTTGTAGAGCTCGATGAGATCTACGTGTGGGTACCCTCGGATCGTCGAGAGGACGTCGTTGACTTTTCGTGGTGGTTGCCCAAACCCACTTTGGCTAGGGATGGCTTAAGACAGATTGTAGAGCTCGGTTGGGGCTCCCTAATGGTGCTATTGGAATTCTTTTTGGAGTTATTTTTGGTAGTGTGATTTCGTCAAATCCACTAAGGTGGGGTTTACTTCCTTTCTAGTACCCTTAGCTTGGATTATTGTCTAAATTTATGGCTTATAGAAATTCTATAAAATCAAGAATGTGATATACATACTTGTTGAATGGGTTAATTTATTTGTAGTTAACTAGATGAAAAATTAGTGCATGTGTGCTTATGAGGCTAGTTATGGTATACCATGAGTGGTATTTGGTAATATAATTTTAGTATAATTTTTGGGGGAATTATATTATTATTATTATTATTTATTTATTTGACATGTTAGATGTTAAAATGGGTGGTATTAGTGTAGTAGATTTGTGTTGATGGTGCTTTGTGTAATACCTCTACACATAATTGTTTGGTAGTGTAATTTAAATATAAATTTAGATTACTTAGTATTTTAGTACCCTCTCTTGGTTGGTTATTAAATTTAAGATTATGTCACCTAAGTATGTTTGTGGTGCATTTGTAGGTGTCTATATATATATACACATATTGTTGTATATGGAGTTGGGTTAATGGCTTTTAGAATTAAAGTTGGGCAAGAGCTCTCATTAAGAATAAAAGACTAATTGTGAATCTTGTAGATCACCTATGGTAAACTAGTGTTACCATTTTAGTGTTAGAATTGTTAGATCGAGTTCTTGGATTTTGAAAGGGGTACACGGTGCTAGGTGGACCGGATATTTAATTAATAAGGCTATTGATTAAGAATTATTATTAGCATATCATATTGTGGGTTGTTGTCGGCTTTGGTCCGATTATTGGGTTTGAAGTTATATTTGTATTTTCTTGCTTAATATAAATACTAAGTGATTTATTACGAATTGTGGTGCTGCACACTTTGGTTAATAGCTATAAGTTAATTGTGCTGTTAAAGGTATACTGACATGTCTTTGAGCGGGATCCTAGATTGGCAGTAGTGAGCACTTGATTAATATATGTATATAGATATCTATATATATGTATTAGCTCACCCCCACACAGTCTTTGCAGGTTCCGTTACCGGATTATGGAGCTTAAAGAATTTGATCATGAGGTTGCCTACTTCGAAAGCAAATATTTACATTTATTCTTTGATTCGATCAATTGTAATTATTTACATTTCTTTCTTTTAGTAGATTAAAAGGACAAAAATGTTTTATTTGATTAATTAATCTGTTGGGCATTTGTTTAGCCCTTTTGTAAATTTTGTGTAACAAACTTGGGGTTCTTTTTGAAAAATTGTTACATTGAGGCCTTGATGAGTTATTTTGTGAAGGACATTTTAAAGGATAATGGTCATACGTTGGTTTTGATTTAAAAACTTTAACAACCTCATTGTTATTTTTTTTTTAAAAGCTCTTTGAAATGTTGCTCAAGCGAGTACTGTACAGTGTGGCAGCTTAGTTTTACTTCTTAACCTCTTGGGTCCGTTGACCACTTTTGTCCTGTTCGGAATCCATGTAGGATTCCTTGTTGCTTCCGCTTCATTAGATTGGTCCACGTGAGACCTTTGCCTTATATTTAACTCTTTGACCTTGCCTTCGTGTATTTAGTTTTCGGGGTGTTACAGAATGGTATCAGAGCTAACCGGGTTAGAATACCTACGGACTATGGGAGTTATTTGGGCCTATGATAGGCGTATCGAAGTAAGTAGGTGTGTCTTGAATATGATGAAAATTATTTCTGGTTGCTCACTTACCTGATTATATGTTCACGTGCTTATGTGCTTACATGATAAATATTTAGTAATATTTATTAACATGGTAGATGGGATAAAATCTCTCAAAACCATGCTGTAGCGTGTGAGCTCTAAATTTATTTAGTTGCTCGGATAATTGTTTTATGCGTTGGAAATACTATGTGTACGTTAATTATGTGAATAGCAACTTTTTATTTAATAGCGGTTGCTAAGTGTTATTTTTATGTAACTAGTGCGTATAAATAGGTTATAAAACTAACTATTTTGTGGTACTTGTAATTCTCGTGAGTACACTAAGAATTCCGTGTCTTGTTTGAAATACATGGAATTTATTCATGTGCTATGTAACTTAATTTACGTACTATGTGATTGTGCTTACATGTCAAGCCCAAGCCTTAGGTGCCTCGTGCATGGGCGACCTATATTATATGGAAGAGAATGTGTTAGTTATTTTGTATTCCTTGGAGACATGTGGATGATGAGTTAAGGTATTCTCTAAAATAATATTTTACGTGTTGATTGCCTTGAGGTTGACTACTGAAGAATTCTTTAGAATTTATGAGAATGTAGAAATAGAAATCGCTATAATTGAATAAAAAAAAAAAAATTCTAAAGCTTGAGGAATCAGTTTCATTTAACTGAGGAATATAGTGATGAGTATTTTTATGTGATTAGGGATTGAAAATCCTTTATGAACTACCTCTTGAAGGAATTACTTGTTTAATGGAGGTAGGGATTTTGTGCATCGAAAGGTAAGAGGCAATGCAATGAATGTTGAGGTGAAGAATTGATTTTAGAAGTTACCATTCTCTACGAAAAGTTTTGGGTAAATCTCAAGTGAGCACCAGTTAATGTTTATTCTTTTTCCTAAATTTTTAACTTTTGGCACGTATCTTGTTTTTTTAATTATTAGCATTTTGTATGGTTGTGCTACGCAGGTGACGGTATTTTTGAATACCGTATTACAACATTGAGGAGTTATGGGTTGAATTACATTGATGATTATCTATTGGGTGCGTGATTTAGTGTACATCCACGCTCTAAAGAAATAGTTGATGTCAGATGTGCGTTTAATAGAATGCTACTTGACAGTGCTTATTTAGCGATTCCTTAGTGATTGAAATATATATCCTTGAAAATGTGCATATGACGCATTGGGATTTGGAATATTCATGATTTACAGTCAATTACATATCATTGCATCACGCTCATTGCATTGCATCTCATTATTGCATCCACTTCATTGCAACCCGCTGCCGGATTGTGTGGACTTGAGCCGTGCCTTCTCTTGAGCCGTGGGAGACTAGACTCCTGTATGGGAAGAGGGTGTATGGGATCCCACATTATCGGAGGGGAGGTTATTGATTTCGGAAAAATCGGAGTGTGTGGACTTGAGCCGTGCCTTCCCTTGAGCCGTGAGAATCTAGTTCCTTCTCGTATGGGAGGAGGGTGTATGGGATCCAACACTTACGGGAGAAAATGGGTTTTCAAAAAAAAAAAAAAAAAAAAAAGAATGATTATTATTTTTTTTTTCTTCCAAATATGTTTTCAAAAGACGAAAACGACTAATGTGTTGCAATTTCAGGTATGACATGGCTATCTGATTTGAGGATTGATACAGGTTCTTGTGGAGTAGTGATGTAACAATAACGGATTGCTTGGACATCCGTTATTATTGTTGACTTCCGTAAATTACATGAAATTATGTGAACAAGGTCTTAGTCCATTGGGTGGAGACATGTTCCTATTTCATATACATTTGAGTAAGCTTTATCTTACATAACAGGTATTACAGGTGAAGTGGATATGGTCGTTGATTGGCCCAAGTAATATCTATTTATTTCGGTAAAGAAGATCGAGGTAACATTAGATGTAATGATGGATATGGTTTTGATATTTACGATGATGTATGTTAGGTTATGTGACTGAATTTCGGGACGAAATTCTTTTAAGGGGGAAAGAATGTAATAACCCAAAAAAAAAAAAAAAAAAAAATAATAATAATAATAATAATAATAATAATAATTGTGCATTTATATATTATATTTGCAACACATGTGGGACCGTGTGTGCTTATTAATTGGTACCTTTATATAGGGTAATGTATTATTTGGCATATTGAGTTAATTTAATCTCAATTGATTTGGACACTAGGTTTGGTTGGACCTATGGGTTTAATATAGTGAACCTTTTGGGTATGATTGTAAGTCATTTAATGACTTACACATAAATAGTGGAACACTAGTGTACACTTATATAAATAAAATAAATGCATATAAGTATATTTGGGAGAATTTGATGTGATTATATTTGGTTTATTTGAGGTGTTAATAGGATAAATATCTGTGTATATATGCAGTGTATGTGTGCATTTGTTGGTGATGGACAAGTCAAAAGACTTGACACTTGTGGACCCCCCACCACCCATTTAAAACATCATCACTACACCCCCCTTCCCCATTTTTTCTCACGCAGCTATCTCTCTCTCCTCCTTTTTCTTTTTCTTTTTTTTTTTTTTTCTTTCTTTCTTCTTCCTCTCTCTCTCGGCAGTGAGCTCTCTTTCCCCTTCCATGGCCATTTTTACTTTTTCTCCATTTTGGAGATCTTAGAGGCATTTTCGTTCAAAATGTCCAACATGAAAGTTGTAGAGCTCGATGAGATTTACGTGTGGGTACCCTCGGATCGTCGAGAGGACGTCGTTGACTTTTCGTGGTGGTTGCCCAAACCCACTTTGGCTAGGGATGGCTTAAGACAGATTGTAGAGCTCGGTTGGGGCTCCCTAATGGTGCTATTGGAATTCTTTTTGGAGTTATTTTTGGTAGTGTGATTTCGTCAAATCCACTAAGGTGGGGTTTACTTCCTTTCTAGTACCCTTAGCTTGGATTATTGTCTAAATTTATGGCTTATAGAAATTCTATAAAATCAAGAATGTGATATACATACTTGTTGAATGGGTTAATTTATTTGTAGTTAACTAGATGAAAAATTAGTGCATGTGTGCTTATGAGGCTAGTTATGGTATACCATGAGTGGTATTTGGTAATATAATTTTAGTATAATTTTTGGGGGAATTATATTATTATTATTATTATTTATTTATTTGACATGTTAGATGTTAAAATGGGTGGTATTAGTGTAGTAGATTTGTGTTGATGGTGCTTTGTGTAATACCTCTACACATAATTGTTTGGTAGTGTAATTTAAATATAAATTTAGATTACTTAGTATTTTAGTACCCTCTCTTGGTTGGTTATTAAATTTAAGATTATGTCACCTAAGTATGTTTGTGGTGCATTTGTAGGTGTCTATATATATATATATACACATATTGTTGTATATGGAGTTGGGTTAATGGCTTTTAGAATTAAAGTTGGGCAAGAGCTCTCATTAAGAATAAAAGACTAATTGTGAATCTTGTAGATCACCTATGGTAAACTAGTGTTACCATTTTAGTGTTAGAATTGTTAGATCGAGTTCTTGGATTTTGAAAGGGGTACACGGTGCTAGGTGGACCGGATATTTAATTAATAAGGCTATTGATTAAGAATTATTATTAGCATATCATATTGTGGGTTGTTGTCGGCTTTGGTCCGATTATTGGGTTTGAAGTTATATTTGTATTTTCTTGCTTAATATAAATACTAAGTGATTTATTACGAATTGTGGTGCTGCACACTTTGGTTAATAGCTATAAGTTAATTGTGCTGTTAAAGGTATACTGACATGTCTTTGAGCGGGATCCTAGATTGGCAGTAGTGAGCACTTGATTAATATATGTATATAGATATCTATATATATGTATTATCTCACCCCCACACAGTCTTTGCAGGTTCCGTTACCGGATTATGGAGCTTAAAGAATTTGATCATGAGGTTGCCTACTTCGAAAGCAAATATTTACATTTATTCTTTGATTCGATCAATTGTAATTATTTACATTTCTTTCTTTTAGTAGATTAAAAGGACAAAAATGTTTTATTTGATTAATTAATCTGTTGGGCATTTGTTTAGCCCTTTTGTAAATTTTGTGTAACAAACTTGGGGTTCTTTTTGAAAAATTGTTACATTGAGGCCTTGATGAGTTATTTTGTGAAGGACATTTTAAAGGATAATGGTCATACGTTGGTTTTGATTTAAAAACTTTAACAACCTCATTGTTATTTTTTTTTAAAAGCTCTTTGAAATGTTGCTCAAGCGAGTACTGTACAGTGTGGCAGCTTAGTTTTACTTCTTAACCTCTTGGGTCCGTTGACCACTTTTGTCCTGTTCGGAATCCATGTAGGATTCCTTGTTGCTTCCGCTTCATTAGATTGGTCCACGTGAGACCTTTGCCTTATATTTAACTCTTTGACCTTGCCTTCGTGTATTTAGTTTTCGGGGTGTTACACTTATATTTTGGTATATTTACAGAATGACCCCTAAACTTTTAAAAAGGGTATTTTTGGTCATTCTGGGATTTTGTAAACTCATTATAAATCATTTATATATTCTATAATGATATTATGATAATATATACTGTTTTATAAATTTGTTAATTATAAAACCATAGAATAATAAATCTTACTACTTATCAATTGATTTAAATAAAGGTTTGATTATTTTATCATAGCTATTATATTTCTTAAACTATGGGAAAAATACAAAAATGTTCTTATGGCATTTTATGACCATTAAAAATAGTCCCACACTTAAATTATGGTATTTGGATATGAAAATGGAATTACGGTCCTGTTATGACTATTTTAAAAATAGTGTTAGTAAATCAGTTAGGCCTTGTCAGATTTTAAATTATATAAATAAAAACCCTTATATTTCAGTATTATTCTGTATCATTAGAATATAACAAATAGATATTACAATTAGAAATGTTGGGGTACTAAGTACAAATAACTACTAATTTATTTATATCCTTTGGGTAATAAAATTGGTAAAAGAAAAGTAATACGCTATTAATATTATGATTTTATAAAGAATAATTTAACGAATAAATTCTCACCCTTATGGAGATTATATATGTGCTTTACGACTCAATAGTAACTATTTAAAAAATAGTATTTTAACTTCCAAAATTTGTAGGAAATAATATATAACTCAGAAAAATACCCGTCAATTCCTATAGTCTTAAAATAATGTCTAGTATCATATTTAAAAGTTTGAAAACAATCCGACATTGTCTAAAATACAGCTTATTTGTAGGACCTACGTCTGTGTAGGAAACTCTATTCTTAAGTAAGAACTGCAACGGACTCCAAATTGAGTCTAGTTAGTGATGTTGAACTCAGTGTAGTGTAAAGAACATTATAGTGAAGTAGTTTTAGCATATTTACAGAAATACCCTAGAGAAGCCTTAATTACAGTTTTACACTATTTACAATTAGATATTAAGTGTTTAGTTCCTTTACCTGTATTGATGTAGGAACTATCTCATCGTCAAATCCTAAGTCACCAAGGTGAGTGTTCGTATCCTGTATTTAACTCAACTCTATATGTGAGTGTTTATTACCTTTTCTCAAACTCTATATTAACTCAATATATAATGAGTAAATTTTACTATAATATGTAAAGTATCAAAATTACTAAAGTTATTTTCGGAACATTTTTCTTGGTTCCTGGAAGGGTTTTAGAATTCAAAACTTATTGTGCCAATTTATTTCAATGTCATGTATCTTCTGGAATGCCATCATTTAAATTGTTCATTTATTTAAAGTGTCAATTACTACCACAATAAATTATAAAGTATAGCCTATGTATGCGATGAAATGAGCCCAAGTGGCTGGTCCTGTGG
This sequence comes from Hydrangea macrophylla, assembly GCA_033977485.1. Classification (NCBI taxonomy): domain Eukaryota; kingdom Viridiplantae; phylum Streptophyta; class Magnoliopsida; order Cornales; family Hydrangeaceae; genus Hydrangea; species Hydrangea macrophylla. The sequence goes on from CM066999.1 coordinate 77,311,449, forward strand.
ACCCATGAACCCGACTAGCAGGGTTGTACTTTGATCACTGTGCCGTGTAATGAAAGGAACGTGTGTGTGAGTGGGTGGTTGGTAATTTGACATTTATGTAAAGATGCTGTTTTCCATGCAAATAGAACCTGTCATTATATTTTTATTTTATTGCATGAAATTTTAATCTAAAAAGGCAAACCTTTTAAGTGATTATTCCAAGGTTATGTTCATTCACTGAGCCTTCAGCTCACACTCTCCACATATTTTTAAAACCCTTTTCAGGTGACGAAGTGACGATGATAGGCTATTACAGAACCCTTAGAAGAACAGAACATTTCAATAGAAGATAAAGATTATCTTCTTGATGCAAATGAGGAGTAGATAATTGTTAGATATGTAGAACATTAGAAGAGTTATGCCTTCAATGTAATAACATTTCAAGATTTATGTAGACTTCAATATATAAACAGAATTAAGCTATGTTTGCTTCCGCTAGAGCTCTATTTAATTATGAAGAGGCCTAGAGGCCGGTCTCGAGCCCAAAATTTTTGAAGTCGAATTTTGGGGTCGTGACAGTTGGTATTTATAAAACAAGTAATAAAATTAATAATAAAGCAAGCACACAAACAAAAGGGACTCAAATATTTCAGGTGGTTCGGCAATTTGCCTACGTCCACTGCGGAGGGAGTTGTATTATTACCTCAGAAAATAGTATATCTCAGGCACTTGAACTATCAGCGTATTACAACACACTAATATTTTCCTCACTTTCTCTTTTTCTCTTCTCTGGATCTCTAAGTCTTCTGCGTATATTTCTTCATTGAGCTGATGCTCAATTTTTAGACATTCATTAATGTAGTGATAGGCTTTGTAGACATACATTAATGTAGTGATAGGCTTTGTAGACATACATTAATGTAGTGATAGGCTTTATAGACATCCATTAATGTAGTGATACATAATGGACACATTTTATAACACTCCCCCTTGAATGTCTATAACTTATATTATTGAATAAATGGCTCCCCCTCATGTTGGCACCAGTATGATTTTATGAAAGCTCTTGGAGTCGGCGCATCCCAATATTATACACTAGCTTCTTGAATGTTGAAGTTGATATTGCCTTGGTGAATAAATCTGCAAAATTGTCAATGGAGCGTATCTGCTGAACATTGATTTCACCTTCCTCTTGGAGTTCATGTGTATGGAAGAATTTTGGTGAGATGTGTTTAGTTCTATCACTTTTAATAAATCCCCCTCTGATTTGTGCCACACATGCAGCATTATCTTCATAGAGTGTTGTCGGGATATCTTTGATAGACGATAAGTTACATGATTTTCGAATATGTTGGATCATAGATCTCAACCAAACACATTCACGACTGGCCTCATGCAGTGCAATGATTTCAGAATGATTTGAAGAAGTGGCTGTCAATGTTTGCTTCACAGATCGCCATGAGATGGCAGTATTACCACAAGTAAATACATAGCCTGTTTGAGATCGAGCCTTGTGTGGATCAGAGAGATAACCAGCATCGACATATCCAACTAATGGTGATTTGGATCCTTTTGAATAAAATAATCCCAAATCAATTGTACCACGAAGATAGCGAAAAATGTGCTTGATACCATTCCAATGTCTTCGAGTTGGTGCTGAGCTAAATCTTGCAAGCAGATTGATAGAAAAAGCGATATCTGGTCGGGTACAATTTGCCAAATACATAAGAGCACCAATACCGCTCAGATATGGTACTTCAGGACCAAGTAACTCTTCATTATCATCACGAGGACGATAGGGATCCTTCTTTACATCAAGTGACCGGACTACCATAGGAGTACTCAATGGATGAGCATTGTCCATATAGAAACGTTTCAAAATTTTCTCCGTATATGAGGATTGATGTAAGAGAATTCCTTCGGGGAAATGCTTGAGTTGTAATCCAAGACAAAATTTTGTCTTTCCAAGATCTTTCATCTCAAATTCCCTTTTCAGATAATCAGCTGTTCTTGTGAGCTCATCGGAAGTGCCAACAAGATTAAGATCATCAACATATACTGCATTGATTGCAAAATCGGATTTTGATCTCTTGATGAAGACGCATGGACATATAGCATTATTTATATATCCTTCTTTCAATAAATATTGGCTCAAGCGATTATACCACATGCGTCCGGATTGCTTTAATCCGTATAGAGATTTTTGCAATTTAATGGAGTACATATCTCGTGGTTTTGACTTACATGATTCAGGCATGTTGAATCCTTCGGGGATCCTCATATGTATATCATTATCTAGTGATCCATACAAATATGCTGTAACCACGTCCAGTAAGCACATATCAAGTCCTTCAGACATTGATAGGCTTATCAAAAATCGAAATGTAATTGCATCCATTACCGGGGAATATGTTTCATCGTAATCGATGCCAGGTCTCTGTGAGAAACCTTGTGCTACAAGTCGGGCCTTGTATCGCACAATCTCATTTTGCTCATTACGTTTCCGTACAAATACCCATTTGTACCCAACGGGACTTACATCTTCAGGTGTAGGGACTACAGGCCCAAACACTTCCCATTTTTCTAATGTGTTTAACTCAGTTTGTATGGCCTCTTCCCACTTTGGCCAATCAATTCTATGTCGACATTCTTCCACATTTTGTGGTTCAGGATCCTCATCACTTTGGGTGATGTCTAGTGCTACTGTAAAGGCAAATATGTGATCAATGACCGTGCCATTACGATCCCACATATTTCCAGTGGACATATAGTTTATCGAGATCTCTTTATTCTCAAATACTTGTGCCTCTTCATGGGCTACTTGTTCCTCTCCAGGGGAACCCTGTTGACCAACGTTGGATTTATCAAGTATTTTTATAGCTCTTTTTGAGATCTCTATATGAGTTTCCACTTTGTTAATATGTCCTTTTATTTTTCTCTTCCGAGGAACCTTATCCTTTGCACCACTAGGTCTACCACGTTTCAATCGTGCCGTAGACTCATCTACCGCTGCACTACCAGATTGTCCTCTTGGGACTTCAATTCTTGCTGGAGTGTTTACAACCGGTATATGTGATTTTATCACTTTCTTTGCATCAGTGAATGCATCAGGCAATTGATTTGCAACCTTTTGCAAATGAATGATCCTTTGAACTTCAAGTTCACATTGATTGGTGCGAGGATCAAGATGAGACATTGCCAATGTATTCCAAGAAATTTCATGCTGAGCTTCAGGTTTCAGCTTTTCTCCCCCTAATGGTGGGAATACGGTCTCATCAAAATGACAGTCTGCAAACCGTGCAGTAAAAGGATCACCAGTTAGGGGTTCAAGATATCTTATTATAGATGGTGAATCAAAACCAACGTAAACTCCAAGGCGTCTCTGAGGACCCATTTTTGTGCGTTGTGGGGGTGCAATAGGAACTTGCACAGCACAACCAAAAACTCGTAGATGGGAAACATTAGGTGGTTGTCCAAATACAAGTTGTAAAGGGGAGTATTCATGATAAGAAATTGGTCTAATCCGATTTAATGATGCAGCATGTAATATGGCATGACCCCAAGCAGATGCAGGCAGCTTTGTTCTCAAAAGTAAGTGTCACGCCCCGGAAACCGAAGCGCGAGGAAAGAGAAAAAGATAGAGAGAAAAGAATTAAAATTCAATCACAAATGCGGAAGCGACATTGGGATCCCACGGGGATTCCTACAAATATGACTTACTAACATATAAGCCAAAATGGACTTACATGTTAACAAGTCCAACAAAGATGAAAACATTTAAAAACTTACTTAAAAGACTATCCGAACAAGTACTAGTTCAAGGAGAAAGGGAAAATACAATAGATTTGATAAAAGGTCATTTTTAGATAGTTGCTGAATTTTAAAACATCCGTAAGTAACTATATATTTGAAATTTACACATTCTGTCCGCGAAAGTCCATGTAAAATTTGATTCTGCACAACTTTTGTCTAATAACATTTTTTCCAATTCTGCACCATTTGGGCAGAAAATAAAGAAAACAGTAGCAGTTTTTCTATGACAGAAACTTTTGACAGCATTTTTACAACTTGTAGAAATGTTCCCAATTATGCTAAATCCTCAAATTTAAACCTCAATACATGACTAAACAAGTCCTAAATGACATATAACACATGCCTAGACCAAACGGAACTTCATACACTCGAAATTTATTAAAAACGAGAAGTGAAAGAGATAAAGAGAGGAAAAAGGAGAGAGGGAGAGATTGGGAGAGAGATATAGGGAGAGATAGGGAGGGAGATATAAGGGATGTATTCTAAACACACACACATGTGTATTTTCACATTCGGAAATCTTTTAAAAACGTATATATACATAATTTCAACATAAGAAAAAGGAAAGAATATTTGAGAAAGAGAAAGAGATCAAAGAGAGGAGAGGAGGGGAGAGAAAGAGAATGGGAGAGATTTTTGAACATTTCCTTTAAAAACAAAATGGACAAATCCGGCAAGGATTTCATACAAATAGAATGAGTCCAGTAGGGGCAAAACCAAACATAAACGAATCCGGCAAGGATTCCATACAATTACAATGAGTCCGGCAAGGACAAAACCAATCATAAACGAATCCGACAAGGACTCAAATCCACACACATACATAAAACTTTAGAAGAAATGCTATGGTCTCGGAAACATAGTTACATAACATAAATAAAAGGACTAACACTTGTCCATCAAACATACAACAAGACCTTCCGATGACAAAATTATGGACTCCAAACTTTAGAAGTTTAATAAAAGTAATACAACAATTTTCTTGAAGAGCTCTAACTATTATAAACTTCTCAAAGACTAAAATTCACATGAGAACTATGAATTTACATATGTAGACACGAGTCCTCAGAATAGAACAAAATACATCAACGTCTATACATCGGTCACATGTGCCATTTGACCTTATCAAGTTCACCTGAAAAATATTTTGTCGTTTTTATGAGAACGACGGCTCGTAGAAAACATTGTAACAAGTCTATATGCTATCCATGACTAAAATGAAATGAGGTGCAATGAATCGCCACCATGGCTACCATGAAATGTTTAAAGCCGCAAGGCTATGCATGACAAATGCACATCACTCTCCTTACCGGACCATGAGCCACCCACGCATGGAGTGTAGCATACCAACTTCCGGGAGCTACCCGAATATAGTTTGGAGTTTGAATGTTTCTAAGGGTCATTCTCCCTGTCTCACATCACAACCCACGTCCGGATTTCTTAAACCAAAATTCCCACACATGGGGTTTTTCTCTCTTTTTCAAATAAAACCTTTATGTCGTGATATTTGAATGTTTGCCGATTTGGCCTCAATGCATGAAATGTTTAAAATGATAACATAGATGATCCAACAAAATAATGAACACAATAATTCTTGCATGTTGAACATGTAGTAAAGACATCAAGAGTTAAATTAAAATTCATAATATAGCACTCCTAACAAGGATTTCTAAACTAACGTCCTAACATGCTTTTACACATAAAGGGAGCATCCTAGGCACGTCTAGCATCACATAATCAATTATAGAACAACCAAAACATGTAAATTCACAATTAAGCATATAACCCTAAATTTTCAACTTTGGGGAAAACCTAATGCATGCGTCTAAATTATTCTCATAACTTCATTTTAATTACATTTAACACCCCAAACTTTCAACTAGTACAACCAAGGCATATAATTCCACAATTTGGCATACAACCCTTATATTACAACTTTGGAAAAATACCCATTGCATGTGTCTAAATTACCTCCTAGCACATATATATGAACTCAAAACACATTAGGCAAGTGTAACATATATAATTGCACAACGTAAATCTACCTCAAAGCTTAGCTTCCAAAAATCAATGGCAACTCAAGAGACCTAAGCACAACCAAAATAACTTCAAGGCTTGTGCTAGGATCTTGAAGAATGCTTCAAGAATGCACCTCTAATCAAGAACAACCCAAAGTTAGGATAGAAGTCATGAAACTAGTAAACCCTAGGTTGTTAGAGATTGGGAAAACTTACCCACACTAGAAATCCTCCATAGAAATGGTTAGGATGTGAAAGAGATACTCTATATACTCCAAGGAAGCTATAAAAGAGAAGAGAAGCTCAATCAAAACCCAAAATTTCGAAATCTAGTGAAACCCTAGAATTTGGGGGTTTTCTAGAAAGCTTACCAAATGATGATTCCAAGCCCTAGGATGGTTAGAGATGCTAGATAATGAACTCCTTGAGCTTCTCTTGCAATCTTGTAGAAGGAAACCCAAGGGAGAAGAAGAACTTTGGATTTTCTTGGCTCTTGAAGTGTATAGAGAAGAAGAGATGAAGATGAATGCTTCCTACCCAAAACTAACGTTAAAATGAAATGGGGATGAGGGGGTGGCCGGCTATAGTGGTGTGGGGTGGGACCCACATCACTTATTTGGTCAATACTGAATGTTTTGATACCCAAACGGACAGTCTGACCCAACGTGTAACCCCAAAATTAAATGAACACATCCACGGGTACAGAAATTAATTTCTAAAGCATATGAAAGACAAAATAAAATAATTTAACCATGCTCGAAAAAATTTTAATACAGTAAATTAAAATACCAGTCCACACAGAACATGAAAAATTACCCAATTACCCTTATTAAAATTTTGAAACATTACAGTCTACCTCCCTTAAAAGGATTCCGTCCCGGAATCCGGAACGGCAATCACGCAAAGGGTGCAACGACTTGCTCAACCTTAACAACAACAGGGAAGAAGCATAGGAAAACACATAGCATGTAAAGAAGCTTGCACTACTCGGGAAAAAGATGAGGATAACTCTTCCTCGCTTCACTCTCATCCTCCCAAGTCGACTCGAAAATACCATGATGATTCTACTGAATTCTCATCAACAGAATTATCCTACCTCGTAGCACACGGTCCTTCCTCTCTAGGATCTGAACAGGTTGTTCTTATACGAAGCATCTTCACTAAAAGGCAAATTGGTCTAATCAAGCACATAAAACAGTCAGGATTTCTCTGAGTATTTACACATGAAACACATTTTGCACTCTCAATGACTGAGGATTTCATAACTATGCCATCTTCTCAAGGACTTCAAACGATTCAACAAATGCAGCACTAACTTACCACTTGATCAAATGTTGTAACTTAGGACAGCAATCTCAAACACAGGTAGATGACGATGACGGTTGGCATACGATTTCTGACGACTCTGAGCTGAAATCAACTTCTCACAAATTACTTTAATCTTTTCTGAAGTCTCTCTAATCATATCAGGACCATGAAGGATAGTCTCACCTACCTCACCCCAACACAAAGGAGATCAACACGGATGGCCATACAATGCCTCAAATGGTGCCATCTGATAACTGATGTTGGATGCAACCCGGCTAACAGAAGCTTTTCTTCCCAATCACTACTAAGTGTCATAACACTACTATCAACATGTTTTCCCAAAATCAATCAGAATCAAAGGAGTTGAATACCCCATACTTACTGTATATTCTTCCAGGAAGGAAACACAACCTTCGTATCACAGTTAAACACATCAACACTGATACACTACGGCGTCTCATAATCGTACAGACATGAATCATACTATGGGAAACTACGATGTCGGTCACTCTGAATGGTAACGAACGTGTAGATGTGGTCCAAACGATCTACAAGGAACTAAAAGAGTGTTGTCCTTATGCAAAGTTCCTAGAAATGCAGTAATAGGTAATTGAAAATAGTTGTAACAAACCTGTGATTCTCTGGTATCGGTCTTTACCTGCTGGCAATTCAAATAATTTCGACAATGGATTTCTTTAACTTTTTCCACTAATACTGGCGACACAAATCATGGTACATCTTTGTGCCTCCCGGATGTACGGCAAAATGGGAATGGCGGAACTCTTTCAACACATCTCCACGGCAAGCAATGGGAACGGACACTCGGTCTCGAGGTCTCAAACCTCTAATGTCACCAAAATTCCAATCCTGTCCAAAGTCTCCATTAATCATACGGTATGTCAAGGCAATGGTCTCATCATCGAGTTTCTGGATTGCTAACAACTTCGAGTCAGAACTTTCGATTACACATTTAAGTCAAATGCGGAAATTTGGGCAAAAGCCTCCGAACCACAATTCTTAAAGTCATCACAACATCTAAGTATTCTCCACTCTTGCACCGGTAAATACACTAGGGTACGCGCAAGTCTCAACATTTTCCACTCTTGCATAGGTAAGAAAGTTAAGTCATAGTCATACTCCTCGGTCACGACATTAGCCTAGCTCAGGTGGCAATACAATTCAAGTCATAGTCCACTCTTGTCTCAAGGTCATCCAAAGTTACATTTATAGTTACAGTTATAATTACCCAACGGCATTGTCCCAAATTAATGTCTCTCTGAGTCAGAAATGTCTCATATGTGATGTCTCCTAGTCCCAAGTCTTGGGTAGCTCAATCCATGTTCAGAAAGCATATGGTATAGTTCAATCTACTCACACTCAATGCTCACAAGAACAGGTGTCGAAGTCAAACAAGTTTTGCAACTTTGGTATAACACATTCTCACCCCAAAGCATCTCAAACAAAGTTTACCTCTATTTTCGTCAACTCCGTTAATTACCAAGCGGGGGGATGTTTCCAACAAAGCAACGGTAGTAACCCATTAGTCCCAAGAAACCATGAATCTCATATACAAAGCAAATCTATAATGGTCCCAATGTTAGAAGGGTTCGCAGATACTCTATTACCAAAAATGACATATTCACGAAACTTGTACCTCGGATAATCAATATCCACACTTAGATGATTTGGCATACGTGGTCATCGGTGCACAATCACAAACTTGTCCTAGCGAGGATTAAACACACGGCTTATCAAATCTACTAAAGCAGCAGGTGCGTTCGTCAAACTAAAAGGTATAACAAGGGATTCACAATGTCCGTAAAGCGGGCAGAAAGTAGTCTTAGGAATCTTACGTTCCCTAGTGTACAACTATTGACAACTCTATTTCAAATCAACCTTTGAAACTAAACATGTTGAACTACGAAGTTAGTCAAAAGGATCTACTGATTTTTATAGTCACAAGATTCGATGTCATAAGCAATACTCAACTTAAGCGAACCATCTATCTTCTTGGCACAGGGAAATGGGTACTCTCCACGGATATTGATTAAGACAAATGCAATCGCTAACCTGTAAGTTCTCCAACTGAGTCTTTAACTCTTTCAACCCTGCGGATGTCATATAATACGGCGGCATCAAAATAGATGAAGTACTGGGTATTTGTCTGACACAACTCAATTCTCACGGATAGGCGACAAGCCATACAAATCCTCAGGGAACACATCGGTGTACTAACCCACAACGGGAGAGAACTCAATCAAATTTGGTCCATTCTCATCAGCAAACAAAACAAGCCATTTAAGGAGTTAATACGATTTTTTTACCGTTGTACAAACTGTGAAGCGAATATATCGGAGTCTATATACGATCATCCACAAAACAATTAAGATTCCCGGATGGTAATACAAATGCTACCTTCCTCTCGAAACAAGTCACAAGTGCTCGGTAAGTACTCATTAGCCCATACTCACAATCACAAATCAAAGATGGTGTGCTGGTCAGCTATCACAGTTCGTAGCCATGACACACTCGATCCAAGGGAACTAAGCCTTCAACAGAAGTATCAATTAACAGCTAACAATGTAGGAACCGAACGACTCATTCCTCAACTCAACGATGATGCACAAAGTGGTATCCGAAGAGATACGATGCGCCGATATCTACAGGCATAGTGGCACTGGGACTAAAGACGAACGACTTACCTCAGATCACAGAAGCATCGGTATTACCTACTGAAGGTGCGACGGCAAAAAGATTCAACTGTTCTTATTGTCCCCCTAGGGACGCTTGACCAAAAATCTGAGTTGAAGCAGTTGGCTGTGGTGGCAACAAAGGTGGCCTACAAGTCTGCTGAAAAGGTGGACGAACTGGGGGTGGTCCAATTGACTGTTCTTAGTCGGTGCACGAAGTTCTCTAACCTTTTTTTTTCGAACTCAAATACCCAAATACTAATATTTTCTGAACCACTTTACTAAGTACATTCAACTCGAATCCAACCATGTTGGTGCGTAGGCCTGGACGAAGTCCATTCTCAAAAGTTCTTACCTTCATTCTAGTGTCCAATGTTATATCGGGAATGAGACTAGCCTCATACTCAGAAACTGTCACGGCCCCCTAATGGAGATTTCAGAAATTCAATCCTCTTAGCTTGACAAACTACGAACGGGAAATACAGCTCACGAAATAATCGGCTGAGGGTGTCCCATAACCTACTATCCATAGTCAGTGTAGTCAACACTAACCCCACTTAAATCTGATTGAAAAGCTACAGCGTTTACTCGAAGATCCTCCTCAAATAGTACCAAGGTACTCCAAATTATAAATACGCACTCAAGTCATAGTTCCACGTGAACCGGGCACGAATCTTTATAGGTTAAACATTAATTCACACATTACTTAGAGGACACGCATACTTAGCATGAGATCACATAGCTCACAACATCAATCATGTTCACTACCATAAAACGTTCCCTTCATGATTCCATTTACATTTGTGAACGATAATACCATATTGCTTTGTAAATCAACTCGATACTTAACATAAACGGCAAGGATAGTATATGAAAGGCAATCAACATTTATATGGATTACTACCAACCTTAAGCAACTTATATTATAATTCATATTAGTCAATGCCTAACATGACTCATGGGAACACATAGCACTAAGAATATGCACGGTTATAGCATAACTGTAGAGCACGTCAAACATTAATGCATTTGGCATGTATCTTGAACACATATAAATATTGGAACCGATTAGCTTATAACATGTAGAACATGTACACATATCACGTGTGAACATTAACTTAAACATCAAATTCACATAGAAGTATGGTCATCAACAATACGGGATCACATTACTCAATATACATCAATACATATTAGAACGATTGAAAATCATATAAACACTTAGCATATCGGGTATGGAACATGTAATCTTTGACATGTAAGCACTTAGCATTTACATACCTAGTTCAACCTTAAGCATTCTAGCATTATACTTGCCTTGTATGAAATATGTATTCTTCATATCATAGCCAATGGAAATGCACAACACAATACCTAGAGCATGTAGGCTTCATATGAACTCACATAACACGTAAGACATGAAACATGTAAACTGGGCACGTAAGTACAAAAGTTCCAAAGACTTTCACTCCATAAAAAAAAAATATGCCCATGCAACATCTCACTATGTAAGGTAAACGGCGGCATAATTAAAACAATTAGCATTGAATGAGGAATCGAATGACTATTAATCACATTAAGCAACTCATAGGAGGACTAATGACATCCCATGGAGTATGTAAACATTTAACATGTAAGCATATACTACGTCGAATGTGAAACATGTAAACACCTTGAACATGTAACCATGTAGGTCTCGAAGGAATTCAACCTCTATGCATGCCCACGCGGCATCGCATCATCTCAACGAAAAATCTCAATGAAATAAACGGAAAGCAATAAACAAACTTAAGCATCGACGGAAACGGAATAAGCCCGAAGTAAACACCATAGCCCCTAGGTATTCAAACCCGGTTAGCTTTGATACCAATCTGTCACGCCCCGGAAACCGAAGCGCAAGGAAAGAGAAAAAGATAGAGAGAAAAGAATTAAAATTCAATCACAAATGCGGAAGCGACATTGGGATCCCACGGGAATTCCTACAAATATGACTTACTAACATATAAGCCAAAATGGACTTACATGTTAACAAGTCCAACAAAGATGAAAACATTTAAAAACTTACTTAAAAGACTATCCGAACAAGTACTAGTTCAAGGAGAAAGGGAAAATACAATAGATTTGATAAAAGGTCATTTTTAGATAGTTGCTGAATTTTAAAACATCCGTAAGTAACTATAAATTTGAAATTTTCACATTCTGTTTGCGCAAGTCCATGTAAAATTTGATTCTGCACAACTTTCGTCTAATAACATTTTTTCCAATTCTGCACCATTTGGACAGAAAATAAAGAAAACAGTAGCAGTTTTTCTATGACAGAAACTTTTGACAGCATTTTTACAACTTGTAGAAATGTTCCCAATTATGCTAAATCCTCAAATTTAAACCTCAATACATGACTAAACAAGTCCTAAATGACATATAACACATGCCTAGATCAAACGGAACTTCATACACTCGAAATTTATTAAAAACGAGAAGTGAAAGAGATAAAGAGAGGAAAAAGGAGAGAGGGAGAGATTCAGAGAGAGATATAGGGAGAGATAGGGAGGGAGATATAAGGGATGTATTCTAAACACACACACATGTGTATTTTCACATTCGGAAATCTTTTAAAAATGTATATATACATAATTTCAACATAAGAAAAAGGAAAGAATATTTGAGAAAAAGAAAGAGATCAAAGAGAGGAGAGGAGAGAAAGAGAATGGGAGAGATTTTTGAACATTTCCTTTAAAAACAAAATGGACAAATCCGGCAAGGATTTCATACAAATAGAATGAGTCCAGTAGGGGCAAAACCAAACATAAATGAATCCGGCAAGGATTCCATACAATTACAATGAGTCCGGCAAGGACAAAACCAATCATAAACGAATCCGACAAGGACTCAAATCCACACACATACATAAAACTTTAGAAGAAATGCTATGGTCTCGGAAACATAGTTACATAACATAAATAAAAGGACCAACACTTGTCCATCAAACATACAACAAGACCTTCCGATGACAAAATTATGGATTCCAAACTTTAGAAGTTTAATAAAAGTAATACAACAATTTTCTTGAAGAGCTCTAACTATTATAAACTTCTCAAAGACTAAAATTCACATGAGAACTATGAATTTACATATGTAGACACGAGTCCTCAGAATAGAACAAAATACATCAACGTCTATACGTCGGTCACATGTGCCATTTGACCTTATCAAGTTCACCTGAAAAATGTTTTGTCGTTTTTATGAGAACGACGGCTCGTAGAAAACATTGTAACAAGTCTATATGCTATCCATGACTAAAATGAAATGAGGTGCAATGAATCGCCACCATGGCTACCATGAAATGTTTAAAGCCGCAAGGCTATGCATGACAAATGCACATCACTCTCGTTACCGGACCATGAGCCACCCACGCATGGAGTGTAGCATACCAACTTCCGGGAGCTACCCGAATATAGTTTGGAGTTTGAATGTTTCTAAGGGTCATTCTCCCTGTCTCACATCACAACCCACGTCCGGATTTCTTAAACCAAAATTCCCACACATGGGGTTTTTCTCTCTTTTTCAAATAAAACCTTTATGTCGTGATATTTGAATGTTTGCCGATTTGGCCTCAATGCATGAAATGTTTAAAATGACAACATAGATGCTCCAACAAAATAATGAACACAATAATTCTTGCATGTTGAACATGTAGTAAAGACATCAAGAGTTAAATTAAAATTCATAATATAGCACTCCTAACAAGGATTTCTAAACTAACGTCCTAACATGCTTTTACACATAAAGGGAGCATCCTAGGCACGTCTAGCATCACATAATCAATTATAGAACAACCAAAACATGTAAATTCACAATTAGGCATATAACCCTAAATTTTCAACTTTGGGGAAAACCTAATGCATGCGTCTAAATTATTCTCATAACTTCATTTTAATTACATTTAATACCCCAAACTTTCAACTAGTACAACCAAGGCATATAATTCCACAATTTGGCATACAATCCTTACATTACAACTTTGGGAAAATACCCATTGCATGTGTCTAAATTACCTCCTAGCACATATATATGAACTCAAAACACATTAGGCAAGTGTAACATATATAATTGCACAATGTAAATCTACCTCAAAGCTTAGCTTCCAAAAATCAATGGCAACTCAAGAGACCTAAGCACAACCAAAATAACTTCAAGGCTTGTGCTAGGATCTTGAAGAATGCTTCAAGAATGCACCTCTAATCAAGAACAGCCCAAAGTTAGGATAGAAGTCATGAAACTAGTAAACCCTAGGTTGTTAGAGATTGGGAAAACTTACCCACACTAGAAATCCTCCATAGAAATGGTTAGGATGTGAAAGAGATACTCTATATACTCCAAGGAAGCTATAAAAGAGAAGAGAAGCTCAATCAAAACCCAAAATTTCGAAATCTAGTGAAACCCTAGAATTTGGGGGTTTTCTAGAAAGCTTACCAAATGATGATTCGAAGCCCTAGGATGGTTAGAGATGCTAGATAATGAACTCCTTGAGCTTCTCTTGCAATCTTGTAGAAGGAAACCCAAGGGAGAAGAAGAACTTTGGATTTTCTTGGCTTTTGAAGTGTATTGAGAAGAAGAGATGAAGATGAATGCTTCCTACCCAAAACTAACGTTAAAATGAAATGGGGAGGAGGGGGTGGCCGGCTATAGTGGTGTGGGGTGGGACCCACATCACTTATTTGGTCAATACTGAATGTTTTGATACACAAACGGACAGTCTGACCCAACGTGTAACCCCAAAATTAAATGAACACATCCACGGGTACAGAAATTAATTTCTAAAGCATATGAAAGACAAAATAAAATAATTTAACCATGCTCGAAAAAATTTAAATACAGTAAATTAAAATACCAGTCCACACAGAACATGCAAAATTACCCAATTACCCTTATTAAAATTTTGAAACATTACAGTAAGGGTCTAGCAACCAACTTGAGACGTTTGATAAACGACTCAGCTAAACCATTATGTGTATGCACGTGAGCAACGGGATGTTCAACATAAATTCCTATTGACATGCAATAGTCATCAAATGCCTTGGATGTGAATTCCCCAGCATTATCAAGACGTATAGTTTTGATAGGAAAATCAGAAAATTGTGCTCGTACTCGAATTATCTGAGCCAGAAGTCTCGCAAATGCAGTGTTGCGAGATGAGAGTAGACACACGTGTGACCATCTAGTAGATGCATCAATAAGAACCATGAAGTAATAAAATGGCCCAGATGGTGGGTGAATTGGTCCACATATATCTCCTTAAACACGTTCTAGAAATGTAGGGGATTTCACAGTGATCTTTGAAGGAGATGGTCTGATAATTAATTTACCTTGTGAACAAGCAGTACATGGATTGTCACTTGGCAGAAGAATCTTCTGATTTTTTAAAGGATGTCCATGTGAGCCTTCAATGATTCTTCGCATCATTATTGTTCCTGGGTGACCAAGTCGGTCATGCCAAAGTCCAAAAGTTTTTGGATCTGATTTTTTCTGGTCTACCACAACATTTGATTCAATTGCTCTAATCGTCGTTTGATATAACCCAGAAGCTTGAGCAGGGAGTTTCTCCAAGACCTGTTTCTTATTTGAAACAAGAGAGGTAATACAAAGATATTCTACACTATTCTCAGTAATGGTCTCAATGTGATATCCATTTAAGCGGATATCTCTGACACTAAGCAAATTTCTTTTGGATTTGCTAGAGTACAAAGCATTATTGGAATGAATTATTGTTCCCTTTGACAAACTAATGCTAGCCCTTAGAATATGTATGGTACGCAAATAATTGGTCTACGTTTCGTCTTAGACAACAATTAGATGCTATTAGGATATTTATTCAAACTCAGGACCATAAGTTAGTAATCTAAAATTTACTATTCCAACATCGTGGTTAATAAAACATATGCATTCATGTTTAATTTCAATTACTTGATTTTAGAAATAGTTAAATAGAGAAAATTGAATAGTAATACATATTGATGATGCCAAAAATTGGTAAGAGTAAAGTAGAGCAATTTAAGGAAAGAGAGAGAGTAAGAGACTATTTTTTGTATGTGGTTCGGCCCTGTTAATGAAGGTACCTACGTCCACGGGTGTGTCTGAGCACGTTCACTAGCAGATCACCAGCGGGCCTGGTGAGCCAACAAAGAGGGGCGGCACTACCAGTAATACCGGCCGGGTGTATGCGTATAATGGTGAATTATAGAGGCGCTGTGTAGACTACAGAATTGGATACCCCCTCAATGGGGGGTGAGTGGTCTCTTTTATAGATGCAAGAGACCTACTCATACATGGATAAGGAAATATAATCCTATTAGGGTGTGATTGACACCAATCAAGTAAGTTTCCTAATTGTATTAGGATTGATTGACATTAATTGTGGGAGTTTCCCAATTGGATTAGGAAATAGATGCACTTTCCATTAGTCTTCTAGCTTGAGTAGGAAACTGCCCATAATTTTGGGCGTATCAGCTGCCCCCCATTTCCAAGATTGGCTTGATGCTATATCGGGGCAAGTTTGGAAATCAGTTTGATGTTACTTGCCGCTGTCTGAGTGCTTGTGGAAGCTGCCTCGGGGCTTTTGAGCCTGGTGAGTCCTCGGGAACTGACTGAGAGTTGAGACCCAGCCTAGCTCGGGACCTTTAGGTGCTCGGGAACTGACCGGGAGTTGAGACCCAGTCTAATTCGGAGTCTTTGTTGCTTGAGTTAGCTCCCAGTAGGGTTCTGCCTGTAAACCTTCGTCAAGGCTGTGGGTAGAAGGATTTTACCATGTTGGACAAGTCGACCTAAAGCGTATTGCTCTAGGGTCCTTTTTACTGTTAACTCCCCAGGATGGTTGTCTTCTGCCCGGCCAGCCTTCGTCAAGACTGTTGGGAGAAGAGCTTGACCATGTTGGTGGAGTCGGCCTAAATCACGTTGCTTTCTTGCCTGGTGTCTTTGGTCTTCAGAAACTCTTCAGTGTCAATGTATTTTCCAACCCTCTCAGAGAGCTCGACCAAAGTTTTCGGTCGGTTTCTATGGAACGACGCGGCTCACTTGGTGTGTTGAACTCCCGAGCAGAAGGCTATGATGGCAATTGTCTCGTTCAAATTGCGGATTTGAAGCTTCTGTTGGTTGAACCGGTCGGTGAACTCCTTGAGGGACTCATTATTCCGTTGTTTGACTGTTAGTAGTTGCATGTCTGGCTTTGGCCGCTCATGCATACCGGCGAACTGGTTGATGAACTGCTTGCTGAGTTGTTTGAAACTGCAGACCGATCGGGGCTCCAAGGAGTAGAACCACTGCATGGCCGGGCCTTTCAAAGTGCTGGGGAAGGCTAGGCAGTGTAGCTCATCGGAGTTGGTGGCTAGGGCCATCTGAGCCTTATAGGTTCGAACGTGGTCAATCGGGCTTCCCGAGCCGTTGTATGAATCTAGCCGAGGCTGCTTGAATTTGCGCGGGGTAGAGAACCTCGTGATCTGGCTGGAGAATGGTGACTCTGTCTCGGTATTGGCTTGATTCGGAACACAGTTTTGACCAAGCTTTTTGGCCACTCCGTCGATCTGTTTCTTCAAGTCCTTGATTCGGGCTTCCACTCCTTCCCGACCGTTATCTGAGGAGCTGGTCGGGTTGGTGGAAGAGGCTTCTTCATGGCAGGATGTTGTCCTCTGGGATCGGGCTCGGCTATGACTCCGGGTAACTCTTCGCCTAGGGACGACTTGGCTCTTGACCGAGTGACCCTGGACTGATTCCCGGGCCATATGTTCCTGCCTTTCCTCTCGGGCAGCACGCTCACTGTTGATGTCTCTGGCATCCTCAACATGGGACGGGTTGGCTCGGGTCCGTTGTCTGGTCAAGATCGGTTCTCGACCGTACGCAATGTTCCCGGGTCGCTTCCCGGCCACTGGAGGATTGCTTTGCTGGGCTAGCAGTGCTTCGATCTGTTGCTGGATTTGACGTTGGCCCTCCAAGAGTTGTGTGAGGGTTGCGGTGATTTGCTCATATGTCGGGACTGCTGCAGTCGACGCCGGGGCCGAAGGAACATCCCGGTCGGACTGCTGCGCAGCCTTCTTTGGTGGCATATTGATCAGCCAAGAATTTGTTGATGAGAAGAATTGTCTTTCCCACAGACGGCGCCAAGCTGATGATGCCAAAAATTGGTAAGAGTAAAGTAGAGAAATTTAAGGAGAGAGAGAGAGTGAGAGACTATTTTTTGTATGTGGTTCGGCCCTGTTAATGAAGGTACCTACGTCCACGGGTGTGTCTGAGCACGTTCACTAGCAGATCACCAGCGGGCCTGGTGAGCCAACAAAGAGGGGCGGCACTACCAGTAATACCGGCCGGGTGTATGCGTATAATGGTGAATTATAGAGGCGCTGTGTAGACTACAGAATTGGCTGCCCCCTCAATGGGGGGTGAGTGGTCTCTTTTATAGATGCAAGAGACCTACTCATACATGGATAAGGAAATATAATCCTATTAGGGTGTGATTGACACCAATCAAGTAAGTTTCCTAATTGTATTAGGATTGATTGACATTAATTGTGGGAGTTTCCCAATTGGATTAGGAAATAGATGCACTTTCCATTAGTCTTCTAGCTTGAGTAGGAAACTGCCCATAATTTTGGGTGTATCACATATTGTATAGTGCCTTGTAGAATATGATCTATGAATATACTTCGCATGTAATTTCTACTTTTAGTTACCACAATAATAACCTGAATCTTTGATCTATATCTTTTAATCATAGCTATTATTTTCATTAGTATGGTCAAATTCCATTTTTAAAAATATGCCATCTATGCTAGGAATTACGTAGAAATAGTTTTAAAAAAAAAATTTAAGTAATACTTCAGAAATTATAAACACGATTTTCAAAGTAATAAAAATGTCAGAAAATTCTTAGAATTTATATATATTCTTATAGGCATTTGGATTATTATAAATTTATAGTCCTAAAAGTTTTGAACCATTAATTTTTAGGACAATGAAGCAACTTGTAATTACCTTACAAAACAGTGATTGATATAAAATTAATTTTCAAGATTTAGTTTATCTGTATCTCCTCACAATCTCTAGACACAAAACATATAAACATAAAATATGTACCATATAAAATCCCGAATAGTTCGTTTTGAAGAAATATTTTAGATATGTAAAATACATATATATAGGTATTACTACATGTACTCTTGGTACGATTCATTTTGAAATTTATGTAAATTTCCATTCAATTTTAAATACCGTAAATATTTGTTTTAAAGGAGGGTAGTATACAAAATTGGTGTTAACATTTTTTTCATAAACCATAAAACACTACATTCCTAAGTTTTGGACAAACAAAATATTCGGACTATTAAGGAATCGTTATTTAATATTTAAATATGTGGTATTACTTGCAGATTATCTTTAAAGTTTAGAAATACCTCAAATAATGTGCTAGAATTAAAATATACATGTGTATATATATATATACATATACACATATATCTTTTGTCAAATATTTTGATATTTTACTATTTTAATGTAATTCGAGTTTGTGAATTAGGAAATTATTCTAAAATTATGATTGCCTTTCCAAGCACGTAATAAGATAAGTTTGGGGACCAAACTTCTTTAAGTAGGGGAGAATGTAACGACCCGAAAATTTAAAGCGTATATTAAAATATTAAAAATTTATTTTGGTCAAAGAAATATACTAGTTTGAAGAGATTGCAGTACAAAATTTACCTGTGTGTGTGTGGAGGCGTGAGCCTAACACATGGGATAATCTCCCATGTGACCTAACAAACTAAGTGCTCAGTGGGTGCGTGTGTATTATATGTGTTAGTGTGTAGTGTGTATTTGGGAGTAAGGAGCAAGCAATCATATATTATATATACATCTACCCCCAACAAATCTTTCATAATTCTCACAATTCTCTCAAGTCAATTCTCTAAACTCTCTATTGTCTCTCAATTCTCTGTCTCTCTCTCTCTCTCTCAGCTTTATATACACACACACATATGTAAATTATATATACACATACAAGGAGTAATTGAAACAAGCTTGGGCTGCATTTATATTTCGGATTCTTTGTCTCAAATTATTTTCGGAATATTGGTAAGTAATTCATACATATTATTTTATGTAATAATTAACTTCTATTTACTGTTTTTAGTAGTATGGATATATGGATTAAATAGAATTAGGAACCTCTAGAAAATAACTTTGTTTGATTCAAAATAATAGAATTAGTATAACTCCTTACTCCGACCAACTATAGCTCTCAAATTTTGAGGGTAGACTCTTAAAATACCCATGAAACTACCCTTAAAACAGTTTTTGATTTGCTTGTACCGTTTGGGTTTTATTTAGAATTCGTCTTAAAGGGTAAATCGGTAATTTCACATTTTGTGATTCGAATTTGCTAAAACCAACTTTAGATTTGGATTCTCCACGAAATTTCACTCCAGATAGACACTGATTTCACTTAAAAAGGTTAAGAAATGAGTGAGTTAGGACCATTAGAAGTTTGGAATTACAATCTGCCCAAACAGGGCATTCTGCCCAGTTTATTTCCGAAAATTTCATTTACACCCCTGAAAACTGTAAACGAACATATAAAGGTCTACCGATATCGGATTTGATCACGGTTTCAAGCTTAGTACTTCTAATTATGTTTATTTCCATATGAAGTATTAATTTTTCAGTTTCTGATAATTCTTATATTTTAGTATATTTACAGAATGACCCCTAAACTTTTAAAAAGGGCATTTTTGGTCATTCTGGGATTTTGTAAACTCATTATAAATCATTTATATATTCTATAATGATATTATGATAATATATACTGTTTTATAAATTTGTTAATTATAAAACCATAGAATAATAAATCTTACTACTTATCAATTGATTTAAATAAAGGTTTGATTATCATAGCTATTATATTTCTTAAACTATGGGAAAAATACAAAAAATATTCTTATGGCATTTTATGACCATTAAAAATAGTCTCACACTTAAATTATGGTATTTGGGTATAAAAATAGAATTACGGTCCTGTTATGACTATTTTAAAAATAGTGTTAATAAATAAGTTAGGCCTTGTCAGATTTTATTTTATATAAATAAAAACCCTTATGTTTCAGTATTATTTTGTATCATTAGAATATAACAAATAGATATTACAATTAGAAATATTGGGGTACTAAGTATAAATAACTACTAATTCCTTTATATTCTTTGGGTAATAAAATTAGTAAAAGAAGTGTAATACGCAATTAATATTATGATTTTATAAAGAATAGTTTAACGAATAAATTCTCACCCTTATAGAGATTATATATGTGCTTTACGACTCAATAGTAACTATTTAAAAAAAATAGTATTTTAACTTCCAAAATTTGTAGGAAATAATATATAACTCAGAAAAATATCCGTCAATTCCTATAGTCTTAAAATAATGTCTAGTATCATATTTAAAAGTTTGAAAACAATCCGACATTGTCTAAAATACAGCTTATTTGTAGGACCTACGTCTGTGTAGGAAACTCTATTCTGAAGTAGGAACTGCAACGGACTCCAAATTGAGTCTAGTTAGTGATGTTGAACTCAGTGTAGTGTAAAGAACATTATAGTGAAGTAGTTTTAGCATATTTACAGAAATACCCTAGAGAAGCCTTAATTACAGTTTTACACTATCTACAATTAGATATTAAGTGTTTAGTTCCTTTACCTGTATTGATGTAGGAACTATCTCATCGTCAAATCCTAAGTCACCAAGGTGAGTGTTCGTATCCTGTATTTAATTCAACTCTATATGTGAGTGTTTATTTCCTTTTCTCAAACTCTATATTAACTCAATATATAATGAGTAAATTCTACTATGATTTTAATGATACGTAAAGTATCAAAATTACTAGAGTTATTTTCGGAACATTTTTTCTTGGTTCCTGGAAGGGTTTTAGCATTCAAAACTTATTATTCTCAATTGTGCCAATTTATTTCAATGTCATGTATCTTCTGAAATGCCATCATTTAAATTGTTCATTTATTTAAAGTGTCAATTACTACCACAACAAATTAAAAAGTATAGCCTATGTATGCGATGAAATGAGCCCAAGTGGCTGGTCCTGTGGACCCATGAACCCGACTAGTAGGGTTGTACTTTGATCACTGTGCCATGTAATGAAAGGAACGTGTGTGTGAGTGGGTGGTTGGTAATTTGACATTTATGTAAAGATGCTTTTTTCCATGCAAATGGAGAAATGAAAAGTCAATGATATGGAAATGAAACCATTTAAAGTGAATGTCAAATTACCGACTACCCACTCACGCACACATTCATTAATTTCATTACATGGCTCAATGATCAAAGGGCAACCCTGATAGACGGGTTCATTACGTGGACCCAATAGGGTCGCTTGGTACAAGCTATACTTTATAATTTGTTGTAGTGGTAATTGACAGAGCATATTATATAATGACATAAAACATCTGAGTAATGGCATACAATAAATTTAAACCCGTTTCAGTGGAACCAAACGATAATGTTCCCAAATGAAATAATAGCAATTACATAATATTAACAATCGAAGGTAGAATCAGATTCACTCGAGAGGAGTAGAATCAGCAATAGGAATATGAATCACTCACCTTGATAACTTAGGGATTTGATGTTGAGATAGTTCCTACATCAACAGGGGTAAAATAGCTAAGCATATAAGAAAAGGTGTAGGTGTAGGGTAAAATAGTAATTAAAGTTTCCTAGGGGTATTTTGGTAATTTTGATAACATTTTATTAAAACTTCACTATTGATATCCTTATACAATTCTGAGTCCAACGCCACTGACTAGGCTCAATTCGGAGTTCGGGTGATTTCTATCTCAAAAGTGGGGTTTCCTACATAAACGTGGGCTCCACAAATAAGCTGTATTTTAAACGGTATCGGATTGTTTCCAAACTTTTAAGTATAATATTAGACATTATTTTAAGACCATAAGAATTGACAGCGTACTTTTCTGAGTTGTAGATAATTAGTTATGAATTATTGAAGTTAAAACACTATTTTTAAAATAATCGAAGTTGGACCTTAATTTCATTTTCATACCCAAATACCATAATTTAAGTGCAAAAAAAAAATATTTTTTAATGGTCATAAAATGCCACAAGAATATTTTTGTATTTTTCCCATAGTTTAAGAAATATAATAGCTATGATAAAATAATCAACCTCTATTTAAATCAATTGATAAGTAGTAAAATAATATTATTCTATAGTTTTATTATTATAAAACAGTATATATTATCATAATATCAATATAGAATATATAAATGATTTATAATGAGTTTACAAAATCCCAGAATGACTAAAAATACCCTTTTTAAAAGTTTAGGGGTCATTCTGTAAATACACCAAAATACAGGGATCATGTAAAAATATCCAAAAACTGTAAATTTACTATATCAGATTGCAATTAACAGAATTATAAGTTCTACGCTTGAAACCGTGATCAAATCTGATATCGGTAGATCTTTATATGTTCATTTAAAGTTTTCAGGGGTGTAAATGAAATTTTCGGAAATAAACTGGGCAGAATGCCCTGTTTGGGCAGATTGTAATTTCAAACTTCTAATGGCCATAACTCACTCATTTCTTAACCTTTTTAAGTGAAATCAGTGTCTATCTTGAGTGAAATTTCGTGGAAAATCCAAATCCAAAGTTGGTTTTAGCAAATTCGAATCATAGAATGTGAAATGACCAATTTACCCTTTAAGACGAATTCTAAATAAAACCCAAACGGTACAAACAAATAAAAAAAAAACTGTTTTAAGGGTAGATTCCTGGATATTTTAAGAGTCTACTCTTAAAATTTGAGAGCTATAGCTGGTTGGAGTAAAGAGTTACACCAATTCTATTATTTCGAACTAAACCCAGCTATTTTCTGGATTTTCCTAATGTTAATCGATTAATCTATTTAACCACTAATAAATTCTGTTAAATGAAGTTATAATATAATTAATATACAGAAATAGTATGTATGTGTGTGTGTATATGTGCTTGCATAATTAAAAGACATAGAAGAAAATTACCTCTTCTTCCTTTATGAATGCATAAACCTTTGTGTGTGTGTATATATGTAATAATATGTGTGTGTATATATATATATATTGATATGAGAGGGAGAGACAGTGGGGAGAGAATTGAGAGTATAGAGAGAGTTGGGCAATATCTTTTCATATCTTTTCCGAGCACATGGCTATATATAGCCTTACAATTACCCATACATGTGCCTATTTACAAGGAAAGCATGAACTACTAATGCATGAACCACTACAAGAAAGTGGATACCACTAATGCCTAAATTAATGCTATATATGGAGGTAGTGGAGCTACCAAGTTAACCCAATTGCATGGCTCAGCTAGTGGGTTACACATAATTTTTTTTTTTTTTTTTTTTTAATACGGGTTATTACAGTCTCTCCTACTTAAAGAAGTTTGGTCCCCAAACTTATCGTACCTTAAGGAGTGAATAGATGGGGGTACTTTGCGCGCATTTCGTCCTCACGTACGTTCCCAAGTTGCTTCTTCCACTGCGTGGTTCTTCCATAGAACTTTGACTAACGGTATGATCTTGGTCCTCAGCACTTGATCGCGTCGATCCATGATCTGAACTGGTTGTTCAACGTAGGTAAGATCTTCGCGGACATCTAATGGTTCATATGATAAAACGTGATTCAAGTCTGAGACATAAGGTCGAAGAATAGAAACGTGAAATACGTTGTGAACATTTGACAGATCTGGCGGTATAGCTAAACGATAGGCTACTGCTCCTACTCTGTCGATGACGTCGAAAGGTCCAATGAAGCGAGGATGAAGTTTCCCTCTCTTCCCAAAACGAACAATACCCTTCGAAGGTGAAACCTTGAGAAATACGTGATCTCCTACTTGAAACTCTAGCTCTCTGCGTCTAGCATCTGCGTAGCTTTTGTTTCGACTCTGAACAGTATGGATTCGTTGTTGGATGAGTTGTATCTTATCAGTTGTTAACTGTACAATCTCAGGCCCAATAATTTTCCTCTCTCCTACTTCGGTCCAACATACCGGGGATCGACATTTCCTCCCATACAATGCCTCATATGGAGCCATGCCGATACTAGATTGGAAACTATTATTGTAAGCGAACTCAACGAGAGGTAAATGTTCTTCCCAATTACCTTGAAAGTCCAGAACAGTAAGTCGTAGCATGTCTTCCAAAATCTGAATAACACGCTCGGACTGACCATCCGTCTGTGGATGAAAAGTTGTACTGAAGTTAAGAGTAGTGCCCATAGCTTCTTGGAAGCCCTTCCAAAAACGTGACACAAACTTAGTGTCTCGATCCGAAAATAATAGAAATCGGCGTATCATGAAGTCGAACGATCTCTGCGATGTACTACCTTGCCAATCTCTCAGATGAAAAGGTGACTCTGACCGGTAAGAAGTGAGCAGACTTCGTCAATCTATCCACAACTACCCAAATAGCATCATTTTTCTTCACCGATTGGGGTAACCCAACAACAAAGTCCATGGTGATGTGTTCCCACTTCCATTCAGGAATAGAAAGTGACTGTAAAGTTCCACCAGGACGTTGATGCTCTATTTTTACCCTCTGACAATGCAAGCAACGTGAAACAGCTTCGGCAATATCTCTTTTCATATTTGGCCACCAGAAAGACCTCTTCATGTCATGGTACATCTTAGTACCACCTGGATGAACAGCGAACTTAGATGAATGTGCCTCATCCAAAACTTTCCTCTTGACTTCAACAATATTTGGAACACA
The DNA here is from genome assembly GCA_033977485.1 of Hydrangea macrophylla. Taxonomy (NCBI): domain Eukaryota; kingdom Viridiplantae; phylum Streptophyta; class Magnoliopsida; order Cornales; family Hydrangeaceae; genus Hydrangea; species Hydrangea macrophylla. Next base: position 77,337,078 of record CM066999.1, read on the forward strand.
AATTCTGCCCTGATATCTGAGCACTCCATCTTTCAAATGGAACTCGGGCCTCTTTCCTTCAAATATTTCTTCACTCACCTTCTTTAAGAATTCATCGGACATCTGCGACCTCTTGATCTCTTCAAGAATAGTCGGTTCTGCGATGAGAGCTGTCAGAAAACCTTGAGATTGATGAGAGGTGACGTCAATCTCCATTTTCTCGAAGTCATTAATCAACTGTTGTTGTGACGTGATTATGGAAGCCACACTTCCAGAAGATTTCCGACTTAAAGCATCAGCCACAACATTAGCTTTTCCAGGGTGATATTGAATATCAAGATCATAGTCTTTCATGAACTCTAACCACCTGTGTTGCCTCATATTCAGCTCTTTTTGTGAGAACAAATATTTCAAACTCTTATGATCAGTAAAAATTTCACACCTTTCACCATAGAGATAGTGGCGCCATATCTTTAGTGCAAAAATTACTGCGGCTAACTCCAAATCATGGGTGGGATAGTTCTTCTCATGAATCTTCAGCTGTCGAGATGCATAATTAAGCAATAACCTTACCATGCTGCATTAAATTAAACACATCCCAACCCTTGATAAGAAGCGTCACTATAAATTACAAATCCTCCTTCTCCGATAGGTATGTTCAAGATAGGTGCTGAAATCAAACGATCCTTCAACTCTTGAAACACTTATCTCTAATTTTAGTCCATTCAAATGCAACTCCTTTCTGTGTTAACTGTGTCATAGGTCTTGCGATTTTGGAGAAGTTCTCAACAAATCTACGATAATAGCCAGCCAGACCTAGAAAACTACGCACTTCAGATACAGTTGTTAGCTTAGGCCATGACTTCACCGCCTCAATTTTCTGTGGGTCCACCATTATGCCTTCTTTAGATATCACATGCCCTAAGAATGAGATCTTGGGAAGCCAGAATTCACATTTCTTGAACTTCCCATATAATTGGCGGTCTCTTAGTGTTTGCAACACTATTCTCAAATGACGTTCATGGTCCTCAAGGCTCTTTGAATATATAAGAATATCATCAATGAATACGATTACGAAATCATCGAGATAAGGCTTGAATACTCGATTCATTAGATCCATGAATGCTGCAGGAGCATTAGTAACGCCGAAGGGCATCACCAAGAATTCATAATGACCATAACGAGTACGAAAAGCCGTCTTCTCTACATCTTCTGCTTTAACCCTCAATTGATGATATCCTGATCTCAGGTCAATCTTAGAGAAAACTTGTGCTCCTTGTAGTTGGTCGAACAAATCATCAATCCTTGGGAGAGGATAACAATTCTTGATTGTTACTTTGTTCAACTCGCGATAGTCGATGCACAGTCTCATAGTTCCATCCTTCTTCTTTACAAAAAGGACCGGTGCACCCCAGGGAGAGGTACTTGGTCTGATGAAACCCTTGTCCAATAATTCTTATAGTTGCGTCTTCAACTCTTTCAATTCTATAGGAGCCATACGGTAAGGAGTCTTTGATATAGGTTGAGTACCAGGAATAAGACTGATGGTGAATTCAATCTCTCTATCTATGAGAGTGCTGGGTATATCTTCAGGAAAGACATCCTGAAATTCTCTCACCACATGAACGTCCGCCAAAGTTACTTCCTTTGCTTGCATAGATGAGATAAGGTAGGGCGGTGATGCGACACCCTTTCCTTTGAAACAGAAACTAGCTCGATCGGGAATTTGGAAATTGACTTGCTTTGCAGCACAATCAATATGAGCGTGAACTGAAGATAACCGGTCCATACCCAAGATAACATCAAAACCTCGAATTTCAAGTGGTATAAGATCGACAAGTAAGGACACATTACCAATCATAATCGTACATGATCGGTATACTTGGTTACTAATCAATGAAGTACCAGAAGGTAAGGCAACTGATAGTTTATAATTCAAAGGTTCTGGGGATTTACCAAATTTTAACGCAAAGAACGGCGATATAAATGAATGCGTAGCTCCAGAATCTATAAGTGTGTGAGCATTAATACTACATATAGAGATATTACCTTCTACCACAACATCAGCTTCCTCATTATTCTTCTCAGGAACAAGCGCAAATACACGCCCTTGGCGTTGTTGGTTTCTTCCCTGGCCTCCCTGATTTTGCGGCGGATGTTGATTGATAGGAACAGGCGCTTGAACAATTGCCTTATTCATAGGACAGTCTTTAACCATGTGGTTTGGATTGCCACACCTATAACACAACCCAGAGTTATATCGGCAGACACCTCCATGCATTTTTCCACAGTCCTTGCATGGAACCCTGTTGTTTGATGGTGCTCTTCCAACTTGATTGTTAACATTAGATCCAGTTGCAGAGAACGGCCTTTTCACACCTGTTGGGCCTTTCCCTTGATTTCCTACTGGCCTATTTGGAACATTTCGCTTCTGTTGAAACTCGACATTTGTCTTCTCAGCCTTGAGAGCACGGTCATAAACTTGTCTGTATGTTGGAAATTCAAACATCTCCACCTTGCTGCGAAGATGAAGTGATAACCCGTTCTCAAATTTCCTTGCCTTCTTCTCTTCCGTTGGAATGAGATAGGAAGCAAAGCGTGACAAGGAAGTGAATTCTGTGGCATATTGGAGAACTGTCATGTTCCCCTGTTTAAGATGCATGAAATCTTTCTCTTTTTGATCCTTCACAGATTTGGGATAGTACATCCCATCAAAGAGAACCAGAAATTGTTCCCAGGTTATGCCTTCTACACTATCTTCCAATGTCCTCCACTAATGATCAGCTTCTTCCATGAAGGTATAGGTGGCATAGCCCACCTTTTCCTCCTCAGTGCACGGAAAGTGCTTGAACATCCTTTCCATCTTTCGAACCCACGTTTCAGCTGCAGTAGGGTCAGCTTTTCCGTAGAACGACGGAGGTTTGAGTTTCTGAAATCGTTCTATATCAAGATGTGTTCCTCCTCGTCTGTCCACATGCATGTTGCCGTCTCCATTGCTGCCATTTCTTGTTCCACTTTCTTGGGCAGCAATAGCTAGTCCTTCTATGATTCTTTCAACGCGATCAAAACGTTCATTGGTGGCTTGATCCATTTGCTACAGTAGTGCGATGTTTGTTAGTATAATTAAACTGTACACGAAAAGGAATGTTAGTAATCCATACAAAAATGTTCTTATGGCATTTTATGACCATTAAAAATAGTCCCACACTTAAATTATGGTATTTGGATATGAAAATGGAATTACGGTCCTGTTATGACTATTTTAAAAATAGTGTTAGTAAATAAGTTAGGCCTTGTCAGATTTTAAATTATATAAATAAAAACCCTTATATTTCAGTATTATTCTGTATCATTAGGATATAACAAGTAGATATTACAATTAGAAATGTTGGGGTACTAAGTACGAATAACTACTAATTTATTTATATCCTTTGGGTAATAAAATTGGTAAAAGAAAAGTAATACGCTATTAATATTATGATTTTATAAAGAATAGTTTAACGAATAAATTCTCACCCTTATGGAGATTATATATGTGCTTTACGACTCAATAGTAACTATTTAAAAAATAGTATTTTAACTTCCAAAATTTGTAGGAAATAATATATAACTCAGAAAAATATCCGTCAATTCCTATAGTCTTAAAATAATGTCTAGTATCATATTTAAAAGTTTGAAAACAATCCGACATTGTCTAAAATACAGCTTATTTGTAGGACCTACGTCTGTGTAGGAAACTCTATTCTGAAGTAGGAACTGCAACGGACTCCAAATTGAGTCTAGTTAGTGATGTTGAACTCAGTGTAGTGTAAAGAACATTATAGTGAAGTAGTTTTAGCATATTTACAGAAATACCCTAGAGAAGCCTTAATTACAGTTTTACACTATTTACAATTAGATATTAAGTGTTTAGTTCCTTTACCTGTATTGATGTATAATTCTCACAATTCTCTCAAGTCAATTCTCTAAACTCTCTACTGTCTCTCAATTCTCTGTCTCTCTCTCTACTCTATACACACATATGTAATTATATACACACATACAAGGAGTAATTGAAAGAAGCTTGGGCTGCATTTATATTTCGGATTCTTTGTCTCAAATTGTTTTCAAAATGTTGGTAAGTAATTCATACATATTATTTTATGTAATAATTAACTTCTATTTACTGTTTTTAGTAGTATGGTTATATGGATTAAATAGAATTAGGAACCTCTAGAAAATAACTCTGTTTGATTCAAAATAATAGAATTAGTATAACTCCTTACTCCGACCAACTATAGCTCTCAAATTTTGAGGGTAGACTCTTAAAATACCCAGGAAACTACCCTTAAAACAGTTTTTGATTTGTTTGTACCGTTTGGGTTTTATTTAGGATTCGTCTTAAAGGGTAAATTGGTCATTTCACATTCTGTGATTCGAATTTGCTAAAACCAACTTTAGATTTGGATTCTCCACGAAATTTCACTCAAGATAGACACTGATTTTACTTAAAAAGGTTAAGAAATGAGTGAGTTAGGACCATTAGAAGTTTATAATTACAATCTGTCCAAAACAGGGCATTCTGCCCAGATTTATTCCAAAAATTTCATTTACACCCCTGAAAACTTTAAACGAACATATAAAGGTCTACCGATATCGGATTTGTTCACGGTTTCAAGCTTAGTACTTCTAATTATGTTTATTTCCATCTAAAGTATTAATTTTTCAGTTTCCGATAATTCTCACATTTTGGTATATTTACAGAATGACCCCTAAACTTTTAAAAAGGGTACTTTTGGTCATTCTGGGATTTTGTAAACTCATTATAAATCATTTATATATTCTATAATGATATTATGATAATACATACTGTTTTATAACTTTGTTAATTATAAAACCATAGAATAATATTATTTTACTACTTATCAATTGATTTAAATAGAGGTTGATTATTTTATCATAGCTATTATATTTCTTAAACTATGGGTAAAATACAAAAATATTCTTGTGGCATTTTATGACCATTAAAAATAGTTCCACACTTAAATTATGGTATTTGGGTATGAAAATGGAATTACGGTTCGGTTACGATTGTTTTAAAAATTAGTGTTAGTAAATAAATTAGGCCTTGTCAGATTATAAATTAAATTAATAAAATCCCTTATAATCGCTTGAGCGAATATTTATTGAAAGAAGGATATATAAATAATGCTATATGTCCATGCGTCTTCATCAAGAGATCAGAATCCGGTTTTGCAATCATTGCAGTATATGTTGATGATCTTAATCTTGTTGGCACTTCCGATGAGCTCACAAGAACAGCTGATTATTTGAAAAGGGAATTTGAGATGAAAGATCTTGGAAAGACAAAATTTTGCCTTGGATTACAACTCAAGCATTTCCCCGAAGGAATTCTCTTACATCAATCCTCATATACGGAGAAAATTTTGAAACGTTTCTATATGGACAATGCTCATCCATTGAGTACTCCTATGGTAGTCCGGTCACTTGATGTAAAGAAGGATCCCTATCGTCCTCGTGATGATAATGAAGAGTTACTTGGTCCTGAAGTACCATATCTGAGCGCTATTGGTGCTCTTATGTATTTGGCAAATTGTACCCGACCAGATATCGCTTTTTCTGTCAATCTGCTTGCAAGATTTAGCTCAGCACCAACTCGAAGACATTGGAATGGTATCAAGCACATTTTTCGCTATCTTCGTGGTACAATTGATTTGGGATTATTTTATTCAAAAGGATCCAAATCACCATTAGTTGGATATGCCGATGCTGGTTATCTCTCTGATCCACACAAGGCTCGATCTCAAACAGGCTATGTATTTACTTGTGGCAATACTGCCATCTCAAGGCGATCTGTGAAGCAAACATTGACAGCCACTTCTTCAAATCATTCTGAAATCATTGCACTGCATGAGGCCAGTCGTGAATGTGTTTGGTTGAGATCTATGATCCAACATATTCGAAAATCATGTGACTTATCGTCTATCAAAGATATCCCGACAACACTCTATGAAGATAATGCTGCATGTGTGGCACAAATCAGAGGGGGATTTATTAAAAGTGATAGAACTAAACACATCTCACCAAAATTCTTCCATACACATGAGCTCCAAGAGGAAGGTGAAATCAATGTTCAGCAGATATGCTCCATTGACAATTTTGCAGATTTATTCACCAAGGCATTATCAACTTCAACATTCAAGAAGCTAGTGTATAATATTGGGATGCGCCGACTCCAAGAGCTTTCATAAAATCATACTGGTGCCAACATGAGGGGGAGCCATTTATTCAATAATATAAGTTATAGACATTCAAGGGGGAGTGTTATAAAATGTGTCCATTATGTATCACTACATTAATGGATGTCTATAAAGCCTATCACTACATTCATGTATGTCTACAAAGCCTATCACTACATTAATGTATGTCTACAAAGCCTATCACTACATTAATGAATGTCTATAAATTGAGCATCAGCTCAATGAAAAAATATACGCAGAAGACTTAGAGATCCAGAGAAGAGAAAAAGAGAAAGTGAGGAAAATATTAGTGTGTTGTAATACGCTGATAGTTCAAGTGCCTGAGATATACTATTTTCTCAGGTAATAATACAACTCCCTCCGTAGTGGACGTAGGCAAATTGCCGAACCACCTGAAATATTTGAGTCCCTTTTGTTTGTGTGCTTGCTTTATTATTAATTTTATTACTTGTTTTATAAATCTTGAAAATTTCTATTACATTGAAGGCATAACTCTTCTAATGTTCTACATATCTAACAATTATCTACTCCTCATTTGCATCAAGAAGATAATCTTTATCTTCTATCGAAATGTTCTGTTCTTCTAAGGGTTCTGTAATAGCCTATCATCGTCACTTCGTCACCTGAAAAGGGTTTTAAAAATATTTGGAGAGTGTGAGCTGAAGGCTCAGTGAATGAACATAACCTTGGAAATAATCATTTAAAAGGTTTGCTTTCTAGAAGAGATAAGAGAATAATGGTAGAAATTTCATACGATAAATTAGAAATATAATGAAATGATCTATATAATTTGCATGGAAATAACATCTTTACATGAATGTCAAATTACCAACCACCCACTCATACACATGTTCCTTTCATTACATGGCACAGTGATCAAAGTACAACCCTGCTAGTCGGGTTCATGGGTCCACAGGATCAGCCACTTGGGCTCATTTCATCGCATACATAGGCTATACTTTATAATTTGTTGTGGTAGTAATTGACACTTTAAATAAATGAACAATTTAAATGATGGCATTTCAGAAGATACATGACATTGAAATAAATTGGCACAATTGAGAATAATAAGTTTTGAATGCTAAAACCCTTCCAGGAACCAAGAAAAATGTCCCGAAAATAACTTTAGTAATTTTGATACTTTACATATTATTAAAATCATAGTAAAATTCACTCATTATATATTGAGTTAATATAGAGTTTGAGAAAAGGTAACGAACACTCACATATAGAGTTGAATTAAATACAGGATACGAACACTCACCTTGGTGACTTAGGATTTGACGATGAGATAGTTCCTACATCAATACAGGTAAAGGAACTAAACACTTAATATCTAATTGTAAATAGTGTAAAACTGTAATTAAGGCTTCTCTAGGGTATTTCTGTAAATATGCTAAAACTACTTCACTATAATGTTCTTTACACTACACTGAGTTCAACATCACTAACTAGACTCAATTTGGAGTCCGTTGCAGTTCCTACTTCAGAATAGAGTTTCCTACACAGACGTAGGTCCTACAAATAAGCTGTATTTTAGACAATGTCGGATTTGTTTTCAAACTTTTAAATATGATACTAGACATTATTTTAAGACTATAGGAATTGACGGATATTTTTCTGAGTTATATATTATTTCCTACAAATTTTGGAAGTTAAAATATTATTTTTTAAATAGTTACTATTGAGTCGTAAAGCACATATATAATCTCCATAAGGGTGAGAATTTATTGGTTAAACTATTCTTTATAAAATCATAATATTAATAGCGTATTACTTTTCTTTTACCAATTTTATTACCCAAAGGATATAAATAAATTAGTAGTTATTCGTACTTAGTACCCCAACATTTCTAATTGTAATATCTACTTGTTATATCCTAATGATACAGAATAATACTGAAATATAAGGGTTTTTATTTATATAATTTAAAATCTGACAAGGCCTAACTTATTTACTAACACTATTTTTAAAATAGTCATAACAGGACCGTAATTCCATTTTCATATCCAAATACCATAATTTAAGTGTGGGACTATTTTTAATGGTCATAAAATGCCATTTTTGTATTTTTTTTCCCATAGTTTAAGAAATATAATAGCGATGATAAAATAATCAAACCTTTATTTAAATCAATTGATAAGTAGTAAGATTTATTATTCTATGGTTTTATAATTAACAAATTTATAAAACAGTATATATTATCATAATATCATTATAGAATATATAAATGATTTATAATGAGTTTACAAAATCCCAGAATGACCAAAAATACGCTTTTTAAAAGTTTAGGGGTCATTCTGTAAATATACTAAAATATAAGAATTATCATAAACTGAAAAATTAATACTTCATATGGAAATAAACATAATTAGAAGTACTAAGCTTGAAACCGTGATCAAATCCGATATCGGTAGACCTTTATATGTTCGTTTACAGTTTTCAGGGGTGTAAATGAAATTTTCGGAAATAAACTTGGCAGAATGCCCTGTTTGGGCAGATTGTAATTCCAAACTTCTAATGGCCATAACTCACTCATTTCTTAACCTTTTTAAGTGAAATCAGTGTCTATCTTGAGTGAAATTTCGTGGAGAATCCAAATCTAAAGTTGGTTTTAGCAAATTCGAATCACAGAATGTAAAATGACCAATTTACCCTTTAAGACGAATCCTAAATAAAACCCAAACGGTACAAACAAATCAAAAACTGTTTTAAGGGTAGTTTCCTGGGTATTTTAAGAGTCTACCCTTAAAATTTGAGAGCTATAGCTGGTCGGAGTAAGGAGTTATACTAATTCTATTTTTTTTTAATCAAACGGAGTTATTTTCTAGAGGTTCCTAATTCCATATAACCATACTACTAAAAACAGTAAATAGAAGTTAATTATTACATAAAATAATATGTATGAATTACTTACCAATATCAAAGCTTGAATCCACAAGCTTTAGGAACATATATGTATCTGACTATATATATATACATGTGTGTGTGTGTATAGACTGTGAGGGTGGGAGAGAGGCAGAGATTTGAGAGTATAGAGAGAGTTGAGATGCTAGATTGAGAGTGAGAGAATGAGTGTAGGGGGGTTTACTTTATAGGCTTAGTTTACTTGGTCCCCACACATACACACACACATACACATGCTCACACACGTCATACACACACAGCACCCACTGAGCACTTAGTTTGTTAGGTCACATGGGAGATTATCCCATGTGGTAGGCTCACGCCTCCACACACACACAAGTAAATTTTGTACTGCAATCTCTTCAAACTGGTATATTTCTCTGACCAAAATAAATTTTTAATATTTTAATATACGCTTTAAATTTTCGGGTCGTTACATTCTCCCCTACTTAAAGAAGTTTGGTCCCCAAACTTATCTTATTACGTGCTTGGAAAGGCAATCATAATTTTAGAATAATTTCCTAATTCACAAACTCGAATTACATTAAAATAGCAAAATAGCAAAATATTTGACAAAAGATATATGTGTATATGTATTTATATACACATGTATATTTTAATTCCAGCACATTATTTGAGGTATTTCTAAACTTTAAAGATAATCTGCAAGTAATACCACATATTTAAATATTAAATAACGATTCCTTAATAGTCCGAATATTTTGTTTGTCCAAAACTTAGGAATGTAGTGTTTTATGGTTTATGAAAAAAAATGTTAACACCAATTTTGTATACTACCCTCCTTTAAAACAAATATTTACGGTATTTAAAATTGAATGGAAATTTACATAAATTTTAAAATGAATCGTACCAAGTTTACATGTAGTAATACCTATATATATGTATTTTACATATCTAAAATATTTCTTCAAAACGAACTATTCGGGATTTTATATGGTACATATCTTATGTTTATATGGTCTGTGTCTAGAGATTGTGAGGAGATACAGATAAACTAAATCTTGAAAATTAATTTTATATCAATCACTGTTTTGTAAGGTAATTACAAGTTGCTTCATTGTCCTAAAAATTAATGGTTCAAAACTTTTAGGACTATAAATTTATAATAATCCAAATACCTATAAGAATATATATAAATTCTAAGAATTTTCTGACATTTTTATTTCTTTGAAAATCGTGTTTATAATTTCTGAAGTATTACTTAAATAATTTTTTTTTAAACTATTTCTACGTAATTCCTAGCATAGATGGCATATTTTTAAAAATGGAATTTGACCATACTAATGAAAATAATAGCTACGATTAAAAGATATAGAACAAAGATTCAGGTTATTATTGTGGTAACTAAAAGTAGAAATTACATGCTAAGTATGTTCATAGATCATATTCTACAAGGCACTATACAATATGTATTACTATTCAATTTTCTCTATTTAACTATTTCTAAAATCAAGTAATTGAAATTAAACATTAATGCATATGTTTTATTAACCACGATGTTGGAATAGTAAATTTTAGATTACTAACTTATGGTCCTGAGTTTGAATAAATGTCCTAATAGCATCTAATTGTTGTCTAAGACGAAACGTAGACCAATTATTTGCGTACCATACATATTATCGTAAACAATATTGTTAAGAAATAGAAAATACTAAATTGATGATTAACACGTGTGTTTTTTTTTTAAATCACTTAAACGCTAACACATTATTAATGTATGCAAATTGAGAATAGGGACTTAGATATGAAACACAAGCACCCACTGAATACCCCGTATTACTCCTCGATCGATTAGAATACCCATGTCCATAAAATACCATGCTTCCAGAAGTTCTCACATAAAATATAGGATGTCGTTGGACTGAGTAGATAATATCCCTGTTGACGATAAATCAATACTTCGTGATAGAAGAGTAAGATCATTGCTTGATTGATAATTCAGAAGATCGTAGTTATAGAATCTCCACATAGATAGATAAGAGATAAATAGTAGCAGTAGAATACCCGTTCACAATATCATAATATCAGCATAATGAGAAATCCAGAATATGCGTAATACCAGCTTCATAAGAAATCCAGAATATGCGTAATACCAGCTTCATAAGAAATCCAGAATATCCGTAATAATAGAATCCCCATCAGAAAACCAGATGACAATAAGGACCCATCGAAAATAAAAGATCTAGATACCCAAGATAAGAATTCTGGATACGTTGTCACTGTCAGCTCCGATCATCGATATGATAATAATGATTCAATTGTCAATTCTGAATTCTCAACGCGTACCCCCAATTATGCAAACATAATATGAATGTACTAAAACTATACAATATTGCATATAGTTAATTATTAGGAAAAATGAACAAATGGACACTTAGTAAAATACACAAATATTTTCTTACATTTTCTTTTAATTCACATTTTCCACTTCTATTTGATTAGTCCCTTAGCTTATTTCTAAATTTAGTCAATTGGAATTTTACAAAATGGCAGGCATATATCATTATCGTATACTATTTATAGACACCCGTATAATGTAAGAATTCACTATAGTAGTTAAGTTATATGCAAGTATGGGTTAAGACTAATGAATAAGAATTTATGTTGTACCCAATTGCAATTTCTTTACTCTTCCTATTACTCCGTGTATGTGTGTTTCATCTTTGCAGTACAAAATTTATCTGTGTGTGTGTGGAGGCGTGAGCCTACCACATGGGATAATCTCCCATGTGACCTAACAAACTAAGTGCTCAGTGGGTGCGTGGGTATTATATGTGTTAGTGTGTAGTGTGTATTTGGGAGTAAGGAGCAAGCAATCATATATTATATATACATCTACCCCCAACAAATCTTTCATAATTCTCACAATTCTCTCAAGTCAATTCTCTAAACTCTCTACTGTCTCTCAATTCTCTGTTTCTCTCTCTCTCTCTACTCTATACACACATATGTAATTATATACACACATACAAGGAGTAATTGAAAGAAGCTTGGGCTGCATTTATATTTCAGATTCTTTGTCTCAAATTGTTTTCAGAATGTTAGTAAGTAATTCATACATATTATTTTATTTAATAATTAACTTCTATTTACTGTTTTTAGTAGTATGGTTATATGGATTAAATAGAATTAGGAACCTCTAGAAAATAACTCTGTTTGATTCAAAATAATAGAATTAGTATAACTCCTTACTCCGACCAACTATAGCTCTCAAATTTTGAGGGTAGACTCTTAAAATACCCAGGAAACTACCCTTAAAACAGTTTTTGATTTGTTTGTACCGTTTGGGTTTTATTTAGGATTCATATTAAAGGGTAAATTGGTCATTTCACATTCTGTGATTCGAATTTGCTAAATCCAACTTTAGATTTGGATTCTCCACGAAATTTCACTCAAGATAGACACTGATTTCACTTAAAAAGGTTAAGAAATGAGTGAGTTAGGACCATTAGAAGTTTATAATTACAATCTGTCCAAAACAGGGCATTTTGCCCAGATTTATTCCGAAAATTTCATTTACACCCCTGAAAACTTTAAACGAACATATAAAGGTCTACCGATATCAGATTTGATCACGGTTTCAAGCTTAGTACTTCTAATTATGTTTATTTCCATCTAAAGTATTAATTTTTCAGTTTCCGATAATTCTCACATTTTGGTATATTTACAGAATGACCCCTAAACTTTTAAAAAGGGTACTTTTGGTCATTTTTGAATTTTGTAAACTCATTATAAATCATTTATATATTCTATAATGATATTATGATAATATATACTGTTTTATAACTTTGTTAATTATAAAACCATAGAATAATATTATTTTACTACTTATCAATTGATTTAAATAGAGGTTGATTATTTTATCATAGCTTAAATTAAATTAATAAAATCCCTTATATTTCAGTATTATTCTGTATCATTAGGATATAACAAATAGATATTACAATTAGAAATATTGGGGTACTAAGTACGAATAACTACTAATTCCTCTATATCCTTTGGGTAATAAAATTGGTAAAAGAAAAGTAATACTTATTATGATTTTATAAAGAATAGTTTAACGAATAAATTCTCACCCTTATAGAGATTATATATGTGCTTTACGACTCAATAGTAACTATTTAAAAAATAGTATTTTAACTTCCAAAATTTGTAGGAAATAATATATAACTCAGAAAAATATCCGTCAATTCCTATAGTCTTAAAATAATGTCTAGTATCATATTTAAAAGTTTGAAAACAATCCGACATTGTCTAAAATACAGCTTATTTGTAGGACCTACGTCTGTGTAGGAAACTCTATTATGAAGTAGGAACTGCAACGGACTCTAAATTGTGTCTAGTTAGTGATGTTGAACTCAATGTAGTGTAAAGAACATTATAGTGAAGTAGTTTTAGCATATTTACAGGAATACCCTAGAGAAGCCTTAATTACAGTTTTACACTATCTACAATTAGATATTAAGTGTTTAGTTCATTTACCTGTATTGATGTAGGAACTATCTCATCGTCAAATCCTAAGTCACCAAGGTGAGTGTTCGTATCCTGTATTTAATTCAACTCTATATGTGAGTGTTTATTTCCTTTTCTCAAACTCTACATTAACTCAATATATAATGAGTAAATTCTACTATGATTTTAATGATACGTAAAGTATCAAAATTACTAGAGTTATTTTCGGAACATTTTTTCTTGGTTCCTGGAAGGGTTTTAGCATTCAAAACTTATTATTCTCAATTGTGCCAATTTATTTCAATGTCAGGTATCTTCTGAAATGCCATCATTTAAATTGTTCATTTATTTAAAGTGTCAATTACTACCACAACAAATTATAAAGTATAGCCTATGTATGCGATGAAATGAGCCCAAGTGGCTGGTCCTGTGGACCCATGAACCCGACTAGCAGGGTTGTACTTTGATCACTGTGCCATGTAATGAAAGGAACGTGTGTGTGAGTGGGTGGTTGGTAATTTGACATTTATGTAAAGATGCTGTTTTCCATGCAAATAGAACCTGTCATTATATTTTTAGTTTATTGCATGAAATTTTAATGTTATTATCTTATCTATTCTAAAAAGGCAAACCTTTTAAGTGATTATTCCAAGGTTATGTTCATTCACCGAGCCTTCAGCTCACACTCTCCAAATATTTTTAAAACCCTTTTCAGGTGACGAAGTGACGATGATAGGCTATTACAGAACCCTTAGAAGAACAGAACATTTCGATAGAAGATAAAGATTATCTTCTTGATGCAAATGAGGAGTAGCTGACTGTTAGATATGTAGAATATTTAGAACAATTATGCCTCCAAATGTAATAATATTCTCAAGATTTATGTAGACTTCAATATATAAACATAATTAAACTATGATAGCTTCCGCTAGAGCTCTATTTAATTACGAAGAGGCCGGTCTCGAGCCCAGAATTTTGAAGTCGAATTTTGGGGTCGAGACAGTTGGTAAAAAAATACCTGAAATTGACACATGTCAAAATCCTTGCAGGAAACAAACATTTGGCCATATCATTTTCATTCACATGGTTTTCAATTCATCCACCTACCACTTTCAAAAAAAAAAAAAGAAGGTGGCACATGATAGATCATATTTTCATCAATAAAATAAATCATACTTAATTTAAAAGAAAAACAAATAAGATTTTAAAAGAAAAAGAAAAGAAGGTGGCACATGATAGATCATATTTTCATCAATAAAATAAATCATACTTAATTTAAAAGAAAAACAAATAAGATTTTAAAAGAAAAAGAAAAGAAAGTGGCACATGATAAATCATATCTTTTTAATAAACTAAAACTCTACTTAATTTAAAAGAAAAATAAATAAGATTTCAAAAGAAAAAGAAAAGATATTGGCACATAATAGATCACATCTTACTAATAAATAATGAATTAAATGAAAAAGAAAATAAAGTAGGAGTATCAATGTAATAAATTAAAACCTTACCTAATTAAATTAATGAAGCACTACATCTTTTTCTTGCTATATAAACACACATCCACGAGTTATTTTTCACACCACAAATTCCTCACCACTTCATAAGATTATGTTTGGAGAGAGAGCTAGGAAGTAAAAGAGAGAGAATTCTTGTATTTTCCTATCATCAAATCAAGGTAAGTTCTTTTCTTCTCTATATTTATATAGTTTATAAACACTCACATTTACATTATTTTCAGTAATAATTAGATCCTATTAGCTTAATTTAGGAAGGGTTAAATTAATTATTAATCTAGAATTAAGAACATAGCTAGATTTGATCAAAATGGTAAAATTTTTATATCTCTTTACTCCGACCACATTAAATTCTGAAATTTTAGAGGTAGACTCTTTTAATGCCCGGGAAATACCTCTTAAAATAGCTTTTCATTTGGATGTACCGTTTGAGTTTTATTTAAGCTTATTTTAAAACGGTAAATTAGTCATTTCACATTCTGTGATTCGAATCTGGTAAAAACCGACTTTTGATTTGGATTCTACACGAAATTTCACTCAAGATAGACACTGATTTCACTTAAAAAAACTCAGGGAATGAGAGAGTTATGATATTTAGAAGTTTTGAAATACAATCTGCCAAACAGGGCATTCTGCCCAGATTTTTATTCTGAAATTTCACTTACATCCCCTAAAACTTTGAAAGAACATAGGAAAACCTACCGACATCGGATTTGATCACGGTTTCGAGCATAGTACTTGTAATATTGTTTATAACAATCTGAGATATAAATTTTACAGTTTTGGAAAATTTCTGTATAATCCCTATATTTTAGTATAATTACATATCAGCCCCAAAACTTTTAAATACATGTTATATTATGTATAAATATCATATTTTAAACATTAATCTTGGACATATTATTTAGACATAAGTATATCATACGAAACTTATTTTTATACATTTTCATATTAATCCTTAATATTAGTTTAAATTACATAAGTGACCCGATTTCTTAAATAGTTGTATTCATCTACACGAAAATAATGATTTTCTTTATTATTTTGGATACATGTTTATGGATAGAATATTAAATATGAAAAATTCAGTTTAAAAATTTCGATTTAATACTTTACGTGTAAAATGACGTTTTTACCCCTAGACTTTAAACGTGTATATTTAATTGTAACGAACTTATAATCGAGCCTAGTCAATGGCATTAGTCTTAAAATCACACAAGGATCGTACTGATAAGATTAAAATACATTTTTAGTAACATTACGAAATTACCCCTATAAAAATAATAATTTACAATTTTGCTCCTATGTCTATAAGTTAAACTTAGATGTTAGTTCTTTTACATGTATTTATGTAGGACTTGCGAAGTATCAGATTCCCAGATAAAAATACTAAGATATCAAGGTGAGTGTTCATACCCGGCATTCAGTTCAACTCCATATGTGAGTGTTCATATCCTTTTTGCTGATTCTACTCCTCACGAGTGGATCTGATTCTACCTTCAGTTATTAATAATATTATATAATTGTTATAATTCATTTTTGGAACATTATCGTTTGGCTCCACTGAAAAAGGGATTATGTTAATATTTGTTATGCCATTGTGCAATTCATTCATTATTCCCAATGTCAATTACCACTACAACGAACTATAAAGTATAGCCCTAAGTGGTTGGTCCTATTGGTCCCATGTAATGAAGCCCAAGTGGCTGGTCCTTTTGGACCCATGAACCCGACTAGCAGGGTTGCCTTTGATCAATGTGCCATGTAATGAAAGGAACGTGTGTGTGAGTGGGTGGTTGGTGATTTGACATTCATGTGAAGATGTTATTTCCATGCAAATTATATAGATCATTTCATTATATTTCTAATTTATCGTATGAAATTTCTACCATTATTATCTTATCTCTTCTAGAAAGCAAACCTTTTATATGATTATTTCCAAGGTTATGTTCATTCACTGAGCCTTCAGCTCACACTCTCCAAATATTTTTAAAACCCTTTTCAGGTGACGAAGTGACGATGATAGGCTATTACAGAACCCTTAGAAGAACAGAACATTTCGATAGAAGATAAAGATTATCTTCTTGATGCAAATGAGGAGTCGATGGTCATTAGATATGTAGAATATTTAGGAGAGTTTTGCCTTCAATTGTAATAATATTTTCGAGGTTTATGTAGACTTCAATATATAAACAGAATTAAGCTATGTTAGCTTCCGCTAGAGCTCTGTTTAATTACGAAGAGGCCTAGAGGCCGGTCTCGAGCCCAGAATTTTGAAGTCGAATTTTGGGGTCGTGACAGTTGGTATCAAAGCAATAGTTCTCGAACCGCTAGAAGAGCACAGAGCAATTATGATTAGGAAGTCTAAGGTTAAGATATAGACACATAAGAATTTATTAGAAAGTTTGGGATACAGCTTAGGACCAGATATTATCTTGCTCGGAAGTCTAGAAGTTGGACTCATTTTGTATAGAAAGAACAAAAGGAAGAGAGATAAGATATCTAGCTAGAACCTATATAGATTTTTTTTATGATTTGAATATTCGTGAGTCTAGAATTTAATTGTAGTTAGAAGTCTTACCTTAATGACATGGAAGGTTAATTTTATTTACCAATAGAAATATTATTAACACGCAACGACGTTACAACGATAACGAACTTTATTTTACTAATAACTACAAGGTGACGTTTCATAACTTATTGTAAATCTATTAGGAGTTATAGAGTGTTTGATAACAACTAGGTGTGGTACAAACTAGTGTCTTAAATATATAAATTTAAATAAGTAGGAAAAATAGGAAGTACCATACTTTCAAAATTTTTGTAAAAAAAAAAAAAGAGAGAGATTAGAGAACACAACCACGAAATAGTAGAACAGATATTGTAATAGTTGAAACACGCATACACGAAGTAATAGGAAGAGTAAAGAAATTGAAATTGGGTACAACATAAATTCTTATTCATTAGTCTTAAACCATACTCACATATAACTGAACTACTATAGTGAATTCTTACATATATGGGTGTCTATAAATAGTACACGATAATAATTTATGCCTGCCATTTTGTAAAATTCCAATTGACTAAATTTAGAAATAAGCTAAGGGACTAATCAAATAGAAGTGGAAAAATGTGACTTAAAAGAAAATGTAATAAGATATTTTACTAAGTGTACATTTGTTTATTTTTCCTAGTAATTAATGTTCCATAACTCTGAAAAAAAAAAAAAACTATATACATTATTGTATAGTTTCAGTGCATTCATATTGTGTTTGCATAATTGGGGGGATACGCGTTGAGAATTCAGAATTGACAATCCTTATTATCATATCGATGATCGGAGCTGACAGTGGCAACATATCCAAAATTCTTATCTTGGTTATCTAGATCTTTTATTTTCGATGGGTCCTTATAGTCATCTGGTTTTCTGATGGGGATTCTATTTTTACGGATATTCTGGATTTCTTATGATGCTGATATTATGGATATTCTGGATTTCTTATGATGCTGGTATTACGGATATTCTGAATTTCTTATGATGCTGATATTACGGATATTCTCGATTTCTCATTATGCTGATATTATGGATATTGTGAACGGGTATTCTACTGCTGCTATTTATCTCTCTATGTGGAGATTCTATAACTACGATCTTCTGAATTATCAATCAAGCAATGATCTTACTCTTCTATCACGAAGTATTGGATTATCGTCAACAGGAGTATTATCTACTCAGTCCGACGACATCCTATATTTTATGTGAGAACTTCTTGAAGCATGGTATCTTTAAGGACATGGGTATTCTAATTGATCGAGGAGTAATACGGGGTATTTAGAGGGTGCTTGTGTTTCATATCTAAGTTCATATTCTCAATTTGCATGCATTAATAATGTGTTAAGTGATTTACAAAAAAAAAAAAAAAACACACGTGTTAATCATCAATTTAGCATATTATTTAGGATAATATGTATAGTAAACAAACAATTGGTCTACGTTGCGTCTTAGACAAAAATTAAATGCTATTATCATATCTACTCAAACTCAGGACCATAAGTTAGTAATATCAAATTTACAGTTTTGGAAAATTTCTGTATAATCCCTATATTTTAGTATAATTACCTATCAGCCCCAAAACTTTTAAATACATGTTATATTATGTATAAATATCATATTTTAAACATTAATCTTGGACATATTATTTAGACATAAGTATATCATACGAAACTTATTTTTATACATTTTCATATTAATCCTTAATATTAGTTTAAATTACATAAGTGACCCGATTTCTTAAATAGTTGTATTCATCTACACGAAAATAATGATTTTCTTTATTATTTTGGATACATGTTTATGGATAGAATATTAAATATGAAAAATTCAGTTTAAAAATTTCGATTTAATACTTTACGTGTAAAATGACATTTTTACCCCTAGACTTTAAACGTGTATATTTAATTGTAACGAACTTATAATCGAGCCTAGTCAATGGCATTAGTCTTAAATCACACAAGGATCGTACTGATAAGATTAAAATACATTTTTAGTAACATTACGAAATTACCCCTATAAAAATAATAATTTACAATTTTGCTCCTATGTCTATAAGTTAAACTTAGATGTTAGTTCTTTTACATGTATTTATGTAGGACTTGCGAAGTATCAGATTCCCAGATAAAAATACTAAGATATCAAGGTGAGTGTTCATACCCGGCATTCAGTTCAACTCCATATGTGAGTGTTCATATCCTTTTTGCTGATTCTACTCCTCACGAGTGGATCTGATTCTACCTTCAGTTATTAATAATATTATATAATTGTTATAATTCATTTTTGGAACATTATCGTTTGGCTCCACTGAAAAAGGGATTAAGTTAATATTTGTTATGCCATTGTGCAATTCATTCATTGTTCCCAATGTCAATTACTACTACAACGAACTATAAAGTATAGCCCTAAGTGGTTGGTCCTATTGGGCCCATGTAATGAAGCCCAAGTGGCTGGTCCTTTTGGACCCATGAACCCGACTAGCAGGGTTGCCTTTGATCAATGTGCCATGTAATGAAAGGAACGTGTGTGTGAGTGGGTGGTTGGTAATTTGACATTCATGTAAAGATGTTATTTCCATGCAAATTATATAGATCATTTCATTATATTTCTAATTTATCGTATGAAATTTCTACCATTATTATCTTATCTCTTCTAGAAAGCAAACCTTTTAAATGATTATTTCCAAGGTTATGTTCATTCACTGAGCCTTCAGCTCACACTCTCCAAATATTTTTAAAACCCTTTTCAGGTGACGAAGTGACGATGATAGGCTATTACAGAACCCTTAGAAGAACAGAACATTTTGATAGAAGATAAAGATTATCTTCTTGATGCAAATGAGGAGTCGATGGTCATTAGATATGTAGAATATTTAGGAGAGTTTTGCCTTCAATTGTAATAATATTTTCGAGGTTTACGTAGACTTCAATATATAAACATAATTAAGCTATGATAGCTTCCGCTAGAGCTCTGTTTAATTACGAAGAGGCCTAGAGGCCGGTCTCGAGCCCAGAATTTTGAAGTCGAATTTTGGACCGGCCTCTAGGCCTCTTCGTAATTAAACAGAGCTCTAGCGGAAGCTATCATAGCTTAATTATGTTTATATATTGAAGTCTACATAAATCTTGAGAATATTATTACATTTGGAGGCATAACTGTTCTAAATATTCTACATATCTAACAATCAACTACTCCTCATTTGCATCAAGAAGATAATCTTTATCTTCTATCGAAATGTTTTGTTCTTCTAAGAGTTCTGTAATAGCCTATCATCGTCACTTCGTCACCTGAAAAGGGTTTTAAAATATTTGGAGAGTGTGAGCTGAAGGCTCAGTGAATGAACATAACCTTGGAATAATCACTTAAAAGGTTTGCCTTTTTAGAATAGATAAGATAATAACATTAAAATTTCATGCAATAAAATAAAAATATAATGACAGGTTCTATTTGCATGGAAAACAGCATCTTTACATAAATGTCAAATTACCAACCACCCACTCACACACACGTTCCTTTCATTACATGGCACAGTGATCAAAGGCAACCCTGCTAGTCGGGTTCATGGGTCCAAAAGGACCAGCCACTTGGGCTTCATTACATGGGACCAATAGGACCAACCACTTAGGGCTACACTTTATAGTTCGTTGTAG
The DNA here is from genome assembly GCA_033977485.1 of Hydrangea macrophylla. Lineage (NCBI taxonomy): Eukaryota > Viridiplantae > Streptophyta > Magnoliopsida > Cornales > Hydrangeaceae > Hydrangea > Hydrangea macrophylla. Next base: position 77,358,412 of record CM066999.1, read on the forward strand.
TGGTAATTGACATTGGGAACAATGAATGAATTGCACAATGGCATAACAAATATTAACATAATCCCTTTTTCAGTGGAGCCAAACGATAATGTTCCAAAAATGAATTATAACAATTATATAATATTATTAATAACTGAAGGTAGAATCAGATCCACTCGTGAGGAGTAGAATCAGCAAAAAGGATATGAACACTCACATATGGAGTTGAACTGAATACCGGGTATGAACACTCACCTTGATATCTTAGTATTTTTATCTGGGAATCTGATACTTCGCAAGTCCTACATAAATACATGTAAAAGAACTAACATCTAAGTTTAACTTATAGACATAGGAGCAAAATTGTAAATTATTATTTTTATAGGGGTAATTTTGTAATGTTACTAAATATGTATTTTAATCTTATCAGTACGATCCTTGTGTGATTTTAAGACTAATGCCATTGACTAGGCTCGATTATAAGTTCGTTACAATTAAATATACACGTTTAAAGTCTAGGGGTAAAAACGTCATTTTACACGTAAAGTATTAAATCAAAATCTTTAAACTGAATTTTTCATATTTATTATTCTATCCATAAACATGTATCCAAAATAATAAAGAAAATCATTATTTTCGTGTAGATGAATACAACTATTTAAGAAATCGGGTCACTTATGTAATTTAAACTAATATTAAGGATTAATATGAAAATGTATAAAAATAAGTTTCGTATGATATACTTATGTCTAAATAATATGTCCAAGATTAATGTTTAAAATATGATATTTATACATAATATAACATGTATTTAAAAGTTTTGGGGCTGATATGTAATTATACTAAAATATAGGGATTATACAGAAATTTTCCAAAACTGTAAAATTTATATCTCAGATTGTTATAAACAATATTACAAGTACTATGCTCGAAACCGTGATCAAATCCAATGTCGGTAGGTTTTCCTATGTTCTTTCAAAGTTTTAGGGGATGTAAGTGAAATTTCAGAATAAAAATCTGGGCAGAATGCCCTGTTTGGCAGATTGTATTTCAAAACTTCTAAAGATCATAACTCTCTCATTCCTTGAGCTTTTTAAGTGAAATCAGTGTCTATCTTGAGTGAAATTTCGTGTAGAATCCAAATCAAAAGTCGGTTTTTACCAGATTCGAATCACAGAATGTGAAATGACTAATTTACCCTTTTAAAATAAGCTTAAATAAAACTCAAACGGTACATCCAAATGAAAAGCTGTTTTAAGAGGTATTTCCCGGGCATTAAAAGAGTCTACCTCTAAAATTTCAGAATTTAATGTGGTCGGAGTAAAGAGATATAAAAATTTTACCACTTTGATCAAATCTAGCTATGTTCTTAATTCTAGATTAATAATTAATTTAACCCTTCCTAAATTAAGCTAATAGGATCTAATTATTACTGAAAATAATGTAAATGTGAGTGTTTATAAACTATATAAATATAGAGAAGAAAAGAACTTACCTTGATTTGATGATATGAAAATACAAGAATTCTCACTCTTTTGCTTCCTAGCTCTCTCTCCAAACATAATCTTATGAAGTGGTGAGGAATTTGTGGTGTGAAAAATAACTCGTGGATGTGTGTTTATATAGCAAGAAAAAGATGTAGTGCTTCATTAATTTAATTAGGTAAGGTTTTAATTTATTACATTGATACTCCTACTTTATTTTCTTTTTCATTTAATTCATTATTTATTAGTAAGATGTGATCTATTATGTGCCAATATCTTTTCTTTTTCTTTTAAAATCTTATTTATTTTTCTTTTAAATTAAGTAGAGTTTTAGTTTATTAAAAAGATATGATTTATCATGTGCCACTTTCTTTTATTTTTCTTTTAAAATCTTATTTGTTTTTCTTTTAAATTAAGTATGATTTATTTTATTGATGAAAATATGATCTATCATGTGCCACCTTCTTTTCTTTTTCTTTTAAAATCTTATTTGTTTTTCTTTTAAATTAAGCATGATTTATTTTATTGATGAAAATATGATCTATCATGTGCCACCTTCTTTTTTTTTTTTTTTTGAAAGTGGATGGTGGATGAATTGAAAACCATGTGAATGAAAATGTTATGGCCAAATGTTTGTTTCCTGCAAGGATTTTGACATGTGTCAATTTCAGGTATTTTTTTTTTTAGAGTTATGGAACGTTGATTACTAGGAAAAATAAACAAATGTACACTTAGTAAAATACACAAATGTTTTATTACATTTTCTTTTAAGTCACATTTTCCACTTCTATTTGATTAGTCGCTTGACTTATTTCTAAATTTAGTGAATTAGAATTTTACAAAATGGCAGGCATATATCATTATCGTATACTATTTATAGACACCCGTATAATGTAAGAATTCACTATAGTAGTTAAGTTATTGCAAGTATGGGTTAAGACTAATGAATAAGAATTTATGTTGTACTCAATTGCAATTTCTTTACTCTTCCTATTACTCCGTGTATGCGTGTTTCAACTATTAATATTTCGTGGTTGTGTTCTCTAATTTCTCTCTTTTCTTTTCTCTCTTTTTTTCTTTCTTTTTTACAAAAATTTTAAAAGTAGGGTACTTCCTATTTTTCCTACTTATTTAAATTTTTATATTTAAGGCACTAGTTTGTACCACGCCTAGTAGTTGTGGTTATCAAACACTCTATAACTCTTAGTAGATTTACAATGACTTATGAAACGTCACCTTGGTGTTATTAGTAAAATAAAATTCGTTATCGTTGTAACGTCGTTGCGTGTTAATACTATTTCTATTGGTAAATAAAGTTAACATTCCATATCATAAATGTAAGACTTCTAACTACAATTAAATTCTAGACTCACGGATATTCAAATCAGATCTTTTAGACTAAAAATTCTATATAGGTTCTAGCTAAATATCTTCTCTCTCTTCCTTATGTTCTTTCTATAGAAAATGAGTCCTACTTCTAGACTTCCGTGCAAGATGATATCTTGTCCTAAGCTGTAACCCAAGCTTTCTAACGAATTCTTATGTGTCTATATCTTAACCTTAGACTTCCTAATCATAATTTCTCTGTGCTCTTCTAGCGGTTCGAGAACTATTGCTCTGATACCAACTGTCACGACCCCAAAATCTATCCATGGATTTTGAGAGTGGGACCGACCTTGTGGGTCACCTATAACTTGTGCAGAGTCTAGCAGAAGCATACAAACATTTATTTAATATGAGGTTAGTGGAACCACCAAACCATACTTGATAATTTTACAAATAAGGTTCTAGGCTTATACTGCTTTCAAATACAGTACTAGAAGGAAATTTATTCTAGGAATACTTAAAATACAATAAGGGGACTTTCTAAAACAGGGATCCTTCAAGGGCATCTAGAAGAGGGTCCTCTCCTTCTATAGCTATCTCATGTTCCTCATTTGGATCAGCATAGGGCATGTCTTTGTCATCTGAAATGGTTTTTAAATAATTTGGAGAGTGTGAGCGTAAGGCTCAGTGAATGAACATAACATGTTTAAAAGATCTCAAAAGGAGTTGTACATACATATATATTGAAAGGGAGTTATAACAAAAACAATGGAATTTATATAAGGAAAATGGATAAATGAAAAGTCAACGATATGGAAATGAAACCATTTAAAGTGAATGTCAAATTACCGACTACCCACTCACGCACACATTCATTAATTTCATTACATGGCTCAATGATCAAAGGGCAACCCTGATAGACGGGTTCATTACGTGGACCCAATAGGGTCGCTTGGTACAAGCTATACTTTATAATTTGTTGTAGTGGTAATTGACAGAGCATATTATATAATGACATAAAACATCTGAGTAATGGCATACAATAAATTTAAACCCGTTTCAGTGGAACCAAACGATAATGTTCCCAAATGAAATAATAGCAATTACATAATATTAACAATCGAATGTAGAATCAGATTCACTCGAGAGGAGTAGAATCAGCAATAGGAATATGAATCACTCACCTTGATAACTTAGGGATTTGATGTTGAGATAGTTCCTACATCAACAGGGGTAAAAGAGCTAAGCATATAAGAAAAGGTGTAGGTGTAGGGTAAAATAGTAATTAAAGTTTCCTAGGGGTATTTTGGTAATTTTGATAACATTTTATTAAAACTTCACTATTGATATCCTTATACAATTCTGAGTCCAACGCCACTGACTAGGCTCAATTCGGAGTTCGGGTGATTTCTATCTCAAAAGTGGGGTTTCCTACATAAACGTGGGCTCCACAAATAAGCTGTATTTTAAACGGTATCGGATTGTTTCCAAACTTTTAAGTATAATATTAGACATTATTTTAAGACCATAAGAATTGACAGCGTACTTTTCTGAGTTGTAGATAATTAGTTATGAATTATTGAAGTTAAAACACTATTTTTAAAATAATCAAAGTTGGACCTTAATTTCATTTTCATACCCAAATATCATAATTTAAGTGCAAAAAAAAAATATTTTTTAATGGTCATAAAATGCCACAAGAATATTTTTGTATTTTTCCCATAGTTTAAGAAATATAATAGCTATGATAAAATAATCAATCTCTATTTAAATCAATTGATAAGTAGTAAAATAATATTATTCTATAGTTTTATTATTATAAAACAGTATATATTATCATAATATCATTATAGAATATATAAATGATTTATAATGAGTTTACAAAATCCCAGAATGACTAAAAATACCCTTTTTAAAAGTTTAGGGGTCATTCTGGAAATACACCAAACTAAAGAGATCATGTAAAAATATCCAAAAACTGTAAATTTACTATATCAGATTGCAATTAACAGAATTATAAGTTCTACGCTTGAAACCGTGATCAAATCCGATATCGGTAGATCTTTATATGTTCATTTAAAGTTTTTAGGGGTGTAAATGAAATTTTCGAAAATAAACTGGGCAGAATGCCCTGTTTGGGCAGATTGTAATTTCAAACTTCTAATGGTCATAACTCACTCATTTCTTAACCTTTTTAAGTGAAATCGGTGTCTATCTTGAGTGAAATTTCGTGGAGAATCCAAATCCAAAGTTGGTTTTAGCAAATTCGAATCACAAAATGTCAAATGACCAATTTACCCTTTAAGACGAATTCTAAATAAAACCCAAACGGTACAAACAAATCAAAAAAAAGTGTTTTAAGGGTAGATTCCTGGATATTTTAAGAGTCTACTCTTAAAATTTGAGAGCTATAGCTGGTCGGAGTAAAGAGTTACACCAATTCTATTATTTCGAATTAAACCCAGTTATTTTCTGGATTTTCCTAATGTTAATCGATTAATCTATTTAACCACTAATAAATTCTGTTAAATGAAGTTACAATATAATTAATATACAGAAATAGTATGTATGTGTGTGTGTATATGTGCTTGCATAATTAAAAGACAGAAGAAAATTACCTCTTCTTCCTTTATGAATGCATAAACCTTTGTGTGTGTGTATATATGTAATAATATGTGTGTGTATATATATATATATATTGATCTGAGAGGGCGAGACAGTGGGGAGAGAATTGAGAGTATAGAGAGAGTTGGGCAATATCTTTTCATATCTTTTCCGAGCACAAGGACCGGCTATATATAGCCTTACAATTACCCATACATGTGCCTATTTACAAGGAAAGCATGAACTACTAATGCATGAACCACTACAAGAAAGTGGATACCACTAATGCCTAAATTAATGCTATATATGGAGGTAGTGGAGCTACCAAGTTAACCCAATTGCATGGCTCAGCTAGTGGGTTACACATATAATTTTTTATTTATTTATTTATTTAAAATACGGGTTATTACAGTCTCTCCTACTTAAAGAAGTTTGGTCCCCAAACTTATCGTACCTTAAGGAGTGAATAGATGGGGGTACTTTGCGCGCATTTCGTCCTCACGTTCCCAAGTTGCTTCTTCCACTGCGTGGTTCTTCCATAGAACTTTGACTAACAGTATGATCTTGGTCCTCAGCACTTGATCGCGTCGATCCATGATCTGAACTGGTTGTTCAACGTAGGTAAGATCTTCGCGGACATCTAATGGTTCATATGATAAAACGTGATTCAAGTCTGAGACATAAGGTCGAAGCATAGAAACGTGAAATACGTTGTGAACATTTGACAGATCTGGCGGTAAAGCTAAACGATAGGCTACTGTTCCTACTCTGTCGATGACGTCGAAAGGTCTAATGAAGCGAGGATGAAGTTTCCCTCTCTTCCCAAAACGAACAATACCCTTCGAAGGTGAAACCTTGAGAAATACGTGATCTCCTACTTGAAACTCTAGCTCTCTGCGTCTAGCATCTGCGTAGCTTTTGTTTCGACTCTGAGCAGTATGGATTCGTTGTTGGATGAGTTGTATCTTATCAGTTGTTAACTGTACAATCTCAGGCCCAATAATTTTCCTCTCTCCTACTTCGGTCCAACATACCGGGGATCGACATTTCCTCCCATACAATGCCTCATATGGAGCCATGCCGATACTAGATTGAAAACTATTATTGTAAGTGAACTCAACGAGAGGTAAATGTTCTTCCCAATTACCTTGGAAGTCCAGAACAGTAAGTCGTAGCATGTCTTCCAAAATCTGAATAACACGATCGGACTGACCATCCGTGTGTGGATGAAAAGCTGTACTGAAGTTAAGAGTAGTGCCCATAGCTTCTTGGAAGCCCTTCCAAAAACGTGACACAAAATTAGTGTCTCGATCCGAAATAATAGAAACCGGCGTACCATGAAGTCGAACGATCTCTGCGATGTACAACCTTGCCAATCTCTCAGATGAAAAGGTGGCTCTGACCGGTAAGAAGTGAGCAGACTTCGTCAATCTATCCACAACTACCCAAATAGCATCATTTTTCTTCACCGATTGGGGTAACCCAACAACAAAGTCCATGGTGATGTGTTCCCACTTCCATTCAGGAATAGAAAGTGACTGTAAAGTTCCACCAGGAAGTTGATGCTCTATTTTTACCCTCTGACAATGCAAGCAACGTGAAACAGCTTCGGCAATATCTCTTTTCATATTTGGCCACCAGAAAGACCTCTTCATGTCATGGTACATCTTAACAACATGCATGTGGACAGACGAGGAGGAACACATCTTGATATAGAACGATTTCAGAAACTCAAACCTCCGTCGTTCTACGGAAAAGCTGACCCTACTGCAGCTGAAATGTGGGTTCGAAAGATGGAAAGGATGTTCAAGCACTTTCCGTGCACTGAGGAGGAAAATGTGGGCTATGCCACCTATACCTTCGTGGAAGAAGCTGATCATTGGTGGAGGACATTGGAAGATAGTGTAGAAGGCATAACCTGGGAACAATTTCTGGTTCTCTTTGATGGGATGTACTATCCCAAAACTGTGAAGGATCAAAAAGAGAAAGATTTCATGCATCTTAAACAGGGGAACATGAAAGTTCTCCAATATGCCACAGAATTCACTTCCTTGTTACGCTTTGCTTCCTATCTCATTCCAACGGAAGAGAAGAAGGCAAGGAAATTTGAGAACGGGTTATCACTTCATCTTTGCAGCAAGGTGGAGATGTTTGAATTTCCAACATACAGACAAGTTTATGACTGTGCTCTCAAGGCTGAGAAGACAAATGTCGAGTTTCAACAGAAGCGAAATGTTCCAAATAGGCCAGTAGGAAATCAAGGGAAAGGCCCAACAGGTGTGAAAAGGCCGTTCTCTGCAACTGGATCTAATGTTAACAATCAAGTTGGAAGAGCACCATCAAACAACAGGGTTCCATGCAAGGACTGTGGAAAAATGCATGGAGGTGTCTGCCGATATAACTCTGGGTTGTGTTATAGGTGTGGCAATCCAAACCACATGGTTAAAGACTGTCCTATGAATAAGGCAATTGTTCAAGCGCCAGTTCCTATCAATCAACATCCGCCGCAAAATCAGGGAGGCCAGGGAAGAAACCAACAACGCCAAGGGCGTGTATTTGCGCTTGTTCCTGAGAAGAATAATGAGGAAGCTGATGTTGTGGTAGAAGGTAATATCTCTATATGTAGTATTAATGCTCACACACTTATAGATTCTGGAGCTACGCATTCATTTGTATCGCCGTTCTTTGCGTTAAAATTTGGTAAATCCCCGGAACCTTTGAATTATAAACTATCAGTTGCCTTACCTTCTGGTACTTCATTGATTAGTAACCAAGTATACTGATCATGTACGATTATGATTGGTAATGTGTCCTTACTCGTCGATCTTATACCACTTGAAATTCGAGGTTTTGATGTTATCTTGGGTATGGACTGGTTATCTTCAGTTCACGCTCATATTGATTGTGCTGCAAAGCAAGTCAATTTCCAAATTCTTGGTCGAGCTAGTTTCTGTTTCAAAGGAAAGGGTGTCGCATCACCGCCCTACCTTATCTCATCTATGCAAGAAAAGGAAGTAACTTTGGTGGACGTTCATGTGGTGAGAGAATTTCAGGATGTCTTTCCTGAAGATCTACCCAGCACTCTCATAGATAGAGAGATTGAATTCACCATCAGTCTTATTCCAGGTACTCAACCTATATCAAAGACTCCTTACCGTATGGCTCCTATAGAATTGAAAGAGTTGAAGACGCAACTACAAGAATTATTGGACAAGGGTTTCATTAGACCAAGTACCTCTCCCTGGGGTGCACCGGTCCTTTTTGTAAAGAAGAAGGATGGAATTATGAGACTGTGCATCGACTATCGCGAGTTGAACAAAGTAACAATCAAGAATCGTTATCCTCTCCCAAGGATTGATGATTTGTTCGACCAACTACAAGGAGCACAAGTTTTCTCTAAGATTGACCTGAGATCAGGATATCATCAATTGAGGGTTAAAGCAGAAGATGTAGAGAAGACGGCTTTTCGTACTCGTTATGGTCATTATGATTTCTTGGTGATGCCCTTCGGCGTTACTAATGCTCCTGCAGCATTCATGGATCTGATGAATCGAGTATTCAAGCCTTATCTCGATGATTTCGTAATCGTATTCATTGATGATATTCTTATATATTCAAAGAGCCTTGAGGACCATGAACCTCATTTGAGAATAGTGTTGCAAACACTAAGAGACCGCCAATTATATGGGAAGTTCAAGAAATGTGAATTCTGGCTTCCCAAGATCTCATTCTTAGGGCATGTGATATCTAAAGAAGGCATAATGGTGGACCCACAGAAAATTGAGGCGGTGAAGTCATGGCCTAAGCTAACAACTGTATCTGAAGTGCGTAGTTTTCTAGGTCTGGCTGGCTATTATCGGAGATTTGTTGAGAACTTCTCCAAAATCGCAAGACCTATGACACAGTTAACACGGAAAGGAGTTGCATTTGAATGGACTAAAATTAGAGATAAGTGTTTTCAAGAGTTGAAGGATCGTTTGATTTCAGCACCTATCTTGAACATTCGGAGAAGGAGGATTTGTAATTTACAGTGACGCTTCTTATCAGGGGTTGGGATGTGTTTTAATGCAGCATGGTAAGGTTATTGCTTATGCATCTCGACAGCTGAAGATTCATGAGAAGAACTATCCCACCCATGATTTGGAGTTAGCCGTAGTAATTTTTGCACTAAAGATATGGCGCCACTATCTCTATGGTGAAAGATGTGAAATTTTTACTGATCATAAGAGTTTGAAATATTTGTTCTCACAAAAAGAGCTGAATATGAGGCAACGCAGGTGGTTAGAGTTCATGAAAGACTATGATCTTGATATTCAATATCACCCTGGAAAAGCTAATGTTGTGGCTGATGCTTTAAGTCGGAAATCTTCTGGAAGTGTGGCTTCCATAATCACGTCACAACAACAGTTGATTAATGACTTCGAGAAAATGGAGATTGACGTCACCTCTCATCAATCTCAAGGTTTTCTGACAGCTCTCATCTCAGAACTGACTATTCTTGAAGAGATCAAGAGGTCGCAGATGTCCGATGAATTCTTAAAGAAGGTGAGTGAAGAAATATTTGAAGGAAAGAGGCCCGAGTTCCATTTGAAAGATGGAGTGCTCAGATATCAGGGCAGAATTTGTGTTCCAAATATTGTTGAAGTCAAGAGGAAAGTTTTGGATGAGGCACATTCATCTAAGTTCGCTGTTCATCCAGGTGGTACTAAGATGTACCATGACATGAAGAGGTCTTTCTGGTGGCCAAATATGAAAAGAGATATTGCCGAGGCTGTTTCACGTTGCTTGCTATGTCAGAGGGTAAAAATAGAGCATCAACGTCCTGGTGGAACTTTACAGTCACTTTCTATTCCTGAATGGAAGTGGGAACACATCACCATGGACTTTGTTGTTGGGTTACCCCAATCGGTGAAGAAAAATGATGCTATTTGGGTAGTTGTGGATAGATTGACGAAGTCTGCTCACTTCTTACCGGTCAGAGTCACCTTTTCATCTGAGAGATTGGCAAGGTTGTACATCGCAGAGATCGTTCGACTTCATGGTACGCCGGTTTCTATTATTTCGGATCGAGACACTAAATTTGTGTCACGTTTTTGGAAGGGCTTCCAAGAAGCTATGGGCACTACTCTTAACTTCAGTACAACTTTTCATCCACAGACGGATGGTCAGTCCGAGCGTGTTATTCAGATTTTGGAAGACATGCTACGACTTACTGTTCTGGACTTCCAAGGTAATTGGGAAGAACATTTACCTCTCGTTGAGTTCGCTTACAATAATAGTTTCCAATCTAGTATCGGCATGGCTCCATATGAGGCATTGTATGGGAGGAAATGTCGATCCCCGGTATGTTGGACCGAAGTAGGAGAGAGGAAAATTATTGGGCCTGAGATTGTACAGTTAACAACTGATAAGATACAACTCATCCAACAACGAATCCATACTGCTCAGAGTCGAAACAAAAGCTACGCAGATGCTAGACGCAGAGAGCTAGAGTTTCAAGTAGGTGTGGACACCGGAAGTGGACCACTTCTCTTGTTTGAGATTGTTTTAAAAAGGAATTTGACTTGGATCAAAGAAAAGAAAATGGTCTGTTGAAAACAGATACAGAGTCGCCACTTGGTCTTTAAGGAACCAAGAAACCTAATTTTGACTCACCCAAGCGGATAAGGGCACCGACCCTTCATAACCAAAGAGCTTGGTTCGGGGTTTTGGTACGAGAGAGGAAGGAGCCTTTGTCGTGACTAAAACACCCTCAACTCGCCCCGTCTTTCGACGGGCCTCAATTAGCATCCAAATAATCATCTTATACTATGTATGGTTCGACAAATAATACTACGATAGTATATTACATCACATAAGAAACTTGAAATGAAAGATCTAAAGATAAGATATCATTCATAAGATCTAAGCCAAATATCACACAATGCGAAGTGAAAGATCACACAAATAAACCTAGGAAAAATCGTCTAATCATATATCAATTAATCAAGTTTTCCTAATCTAAAGGGGACATGAATTGTTCTTGAAACAAATAAACAAAGAAATCAAAATATGCTTAACAAGCTAGTATGATGCATGTTATTCTTTGAGAAAAGAAGATCTCTCAATCCCCGGGACGGATGAGAAAGGATGATTAGATCAAAGGGGAAGCATGAACGTATGATTGTGATCATTCTTTATAATCTTCTTAGATTAAGAGTTACAAAAACCCCAAATCTTGCATGAATGCAAGTTATGTATCTAAAATGTGCAAAGGTTGTAGTGTGTTTTGTGTACATGGATTTCTAGAATGACTTAGAAGTCTAAAATGTGTATGAATGAATGAATGAAATAATCATGGGATATGTACAAATGCAGTATGAACTACTTCCTAAGATATGAACTAATTTGGAATGCATACAAGCATCAAATCAAAGGATGAAAGTTGAAATGTGCTTGCTGTGAATAGTGGACAGAACAGTAGCATGATCTTTTGGAAATTGAAAAAAGGGGTTAAGAGTGTTTTCAATGCATGATTTATTTATGGAGATGTTCTTTATTGTGTCTAGAACACAACCCAAAAGGCCAATCTTGGATAGATATCACAGATTGAGAGAAATCATATAAACAATGAAGATCACTCAGAAATAGAGTCCGTACCGTCGACTGAAATGTTGAAAATGCTTAGAAAATGAAATCGAATGATCTAGAGGCCCATTTTATGCAGAAAGTTCCCTAAGACATTGAAGTTTAAGGGAAAAATGAGTTAGGACCACACCTTTTGGAAAAGTTTTTCTGGAAAACAAGTTGAAGGTGGAACTAGCTGCTGTGACATCAAAAACAGAATGTCTACAGAAAATGTTTGGATCCAAATGGACCATTTTCAAGTATTTCCAAGTCAAACCAAAAATCATGGGTGTTCTCTAATGAGTTAGGAAGACTTTCCAAGTGGTCTTACATTCATACATTGAGTATTGAACTCAAAATAATTCCTTGAAGTTAAATGACTCACTGTTTTGAGGGTTTTGAGAAAAGCAAGGTTTATTTCTTGGAATCAAAATGAGGGGTTCAAGAGGGTGGTTTTGAAATGGGGGTTTTGAAAGTATACTTCCAGAACTTGGATGAATATTCTAACCACTTGGAATATTAATTCCTAACTTATTTCAAGAACTTCCCAAGTATTTGCAAAACATGGTTTTATTTGGAAACCAAACTCAAGAGTCTATGGGAGTATGATACATGAGAGGATAGATGATACATGACATGACATAGAATGCTAAAAGTGGTAAAGAACATGTGCATGGGATATGGGTTCATCTAGATACAAGAGAGTGTTGCATCAAAGTGTGAAAGCCAAAAAGTGAAATGCTGTGAATAGTGGACAGACTGTATGCATTACTTTGTAACATTATAATGGGAGGTCAAACGTGCCTAGACAAATGTGAGAAAAATCAGAGATCATCCTTATTGTGTCTAGAAAATAACCCAAAAAGCCAAACATCAATAGCTATCACAGATTAAAAGAAATAAATCAGAATATACACATGACTCAGAAACAAAAGCTGCACTGTTGACTGATTTTGTATGATTTTTCATAAATCAAAGAAAAGGTTTATGATGACCCATTATATACCAAAAGTTTCCTAAGACACCCAAGTTTTATAAAAAAATAGAAAATATATATGTACAGTGACAAAAGTATCCAGAATAAGTGCAAGAAGTTGGGTGAACATTCTGTGAGAACAGAGGCAGATTATGAATATGAACTTCTCACATCAAAAACAAATACTTTCACATTTCTATAATTGATGGGAAAAATTGGGGACAAACTATGATGTCTTAGGAAGATTTTCCAAGTGGTTTCATCATCATAACTCAAGTATTTAATTCAAAACAAATCTTTGAATCTGAACAGCTCACTATTTTGGATCATTCTTGAAGAAAATGGATTTGGGTTTGAAATATAGTTTGAGTTCTTGATTGGGGGTTTTGAAATAGATGTTCAAAGCATGAACTTAAACTCTTGAGATGACCATGTGACCACTTAGAACCTCATCCAACCTTGAATCATCAAAGAACTCCCAATATTATTGGAGAGATTCATTTTTATTTTGGACATAACTTCAATACATTTCAAGAACATCTTGGAAGTATTGAGGTTATGATCATCATCTATCAAACATGTTTTTGAGGTCAAGAGCTACTATCCATAAGGATTCACTCACCCCAAACTTCATTTCATCACTTAGATGATGATGAACTAGTAAGTAAATAAAGAAAATAAAAAGAAATGAGATTAAGAAGAGATGAACATAATATGAACAAGCAAGTAAATAACAATCAATAGATGATAATCAATATGATTTTGGACTTGTAGCTTGGTGTTTCACTCATAGATTTTGACATTTGGACATGGAAGTAGCTTCCTAACTCAAGAATGCTCAAGAATGGTGATTGGGTATATTGATGATGAAGTATATAGAAAAATGGTGGAGGAAAACAAGATTAGAACTCACTTTGATTGGAAAAAATGGAAGAAGAAGACTACTTCTTCTCTTTCTCTCTCTATATTTCCCTAGAGTTTCTTCCTAAGCTTTCTCTAAGCTTCCATGTCTCTCTCTAAATGGAAGTAAATGGCTTCTTTTATAGGCAAAGGAGGGGTGGTAAATGGAGTTTTAAAAAGTTTAAAATGGTCTCCCATTGGTCCAAAATAAGCTGGGAACCAAAACTACGTCGTTTTGATTTCTAATATATCAAATTGGACCCCCAAAATAAATTACAAAAGTACACTGTTCTGGAGAGGAGTGCCGCGGCGGCACTGCTCCTCCCTTCGTCCAGATAATGCTGTTTAGGCCCCTGAGGTTCCGGTATTCGCGAAAAGGCCCTATTTCGTCCGAAATTCACAGAAAATGTATATGAACTCCAAACTGAGGTTGTGATATACCGTTGGAAAGGTATTGGAGTCTAATTTACATAAAAAATAGTTCGGGGATAAGTCATTTTTAAAAGTTTTGCGGTATTTGCGATAAAAGCCAATTTGATCGCCTTTTTTGCCTTTGGAAATTTATAATAAATTCGTTTTAAATCCAGAAATTATGTGCGATATACCGTCGGAAAGCTATTGACCTCTAGTATCCATGAAAAATATTTGAAAATTATTTCGGCACCCCGGTTCCAAAGTCAAATTCTGGTCAAACTGGTCAAACCTGGGATTCCCGGGAAGTTCTGGAAACCTCCGGGAGTTCCCGGGAGCTGATGTTTTCGCTCGATTTTCTTTCGGAACTTGTTTTAACACTTTTTCATGATTTAAAAATGATTCTGGTGAATTCGGACGATTTTGGTCAAACTTGGTCAAACCCTGGTCAAACCTGGTCAAACCTTGGTCAAACCGGTCAACGGGGACTTTTCGGGAACTTTCGGGGCTTCCGGGGGTCTCTGGGAGCTGACGATTTCATTCGATTTTTCTTTTAAAACTCATTTGAATACTTTTCTTATGACGTGCATGTTTCCAGAACTTTGGGGCCAAATCTGGGAGTTTTATGGCTTTCAAGGGCATTTTGGTCATTCTGAGCATTTTGAGAAATAGAACCAACTTCCAGGAGTCCTTTTGAGTCCTTTTTCGATCATTGTGAACCACCAAGCTATGGGTCTCCTAAATCTGATAGCCGACAAAATGGGGTGTCTACAGTTTGCCCCTCTTTGGCATGAACTTGCGAGGCAACGCATGTCGCAAGCGAGTGCCAAAGTTTTGAAGAGACAGGTCTTTTGGAGGCTATAGATTTAGGATAAAAGCGTTGCAAAAGATGCAATGATGCTGTGGCTAGTGCTGGTCGCGCTCTGCGTGAGCTGCCTACGTATCCCAAGGGGAATCAGACCAGGACGTAGTTCGGGGCGCAAAGGAATGAATCACATATGCTCAACAAGACATACGGATGCCATGCTATAAGAGTGATATGCAATGCATGGATGTGATGTGAATTGTGTCATGAGTCCTATCATGTCTAGTGTTATGACCCTAGCATGAGCAAGTGTTGTGGGGTGTGCTACTCCGAGTGGGCTGGTGTTGTGCTAGTGTTTGCGACTGTGATGTGGTGGATGACTCGGATAAGGACATCGAGGTTTAAAAATCTCTGGGTTTAGGAGCAACCTTCTGGAATTTGGGAAGTGTGCTTTGTGAGAGAATGTAGTCAGATGTGGGGTCCCTGAGGATGACAACTAAGGATAACCCATAGGCGAGGGAGTTCAAGATAACCGACAGTTTTATAATAACCAAAGTGAGGAGGCTCATGATAAGTGGGGTAGCTCACGATAATGGATATGTGAGATAACCGGAGTGAAGAGGCTCACGATAAGTGAGGAAACTCATAATGACTGACAGGTGAGAAAGCTCATGACAATCAGTGGACACGGGTCCTTAAATTGTGAATAGACAGTGCTTGCCAAGGGAATCGGGGTGATTTGACTGCGGGTGGTGTTTTGACCGATCCTTATCATGACAAGTCCGGAGAATCGGTTCGGACTTCTGCTATCTTCCGCTGGGATGGTAGGGGACTCTCTGAGAATCTCTCTTCAATTCTTGACTTAAAACCAGGATCCATCTCTGAATCTCTCGTGGTTGGTCAGATCTCGCAATGCTCAATCCAAAAGAGCCGGTTAGGGTCTATCGGTTTCTATCCTCGGGGGATGATGTAGGGTTCTCGGAGAATCTCTTTTGGCGCTCAATCCAAGGAGGCCGGTCAGGGCCTCCGGGAGCTGGTATCTATCGGTTTCTGTCCTCGGGGGATGATGTAGGGTTCTCGGAGAATCTCTTTTGGCGCTCAATCCAAGGGGGCCGGTCAGGGCCTCCGGGAGCTGGTATCTATCGGTTTCTGTCCTCGGGGGATGATGTAGGGTTCTTGGAGAATCTCTTTTGGCGCTCAATCCAAGGGGGCCGGTTAGGGCCTCCAGGAGCTGGTATCTATCGGTTTTTGTCCTCGGGGGATGATGTAGGGTTCTCGGAGAATCTCTTTTGGCGCTCAATCCAAGGGGGCCGGTCAGGGCCTCCGGGAGCTGGTATCTATCGGTTTCTGTCCTCGGGGGATGATGTAGGGTTCTCGGAGAATCTCTTTTGGCGCTCAATCCAAGGGGGCTGGTCAGGGCCTCCGGGAGCTGGTATCTATCGGTTTCTGTCCTCGAGGGATGATGTAGGGTTCTTGGAGAATCTCTTTTGGCGCTCAATCCAAGGGGGCCGGTCAGGGCCTCCGGGAGCTGGTATCTATCGGTTTCTGTCCTCGGGGGATGATGTAGGGTTCTCGGAGAATCTCTTTTGGCGCTCAATCCAAGGGGGCCGGTCAGGACCTCCGGGAGCTGGTATCTATCGGTTTCTGTCCTCGGGGGATGATGTAGGGTTCTCGGAGAATCTCTTTTGGCGCTCAATCCAAGGGGGCCGGTCAGGGCCTCCGGGAGCTGGTATCTATCGGTTTTTGTCCTCGGGGGATGATGTAGGGTTCTCGGAAAATCTCTTTTGGCGCTCAATCCAAGGGGCCGGTTAGGGTCTCCGGGAGCTGGAGGATAATGTACTCTGTTAGGAAAAAGGAAATACGTCCTTTAAATGAGAGTCAAGGTATCATTCTATTTGTGATGAGGGATACGGAGATGGCCTGCGGCAGTTAAGGTTTTGATTTTGAAAGAGGAGAGTGATGGACTTATGTTGCTTTAGGATGAAAGAAGGTCATCAACAGCCACTCATGGACTTATGTTGCATGAAGAAAAATGAAAGATCAACAGCCACTCATGGACTTATGTTGCTAGGAGAAAGGATCAACAGCCACTCATGGACTTATGTTGCAAGAAGATGAAGGTCAACTTTTGATGGTTTTGGAAAGGGATGAAATTCGCATTTGCCCTAAGTTTGGATGCTTCTCCTGCTGACGCCTTGACCGGTGTAGTAATGGTGTTTGGTACTCCTGCTTGTATTGGCATGCTCTTTATAACTTGATTTGAAAATTTTATTAGTCACTATTGACTTACACATTTGAGACTACAACAGACTCAAAAACTTGACAGACATTGACGCACGAGGACGACACATTTGACACCAAAATGAAACAAGGTCGACTTGCCAAAACTTAATGTGCTTTTGCCATAAATGATGTACCATTTCTCTTTTGTGTTTACTTCTCTCCTTAACGTGGCATCACTTTGATGGTGAATCTTATTTTTGAAAATTCCTCCCTGCTGATCTAATCAATTTCTTTGCTTCTCTCAAGATGCGCTTTGAATTAGTGCCTTAGCTTATGGAATGAAAGACGCTCCATTTCCATCTGTTCAAGACAATGTTCTTGAATGCTTACCATTGGTGTATAGGGATCAGGTGGCAAACGAAGTTTGCCCCTAGTTTGAAGGGCATGAAGTGGGATCGGTAGGCAAACGAGGCAAATGACCGAAGTTTGCCCCTAGTTTGGAGGAAGGTTCATTGGAGGTTTTGGGCAAACAAGGTAGGTGACCGAAGTTTGCCCCTTGTGTGAAGGGTAGATAGTAAAAGTCAGGCAAACGAGGCGGGTAGCCGAAGTTTGCCCCTAGTGTGGAAGGTGATTTTCTGGCTTGAGGCATGGACCGTGACTTTAATCTCTCAAATGCTCATAACTTTTGCCTAGGCACCAGTGAGGTGACCTATCAAGCTCTTTTCTCTCTTTTGTTATTGCTCACCTTGGATTTAACTCTAATTTTTGCCTAGGCGTCCTTTCGGATTTTCGACCTAGCGAGCCATCCTTCTTTTTTTCTTTTTTTGAAAGTCTGCCTACGTACCCCCAAGTGGGGATCAGGTCCAACGTAGTTCGGGCATAGTTGGGAAGAAGCGGGTTGATTTTTGGGTAGGTGGGGTGACCGAACCAATGCGGTTGCCTACGTATCCCCGAGTGGGAATCAGGTCGAGCGTAGTTCAAGGCAAGGCTTGAAGGAAATTGGTTTGATTATGATGGTGTTGACCGAACCGATGTGGTTGCCTACGTATCCCCGAGTGGGAATCAGGTTGAGCGTAGTTCAAGGAAAGGCTTGAAATAAGGGGTTTGAGGTATGAGGGTTTTTCAAACCAATCGTTAAAGAAGTTCAAACTTGAGCCACTTGTGGTAGCTTTGAATAAAAAAGATTCAGTTTCAATCTCCCTTTCTTTTCTTTTTCTTTTTCTTTTTCTTTTGTTTTGAGGATTGATCCTTTTCACTTTTGCCTAGCCAGTCAATTTTTGCTTTTCATGTAGTTGATTCTTGCAAGATCCTTCAATCGCAATCTCAGAATTCCAGAATGTGCATGTCAGCTCTCGGAATTTATTTGTGGTCATTCCGTGCCTTTTGAAATGTGATCTTGGCACGTTCTTAAGATGTATCTTGAAGCGTATGATTCTCTTATTTGTTTCATCAAAATTTTCTCAAACATTTTGACTGGCTAGGGTCAGATTTTGGAAATCAACACCTTTTTCAGCTCTAACTTTTGCCTGGGTGCCCTCTCGGGTTTTCAACCTAGCGAACTTTTCTTTTTTTTTTTTTTTTGAAAGTGGAGATGAAACTCATTGAAATATTTGGCTACCATTAAGGACCAAGTCTGCACAGGTTCGCATGGCTATCAATTGGGTTGGGCCCAAGGCTTTGAAATGGTAGAAATGGTGGAAAGGGTGTTGGGCAAGCCCCAAGTCAGTTCCAAGCATGTCTTTTCAAGATTGAGGCAAGAGAATCTTTAAATTCTTAAAGTAAGACAATTCAATTCCAGCTCTTCATCAGTGTCAGCGTGAAATCGATTTTAACCTTTCAGGATTCTTTTTGTTTTGTCGTAGAAAAATTATTACCAGAGTAATATCCATGGTAATTTGAAAAGTGACACTTCAGTCTAGTGATTCATGCATCTATGACTAGGCACATCAGATTAGGCAAAATGAGACTTCATTCCATCAGTAGAGAAGGATTACAGACTCATTAACAACTCGGTGACAGACAGACTCGATCACAAGACTAAACTTGAAATAGACAAACACACAACAGACTCGACTGGACTCGACCCGGTCTCAAATGGAATGTCACAGTGACTCACTTATTCTTTTTATTTCTTTTTTTTTTCTAAAGAGCATATTCATTTGGTTTTCTAGCAAGAGTCCCAAACACCGTCACTTCACCGGCACAGGTTCAACATTCATCGGCCTCAGTAAAGAGGATCATTCGAATAGGTAAGCCAGGGCTTAGGTGACACGGGGTTGAATGGGTGGTGGCTCAATGATGTTTTGGTCGATGAGGTCCTGGATATCATGGCGGAGACGTATGCACTGGTCAGTGTCATGGCCTGGGCCTTGGTGGTAGGCGCATCGTCTGGACAGGTCACAGTTAGGTGGTGGGAGATCGGCACGAGGCTGAAGGAGTTGGAGGTGTCCCTTTTTTAGCAGACAGCCTAAGGCTATGGAGGGGGAGATATCTAGTTTGGCAAAGGTACGGGGTTGCTTTTTCTGGTAAGTGCAACTAGTGGTTTGGTTGGAGGATTGGTATGGCCGATGAGGGTATGCCATGGGTTGGCTGCGCAGGGCGTCGACATCCGGGGAGTGTCGGGAGTATTTAGGCCTCTTGGACTGGTGTTGGGGTTCATCATTCTTGAACTTTTCTTCTATGATGGCATCCTCAATTCTGGTTCCCATTTCAAGCAGTTCTTTGCTAATGCTCCGTGCCATTTTATCAAATCGACTAACCCTTGAACTCAACTGCTCAACAGTGGTTTGTAGCTTGTTCACTTTCTCTTCCAGAGCTTTGTAGGCCATTGGTGGATCGATGATGATCTAGCCCTCGATTACGATAGTGAATTCTGGGAGGTATAAAGGTACGCTTACCCGGGGCTATGATTTTTCTGCAAATAGAAGTAAAAGTCCAAATTAGCGGAGGCGCGAAACACTTCTTATGGACTCCTATCAGGGAGAGATGATCAGAGTTTTGAAGGATTTAATGATGCAAACCGAGGTTACAGTAAGTATACGACTTCTGTACAACGATTGAGATGGGTGGGGATGATGATACGTATGCATTCGATGTGTAGAGACTGACATGTGTGAGACTGATAAGATGTGTGTGCATGTAGACTGACACAAATTGTGTATGTATATGAGACAAGCATGCGAATGCAAGCCCTAATCTATATGACGCTCCTATTTCTAACAGATAGCAGCTAAACAAATAAGGTCCTAGCCATACATAGTGTGCTAACCTTACTATCCAGTATGATCACCAAGGGATAATAGGGATTTCCGGGATACTTCGGGAATTTTGGACAGAGTTTCTGGGAGAAACAGGGATTCGGAAGATTCGGAGAAATTTCTAGAAGTCATTTGAGTTTCTAGGAGAAATAGGGATTTCTGGTTGATTTGGACTGAGCTTCTAGGAGAAATTGGAAAATCAGAATTTCTGGGAGAAATTGGTACATCTAGGCATTTTTGGGAAGTTTGGATGGAGTTGTTGGAATTTTTGGGAAATCTTGAAGATTTGGATAGAGCTTGTGGGGAAAACATGAAAACTCGGGTAAGTTGGACAGAGTTTCTGGGAGAAACAAGTATACCAGAATTTCTGGGAGAAATTGAGATTTCTGGGTAATCTGAGAGAAGCAAGAATATCTGGGGGACATAAGTATATCGGAGTTTCTGGAAGAAATTGAGATTTCTGGGTAATCTGGGTAATCTGGGGAGAAATAGGGATTTCTAGGAAATCTGGGTGATTCGGACAGAGTTTCTAGGAGAAACAGAGATATCCTGATGAGTTGGGTAGAGTTTATGGAAGAAATAGGAATATACGACGAGAATAGGTGATGATGGTGATCATACTGTCTAGCAAGTTTTCATACTCCTATGTCTCAGGACCAGTAAACAAGGTTTGCGGTGTATATCTTTGTGAGCATAGAGCAGACATCCTTATCATGGTGCCTAGGCAAGTCAACTCAATGTGATCACATGTGAGTGATTGCCTTGGGAATCATAAGAAAAGAGGTTCTGTTCTATGCCACATAAGCGTCTACATCGCGCAGGTAATCCCGCCAGGGCATACAGCAGTTATATCACATTGTCCTATCTGAAAAGATAAATGAACAGTCCTATGAAAGGTTCTACAGGAATCTATATGCAAAGGCTGGGTTTAGTCAAAGAGGGTCCGTTGACAAGAGTTCCAATATACCGTCGGAGAGACAGTACGGAGGTTTTTACTCTTTTTTATATACCTTGGAAGGTACAGTATCAACGGTGACTTGTGCCCTGGCACAGCAAGACCTGAACAATGTCAGCGCCGCGTTTCAGACACAGTCAGAGGGGGGAAATGCAAGAGTGCAATGCAGTGAACCAGACACAGTAAAAAGATGATTTTAAGGATGCTTCTTATGAGTCAAACCTCTGTATTATTTTGTTTTGAAAATAAAATTCCCCAGCAGAGTCGCCAGATTGTGGACACCGAAAGTGGACCACTTCTCTTGTTTGAGATTGTTTTGAAAAGGAATTTGACTTGGATCAAAGAAAAGAAAATGGTCTGTTGAAAACAGATACAGAGTCGCCACTTGGTCTTTAAGGAACCAAGAAACCTAATTTTGACTCACCCAAGCGGATAAGGGCACCGACCCTTCATAACCAAAGAACTTGGTTCGGGGTTTTGGTACGAGAGAGGAAGGAACCTTTGTCGCGACTAAAACACCCTCAACTCGCCCCGTCTTTCGACGGGCCTCAATTAGCATCCAAATAATCATCTTATACTATGTATGGTTTGACAAATAATACTACATCACATAAGAAACTTGAAATGAAAGATCTAAAGATAAGATATCATTCATAAGATCTAAGCCAAATATCACACAATGCGAAGTGAAAGATCACACAAATAAACCTAGGAAAAATCGTCTAATCATATATCAATTAATCAAGTTTTCCTAATCTAAAGGGGACATGAATTGTTCTTGAAACAAATAAACAAAGAAATCAAAATATGCTTAACAAGCTAGTATGATGCATGTTATTCTTTGAGAAAAGAAGATCTCTCAATCCCCGGGACGGATGAGAAAGGATGATTAGATCAAAGGGGAAGCATGAACGTATGATCGTGATCATTCTTTATAATCTTCTTAGATTAAGAGTTACAAAAACCCCAAATCTTGCATGAATGCAATGTATGTATCTAAAATGTGCAAAGGTTGTAGTGTGTTTTGTGTACATGGATTTCTAGAATGACTTAGAAGTCTAAAATGTGTATGAATGAATGAATGAAATAATCATGGGATATGTACAAATGTAGTATGAACTACTTCCTAAGATATGAACTAATTTGGAATGCATACAAGCATCAAATCAAAGGATGAAAGTTGAAATGTGCTTGCTGTGAATAGTGGACAGAACAGTAGCATGATCTTTTGGAAATTGAAAAGAGGGGTTAAGAGTGTTTTCAATGCATGATTTTTTTATGGAGATCTTCTTTATTGTGTCTAGAACACAACCCAAAAGGCCAATCTTGGATAGCTATCACAGATTGAGAGAAATCATATAAACAATGAAGATCACTCAGAAATAGAGTCCGTACCGTCGACTGAAATGTTGAAAAATCTTAGAAAATGAAATCGAATGATCTAGAGGCCCATTTTATACAGAAAGTTCCCTAAGACATTGAAGTTTAAGGGAACAATGAGTTAGGACCACACCTTTTGGAAAAGTTTTTCTGGAAAACAAGTTGAAGGTGGAACTAGCTGCTGTGACATCAAAAACAGAATGTCTACAGAAAATGTTTGGATCCAAATGGACCATTTTCAAGTATTTCCAAGTCAAACCAAAAATCATGGGTGTTCTCTAATGAGTTAGGAAGACTTTCCAAGTGGTCTTACATTCATACATTGAGTATTGAACTCAAAATAATTCCTTGAAGTTAAATGACTCACTGTTTTGAGGGTTTTGAGAAAAATAAGGTTTATTTCTTGGAATCAAAATGAGGGGTTCAAGAGGGGGGTTTTGAAATGGGGGTTTTGAAAGTATACTTCCAGAACTTGGATGAATATTCTAACCACTTGGAATATTAATTCCTAACTTATTTCAAGAACTTCCCAAGTATTTGCAAAACATGGTTTTATTTGGAAACCAAACTCAAGAGTCTATGGGAGTATGATACATGAGAGGATAGATGATACATGACATGACATAGCATGCTAAAAGTGGTAAAGAACATGTGCATGGGATATGGGTTCATCTAGATACAAGAGAGTGTTGCATCAAAGTGTGAAAGCCAAAAAGTGAAATGCTGTGAATAGTGGACAGACTGTATGCATTACTTTGTAACATTATACTGGGAGGTCAAACGTACCTAGAAAAATATGAGAAAAATCAGAGATCATCCTTATTGTGTCTAGAAAATAACCCAAAAAGCCAAACATCAATAGCTATCACAGATTAAAAGAAATAAATCATAATGTACACATGACTCAGAAACAAAAGCTGCACTGTTGATTGATTTTGTATGATTTTTCATAAATCAAAGAAAAGGTTTATGATGACCCATTATATACCAAAAGTTTCCTAAGACACCCAAGTTTTGATAAAAAAAATAGAAAAGATATATGTACAGTGACGAAAATATCCAGAATAAGTGCAAGAAGTTGGGTGAACATTCTGTGAGAACAGAGGCAGATTATGAATATGAACTTCTCACATCCAAAACAAATACTTTCACATTTCTATAATTGATGGGAAAAATTGGGGACAAACTATGATGTCTTAGGAAGATTTTCCAAGTGGTTTCATCATCATAACTCAAGTATTTAATTCAAAACAAATCTTTGAATCTGAACAGCTCACTGTTTTGGATCATTCTTGAAGAAAATGGATTTGGGTTTGAAATATAGTTTGAGTTCTTGATTGGGGGTTTTGAAATAGATGTTCAAAGCATGAACTTAAACTCTTGAGATGACCATGTGACCACTTAGAACCTCATCCAACCTTGAATCATCAAAGAACTCCCAATATTATTGGAGAGATTCATTTTTATTTTGGACATAACTTCAATACATTTCAAGAACATCTTGGAAGTATTGAGGTTATGATCATCATCTATCAAACATGTTTTTGAGGTCAAGAGCTACTATCCATAAGGATTCACTCACCCCAAACTTCATTTCATCACTTAGATGATGATGAACTAGTAAGTAAATAAAGAAAATAAAAAGAAATGAGATTAAGAAGAGATGAACATAATATGAACAAGCAAGTAAATAACAATCAATAGATGATAATCAATATGATTTTGGACTTGTAGCTTGGTGTTTCACTCATAGATTTTGACATTTGGACATGGAAGTAGCTTCCTAACTCAAGAATGCTCAAGAATGGTGATTGGGTATATTGATGATGAAGTATATAGAAAAATGGTGGAGGAAAACAAGATTAGAAGTCACTTTGATTGGAAAAAATGGAAGAAGAAGACTACTTCTTCTCTTTCTCTCTCTATATTTCCCTAGAGTTTCTTCCTAAGCTTTCTCTAAACTTCCATGTCTCTCTCTAAATGGAAGTAAATGGCTTCTTTTATAGGCAAAGGAGGGGTGGTAAATGGAGTTTTAAAAAGTTTAAAATGGTCTCCCATTGGTCCAAAATAAGCTGGGAACCAAAACTACGTCGTTTTGATTTCTAATATATCAAATTGGACCCCCAAAATAAATTACAAAAGTACACTGTTCTGGAGAGGAGTGCCGCGGCGGTGCTGGGCCAGTGCCGCGGCGGCAGTGGGCCAGTGCCGCGGCGGCACTGCTCCTCCCTTCGTCCAGATAATGCTGTTTAGGCCCCCTGAGGTTCCGGTATTCGCGAAAAGGCCCTATTTCGTCCGAAATTCACAGAAAATGTATATGAACTCCAAACTGAGGTTGTGATATACCGTTGGAAAGGTATTGGAGTCTAATTTACATAAAAAATAGTTCGGGGATAAGTCACTCTGAAAAGTTTTGCGGTATTTGCGATAAAAGCCAATTTGATCGCCTTTTTTGCCTTTGGAAATTTATAATAAATTCGTTTTAAATCCAGAAATTATGTGCGATATACCGTCGGAAAGCTATTGACCTCTAGTATCCATGAAAAATATTTGAAAATTGTTTCGGCACCCCGGTTCCAAAGTCAAATTCTGGTCAAACTGGTCAAACCTGGGATTCCCTGGAAGTTCTGGAAACCTCCGGGAGTTCCCGGGAGCTGATGTTTTCGCTCGATTTTCTTTCGGAACTTGTTTTAACACTTTTTCATGATTTAAAAATGATTCTGGTGAATTCGGACGATTTTGGTCAAACTTGGTCAAACTTGGTCAAACCTTGGTCAAACCGGTCAACGGGGACTTTTCGGGAACTTCCGGGGGTCTCTGGGAGCTGACAATTTCATTCGATTTTTCTTTTAAAACTCATTTGAATACTTTTCTTACGAAGTAGCATGTTTCCAGAACTTTGGGGCCAAATCTGGGAGTTTTATGGCTTTCAAGGGCATTTTGGTCATTTTGAGCATTTTGAGAAATAGAACCAACTTCCAGGAGTCCTTTTGAGTCCTTTTTCGATCATTGTGAACCTCCAAGCTATGGGTCTCCTAAATCTGATAGCCGACAAAATGGGGTGTCTACAGTAGGAGATCACGTATTTCTCAAGGTTTCACCTTCGAAGGGTATTGTTTGTTTTGGGAAGAGAGGGAAACTTCATCCTCGCTTCATTGGACCTTTCGACGTCATCGACAGAGTAGGAGCAGTAGCCTATCGTTTAGCTTTACCGCCAGATCTGTCAAATGTTCACAACGTATTTCACGTTTCTATGCTTCGACCTTATGTCTCAGACTTGAATCACGTTTTATCATATGAACCATTAGATGTCCGCGAAGATCTTACCTACGTTGAACAACCAGTTCAGATCATGGATCGACGCGATCAAGTGCTGAGGACCAAGATCATACTGTTAGTCAAAGTTCTATGGAAGAACCACGCAATGGAAGAAGCAACTTGGGAACGTGAGGACGAAATGCGCGCAAAGTACCCCCATCTATTCACTCCTTAAGGTACGATAAGTTTGGGGACCAAACTTCTTTAAGTAGGAGAGACTGTAATAACCCGTATTTAAAAAAAAAAAAAAAAATTATATGTGTAACCCACTAGCTGAGCCATGCAATTGGGTTAACTTGGTAGCTCCACTACCTCCATATATAGCATTAATTTAGGCATTAGTGGTATCCACTTTCTTGTAGTGGTTCATGCATTAGTAGTTCATGCTTTCCTTGTAAATAGGCACATGTATGGGTAATTGTAAGGCTATATATAGCCAGTCCTTGTGCTCGGAAAAGATATGAAAAGATATTGCCCAACTCTCTCTATACTCTCAATTCTCTCCCCAC
Organism: Hydrangea macrophylla; assembly: GCA_033977485.1. NCBI lineage: Eukaryota > Viridiplantae > Streptophyta > Magnoliopsida > Cornales > Hydrangeaceae > Hydrangea > Hydrangea macrophylla. The sequence continues at coordinate 77,385,145 of CM066999.1, forward strand.
TGTCTCTCCCTCTCAGATCAATATATATATACACACACATATTATTACATATATACACACACACAAAGGTTTATGCATTCATAAAGGAAGAAGAGGTAATTTTCTTCTATGTCTTTTAATTATGCAAGCACATATACACACACACATACATACTATTTCTGTATATTAATTATATTATAACTTCATTTAACAGAATTTATTAGTGGTTAAATAGATTAATCGATTAACATTAGGAAAATCCAGAAAATAGCTGGGTTTAATTCGAAATAATAGAATTGGTGTAACTCCTTACTCCGACCAGCTATAGCTCTCAAATTTTAAGAGTAGACTCTTAAAATATCCAGGAATCTACCCTTAAAACAGTTTTTTTTTATTTGTTTGTACCGTTTGGGTTTTATTTAAAATTCGTCTTAAAGGGTAAATTGGTCATTTCACATTCTGTGATTCGAATTTGCTAAAACCAACTTTGGATTTGGATTCTCCACGAAATTTCACTCAAGATAGACACTGATTTCACTTAAAAAGGTTAAGAAATGAGTGAGTTATGGCCATTAGAAGTTTGAAATTACAATCTGCCCAAACAGGGCATTCTGCCCAGTTTATTTCCGAAAATTTCATTTACACCCCTGAAAACTTTAAATGAACATATAAAGATCTACCGATATCGGATTTGATCACGGTTTCAAGCGTAGAACTTATAATTCTGTTAATTGCAATCTGATATAGTAAATTTACAGTTTTTGGATATTTTTACATGATCCCTGTATTTTGGTGTATTTACAGAATGACCCCTAAACTTTTAAAAAGGGTATTTTTAGTCATTCTGGGATTTTGTAAACTCATTATAAATCATTTATATATTCTATAATGATATTATGGTAATATATACTGTTTTATAATAATAAAACTATAGAATAATATTATTTTACTACTTATCAATTGATTTAAATAGAGGTTGATTATTTTATCATAGCTATTATATTTCTTAAACTATGGAAAAAAATACAAAAATGTTCTTGTGGCATTTTATGACCATTAAAAAATATTTTTTTTTGCACTTAAATTATGGTATTTGGGTATGAAAATGAAATTAAGGTCCAACTTCGATTATTTTAAAAATAGTGTTTTAACTTCAATAATTCATAACTAATTATCTACAACTCAGAAAAGTACGCTGTCAATTCTTATGGTCTTAAAATAATGTCTAATATTATACTTAAAAGTTTGGAAACAATCCGATACCGTTTAAAATACAGCTTATTTGTGGAGCCCACGTTTATGTAGGAAACCCCACTTTTGAGATAGAAATCACCCGAACTCCGAATTGAGTCTAGTCAGTGGCGTTGGACTCAGAATTGTATAAGGATATCAATAGTAAAGTTTTAATAAAATGTTATCAAAGCTCGACCGGGAATTTGGAAATTGACTTGCTTTGCAGCACAATCAATATGAGCGTGAACTGAAGATAACCGGTCCATACCCAAGATAACATCAAAACCTCGAATTTCAAGTGGTATAAGATCGACGAGTAAGGACACATTACCAATCATAATCGTACATGATCGGTATTCTTGGTTACTAATCAATGAAGTACCAGAAGGTAAGGCAACTGATAGTTTATAATTCAAAGGTTCCGGGGATTTACCAAATTTTAACGCAAAGAACGGGTGTCGCATCACCGCCCTACCTTATCTCATCTATGCAAGCAAAGGAAGTAACTTTGGCGGACGTTCATGTGGTGAGAGAATTTCAGGATGTCTTTCCTGAAGATCTACCCAGCACTCTCATAGATAGAGAGATTGAATTCACCATCAGTCTTATTCCTGGTACTCAACCTATATCAAAGACTCCTTACCGTATGGCTCCTATAGAATTGAAAGAGTTGAAGACGCAACTACAAGAATTATTGGACAAGGGTTTCATCAGACCAAGTACCTCTCCCTGGGGTGCACCGGTCCTTTTTGTAAAGAAGAAGGATGGAACTATGAGACTGTGCATCGACTATCGCGAGTTGAACAAAGTAACAATCAAGAATTGTTATCCTCTCCCAAGGATTGATGATTTGTTCGACCAACTACAAGGAGCACAAGTTTTCTCTAAGATTGACCTGAGATCAGGATATCATCAATTGAGGGTTAAAGCAGAAGATGTAGAGAAGACGGCTTTTCGTACTCGTTATGGTCATTATGAATTCTTGGTGATGCCCTTCGGCGTTACTAATGCTCCTGCAGCATTCATGGATCTGATGAATCGAGTATTCAAGCCTTATCTCGATGATTTCGTAATCGTATTCATTGATGATATTCTTATATATTCAAAGAGCCTTGAGGACCATGAACGTCATTTGAGAATAGTGTTGCAAACACTAAGAGACCGCCAATTATATGGGAAGTTCAAGAAATGTGAATTCTGGCTTCCCAAGATCTCATTCTTAGGGCATGTGATATCAAAAGAAGGCATAATGGTGGACCCATAGAAAATTGAGGCGGTGAAGTCATGGCCTAAGCCAACAACTGTATCCGAAGTGCGTAGTTTTCTAGGTCTGGCTGGCTATTATCGGAGATTTGTTGAGAACTTCTCCAAAATCGCAAGACCTATGACACAGTTAACACATAAAGGAGTTGCATTTGAATGGACTAAAATTAGAGATAAGTGTTTTCAAGAGTTGAAGGATCGTTTGATTTCAGCACCTATCTTGAACATACCTATCGGAGAAGGAGGATTTGTAATTTACAGTGACGCTTCTTATCAAGGGTTGGGATGTGTTTTAATGCAGCATGGTAAGGTTATTGCTTATGCATCTCGACAGCTGAAGATTCATGAGAAGAACTATCCCACCCATGATTTGGAGTTAGCTGCAGTAATTTTTGCACTAAAGATATGGCGCCACTATCTCTATGGTGAAAGGTGTAAAATTTTTACTGATCATAAGAGTTTGAAATATTTGTTCTCACAAAAAGAGCTGAATATGAGGCAACGCAGGTGGTTAGAGTTCATGAAAGACTATGATCTTGATATTCAATATCACCCTGGAAAAGCTAATGTTGTGGCTGATGCTTTAAGTCGGAAATCTTCTGGAAGTATGGCTTCCATAATCACGTCACAACAACAGTTGATTAATGACTTCGAGAAAATGGAGATTGACGTCACCTCTCATCAATCTCAAGGTTTTCTGACAGCTCTCATCGCAGAACCGACTATTCTTGAAGAGATCAAGAGGTCGCAGATGTCCGATGAATTCTTAAAGAAGGTGAGTGAAGAAATATTTGAAGGAAAGAGGCCCGAGTTCCATTTGAAAGATAGAGTGCTCAGATATCAGGGTAGAATTCGTGTTCCAAATATTGTTGAAGTTAAGAGGAAAGTTTTGGATGAGGCACATTCATCTAAGTTCGTTGTTCATCCAGGTGGTACTAAGATGTACCATGACATGAAGAGGTCTTTTTGGTGGCCAAATATGAAAAGAGATATTGCCGAAGCTGTTTCACGTTGCTTGCATTGTCAGAGGGTAAAAATAGAGCATCAACGTCCTGGTGGAACTTTACAGTCACTTTCTATTCCTGAATGGAAGTGGGAACACATCACCATGGACTCTGTTGTTGGGTTACCCCAATCGGTGAAGAAAAATGATGCTATTTGGGTAGTTGTGGATAAATTGACGAAGTCTGCTCACTTCTTACCGGTCAGAGTCACCTTTTCATCTGAGAGATTGACAAGGTTGTACATCGCAGAGATCGTTCGACTTCATGGTACGCCGGTTTCTATTATTTCGGATCGAGACACTAAGTTTGTGTCACGTTTTTGGAAGGGCTTCCAAGAAGCTATGGGCACTACTCTTAACTTCAGTACACCTTTTCATCCATAGACGGATGGTCAGTCCGAGCGTGTTATTCAGATTTTGGAAGACATGCTACGACTTACTGTTCTGGACTTCCAAGGTAATTGGGAAGAACATTTACCTCTCGTTGAGTTCGCTTACAATAATAGTTTCCAATCTAGTATCGGCATGGCTCCATATGAGGCATTGTATGGGAGGAAATGTCGATCCCCGGTATGTTGGACCGAAGTAGGAGAGAGGAAAATTATTGGGCCTGAGATTGTACAGTTAACAACTGATAAGATACAACTCATCCAACAACGAATCCATACTGCTCAGAGTCGAAACAAAAGCTACGCAGATGCTAGACGCAGAGAGCTAGAGTTTCAAGTAGGAGATCACGTATTTCTCAAGGTTTCACCTTCGAAGGGTATTGTTCGTTTTGGGAAGAGAGGGAAACTTCATCCTCGCTTCATTGGACCTTTCGACGTCATCGACAGAGTAGGAGCAGTAGCCTATCGTTTAGCTTTACCGCCAGATCTGTCAAATGTTCACAACGTATTTCACGTTTCTATGCTTCGACCTTATGTCTCAGACTTGAATCACGTTTTATCATATGAACCATTAGATGTCCGCGAAGATCTTACCTACGTTGAACAACCAGTTCAGATCATGGATCGACGCGATCAAGTGCTGAGGACCAAGATCATACTGTTAGTCAAAGTTCTATGGAAGAACCACGCAATGGAAGAAGCAACTTGGGAACGTGAGGACGAAATGCGCGCAAAGTACCCCCATCTATTCACTCCTTAAGGTACGATAAGTTTGGGGACCAAACTTCTTTAAGTAGGAGAGACTGTAATAACCCGTATTTAAAAAAAAAAAAAAATTATATATGTAACCCACTAGCTGAGCCATGCAATTGGGTTGACTTGGTAGCTCCACTACCTCCATATATAGCATTAATTTAGGCATTAGTGGTATCCACTTTCTTGTAGTGGTTCATGCATTAGTAGTTCATGCTTTCCTTGTAAATAGGCACATGTATGGGTAATTGTAAGGCTATATATAGCCAGTCCTTGTGCTCGGAAAAGATATGAAAAGATATTGCCCAACTCTCTCTATACTCTCAATTCTCTCCCCACTGTCTCTCCCTCTCAGATCAATATATATACACACACATATTATTACATATATACACACACACAAAGGTTTATGCATTCATAAAGGAAGAAGAGGTAATTTTCTTCTATGTCTTTTAATTATGCAAGCACATATACACACACACACACATACTATTTCTGTATATTAATTATATTATAACTTCATTTAACAGAATTTATTAGTGGTTAAATAGATTAATCGATTAACATTAGGAAAATCCAGAAAATAGCTGGGTTTAATTCGAAATAATAGAATTGGTGTAACTCTTTACCCTGACCAGCTATAGCTCTCAAATTTTAAGAGTAGACTCTTAAAATATCCAGGAATCTACCCTTAATATAGTTTTTTTTATTTGTTTGTACCGTTTGGGTTTTATTTAAAATTCGTCTTAAAGGGTAAATTGGTCATTTCACATTCTGTGATTCGAATTTGCTAAAACCAACTTTGGATTTGGATTCTCCACGAAATTTCACTCAAGATAGACACTGATTTCACTTAAAAAGGTTAAGATATGAGTGAGTTATGGCCATTAGAAGTTTGAAATTACAATCTGCCCAAACAGGGCATTCTGCCCAGTTTATATCCGAAAATTTCATTTACACCCCTGAAAACTTTAAATGAACATATAAAGATCTATCGATATCGGATTTGATCACGGTTTCAAGCGTAGAACTTATAATTCTGTTAATTGCAATCTGATATAGTAAATTTACAGTTTTTGGATATTTTTACATGATCCCTGTATTTTGGTGTATTTACAGAATGACCCCTAAACTTTTAAAAAGGGTATTTTTAGTCATTCTGGGATTTTGTAAACTCATTATAAATCATTTATATATATTCTATAATGATATTATGATAATATATACTGTTTTATAATAATAAAACTATAGAATAATATTATTTTACTACTTATCAATTGATTTAAATAGAGGTTGATTATTTTATCATAGCTATTATATTTCTTAAACTATGGAAAAAATACAAAAATATTCTTGTGGCATTTTATGACCATTAAAAAATATTTTTTTTTTTGCACTTAAATTATGGTATTTGGGTATGAAAATGAAATTAAGGTCCAACTTCGATTATTTTAAAAATAGTGTTTTAACTTCAATAATTCATAACTAATTATCTACAACTCAGAAAAGTACGCTGTCAATTCTTATGGTCTTAAAATAATGTCTAATATTATACTTAAAAGTTTGGAAACAATCCGATACCGTTTAAAATACAGCTTATTTGTGGAGCCCACGTTTATGTAGGAAACCCAACTTTTGAGATAGAAATCACCCGAACTCCGAATTGAGCCTAGTCAGTGGCGTTGGACTCAGAATTGTATAAGGATATCAATAGTGAAGTTTTAATAAAATGTTATCAAAATTACCAAAATACCCCTAGGAAACTTTAATTACTATTTTACCCTACACCTACACCTTTTCTTATATGCTTAGCTCTTTTACCCCTGTTGATGTAGGAACTATCTCAACATCAAATCCCTAAGTTATCAAGGTGAGTGATTCATATTCCTATTGCTGATTCTACTCCTCTCGAGTGAATCTGATTCTACCTTCGATTGTTAATATTATGTAATTGCTATTATTTCATTTGGGAACATTATCGTTTGGTTCCACTGAAACGGGTTTAAATTTATTGTATGCCATTACTCAGATGTTTTATGTCATTATATAATATGCTCTGTCAATTACCACTATAACAAATTATAAAGTATAGCTTGTACCAAGCGACCCTATTGGGTCCACGTAATGAACCCGTCTATCAGGGTTGCCCTTTGATCATTGAGCCATGTAATGAAATTAATGAATGTGTGCGTGAGTGGGTAGTCGGTAATTTGACATTCACTTTAAATGGTTTCATTTCCATATCGTTGACTTTTCATTTCTCCATTTTCCTTATATAAATTCCATTGTTTTTGTTATAGCTCCCTTTCAATATATATGTATGTACAACTCCTTTTGAGATCTTTTAAACATGTTATGTTCATTCACTGAGCCTTACGCTCACACTCTCCAAATTATTTTAAAACCATTTCAGATGACAAAGACATGCCCTATGCTGATCCAAATGAGGAACAGGAGATAGCTATAGAAGGAGAGGACCCTCTTCTAGATGCCCTTGAAGGATCCCTGTTTTAGAAAGTCCCCTTATTGTATTTTAAGTATTCCTAGAATAAATTTCCTTCTAGTACTGTATTTGAAGGCAGTATAAGCCTAGAACCTTATTTGTAAAATTATCAAGTATGGTTTGGAGGTTCTACTAACCTCATATTAAATAAATGTTTGTATGCTTCTGCTAGACTCTGCACAAGTTATAGGTGACCCACAAGGTCGGTCCCGCTCTCAAAATCCACGGATAGATTTTGGGGTCGTGACTTGCAGATTATCTTTAAAGTTTAGAAATACCTCAAATAATGTGCTAGAATTAAAATATACATGTGTATATATATACATATACACATATATCTTTTGTCAAATATTTTGATATTTTACTATTTTAATGTAATTCGAGTTTGTGAATTAGGAAATTATTCTAAAATTATGATTGCCTTTCCAAGCACGTAATAAGATAAGTTTGGGGACCAAACTTCTTTAAGTAGGGGAGAATGTAACGACCCGAAAATTTAAAGTGTATATTAAAATATTAAAAATTTATTTTGGTCAGAGAAATATACCAGTTTGAAGAGATTGCAGTACAAAATTTACCTGTGTGTGTGTGGAGGTGTAATGACCCGTAATTTAATAAGGGGTATTTTAGTAATTTATACATAAATTTGGACCCAATTATTTTTTTGTATATTATTTTTTTCCCAACTTGAAAAAAAAATTAGTGTTGTATTATTGCTTACATAGATATAAATGTACCCACATGTTTAAAACTTTGTGCAATTGGACCATACCTTGGGACCCACATTTTAGCTACTTAAATTTTGACCACACACAAACAATACATACACTCTCTCTCTCTCTGCACTCTTTTGGCCGGCCATCTTGGGGGAGTAAACCCATTTCTTTTACTTCATTTTTCTCTCATCTCTTTATTCTTTCACCTCTTCATCTTCTTCCCTTCTCTTCCCCTCTCAAAAATTTCTCCATGGAAGCAAATCAAGAGCTTGAAGGCCTCCATTTTCTTAGGGATTCAAGGTGCTAGAAGCTAAGGGTTTCAACTTGGTGAAGATTAGAAGCAAATAGAAGTTCTCTTTCTCTTTTTTCTCAAGCCCTAAGTTGGAATTGGGAGTTCTTTGGATTTCTCCAAGAACAAGGTAGATTTTCTATGTATTGATACACTTTAATTCCTATTTCTAAGTATGATGATGCATGTGTGTTGATTGTTGGGTAAATTTCTAGGGCTATGTAGTATATCATTAACTTAGGTCCTAGATCCTATGAAACTACATGTTTATGTGTCCATGGGTGCATTTTATTTCCTCCTTCAAAGTATGAATTGCAAAACTTGTTGATGAAACCCTTGGATTAGATGAATTGCCCTAACCTAGTTCTCTTTAAATTTCTTAACTTAGAATGGAACTATGTGATTTACATGCTTAAGTTAATATCTATGTGCCTACTTGTCTACTCGCTAGTTGAAATCCATGTTAGAAGTTAAGTTGGAGACGTTAGCTTTGGTTATTGGAATTGCATGTGTAGAGATCATGAGTTACTATACAAATTCTATCATTTGTGATTCAAGGTGTGCAAAATGTGCTTAATTCTAGCTTAGTACTATTATGGAGCATAATGGGTTAATATTACATTTGAACTCATAAAATGAATTTCATTATTGTTCCTTTGATTTCTTAACAATAATGCATAAGACATTATACATTGATTAGTGGACATGACATTGCATAAGCATTGACATTGGTTGAGTGAATCAAAGGGATTCGTAGCATTTGTGCCATATCGGCAAAAACATTGCATACACATGATATGCGTTGAAAAGATCCCTCACGAAGAAGGGCATAAAATGAGATGATATGGAAATCCGGATGCGGGTTGTGATGTGAGACAGGGTGGACGTACCTAAGAACGTGCCAAACGCTAACTTATAGCTGACTAGCTATCGGAAGGTTAGTATGCTAAGTTCCCAGTGGGGGATTGCTCGCAGTCCGGTAACGAGGGGAGTGAACGATTACATGCATGGCCAAGAAGCCTTACATTTGCATCGCCTCGGTGGCAACCTCATTGCATCGCATTTCATTCTTAGTCATAGAAATTACTTTGTGTCTTTACATACATTATCTACTTAGCCGTCGCGCTAAGGGACTACGATCCCAAATCTTTTTGCAGGAAATATTGATAAGGGGAAAGACCCCAAGTCCGAGTAAAGGGTGGGATTAAAGGTATCCTCTTTTTGAAGCCTCTTGTTGGAGGACTTTGTTTTGAGAGCTAGCTCGTGGATGGGAAGGGGGACATGTAATTTATGTGATCTAGTATCATGGAATAGGATTGGATCAATAGAATTGCATGTACTAATTCATATGAACATTGAATATGAAATCTGTAATAGCTAGACTCACTTTCTTTTGGGACCGGCACGTGTTAGCCGCGTTGTTGTGTTGTGTACATATTTAAAACTTCATGTGTGTTGCAAAGAACCTCTCTTTTGTCTTAATATCTCTTGTCTTGGATGTATTCTAACTCTTTTAAAGACTTGAAGCTCTTTGACGTTTATATAGAATCTCTTTCAATGCCTTATGTATGTGTGTTGATTTTAATCCTTGCCGGATTTGTCCATTTTGCTTTTAAAGGAAATGTCTTAAAATCTCCCTCCCCCATTTTCCCTCTCTCTAATCTCGTTCCATTTCCCAAACTTTCTTTTCTTTTATTCATGTTGGAATGGTATTTCTTTTTTTTAAAAATGTTTCCGAATGTGAAAATACACGTGCGTGTGTGCTTAGAATACCTTCCCTCTGTCTCTCTCCCTATCTCTCTCAATGTCTCTCTCCCAATCTCTCCCTCTCCCCTTCTTTCTCTCTATTACCTCTTTTACCTCTCGTTCTCATTATGTTTCGAACGTATAAAGTCCCGGTTGGTTTACACACATGTTATACACCTTTTCAGACTTATGTATGTATGTTTTAGATGCAAAATCCGAGGATTTAACGGAAATGGGCACGCATGCGAAATGCTGCCAAAATGCTGTCAAAACTGCTGTCAAAAAAAAAATACTGCTACTGTTATTCTTATTTTCTGTCCAAACGGTGAGGAACTGAGAAAATATCAGTCGGGAAAAGTTGTCCGGAATTACGTTTTACATGGGACAAGGTGGACGGAATATCAGATTTCAAAATATATGAGTGTCGAAAATCTTTTTAAAGTTTCAGCAACATAGAAAATTAATCCTGGGACTGATTGTAGCAGTGAGCTTTTTCTGCCCAAATGGTGCGGATCTGAGAAAATATCAGTCGGGAAAAGTTGTCCGGAATTACGTTTTACATGGGACAACGCGGATGGAATATGAAATTTCTAATGGCATAATTATTTACAAACTGTTAAAAGTTCAGCTAACACAAATGACCTTTTATCATTCTTTCCTTTTGTATCTTTCTTTCCTTGCACTTCGGCGGTCGGGGCGTTACATATTGGTATCAGAGCTAACCGGGTTCGAATACCTTGGTGCTCTGGGAGTTCATTTGGGTCTTTATATGACTTTTGCTTCGTGTTTTGAGGTGTTAATTTCATTACTTAAATTCAAGGCATGTGTTGTAGTTGACTTGCTTAGATGATTGCATGCCGACATGATTATGTGCATAAATGCCAATGTGAAGTATATTAACTTATATAGGAATGTTTTGGTGAGGGTATGTTCACTCGATTTATGTTACATGCCTTCAAGATTAGATGTTCGCATGACCATATGCCTTTGTGCTTACGTCTTTGTGTTTTCTTGTGTTTAGTGATGCCTCCTCGAGTGAGAGGTCGTGCTAGGGGCCGTCCAGCAGGTCGTGCTAGAGGCCATGCTCGAGGTCGTGTTGGCGCTGGTGGCCGTGGGGTAGAGGCTTCTTCTTCTTCCTCCGCCCCCGGCGATGCTTTTGGTGGAATTCCTGGGGGAGCTCAATTCTTTCGTGAGATGGCTGAAGCCATGCGGGAGTTCACTCAAGCTGCCCGAGCGGCCCGAAATGAAATTCCGCAACCTCCTCCCGTCGCCTCAGTGGTTCAGGAGCCTCCTCCTGTTGCGGAGCCTATTGTTCCTTTAGCACCGGCGGAGCCCAGAGTTCTATCAGTGATGAGGGAGTTTGAGAAGCGTAATCCTCCCATTTTCTCGGGTGATCCTGACCCAGTCGGAGCTGAGCTTTGGCTGAAAAGGATTGTCCGCATCTTTGATCATATCGGGCTCGTAGAGGATCATCTTCGCATTGATGCCGCTACTTTTCAATTCTCTGGTAGAGCTCAGATTTGGTGGGACCTTGTTTTGACAACTAACGCTCTTGAGGGTATGACTTGGGGCACTTTTGAAAGCCTATTTCTTGGGAAGTATTTTCCGGACCATGCACGCAATGCTAAGAGGGTGGAATTCTTATCTCTTCAGCAAGGAGATATGTCTGTTGCCGATTTTGAGGCCCGCTTTGGGGACTTAGCGCGATTTGCACCTGATATCACATCCAATGATGCTACCAAGGCAAGAACATTTGAGCGCGCACTTCGACCGGGTCTTCGTGGAAAGGTTATGGGTTTCGAGCTCCCGACCTATAACCAAGTGGTACAGAAAGCAATGATCTTTGAAGAGGAGTATAATAGTTCCAAGAAGATTAGAGACGCTCGTCCTTCAACCAAAGGATCTCATACCGAATCATCTAGTGGTCCTCAGAACAAGAAGCCAAAGTATGAGGCTCCTCGACAGCAACAACAGTCCTCTTATACTACACATCATTCGTATCCAGCACCCACTGCTTCTCGACCTCAGGCTCAGCGTTCACAGGCTCGTGGTTCTCGACATTCTACATCAGCCCGTGGTGGGCATCACCTAGGGCCAAGGGTATGTTTCGGTTGTGGTGATCCCAATCATTTTCTCAAGAACTGCCCTTTCAAGCAATCTGTGCAATCTGCACCTTCTATTATGGGACATCACCAGCAGAGTGTTAGGCCTTCGCTTCTACCATCACCGCCTGTACCACCTACTGCTCAGAGCTCTAGACCCAGTGTTTCCAAGGGTCAACAGTACCCATTGCTAGGATCTTTCAGAGGTGGACAGCAAGCTCTCGCCACTCCACCGCAAGTGTACAATCTTGGTACTGCTACATCTTCCGACACCCCTGAACCGTCTGTCATCCGAGGTACATTACTAGTGTTCAATTCTAGGGCATCGGTTCTCTTTGATACTGGGGCATCTCATTCATTCATATCGTCTGCATTTGCATCGGTGTTAGGGTTGGAGGTAGGCCATTTAGGTTCTACGCTCACCGTAGACACTCCCGTTGGAGGATTGGTTCCATTAGACCTTGTATGTCGAAATTGTGAGCTTATCATATCGGACCAAAATCTTAAAGTTGACTTCATTATAATTGATATGTCTAGTTTTGATGTGATACTTGGTATGGATTGGCTTAGCGCCTATCGCGCTTTCATTGACTGCTTTCGTAGGAGAGTCACCTTCCTTGCTCCGTCAGGAGAGACTTGTGTGTTTTTGGGGGATCGTCCTAGCTTCCCGACTTCACCCTTACATCTTTTGCATGGGAAGGGAGGACATAATGATTATTTGGCTAGCTTGTTGGTTGATGAGCATAGGGTGACTCATGAAGAGTTTCCTCCTGTTGTTTGTGAGTTTATTGATGTATTCCCTGAGGATTTGCCTGGCTTACCACCCATTCGCGAGATCGAATTCACAATAGACCTTATTCCGGGTACATCTCCTATTTCTATTCCGCCGTATCGAATGGCTCCTGCTGAGTTGAAAGAGTTGAAGTCTCAACTAGAAGATCTTCAGGACAAAGGATTTATTCGCCCTAGTGCTTCGCCTTGGGGAGCACCGGTTCTCTTTGCCAAAAAGAAGGATGGATCTTTGCGATTGTGTATAGACTACCGCAAGTTGAATCGAGCTACAATAAAGAATAAGTATCCACTTCCAAGGATCGATGACTTATTTTATCAACTTCGAGGATCGACGTGTTTTTCGAAGATCGACCTGAGATCGGGCTACCATCAATTAAGAATACAAGAGCAAGATATTCCCAAGACAGCCTTCCGTTCACGTTATGGTCACTTTGAGTTTCTTGTGATGCCTTTTGGTTTGACGAATGCTCCTGCCGCATTCATGGACTTGATGAATTGTATATTTCACTCTTATCTTGACAAGTTTGTTATTGTATTCATTGACGACATTCTCATTTATTCGCCTTCTAGGGAGAAACACGAGGAGCATCTTCGCATCGTTTTACATACTTTGAGAGAACACCGCTTGTATGCCAAGTTTTTGAAGTGTGAATTTTGGCTACCTGAAGTAAAGTTTCTTGGGCACGTCGTGTCTAGTGATGGAGTTTCTGTGGATCCATCAAAGATTGAAGCTGTGATGGATTGGCAACCACCGAAGAATGTTTTTGAAGTTCGAAGTTTTTTGGTACTAGCGGGTTATTATCGACATTTTGTGAAGGATTTTTCGCGCATAGCCATGCCTATGACCAAGCTTACACGTAAAGGGACGAAATTTGTATGGACCGAATCTTGCGAACAAGCTTTCCAACAATTGAAGACTCAGTTGACCTCGACGCCTATTCTAATTATACCCGAGCGAGGATTGGAATATGCTGTGTATTGTGATGCTTCGAAAGAGGGTCTTGGATGTGTTTTGATGCAAGGAGGCAAGGTTGTTGCCTATGGTTCTCGACAGTTGAAACCTCACGAGTCAAATTATCCTACGCACGATTTGGAACTTGCAGCTGTGGTCTTCGCGTTGAAGAGTTGGAGACATTATCTTTATGGTGAGCGATTTGAAGTTTTCTCTGATCACAAGAGCCTTAAGTATATCTTCACACAACGTGACTTGAATTTGAGGCAACGGCGATGGATGGAGTACTTGGAAGATTATGATTTTGATCTACAGTATCATCCCGGAAAGGCTAATGTCGTGGCCGATGCTCTTAGCAGGAAACCTCGTTCTACTTTGGCTTCTATAGCAGTTCGAGAATGGAAGATGCTGCAACAACTTAGAGACTTCGATGTTCATCTTGCAGAGGCCGACGGGCGTGCTACACTATTCGCTTTGGTTGCTCAACCAACGCTTTTAAGTCGAGTTTTGGAGGCCCAGCAGTCCGATGATGAGACCGAATCACTTCGATCACGTATCTCTAGTGGTGAAGCGATTGATGGGTGGACTTTTAGTCCTGAGCACGGTGTAAGATTTAAAGGTAGACCTTGTGTTCCTACAGCTTGTCGTGAAGAGGTCTTGAAGGAATTTCATCATTCTCGCCTAGCAGTGCATCCAGGTGGCACGAAGATGTATCAAGACTTGCGTCGTCAGTTTTGGTGGAAAGGGATGAAACGATCCGTTGCAGAGTTTATATCCAGTTGTCTGACATGTCAGCAGGTAAAGGCTGAACATCAGCGACCTCCAGGTTTACTTCAGCCTCTTCCTATTCCCGAGTGGAAATGGGAGCATATCGCTATGGATTTTGTCACTGCACTCCCGAGGACTTTTCGTCAGCACGATGCTATTTGGGTGATCGTTGACCGCTTAACCAAATCTGCACATTTCTTGCCCATCAAAGTGACAGATTCTATTGATGTTCTTAGCAAGTTATACGTTCGTGAGATCGTGAGGCTTCATGGTATTCCAGTCTCTATTGTTTCTGACCGCGACTCTAGGTTCATTTCTCAGTTCTGGCAGAGCCTTCAGAAGGCTTTGGGGACCCAGCTTTTGTTGAGCATAGCATTTCACCCGCAGACGGACGGACAGTCCGAGCGTACCATCCAGATTCTGGAGGACATGTTGCGAGCTTGCGTTATGGATTTTGGGGGTACTTGGGAAGACCACTTGCCGATAGTGGAATTCGCCTACAACAATAGCTATCAGTCTAGTATTCAAATGGCGCCGTTTGAGGCCCTGTATGGCCGACCCTGTAAATCTCCTTTGTGTTGGACTGAGGTTGGTGAGTCATCCATCTTGGGTCCTGATTTGATTCGTGAGACGTCCGAGAAGATTGACATTATTCGGAAAAGATTGATTACAGCGCAGAGCCGTCAGAAGTCATATGCCGATCGTCGTCGTCAGCCACTACCTCTCCGTCCCGGTGATCATGTGTTTCTTAAGGTTTCACCTAGACGTGGAGTACTTCGATTCGGGAAGAAGGGAAAACTATCACCAAGGTTCATTGGGCCATTTGAAATTCTTGATAAGATTGGTGAAGTTGCCTACCGATTAGCCCTTCCACCTCAGCTTTCAAAGGTTCATAACGTTTTTCACGTTTCGATGTTGCGGAAGTATCAAGAGAATTCTTCGCACATTATGGATTGGAAAGAGATCGAGGTAGATCAAGACGTTTCCTACGAGGAACAACCCCTTCGCATACTTGAGAGGAAGGACCGCATTCTTAGAGGCCGGACGATTCCTTTGGTTCGAGTTCAGTGGGACCATCACAACGTTGAAGAATCGACTTGGGAGACAGAGTCAGAGATGAGGTCTCGTTATCCCCATCTCTTCGCCGATTGAGGTAAGTTAATCTAAACACGGCATACGCATTGTGATTTACTGCTAAATTGAGTTGATGATCTATTGATGGTTTGTGGGTATTGTCTTGTTTGTGTTTTGAATTCCGGGACGGAATTCTTTTAAGGGGGGCAGATTGTAATGACCCGTAATTTAATAAGGGGTATTTTAGTAATTTATACATAAATTTGGACCCAATTATTTTTTTGTATATTATTTTTTTCCCAACTTGAAAAAAAAATTAGTGTTGTATTATTGCTTACATAGATATAAATGTACCCACATGTTTAAAACTTTGTGCAATTAGACCATACCTTGGGACCCACATTTTAGCTACTTAAATTTTGACCACACACAAACAATACATACACTCTCTCTCTCTCTGCACTCTTTTGGCCGGCCATCTTGGGGGAGTAAACCCATTTCTTTTACTTCATTTTTCTCTCATCTCTTTATTCTTTCACCTCTTCATCTTCTTCCCTTCTCTTCCCCTCTCAAAAATTTCTCCATGGAAGCAAATCAAGAGCTTGAAGGCCTCCATTTTCTTAGGGATTCAAGGTGCTAGAAGCTAAGGGTTTCAACTTGGTGAAGATTAGAAGCAAATAGAAGTTCTCTTTCTCTTTTTTCTCAAGCCCTAAGTTGGAATTGGGAGTTCTTTGGATTTCTCCAAGAACAAGGTAGATTTTCTATGTATTGATACACTTTAATTCCTATTTCTAAGTATGATGATGCATGTGTGTTGATTGTTGGGTAAATTTCTAGGGCTATGTAGTATATCATTAACTTAGGTCCTAGATCCTATGAAACTACATGTTTATGTGTCCATGGGTGCATTTTATTTCCTCCTTCAAAGTATGAATTGCAAAACTTGTTGATGAAACCCTTGGATTAGATGAATTGCCCTAACCTAGTTCTCTTTAAATTTCTTAACTTAGAATGGAACTATGTGATTTACATGCTTAAGTTAATATCTATGTGCCTACTTGTCTACTCGCTAGTTGAAATCCATGTTAGAAGTTAAGTTAGAGACGTTAGCTTTGGTTATTGGAATTGCATGTGTAGAGATCATGAGTTACTATACAAATTCTATCATTTGTGATTCAAGGTGTGCAAAATGTGCTTAATTCTAGCTTAGTACTATTATGGAGCATAATGGGTTAATATTACATTTGAACTCATAAAATGAATTTCATTATTGTTCCTTTGATTTCTTAACAATAATGCATAAGACATTATACATTGATTAGTGGACATGACATTGCATAAGCATTGACATTGGTTGAGTGAATCAAAGGGATTCATAGCATTTGTGCCATATCGGCAAAAACATTGCATACACATGATATGCGTTGAAAAGATCCCTCACGAAGAAGGGCATAAAATGAGATGATATGGAAATCCGGATGCGGGTTGTGATGTGAGACAGGGTGGACGTACCTAAGAACGTGCCAAACGCTAACTTATAGCCGACTAGCTATCGGAAGGTTAGTATGCTAAGTTCCCAGTGGGGGATTGCTCGCAGTCCGGTAACGAGGGGAGTGAACGATTACATGCATGGCCAAGAAGCCTTACATTTGCATCGCCTCGGTGGCAACCTCATTGCATCGCATTTCATTCTTAGTCATAGAAATTACTTTGTGTCTTTACATACATTATCTACTTAGCCGTCGCGCTAAGGGACTACGATCCCAAATCTTTTTGCAGGAAATATTGATAAGGGGAAAGACCCCAAGTCCGAGTAAAGGGTGGGATTAAAGGTATCCTCTTTTTGAAGCCTCTTGTTGGAGGACTTTGTTTTGAGAGCTAGCTCGTGGATGGGAAGGGGGACATGTAATTTATGTGATCTAGTATCATGGAATAGGATTGGATCAATAGAATTGCATGTACTAATTCATATGAACATTGAATATGAAATCTGTAATAGCTAGACTCACTTTCTTTTGGGACCGGCACGTGTTAGCCGCGTTGTTGTGTTGTGTACATATTTAAAACTTCATGTGTGTTGCAAAGAACCTCTCTTTTGTCTTAATATCTCTTGTCTTGGATGTATTCTAACTCTTTTAAAGACTTGAAGCTCTTTGACGTTTATATAGAATCTCTTTCAATGCCTTATGTATGTGTGTTGATTTTAATCCTTGCCGGATTTGTCCATTTTGCTTTTAAAGGAAATGTCTTAAAATCTCCCTCCCCCATTTTCCCTCTCTCTAATCTCGTTCCATTTCCCAAACTTTCTTTTCTTTTATTCATGTTGGAATGGTATTTCTTTTTTTTAAAAATGTTTCCGAATGTGAAAATACACGTGCGTGTGTGCTTAGAATACCTTCCCTCTGTCTCTCTCCCTATCTCTCTCAATGTCTCTCTCCCAATCTCTCCCTCTCCCCTTCTTTCTCTCTATTACCTCTTTTACCTCTCGTTCTCATTATGTTTCGAACGTATAAAGTCCCGGTTGGTTTACACACATGTTATACACCTTTTCAGACTTATGTATGTATGTTTTAGATGCAAAATCCGAGGATTTAACGGAAATGGGCACGCATGCGAAATGCTGCCAAAATGCTGTCAAAACTGCTGTCAAAAAAAAAATACTGCTACTGTTATTCTTATTTTCTGTCCAAACGGTGAGGAACTGAGAAAATATCAGTCGGGAAAAGTTGTCCGGAATTACGTTTTACATGGGACAAGGTGGACGGAATATCAGATTTCAAAATATATGAGTGTCGAAAATCTTTTTAAAGTTTCAGCAACATAGAAAATTAATCCTGGGACTGATTGTAGCAGTGAGCTTTTTCTGCCCAAATGGTGCGGATCTGAGAAAATATCAGTCGGGAAAAGTTGTCCGGAATTACGTTTTACATGGGACAACGCGGATGGAATATGAAATTTCTAATGGCATAATTATTTACAAACTGTTAAAAGTTCAGCTAACACAAATGACCTTTTATCATTCTTTCCTTTTGTATCTTTCTTTCCTTGCACTTCGGCGGTCGGGGCGTTACAGGAGGCGTGAGCCTACCACATGGGATAATCTCCCATGTGACCTAACAAACTAAGTGCTCAGTGGGTGCGTGTGTATTATATGTGTTAGTGTGTAGTGTGTATTTGGGAGTAAGGAGCAAGCAATCATATATTATATATACATCTACCCCCAACAAATCTTTCATAATTCTCACAATTCTCTCAAGTCAATTCTCAAAACTCTCTACTGTCTCTCAATTCTCTGTCTCTCTCTCTCTCTCTCAGCTTTATATACACACACACATATGTAAATTATATATACACATACAAGGAGTAATTGAAACAAGCTTGGGCTGCATTTATATTTCGGATTCTTTGTCTCAAATTGTTTTCGGAATATTGGTAAGTAATTCATACATATTATTTTATGTAATAATTAACTTCTATTTACTGTTTTTAGTAGTATGGTTATATGGATTAAATAGAATTAGGAACCTCTAGAAAATAACTCTGTTTGATTCAAAATAATAGAATTAGTATAACTCCTTACTCCGACCAACTATAGCTCTCAAATTTTGAGGGTAGACTCTTAAAATACCCATGAAATTACCCTTAAAACAGTTTTTGATTTGCTTGTACCGTTTGGGTTTTATTTAGAATTCGTCTTAAAGGGTAAATCGGTCATTTCACATTCTGTGATTCGAATTTGCTAAACCAACTTTAGATTTGGATTCTCCACGAAATTTCACTCAAGATAGACACTGATTTCACTTAAAAAGGTTAAGAAATGAGTGAGTTAGGACCATTAGAAGTTTGGAATTACAATCTGCCCAAACAGGGCATTCTGCCCAGTTTATTTCCGAAAATTTCATTTACACCCCTGAAAACTGTAAACGAACATATAAAGGTCTACCGATATCGGATTTGATCACGGTTTCGAGCTTAGTACTTCTAATTATGTTTATTTCCATATGAAGTATTAATTTTTCAGTTTCTGATAATTCTTATATTTTGGTATATTTACAGAATGACCTCTAAACTTTTAAAAAGGGTATTTTTGGTCATTCTGGGATATTGCAAACTCATTATAAATCATTTATATATATTCTATAATGATATTATGATAATATATACTGTTTTATAAATTTGTTAATTATAAAACCATAGAATAATAAATCTTACTACTTATCAATTGATTTAAATAAAGGTTTGATTATTTTATCATAGCTATTATATTTCTTAAACTATGGGAAAAATACAAAAAATATTCTTATGGCATTTTATGACCATTAAAAATAGTCCCACACTTAAATTATGGTATTTGGGTATAAAAATAGAATTACGGTCCTGTTATGACTATTTTAAAAATAGTGTTAATAAATAAGTTAGGCCTTGTCAGATTTTATATTATATAAATAAAAACCCTTATGTTTCAGTATTATTTTGTATCATTAGAATATAACAAATAGATATTAAAATTAGAAATATTGGGGTACTAAGTATAAATAACTACTAATTCCTTTATATTCTTTGGGTAATAAAATTAGTAAAAGAAATGTAGTACGCAATTAATATTATGATTTTATAAAGAGTAGTTTAACGAATAAATTCTCAGTACCCTTATGGAGATTATATATGTGCTTTACGACTCAATAGTAACTATTTAAAAAAATAGTATTTTAACTTCCAAAATTTGTAGGAAATAATATATAACTCAGAAAAATATCCGTCAATTCCTATAGTCTTAAAATAATGTCTAGTATCATATTTAAAAGTTTGAAAACAATCCGACATTGTCTAAAATACAGCTTATTTGTAGGACCTACGTCTGTGTAGGAAACTCTATTCTGAAGTAGGAACTGCAACGGACTCCAAATTGAGTCTAGTTAGTGATGTTGAACTCAGTGTAGTGTAAAGAACATTATAGTGAAGTAGTTTTAGCATATTTACATAAATACCCTAGAGAAGCCTTAATTACAGTTTTACACTATCTACAATTAGATATTAAGTGTTTAGTTCCTTTACCTGTATTTGTAACGCCCCGAATTATAAAGATAATAATGAAAGACATAAAGGCAGGCAGGTCCAACCGTCAACCACAATGTCAAAACCTATGTGGACCAATCCAACAATGCGGAAGCTACAAGAAAATACCACGTGAATTCCAACACGGTCGACAATTCAAATGTTGAACCCACGTGGACCAAACGGGTCAAAGAGGGTCAACCGGTACCACTTAGATTCCAAAATATTTTGAAGTACAAATGTTTTAAAAACAAACTCGTTTTCAAACAAAGCCTTAAAACCTCATTAGAGCTCCATGTTAAAACATATGCTTGTAAATTTCTCATAAAGCGAGACCTTAAAACTCAATTTTTTGTAGGCATAAATACTTGTAACGCCCCGAATTTCTAAACATTAAAAACTTAATAGAAACTAAAACTTACAGGATCTCGGTCTATAAATCTTAATGGATACCTCTGAATAGACGGTAAAATAATTTAAACCAAATACAAAACTTATTAAACTTTGCACAAACCGCACTATCTCAAACACTAATACACTTGGCACATGCACCAAGATTTCCAAATGAACATGAACTCACAAAAATAAATAAATAAATAAGAAAGGGGAAGATCCAAAGTTAGAACTCCAAGCCTGCTAACCCCAACTTGAACCAATGCTCAAATTCCTGAAGAAAAAAAAAACATCTTTGGCTACGCTCATATATTGAACGCACCCGAGATGCATGGAGACATCCCGGTCAGTATAAAACTGGTGTGAGTAAAAACCTGTATCCCAAAATGATCCATGAACAGACAAGGAGGAAGAATAATAAATTATCCAAACAAGATGTAAGTTTCAAGAATGTCAAATGACATAACACATTCAACGACAATAGATAAATTTCCACCTCCCACATCAATAAATAAATTACCACATTCAACATTCAAATAATCACTATTCTCAGCCATATGCAAATGAACATAATCCAAGTAATCACAATTCTCAGCCATATGAGAATAAAACATTAATCCAAGTAATCACAATTCTCAGCCATATGAGAATAAAACATTAATCCAAGTAATCACAATTCTCAGCCATATGAGAATAAAACATTAACCCAAGTAATCACAATTCTCAGTCATATGAGAATAAAACATTAATCCTAGTAATCACAATTCTCAGCCATATGAGAATAAAACATTAATCCAAGTAATCACAATTCTCAGCCATATGAGAATAAAACATTAATCCAAGTAATCACAATTCTCAGCCATATGAGAATAAAACATTAATCCAAGTAATCACAATCAAGTAAAAATACATTACTTAGATGTACTACAATAATATAAGAGAAAAATACTTACTCACGGTATGTGAGCGCACAAGGGTAAGATCTTTACTCACCTCGATATCTTAACGGAAATAAAGTTCCTTTTCAATAAGGCCGATAGGTCACTGTCCCAAAATAACCTCAATTAGAATTCCAAGCACACCTTTAGAAAGCTCTCACTGAGATCTACAAGCTTCCCTAACCAAAATGGGTTTGAGCAACCACCACGAAAAGGTCAACCGCGTCCTCTCGATGATCCGAGGGTACCCACACGTAGATCTCGTCGAGCTCTACAATTTTTATATTGGGCACATTGAGAGATTTGGCCTTTAAGGCCTCAGAAAAGGGAAAAAAAACGTAAAAGCCATGAAAGGGGAGCTTCGGCTCTCTGTTAACAAGAAGGAGAGAAGAAAAGAAAAAAGAAAAAGAAAAAGAAAAAGAAAACAGGAGAGGGAGAGAGTGCACGCAGGGAATTGGGGGGTTGGGGTTTTGATTGTCAAAGAGTGGGTTCCACCACTTTGACTATGAATAAATTAAATATATCATATAAGATATGGGTAGGTGTATATACACACATCCAGTACCACATCTTCATACTCCAATACCATAAATGAACCAAATATGGTCACATCCAACTCTCCCAAATACACTTACATATAATTACACTAGTTATGCATGTACCCAATTGTGTTCTATTATTTATGTCTAGGTCATTTAATAACTAACATTTACACCCAATTGGTCCACTACACTAAACCAATATGTAAAATCAAATTTTGTGCCCAAATCAATTAAGATTAAATTAGCTCAATATGCCAAATAATACATTACCTTATATAAAGGTACCAATTAATAAGCACACACGGTCCCACATGTGTTGCAAATATCATAAAAAAAAAAATAATGAAATAAAATAAAATTGGATTATTACATTCTACCCCCCTTAAAAGAATTTTGTCCCGAAATTCAATAACATAACCTGACATACATTATAGTAAATGTCAGAACCATATCCATCATTACATCTAATGTTACCTCGATCTTCTTTACCAGAATAAATAGATCTTACTCGGCCAATCAACGACCATATCCACTTCACCTGTAATACCTCACTACTCCACAAGAACATGTATCAATCCTCAAATTAGAGGGCCATGTCATACCTGAAATCGCAACACATTAGTCGTTTTCGTTGTTTCGTAAAATTTTTTTTTTTTTTTAAACTCTTTTGAACACTTTTTGAAATCAATCCTCTGAAGACAATCATTGAAAACATATTTGAAAACCATCTTTTTCTTTTGAAAACAGTCTCCCATAAAGAATCTTTGAAAACACCTTTGGAAAGCAATATTTTGGGTTTTCGATAAAATTTTTTTTTTCATTATAAACAGTAATAACTTTAGTACTGTCCATCCCTATTCCCCTAGCAAAATAGGTGCATGAACATACTTGCCTCACCCTTTTATTGGGTCGCATACCGGTAGCTCACACAGTAAGGTAACTCGTCACCCGCTCATCCTAACTAGCAGCAGTACTCGCACCCGCCCACACTAGTTAGCCCGTCAGTGCTACTGCACCCGCCAACACTAGGTAGCTCGCTCAGTGTACGTAGTTACCTGCCACTGAAGGTGTAGCTCGTCAGTGCACGTAGTTCACCCGCCCACCTTGGCGATAACCCAGGGATCGGTTAAGAGAGAGGGAGATGCAATATACCATAAATAAGATAACATGTTATGTAAAATGATGTAATGCTATGTATATGATATGATGCAACGTGATGTGTATGATGTGATGATATGCATATGTTGTAACGATATGTAATTGACTGTAAATCGTAAATACTCAAAATCTCAATGCGTCATATGCGCATCTCCAAGGATATATTCCAATCAATAATTGAACACTTTCAGGTAGCATTTTATTAAATGCACAACCGACATCAACTACTCCTTTAGAGCATGGATGTACACTAATTCACGCAACTAGATTGATAGTCATCAATGTAATTCAAATGGAATAACCAACACATAACTTCTTAATGTTGTAGTATGGTATTCAAAAATACTGTCACCTGCGTAGCATCACCATACAAAATCTTAATAACTTAAATAACAAGATATGTGCCAAAAGCAAAAATTTTAGCATCAAGAATAGCCGTTAACTGACGCTAATTAAAGGCTTATCCAAAACTTATCGTAAACCGATCTCTCAAGCTTTAAACTTTTTCAATCCAACTATAGTGATTTCTCACTCTAAATCCTCAATAACTCTTAACAATAAATTCTAAAGAATTTCTTATTAGTCAATCTCAAGGCAACCAACGCCTGTAATATAATTCTAGAAATTAAATTCATTTATCATCCACACGTTCCATAGGAATACTAAATAGGTATCACTTTATCTTAAATATAAGACAAGTCACACAAGCCTATGCTTGGCACATAATCACAATTGCGAGGTATGTAAAACAAGTTATATAGCACAAGAATAAATTTCACATACCTTACACATGATACAAAACGCCTAATGTAGCACACAAGAACTACAAGCACCACAAAACAGGTAGCATTGCAATTTGTTGAACACATACTACATACATCAAAGTATCATCTACTAACAAATAACAAGTTGTTATTCACATCATTTATGTACACATACCATTTACAATACATGACACAGTTAACTGAGCAGCTAAATAAATGAAGGACTCACACACCGCACAAGGGTCTTAAAAGGCATTTTAATCCTATCTAACTACCCTTAGTAATCTAACATGTAAGCACATAAGCACGCGAACACGTAATTAAGTAAGCAAGTAATCTCGAAATAATTTCCATCCTACCCAAGAACTCCTACTTACTACTGCACACTTATCATAGGCCCAAGTAACTCCCATAGTCCCTAGGTATTCAAACCCGGTTAGCTCTGATACCATTCTGTAACGCCCCGAATTATAAAGATAATAATGAAAGACATAAAGGCAGGCAGGTCCAACCGTCAACCACAATGTCAAAACCTATGTGGACCAATCCAACAATGCGGAAGCTACAAGAAAATACCACGTGAATTCCAACACGGTCGACAATTCAAATGTTGAACCCACGTGGACCAAACGGGTCAAAGAGGGTCAACCGGTACCACTTAGATTCCAAAATATTTTGAAGTACAAATGTTTTAAAAACAAACTCGTTTTCAAACAAAGCCTTAAAACCTCATTAGAGCTCCATGTTAAAACATATGCCTGTAAATTTCTCATAAAGCGAGACCTTAAAACTCAATTTTTTGTAGGCATAAATACTTGTAACGCCCCGAATTTCTAAACATTAAAAACTTAATAGAAATTAAAACTTACAGGATCTCGGTCTATAAATCTTAATGGATACCTCTGAATAGACGGTAAAATAATTTAAACCAAATACAAAACTTATTAAACTTTGCACAAACCGCACTATCTCAAACACTAATACACTTGGCACATGCACCAAGATTTCCAAATGAACATGAATTCACAAAAATAAATAAATAAATAAGAAAGGGGAAGATCCAAAGTTAGAACTCCAAGCCTGCTAACCCCAACTTGAACCAATGCTCAAATTCCTGAAGAAAAAAAAAAAACATCTTTGGCTACGCTCATCTATTGAACGCACCCGAGATGCATGGAGACATCCCGGTCAGTATAAAACTGGTGTGAGTAAAAACCTGTATCCCAAAATGATCCATGAACAGACAAGGAGGAAGAATAATAAATTATCCAAACAAGATGTAAGTTTCAAGAATGTCAAATGACATAACACATTCAACGACAATAGATAAATTTCCACCTCCCACATCAATAAATAAATTACCACATTCAACATTCAAATAATCACTATTCTCAGCCATATGCAAATGAACATAATCCAAGTAATCACAATTCTCAGCCATATGAGAATAAAACATTAATCCAAGTAATCACAATTCTCAGCCATATGAGAATAAAACATTAATCCAAGTAATCAC
The DNA here is from genome assembly GCA_033977485.1 of Hydrangea macrophylla. NCBI lineage: Eukaryota > Viridiplantae > Streptophyta > Magnoliopsida > Cornales > Hydrangeaceae > Hydrangea > Hydrangea macrophylla. Next base: position 77,411,073 of record CM066999.1, read on the forward strand.
AATTCTCAGCCATATGAGAATAAAACATTAACCCAAGTAATCACAATTCTCAGTCATATGAGAATAAAACATTAATCCAAGTAATCACAATTCTCAGCCATATGAGAATAAAACATTAATCCAAGTAATCACAATTCTCAGCCATATGAGAATAAAACATTAATCCAAGTAATCACAATTCTCAGCCATATGAGAATAAAACATTAATCCAAGTAATCACAATCAAGTAAAAATACATTACTTAGATGTACTACAATAATATAAGAGAAAAATACTTACTCACGGTATGTGAGCGCACAAGGGTAAGATCTTTACTCACCTCGATATCTTAACGGAAATAAAGTTCCTTTTTAATAAGGCCGATAGGTCACTGTCCCAAAATAACCTCAATTAGAATTCCAAGCACACCTTTAGAAAGCTCTCACTGAGATCTACAAGCTTCCCTAACCAAAATGGGTTTGAGCAACCACCACGAAAAGGTCAACCGCGTCCTCTCGACGATCCGAGGGTACCCACACGTAGATCTCGTCGAGCTCTACAATTTTTATATTGGGCACATTGAGAGATTTGGCCTTTAAGGCCTCAGAAAAGGGAAAAAAAACGTAAAAGCCATGAAAGGGGAGCTTCGGCTCTCTGTTAACAAGAAGGAGAGAAGAAAAGAAAAAAGAAAAAGAAAAAGAAAAAGAAAACAGGAGAGGGAGAGAGTGCACGCAGGGAATTGGGGGGTTGGGGTTTTGATTGTCAAAGAGTGGGTTCCACCACTTTGACTATGAATAAATTAAATATATCATATAAGATATGGGTAGGTGTATATACACACATCCAGTACCACATCTTCATACTCCAATACCATAAATGAACCAAATATGGTCACATCCAACTCTCCCAAATACACTTACATATAATTACACTAGTTATGCATGTACCCAATTGTGTTCTATTATTTATGTCTAGGTCATTTAATAACTAACATTTACACCCAATTGGTCCACTACACTAAACCAATATGTAAAATCAAATTTTGTGCCCAAATCAATTAAGATTAAATTAGCTCAATATGCCAAATAATACATTACCTTATATAAAGGTACCAATTAATAAGCACACACGGTCCCACATGTGTTGCAAATATCATAAAAAAAATAATAATAAAATAAAATAAAATTGGATTATTACAATATTGATGTAGGAATTATCTCATCGTCAAATCCTAAGTCACCAAGGTGAGTGTTCGTATCCTGTATTTAATTCAACTCTATATGTGAGTGTTTATTTCCTTTTCTCAAATTCTATATTAACTCAATATATAATGAGTAAATTCTACTATGATTTTAATGATACGTAAAGTATCAAAATTACTAGAGTTATTTTCGGAACATTTTTCTTGGTTCCTGGAAGGGTTTTAGCATTCAAAACTTATTATTCTCAATTGTGCCAATTTATTTCAATGTCATGTATCTTCTGAAATGCCATCATTTAAATTGTTCATTTATTTAAAGTGTCAATTACTACCACAACAAATTATAAAGTATAGCCTATGTATGCGATGAAATGAGCCCAAGTGGCTGGTCCTGTGGACCCATGAACCCGACTAGCAGGGTTGTACTTTGATCACTGTGCCATGTAATGAAAGGAACGTGTGTGTGAGTGGGTGGTTGGTAATTTGACATTTATGTAAAGATGCTGTTTTCCATGCAAATAGAACCTGTCATTATATTTTTATTTTATTGCATGAAATTTTAATGTTATTATCTTATCTATTCTAAAAAGGCAAACCTTTTAAGTGATTATTCCAAGGTTATGTTCATTCACTGAGCCTTCAGCTCACACTCTCCAAATGTTTTAAAACCCTTTTCAGGTGACGAAGTGACGATGATAGGCTATTACAGAACCCTTAGAAGAACAAAACATTTCGATAGAAGATAAAGATTATCTTCTTGATGCAAATGAGGAGTAGCTGATTGTTAGATATGTAGAATATTTAGAACAGTTATGCCTCCAAATGTAATAATATTCTCAAGATTTATGTAGACTTCAATATATAAACATAATTAAGCTATGATAGCTTCCGCTAGAGCTCTGTTTAATTACGAAGAGGCCTAGAGGCCGGTCTCGATCCCAGAATTTTGAAGTCGAATTTTGGGGTCGTGACAGTTGGTATCAGAGCAATAGTTCTCGAACAGCTAGAAGAGCACAGAGTAATTATGATTAGGAAGTCTAAGGTTAAGATATAGACACATAAGAATTCGTTAGAAAGCTTGGGTTACAGCTTAGGACCAGATATCATCTTGCACGGAAGTCTAGAAGTAGGACTCATTTTCTATAGAAAGAACATAAGGAAGAGAGAGAAGATATTTAGCTAGAACCTATATAGAATTTTTAGTCTAAAAGATCTGATTTGAATATCCGTGAGTCTAGAATTTAATTGTAGTTAGAAGTCTTACATTTATGATATGGAATGTTAACTTTATTTACCAATAGAAATAGTATTAACACGCAACGACGTTACAACGATAACGAATTTTATTTTACTAATAACTCCAAGGTGACGTTTCATAAGTCATTGTAAATCTATTAAGAGTTATAGAGTGTTTGATAACCACAACTACTAGGCGTGGTACAAACTAGTGCCTTAAATATAAAAATTTAAATAAGTAGGAAAAATAGGAAGTACCCTACTTTTAAAATTTTTGTAAAAAAAAAAAAAAAAGAAAGAAAAAAAAAGAGAGAAAAGAAAAGAGAGAAATTAGAGAACACAACCACGAAATATTAGTAAAAATATTGTAATAGTTGAAACACGCATACACGGAGTAATAGGAAGAGTAAAGAAATTGCAATTGGGTACAACATAAATTCTTATCCATTAGTCTTAACCCATACTTGCAATAACTTAACTACTATAGTGAATTCTTACATTATACGGGTGTCTATAAATAGTATACGATAATGATATATGCCTGCCATTTTGTAAAATTCCAATTGACTAAATTTAGAAATAAGCTAAGGGACTAATCAAATAGAAGTGGAAAATGTGAATTAAAAGAAAATGTAATAAAATATTTGTGTATTTTACTAAGTGTCCATTTGTTCATTTTTCCGAATAATTAACTATATGCAATATTGTATAGTTTTAGTGCATTCATATTATGTTTGCATAATTGGGGGGTACGCGTTGAGAATTCAGAATCAACAATTGAATCCTTATTATCATATCAATGATCAGAGCTGACAGTAGCAACATATCCAGAATTCGTATCTTGGGTATCTAGATCTTATATTTCCGATGGGTCCTTATTGTCATTTGGTTTTCTGATGGGGATTCTATTTTGCGGATATTCTGGATTTCTTATGATGCCGCTATTACGGATATTCTGGATTTCTTATGATGCCGCTATTATGGATATTCTGGATTTCTTATGATGCTGATATTACGGATATTCTGGATTTCTCATTATGCTAATATTATGGATATTGTGAACGGGTATTCTACTGCTGCTATTTATCTCTTATCTATCTATGTGGAGATTCTATAACTATGATCTTTTGAACCTATCTATCAAGCAGTGATCTTACTCTTCTATCACGAAGTATTGATTTATGTTCAACAGGGGTATTATCTACTCAGTCCAACGACATCCTATATTTTATGTGAGAACTTCTGGAAGCATGGTATTTTAAGGACATGGGTATTCTAATCGATCGAGGAGTAATACGGGGTATTCAGTGAGTGCTTGTGTTTCATATCTAAGTCCCTATTCTCAATTTGCATACATTAATAATGTGTTAGCGTTTAAGTGATTTAAAAAAAAAAAAAAACACGTGTTAATCATCAATTTAGTATTTTCTATTTCTTAACAATATTGTTTACGATAATATGTATGGTACGCAAATAATTGGTCTACGTTTCGTCTTAGACAACAATTAGATGCTATTAGGATATTTATTCAAACTCACGACCATAAGTTAGTAATCTAAAATTTACTAATCCAACATCGTGGTTAATAAAACATAAGCATTAATGTTTAATTTCAATTACTTGATTTTAGAAATAGTTAAATAGACAAAATTGAATAGTAATACATATTGTATAGTGCCTTGTAGAATATGATCTATGAACATACTTCGCATGTAATTTCTACTTTTAGTTACCACAATAATAACCTGAATCTTTGTTCTATATCTTTTAATCGTAGCTATTATTTTCATTAGTATGGTCAAATTCCATTTTTAAAAATATGCCATCTATGCTAGGAATTACGTAGGAATAGTTTAAAAAGAAAAAAAAAATTAAGTAATACTTCAGAAATTATAAACACGATTTTCAAAGAAATAAAAATGTCAGAAAATTCTTAGAATTTATATATATTCTTATAGGCATTTGGATTATTATAAATTTATAGTCCTAAAAGTTTTGAACCAATAATTTTTAGGACAATGAAGCAACTTGTAATTACCTTACAAAACAGTGATTGATATAAAATTAATTTTCAAGATTTAGTTTATCTGTATCTCCTCACAATCTCTAAACACAGAACATATAAACATAAGATATGTACCATATAAAATCCCGAATAGTTCGTTTTGAAGAAATATTTTAGATATGTAAAATACATATATATAGGTATTACTACATGTAAACTTGGTACGATTCATTTTGAAATTTATGTAAATTTCCATTCAATTTTAAATACCGTAAATATTTGTTTTAAAGGAGGGTAGTATACAAAATTGGTGTTAACATTTTTTTCATAAACCATAAAACACTACATTCCTAAGTTTTGGACAAACAAAATATTCGGACTATTAAGGAATCGTTATTTAATATTTAAATATGTGGTATTACTTGCAGATTATCTTTAAAGTTTAGAAATACCTCAAATAATGTGCTAGAATTAAAATATACATGTGTATATATATACATATACACATATATCTTTTGTCAAATATTTTGATATTTTACTATTTTAATATTTTACTATTTTAATGTAATTCGAGTTTGTGAATTAGGAAATTATTCTAAAATTATGATTGCCTTTCCAAGCACGTAATAAGATAAGTTTGGGGACCAAACTTCTTTAAGTAGGGGAGAATGTAACGACCCGAAAATTTAAAGCGTATATTAAAATATTAAAAAAAAATTTGGTCAGAGAAATATACCAGTTTGAAGAGATTGCAGTACAAAATTTACCTGTGTGTGTGTGGAGGCGTGAGCCTACCACATGGGATAATCTCCCATGTGACCTAACAAACTAAGTGCTCAGTGGGTGCGTGTGTATTATATGTGTTAGTGTGTAGTGTGTATTTGGGAGTAAGGAGCAAGCAATCATATTGTTTTGGCTAAAAATTACTTCTGTGACCGGGCGTGCCAGGGGCTTTGTACGAAGACCCAAACGGTAACCAAAACGATCCCTAAATGTGGTTTGAGTGGGATCAAGTGATTGTTGGGAAGTAGGGATGACCCTTCCCTTGAGGTCCAACCACTCTGATGCGAGTGATTTGGTTGAGTGATGAAAATAAAAGACAAGTATAGAAATTCAATCAAAACCGTAGCACTGAAAAACAAAATTATATTGAGATTCAAAGTGGTGGACATTGAAAGCATTTACAAAAGGTGTGCAGTACACCAACTGACTAAGACTAAAGCAAAATGCTAGAATAGTGCTAACATTAATTATAAACAAAGCAACGTGGAGCTTGAAAAGAAGAAAAGGAAACAAAGCTGCAATGTTGAGACTGGTTTTAGCCGCAGGGGGCTTGTGGCGTTGTGTAGCCTACCTTGCTTGTTGCTTGGCATTGATTATATATAGAGGTGCTGAAAAATAACTCTCCCACTATGTTGGCCACTTTCCCACTAAGTTGGTCACTTCCTCACTTCAAATAACTACCACCCACATCCACTAACCACTACCACTAGCAAAACTCCCCACTAGTGTGTGGTTAATTGCCACTTGTATAAAATAAAACCGGTCAAATATAAAAATATAATTTTTATATTTTAGGGTGTAAACAATGCCCCCCTGGTTCTTTGAAAATGAAATGTAATGTAATTTTTGAAGAACCATGTATACAACTCGACCGATTTTTGTGGTCATTATCATCCCCATAGATCGATTTCTGTTGTTGCATGTGTACCCCGTTGATTAGAATGTGGGCCATCAACAGTGCAAAGTGAGAGACCGATGTCATCGGCCTTGAGCAAACCGATGGACCAACTTGTAGCACCATGAATTTTTAATAAAAAAAAATCTTGTACTGGGCATCGGCCATCAAGTCTGATAGGCCACAGTTCCAAAATTTGAAGACCGCATTTTTTTTTTTTTGGTGCAACATCGGTCTCAAATCAAAGCCCGATATCAGTCTTATGTCAGTCCGAGATCGGTCTCAAAGCACTGGCCATTTCCTGACTTCTCTGTAGATACCATATAAATACCTCCCTCACCTTCAACTGTGGGTCCAACACTTGCACCCATTTGATATGGAGCCAGATGACCTCGGCCCTGTGGTGCTGACTGAATGTTGGGTCAATTGTTCAAATAAACTTGATGTAGTAAACCAAATACATGGGTTAACAGTCACCACCATAGCACATGTCGTGGATATCTTGGGCCCACCATGATAATTGAGAAGATGTACATTTGGGCTATTACAAAATAGAGACCGATATCGGGTATCATTAGCCCGATGGATTATCCATTATTTGACATTTGAGCCCCACTTTTTTGAACTCTTCTCTAACACATTTGTTGCCACCACTGCAGATGAATGAGCTAATTCAAATTGATGAAGGCTGCATTCCTTCATCGGTCACATTTGCCCGATCATAAAATTAAATGATGACATCATATCATGTGGCTACTCTAATTAAGGCAATTTAACCCACAAATTCTCACAAAGGTGCAGCACTCATATCGATCCATTAGCCCGATACATTTAAGACCGAAATTAGTAATTAACTTCGGTCAATATTCTTTTTTTTTTCTTTTACATAAAAATAGTTTTGTAGAAAACTCCACCAAACTAAACCCCATTTTTGATGGGATCCACAAATCCAATGAGGATTTAAATTTGCAAAAACCAAATAATTAATTGGCCTCTTGTGTAAGTAATTTTTTGCAATTATGCCAAAAAATTTGAACAACTCCTCGGCCATCATTTTTCTCCATGGGGGTTGTTCATATTTAATAAATTTGGGGGCCGAATTAAAATTACTCCGCCTATGTGGAACTTGCCCCCCAACCGCCTTCTCGTCGTCACCAACACTAGCGGGAGGAGTATTAGCCGAAATTGAAATTATCGGCCTATCACTGACAATTATTTTTTCGTCGTCTTGCCCCCCGAGTGGTGGGTTAGACGGCGTAGAACCAAGATCTATCTCTTGATTTGTGGAAGCGATATCGGCCACTTTTGGCCGTTTAAAATTTTTCGCGGCCTCTTGAAAAATTGTTTTCATGGCCGCTATCATGGTTGTCCGTGTCTCTTCAAGGTAGAGAGCATACTCTTTTTGAATACGGGTTGTTTCATTGAATGCTTTTTCAAGGCGCTCAAATGAATCAACAATCATTGCTTGGTTGTTGTTCTCGAGCGGTGAATCCAATTTACTAATCGGTTCTTTTATCCATTTGTTGCTTAAAAAGTCGTCCATAGACATGAAGTTGTCTTGCCCCCCGGGAGGTGGATCGTCAACTCCACTTGACGCTTTAACAAGATGCCATTCTTTGTAAAAGAACCCTCTTTCGGCTTCCAGACGGTCAATCTCACTTTCAAGATAACCGATTTTATCATTAAATCGGCGACTCTCAGCATCAAAACACCGATTAAGTTCCTCTCTATTCCAAGGCTGCAAACGCATACATTGCAATAAATCGCTGAAAATGTTGCATTTCTCATAGTCAAGACAATAAATATCGTCTAGAAGTTGGTCAATTGCCTCTTCTCGCAAACGAATTTGATCGTCGTAGAAGTGTAACCATGCTTCACAAAACATCACTCGGTGGTCCCACCGGGCGTGCCAAATTGTTTTGGCTAAAAATTACTTCTGTGACCGGGCGTGCCAGGGGCTTTGTACGAAGACCCAAACAGTAACCAAAACGATCCCTAAATGTGGTTTGAGTGGGATCAAGCGATTGTTGGGAAGTAGGGATGACCCTTCCCTTGAGGTCCAACCACTCTGATGCGAGTGATTTGGTTGAGTGATGAAAATAAAAGACAAGTATAGAAATTCAATCAAAACCGTAGCACTGAAAAACAAAATTATATTGAGATTCAAAGTGGTGGACATTGAAAGCATTTACAAAAGGTGTGCAGTACACCAACTGACTAAGACTAAAGCAAAAGGATAGAATAGTGCTAACATTAATTATAAACAAAGCAACGTGGAGCTTGAAAAGAAGAAAAGGAAACAAAGCTGCAATGTTGAGACTGGTTTTAGCCGCAGGGGGCTTGTGGCGTTGTGTAGCCTACCTTGCTTGTTGCTTGGCATTGATTATATATAGAGGTGCTGAAAAATAACTCTCCCACTATGTTGGCCACTTTCCCACTAAGTTGGTCACTTCCTCACTTCAAATAACTACCACCCACATCCACTAACCACTACCACTAGCAAAACTCCCCACTAGTGTGTGGTTAATTGCCACTTGTATAAAATAAAACCGGTCAAATATAAAAATATAATTTTTATATTTTAGGGTGTAAACAATGCCCCCCTGGTTCTTTGAAAATGAAATGTAATGTAATTTTTGAAGAACCATGTATACAACTCGACCGATTTTTGTGGTCATTATAAAACCATAGAATAATAAATCTTACTACTTATCAATTGATTTAAATAAAGGTTTGATTATTTTATCATAGCTATTATATTTCTTAAACTATGGGAAAAATACAAAAAATATTCTTATGGCATTTTATGACCATTAAAAATAGTCCCACACTTAAATTATGGTATTTGGGTATAAAAATAGAATTACGGTCCTGTTATGACTATTTTAAAAATAGTGTTAATAAATAAGTTAGGCCTTGTCAGATTTTATATTATATAAATAAAAACCCTTATGTTTCAGTATTATTTTGTATCATTAGAATATAACAAATAGATATTACAATTAGAAATATTGGGGTACTAAGTATAAATAACTACTAATTCCTTTATATTCTTTGGGTAATAAAATTAGTAAAAGAAATGTAATACGCAATTAATATTATGATTTTTATAAAGAGTAGTTTAACGAATAAATTCTCACCCTTATGGAGATTATATATGTGCTTTACGACTCAATAGTACTAACTATTTAAAAAAAAGTATTTTAACTTCCAAAATTTGTAGGAAATAATATATAACTCAGAAAAATATCCGTCAATTCCTATAGTCTTAAAATAATGTCTAGTATCATATTTAAAAGTTTGAAAACAATCCGACATTGTCTAAAATACAGCTTATTTGTAGGACCTACGTCTGTGTAGGAAACTCTATTCTGAAGTAGGAACTGCAACGGACTCCAAATTGAGTCTAGTTAGTGATGTTGAACTCAGTGTAGTGTAAAGAACATTATAGTGAAGTAGTTTTAGCATATTTACAGAAATACCCTAGAGAAGCCTTAATTACAGTTTTACACTATCTACAATTAGATATTAAGTGTTTAGTTCCTTTACCTGTATTGATGTAGGAACTATCTCATCGTCAAATCCTAAGTCACCAAGGTGAGTGTTCGTATCCTGTATTTAATTCAACTCTATATGTGAGTGTTTATTTCCTTTTCTCAAACTCTATATTAACTCAATATATAATGAGTAAATTCTACTATGATTTTAATGATACGTAAAGTATCAAAATTACTAGAGTTATTTTCGGAACATTTTTCTTGGTTCCTGGAAGGGTTTTAGCATTCAAAACTTATTATTCTCAATTGTGCCAATTTATTTCAATGTCATGTATCTTCTGAAATGCCATCATTTAAATTGTTCATTTATTTAAAGTGTCAATTACTACCACAACAAATTATAAAGTATAGCCTATGTATGCGATGAAATGAGCCCAAGTGGCTGGTCCTGTGGACCCATGAACCCGACTAGTAGGGTTGTACTTTGATCACTGTGCCATGTAATGAAAGGAACGTGTGTGTGAGTGGGTGGTTTGTAATTTGACATTTATGTAAAGATGTTGTTTTCCATGCAAATAGAACCTGTCATTATATTTTTATTTTATTGCATGAAATTTTAATGTTAATATCTTATCTATTCTAAAAAGGTAAACCTTTTAAGTGATTATTCCAAGGTTATGTTCATTCACTGAGCCTTCAGCTCACACTCTCCAAATATTTTAAAACCCTTTTCAGGTGACGAAGTGACGATGATAGGCTATTACAGAACCCTTAGAAGAACAAAACATTTCGATAGAAGATAAAGATTATCTTCTTGATGCAAATGAGGAGTAGCTGATTGTTAGTTATGTAGAATATTTAGAACAGTTATGCCTCCAAATGTAATAATATTCTCAAGATTTATGTAGACTTCAATATATAAACATAATTAAGCTATGATAGCTTCCGCTAGAGCTCTGTTTAATTACGAAGAGGCCTAGAGGCCGGTCTCGAGCCCAGAATTTTGAAGTCGAATTTTGGGGTCGTGACCCATGTGGTAGGCTCACGCCTCCACACACACACAGGTAAATTTTGTACTGCAATCTCTTCAAACTGGTATATTTGTCACGACCCCAAAATTTGACTTCAAAATTCTGGGCTCGAGACCGGCCTCTAGGCCTCTTCGTAATTAAACAGAGCTCTAGCGGTAGCTATCATAGCTTAATTATGCAATATTGTATAGTTTTAGTGCATTCATATTATGTTTGCATAATTGGGGGGTACGCGTTGAGAATTCAGAATCGACAATTGAATCCTTATTATCATATCAATGATCGGAGCTGACAGTAGCAACATATCCAGAATTCGTATCTTGGGTATCTAGATCTTATATTTCCGATGGGTCCTTATTGTCATTTGGTTTTCTGATGGGGATTCTATTTTGCGGATATTCTGAATTTCTTATGATGCCGCTATTACGGATATTCTGGATTTCTTATGATGCTGATATTATGGATATTCTGGATTTCTTATGATGCTGATATTACGGATATTCTGGATTTCTCATTATGCTAATATTATGGATATTGTGAACGGGTATTCTACTGCTGCTATTTATCTCTTATCTATCTATGTGGAGATTCTATAACTATGATCTTTTGAACCTATCTATCAAGCAGTGATCTTACTCTTCTATCACGAAGAATTGATTTATCTTCAACAGGGGTATTATCTACTCAGTCCAACGACATCCTATATTTTATGTGAGAACTTCTGGAAGCATGGTATTTTAAGGACATGGGTATTCTAATCGATCGAGGAGTAATACGGGGTATTCAGTGGGTGCTTGTGTTTCATATCTAAGTCCCTATTCTCAATTTGCATACATTAATAATGTGTTTGCGTTTAAGTGATTTAAAAAAAAAAAAAAAAACACGTGTTAATCATCAATTTAGTATTTTCTATTTCTTAACAATATTGTTTACGATAATATGTATGGTACGCAAATAATTGGTCTACGTTTCGTCTTAGACAACAATTAGATGCTATTAGGATATTTATTCAAACTCAGGACCATAAGTTAGTAATCTAAAATTTACTATTCCAACATTGTGGTTAATAAAACATATGCATTAATGTTTAATTTCAATTACTTGATTTTAGAAATAGTTAAATAGACAAAATTGAATAGTAATACATATTGTATAGTGCCTTGTAGAATATGATCTATGAACATACTTCGCATGTAATTTCTACTTTTAGTTACCACAATAATAACCTGAATCTTTGTTCTATATCTTTTAATCGTAGCTACTATTTTCATTAGTATGGTCAAATTCCATTTTTAAAAATATGCCATCTATGCTAGGAATTACGTAGAAATAGTTTTAAAAAAAAAAAAAATTTAAGTAATACTTCAGAAATTATAAACACGATTTTCAAAGAAATAAAAATGTCAGAAAATTCTTAGAATTTATATATATTCTTATAGGCATTTGGATTATTATAAATTTATAGTCCTAAAAGTTTTGAACCATTAATTTTTAGGATAATGAAGCAACTTGTAATTACCTTACAAAACAGTGATTGATATAAAATTAATTTTCAAGATTTAGTTTATCTGTATCTCCTCACAATCTCTAGACACAGAACATATAAACATAAGATATGTACCATATAAAATCCCGAATAGTTCGTTTTGAAGAAATATTTTAGATATGTAAAATACATATATATAGGTATTACTACATGTAAACTTGGTACGATTCATTTTGAAATTTATGTAAATTTCCATTCAATTTTAAATACCGTAAATATTTGTTTTAAAGGAGGGTAGTATACAAAATTGGTGTTAACACTTTTTTCATAAACCATAAAACACTACATTCCTAAGTTTTGGACAAACAAAATATTCGGACTATTAAGGAATCGTTATTTAATATTTAAATATGTGGTATTACTTGCAGATTATCTTTAAAGTTTAGAAATACCTCAAATAATGTGCTAGAATTAAAATATACATGTGTATATATATACATATACACATATATCTTTTGTCAAATATTTTGATATTTTACTATTTTAATGTAATTCGAGTTTGTGAATTAGGAAATTATTCTAAAATTATGATTGCCTTTCCAAGCACGTAATAAGATAAGTTTGGGGACCAAACTTCTTTAAGTAGGGGAGAATGTAATGACCCGAAAATTTAAAGCGTATATTAAAATATTAAAAATTTATTTTGGTCAGAGAAATATACCAGTTTGAAGAGATTGCAGTACAAAATTTACCTGTGTGTGTGTGGAGGCGTGAGCCTACCACATGGGATAATCTCCCATGTGACCTAACAAACTAAGTGCTCAGTGGGTGCGTGTGTATTATATGTGTTAGTGTGTAGTGTGTATTTGGGAGTAAGGAGCAAGCAATCATATATTATATATACATCTACCCCCAACAAATCTTTCATAATTCTCACAATTCTCTCAAGTCAATTCTCTAAACTCTCTACTGTCTCTCAATTCTCTGTCTCTCTCTCTCTCTACTCTATACACACATATGTAATTATATACACACATACAAGGAGTAATTGAAAGAAGCTTGGGCTGCATTTATATTTCGGATTCTTTGTCTCAAATTGTTTTCAGAATGTTGGTAAGTAATTCATACATATTATTTTATGTAATAATTAACTTCTATTTACTGTTTTTAGTAGTATGGTTATATGGTTTAAATAGAATTAGGAACCTCTAGAAAATAACTCTGTTTGATTCAAAATAATAGAATTAGTATAACTCCGTACTCCGACCAACGATAGCTCTCAAATTTTGAGGGTAGACTCTTAAAATACCCAGGAAACTACCCTTAAAACAGTTTTTGATTTGTTTGTACCGTTTGGGTTTTATTTAGGATTCGTCTTAAAGGGTAAATTGGTCATTTCACATTCTGTGATTCGAATTTGCTAAAACCAACTTTAGATTTGGATTCTCCACGAAATTTCACTCAAGATAGACACTGATTTCACTTAAAAAGGTTAAGAAATGAGTGAGTTAGGACCATTAGAAGTTTATAATTACAATCTGTCCAAAACAGGGCATTCTGCCCAGATTTATTCCGAAAATTTCATTTACACCCCTGAAAACTTTAAACGAACATATAAAGGTCTACCGATATCGGATTTGATCACGGTTTCAAGCTTAGTACTTCTAATTATGTTTATTTCCATCTAAAGTATTAATTTTTCAGTTTTCGATAATTCTCACATTTTGGTATATTTACAGAATGACCCCTAAACTTTTAAAAAGGGTACTTTTGGTCATTCTGGGATTTTGTAAACTCATTATAAATCATTTATATATTCTATAATGATATTATGATAATATATACTGTTTTATAACTTTGTTAATTATAAAACCATAGAATAATATTATTTTACTACTTATCAATTGATTTAAATAGAGGTTGATTATTTTATCATAGCTATTATATTTCTTAAACTATGGGAAAAATACAAAAATATTCTTGTGGCATTTTATGACCATTAAAAATAGTTCCACACTTAAATTATGGTATTTGGGTATGAAAATGGAATTACGGTTCGGTTACGATTGTTTTAAAAATTAGTGTTAGTAAATAAATTAGGCATTGTCAGATTATAAATTAAATTAATAAAATCCCTTATATTTCAGTATTATTCTGTATCATTAGGATATAACAAATAGATATTACAATTAGAAATATTGGGGTACTAAGTACGAATAACTACTAATTCCTCTATATCCTTTGGGTAATAAAATTGGTAAAAGAAAAGTAATACTTATTATGATTTTATAAAGAATAGTTTAACGAATAAATTCTCACCCTTATGGAGATTATATATGTGCTTTACGACTCAATAGTAACTATTTAAAAAATAGTATTTTAACTTCTAAAATTTGTAGGAAATAATATATAACTCAGAAAAATATCCGTCAATTCCTATAGTCTTAAAATAATGTCTAGTATCATATTTAAAAGTTTGAAAACAATCCGACATTGTCTAAAATACAGCTTATTTGTAGGACCTACGTCTGTGTAGGAAACTCTATTCTGAAGTAGGAACTGCAACGGACTCCAAATTGAGTCTAGTTAGTGATGTTGAACTCAGTGTAGTGTAAAGAACATTATAGTGAAGTAGTTTTAGCATATTTACAAAAATACTCTAGAGAAGCCTTAATTACAGTTTTACACTATCTACAATTAAATATTAAGTGTTTAGTTCCTTTACCTGTATTGATGTAGGAACTATCTCATCGTCAAATCCTAAGTCACCAAGGTGAGTGTTCGTATCCTGTATTTAATTCAACTCTAGTTATTAGTAAAATAAAGTTCGTTATCGTTGTAACGTCGTTCCGTGTTAATAATATTTCTATTGGTAAATAAAATTAACCTTCCATGTCTATTGCTACACACTCACATATAGAGTTGAATTAAATACAGGATACGAACACTCACCTTGGTGACTTAGGATTTGACGATGAGATAGTTCCTACATCAATACAGGTAAAGGAACTAAACACTTAATATCTAATTGTAGATAGTGTAAAACTGTAATTAAGGCTTCTCTAGGGTATTTATGTAAATATGCTAAAACTACTTCACTATAATGTTCTTTACACTACACTGAGTTCAACATCACTAACTAGACTCAATTTGGAGTCCGTTGCAGTTCCTACTTCAGAATAGAGTTTCCTACACAGACGCAGGTCCTACAAATAAGCTGTATTTCTGAAGCATTTTTCAAATACCAGAGTTCAGTTTTTAGACAATGTCGGATTGTTTTCAAACTTTTAAATATGATACTAGACATTATTTTAAGACTATAGGAATTGACGGATATTTTTCTGAGTTATATATTATTTCCTACAAATTTGGAAGTTAAAATACTATTTTTTTAAATAGTTACTATTGGGTCGTAAAGCACATATATAATCTCCATAAGGGTGAGAATTGATTCGTTAAACTATTCTTTATGAAATCATAATATTAATTGCGTATTACATTTCTTTTACTAATTTTATTACCCAAAGAATATAAAGGAATTAGTAGTTATTTATACTTAGTACCCCAATATTTCTAATTGTAATATCTATTTGTTATATTCTAATGATACAAAATAATACTGAAACATAAGGGTTTTTATTTATATAATATAAAATCTGACAAGGCCTAACTTATTTATTAACACTATTTTTAAAATAGTCATAACAGGACCGTAATTCTATTTTCATACCCAAATACCATAATTTAAGTGTGGGACTATTTTTAATGGTCATAAAATGCCATAAGAATATTTTTTGTATTTTTTCCATAGTTTAAGAAATATAATAGCTATGATAAAATAATCAAACCTTTATTTAAATCAATTGATAAGTAGTAAGATTTATTATTCTATGGTTTTATAATTAACAAATTTATAAAACAGTATATATTATCATAATATCATTATAGAATATATAAATGATTTATAATGAGTTTACAAAATCCCAGAATGACCAAAAATACCCTTTTTAAAAGTTTAGGGGTCATTCTGTAAATATACCAAAATATAAGAATTATCAGAAACTGAAAAATTAATGATCAAATCCGATATCGGTAGACCTTTATATGTTCGTTTACAGTTTTCAGGGGTGTAAATGAAATTTTCGGAAATAAACTGGGCAGAATGCCCTGTTTGGGCAGATTGTAATTCCAAACTTCTAATGGTCCTAACTCACTCATTTCTTAACCTTTTTAAGTGAAATCAGTGTCTATCTTGAGTGAAATTTCGTGGAGAATCCAAATCTAAAGTTGGTTTTAGCAAATTCGAATCACAGAATGTGAAATGACCGATTTACCCTTTAAGACGAATTCTAAATAAAACCCAAACGGTACAAGCAAATCAAAAACTGTTTTAAGGGTAGTTTCATGGGTATTTTAAGAGTCTACCCTCAAAATTTGAGAGCTATAGTTGGTCGGAGTAAGGAGTTATACTAATATTATTTTGAATCAAACAGAGTTATTTTCTAGAGGTTCCTATTTCTATTTAATCCATATAACCATACTACTAAAAACAGTAAATAGAAGGTAATTATTACATAAAATAATATGTATGAATTACTTACCAATATTCCGAAAACAATTTGAGACAAAGAATCCGAAATATAAATGCAGCCCAAGTTTGTTTCAATTACTCCTTGTATGTGTATATATAATTTACATATGTGTGTGTGTATATAAAGCTGAGAGAGAGAGAGAGAGAGAGAGAGAGAGAGAGAGAGAGAGAGAGAGACAGAGAATTGAGAGACAGTAAAGAGTTTAGAGAATTGACTTGAGAGAATTGTGAGAATTATGAAAGATTTGTTGGGGGTAGATGTATATATAATATATGATTGCTTGCTCCTTACTCCCAAATACACACTACACACTAACACATATAATACACACGCACCCACTGAGCACTTAGTTTGTTAGGTCACATGGGAGATTATCCCATGTGGTAGGCTCACGCCTCCACACACACACAGGTAAATTTTGTACTGCAATCTCTTCAAACTGGTATATTTCTCTGACCAAAATAAATTTTTAATATTTTAATATACGCTTTAAATTTTTGGGTCGTTACATTCTCCCCTACTTAAAGAAGTTTGGTCCCCAAACTTATCTTATTACGTGCTTGGAAAGGCAATCATAATTTTAGAATAATTTCCTAATTCACAAACTCGAATTACATTAAAATAGTAAAATATCAAAATATTTGACAAAAGATATATGTGTATATGTATATATATACACATGTATATTTTAATTCTAGCACATTATTTGAGGTATTTCTAAACTTTAAAGATAATCTGCAAGTAATACCACATATTTAAATATTAAATAACGATTCATTAATAGTCCGAATATTTTGTTTGTCCAAAACTTAGGAATGTAGTGTTTTATGGTTTATGAAAAAAATGTTAACACCAATTTTGTATACTACCCTCCTTTAAAACAAATATTTACGGTATTTAAAATTGAATGGAAATTTATATAAATTTCAAAATGAATCGTACCAAGTATACATGTAGTAATACCTATATATATATGTATTTTACATATCTAAAATATTTCTTCAAAACGAACTATTCGGGATTTTATATGGTACATATCTTATGTTTATATGTTCTGTGTCTAGAGATTGTGAGGAGATACAGATAAACTAAATCTTGAAAATTAATTTTATATCAATCACTGTTTTGTAAGGTAATTACAAGTTGCTTCATTGTCCTAAAAATTAATGGTTCAAAACTTTTAGGACTATAAATTTATAATAATCCAAATGCCTATAAGAATATATATATAAATTCTAAGAATTTTCGGACATTTTTATTTCTTTGAAAATCATGTTTATAATTTCTGAAGTATTACTTAAATTTTTTTTTTTTTTAAAACTATTTCTACGTAATTCCTAGCATAGATGGCATATTTTTAAAAATGGAATTTGACCATACTAATGAAAATAATAGCTACGATTAAAAGATATAGAACAAAGATTCAGGTTATTATTGTGGTAACTAAGAGACCGCCAATTATATGGGAAGTTCAAGAAATGTGAATTCTGGCTTCCCAAGATCTCATTCTTAGGGCATGTGATATCTAAAGAAGGCATAATGGTGGACCCACAGAAAATTGAGGTGGTGAAGTCATGGCCTAAGCCAACAACTGTATCTGAAGTGCGTAGTTTTCTAGGTCTGGCTGGCTATTATCGGAGATTTGTTGAGAACTTCTCCAAAATCGCAAGACCTATGACACAGTTAACATAGAAAGGAGTTGCATTTGAATGGACTAAAATTAGAGATAAGTGTTTTCAAGAGTTGAAGGATCGTTTGATTTCAGCACCTATCTTGAACATACCTATCGGAGAAGGAGGATTTGTAATTTACAGTGACGCTTCTTATCAAGGGTTGGAATGTGTTTTAATGCAGCATGGTAAGGTTATTGCTTATGCATCTCGACAGCTGAAGATTCATGAGAAGAATTATCCCACCCATGATTTGGAGTTAGCCGCAGTAATTTTTGCACTAAAGATATGGCGCCACTATTTCTATGGTGAAAGGTGTGAAATTTTTACTGATCATAAGAGTTTGAAATATTTGTTCTCACAAAAAGAGCTGAATATGAGGCAACGCAGGTGGTTAGAGTTCATGAAAGACTATGATCTTGATATTCAATATCACCCTGGAAAAGCTAATGTTGTGGCTGATGCTTTAAGTCGGAAATCTTCTGGAAGTGTGGCTTCCATAATCACGTCACAACAACAGTTGATTAATGACTTCGAGAAAATGGAGATTGACGTCACCTCTCATCAATCTCAAGGTTTTTTGGCAGCTCTCATCGCAGAACCGACTATTCTTGAAGAGATCAAGAGGTCGCAGATGTCCGATGAATTCTTAAAGAAGGTGAGTGAAGAAATATTTGAAGGAAAGAGGCCCGAGTTCCATTTGAAAGATGGAGTGCTCAGATATCAGGGCAGAATTTGTGTTCCAAATATTGTTGAAGTCAAGAGGAAAGTTTTGGACGAGGCACATTCATCTAAGTTCGCTGTTCATCCAGGTGGTACTAAGATGTACCATGACATGAAGAGGTCTTTCTGGTGGCCAAATATGAAAAGAGATATTACCGAAGCTGTTTCACGTTGCTTGCATTGTCAGAGGGTAAAAATAGAGCATCAACGTCCTGGTGGAACTTCACAGTCACTTTCTATTCCTGAATGGAAGTGGGAACACATCACCATGCACTTTGTTGTTGGGTTACCCCAATCGGTGAAGAAAAATGATGCTATTTGGGTAGTTGTGGATAGATTGAAGAAGTCTGCTCACTTCTTACCGGTCAGAGTCACCTTTTCATCCGAGAGATTGGCAAGGTTGTACATCGCAGAGATCGTTCGACTTCATGGTACGCCGGTTTCTATAATTTCGGATCGAGACACTAAGTTTGTGTCACGTTTTTGGAAGGGCTTCCAAGAAGCTATGGGCACTACTCTTAACTTCAGTACATCTTTTCATCCACAGACGGATGGTCAGTCCGAGCGTGTTATTCAGATTTTGGAAGACATGCTACGACTTACTGTTCTGGACTTCCAAGGTAATTGGGAAGAACATTTACCTCTCGTTGAGTTCGCTTACAATAATAGTTTCCAATCTAGTATCGACATGGCTCCATATGAGGCATTGTATGGGAGGAAATGTCGATCCCCGGTATGTTGGACCGAAGTAGGAGAGAGGAAAATTATTGGGCCTGAGATTGTACAGTTAACAACTGATAAGATACAACTCATCCAACAACGAATCCATACTGCTCAGAGTCGAAACAAAAGCTACGCAGATGCTAGACGCAGAGAGCTAGAGTTTCAAGTAGGAGATCACGTATTTCTTAAGGTTTCACCTTCGAAGGGTATTGTTCGTTTTGGGAAGAGAGGGAAACTTCATCCTCGCTTCATTGGACCTTTCGACGTCATCGACAGAGTAGGAACAGTAGCCTATCGTTTAGCTTTACCGCCAGATCTGTCAAATGTTCACAACGTATTTCACGTTTCTATGCTTCGACCTTATGTCTCATACTTGAATCACGTTTTATCATATGAACCATTAGATGTCCGCGAAGATCTTACCTACGTTGAACAACCAGTTCAGATCATGAATCGACGCGATCAAGTGCTGAGGACCAAGATCATACCGTTAGTCAAAGTTCTATGGAAGAACCACGCAGTGGAAGAAGCAACTTGGGAACGTGAGGACGAAATGCGCGCAAAGTACCCCCATCTATTCACTCCTTAAGGTACGATAAGTTTGGGGACCAAACTTCTTTAAGTAGGAGAGACTGTAATAACCCGTATTTTAAAAAAAAAAAAAATATTTATATGTGTAACCCACTAGCTGAGCCATGCAATTGGGTTAACTTGGTAGCTCCACTACCTCCATATATAGCATTAATTTAGGCATTAGTGGTATCCACTTTCTTGTAGTGGTTCATGCATTAGTAATTCATGCTTTCCTTGTAAATAGGCACATGTATGGGTAATTGTAAGGCTATATATAGCCAGTCCTTGTGCTCGGAAAAGATATGAAAAGATATTGCCCAACTCTCTCTATACTCTCAATTCTCTCCCCACTGTCTCTCCCTCTCAGATCAATATATATATATATACACACACATATTATTACATATATACACACACACAAAGGTTTATGCATTCATAAAGGAAGAAGAGGTAATTTTCTTCTATGTCTTTTAATTATGCAAGCACATATACACACACATACATACTATTTCTGTATATTAATTATTTTATAACTTCATTTAACAGAATTTATTAGTGGTTAAATAGATCAATCGATTAACATTAGGAAAATCCAGAAAATAGCTGGGTTTAATTCGAAATAATAGAATTGGTGTAACTCTTTACTCCGACCAGCTATAGCTCTCAAATTTTAAGAGTCGACTCTTAAAATATCCAGGAATCTACCCTTAAAATAGTTTTTTTTTTATTTGTTTGTACCGTTTGGGTTTTATTTAGAATTCGTCTTAAAGGGTAAATTGGTCATTTCACATTCTGTGATTCGAATTTGCTAAAACCAACTTTGGATTTGGATTCTCCACAAAATTTCACTCAAGATAGACACTGATTTCACTTAAAAAGGTTAAGAAATGAGTGAGTTATGGCCATTAGAAGTTTGAAATTACAATCTGCCCAAACAGGGCATTCTGCCCAGTTTATTTCCGAAAATTTCATTTACACCCCTGAAAACTTTAAATGAACATATAAAGATCTACCGATATCGGATTTGATCACGGTTTCAAGCGTAGAACTTATAATTCTGTTAATTGCAATCTGATATAGTAAATTTACAGTTTTTGGATATTTTTACATGATCCCTGTATATTGGTGTATTTACAGAATGACCCCTAAACTTTTAAAAAGGGTATTTTTAGTCATTCTGGGATTTTGTAAACTCATTATAAATCATTTATATATTCTATAATGATATTATGATAATATATACTGTTTTATAATAATAAAACTATAGAATAATATTATTTTACTACTTATCAATTGATTTAAATAGAGGTTGATTATTTTATCATAGCTATTATATTTCTTAAACTATGGGAAAAATACAAAAATATTCTTGTGGCATTTTATGACCATTAAAAAATATTTTTTTTTTTTGCACTTAAATTATGGTATTTGGGTATGAAAATGAAATTAAGGTCCAACTTCGATTATTTTAAAAATAGTGTTTTAACTTCAATAATTCATAACTAATTATCTACAACTCAGAAAAGTACGCTGTCAATTCTTATGGTCTTAAAATAATGTCTAATATTATACTTAAAAGTTTGGAAACAATCCGATACCGTTTAAAATACAGCTTATTTGTGGAGCCCACGTTTATGTAGGAAACCCCACTTTTGAGATAGAAATCACCCGAACTCCGAATTGAGCCTAGTCAGTGGCGTTGGACTCAGAATTGTATAAGGATATCAATTGTGAAGTTTTAATAAAATGTTATCAAAATTACCAAAATACCCCTAGGAAACTTTAATTACTATTTTACCCTACACCTACACCTTTTCTTATATGCCTAGCTCTTTTACCCCTGTTGATGTAGGAACTATCTCAACATCAAATCCCTATGTTATCAAGGTGAGTGATTCATATTCCTATTGTTGATTCTACTCCTCTCGAGTGAATCTGATTCTACCTTCGATTGTTAATATTATGTAATTGCTATTATTTCATTTGAGAACATTATCGTTTGGTTCCACTGAAACGGGTTTAAATTTATTGTATGCCATTACTCAGATGTTTTATGTCATTATATAATATGCTCTGTCAATTACCACTACAACAAATTATAAAGTATAGCTTGTACCAAGCGACCCTATTGGGTCCACGTAATGAACCCGTCTATCAGGGTTGCCCTTTGATCATTGAGCCATGTTATGAAATTAATGAATGTGTGCGTGAGTGGGTAGTCGGTAATTTGACATTCACTTTAAATGGTTTCATTTCCATATCGTTGACTTTTCATTTCTCCATTTTCCTTATATAAATTCCATTGTTTTTGTTATAACTCCCTTTCAATATATATGTATGTACAACTCCTTTTGAGATCTTTTAAACATGTTATGTTCATTCACTGAGCCTTACGCTCACACTCTCCAAATTATTTTAAAACCATTTCAGATGACAAAGACATGCCCTATGTTGATCCAAATGAGGAACAGGAGATAGCTATAGAAGGAGAGGACCCTCTTCTAGATGCCCTTGAAGGATCCCTGTTTTAGAAAGTCCCCTTATTGTATTTTAAGTATTCCTAGAATAAATTTCCTTCTAGTACTGTATTTGAAGGCAGTATAAGCCTAGAACCTTATTTGTAAAATTATCAAGTATGGTTTGGAGGTTCTACTAACCTCATATTAAATAAATGTTTGTATGCTTCTGCTAGACTCTGCACAAGTTATAGGTGACCCACAAGGTCGGTCCCGCTCTCAAAATCCACGGATAGATTTTGGGGTCGTGACAGTTGATTATGTTAATATTTGTTATGCCATTGTGCAATTCATTCATTGTTCCCAATGTCAATTACCACTACAACGAACTATAAAGTATAGCCCTAAGTGGTTGGTCCTATTGGGCCCATGTAATGAAGCCCAAGTGGCTGGTCCATTTGGACCCATGAACCCGACTAGCAGGGTTGCCTTTGATCAATGTGCCATGTAATGAAAGGAACGTGTGTGTGTGAGTGGGTGGTTGGTAATTTGACATTCATGTAAAGATGTTATTTCCATGCAAATTATATAGATCATTTCATTATATTTCTAATTTATCGTATGAAATTTCTACCATTATTATCTTATCTCTTCTAGAAAGCAAACCTTTTAAATGATTATTTCCAAGGATATGTTCATTCACTGAGCCCTCAGCTCACACTCTCCAAATATTTTTAAAACCCTTTTCAGGTGACGAAGTGACGATGATAGGCTATTACAGAACCCTTAGAAGAACAGAACATTTCGATAGAGGATAAAGATTATCTTCTTGATGTAAATGAGGAGTCGATGGTCATTAGATATGTAGAATATTTAGGAGAGTTTTGCCTTCAATTGTAATAATATTTTCGAGGTTTATGTAGACTTCAATATATAAACATAATTAAGCTATGATAGCTTCCGCTAGAGCTCTGTTTAATTACAAAGAGGTCTAGAGGCCGGTCTCGAGCCCAGAATTTTGAAGTCGAATTTTGGGGTCGTGACAGTTGGTATCAGAGCAATAGTTCTCGAACCGCTAGAAGAGCACAGAGCAATTATGATTAGGAAGTCTAAGGTTAAGATATAGACACATAAGAATTCGTTAGAAAGCTTGGGTTACAGCTTAGGACCAGATATCATCTTGCACGGAAGTCTAGAAGTAGGACTCATTTTCTATAGAAAGAACATAAGGAAGAGAGAGAAGATATTTAGCTAGAACCTATATAGAATTTTTAGTCTAAAAGATCTGATTTGAATATCCGTGAGTCTAGAATTTAATTGTAGTTAGAAGTCTTACATTTATGATATGGAATGTTAACTTTATTTACCAATAGAAATAGTATTAACACGCAACGACGTTACAACGATAACGAATTTTATTTTACTAATAACTACAAGGTGACGTTTCATAAGTCATTGTAAATCTATTAAGAGTTATAGAGTGTTTGATAACCACAACTACTAGGCGTGGTACAAACTAGTGCCTTAAATATAAAATTTTAAATAAGTAGGAAAAATAGGAAGTACCCTACTTTTAAAATTTTGTAAAAAAAAAAAAAAAAAAAGAGAGAGAGAAAAGAAAAGAGAGAAATTAGAGAACACAACCACGAAATATTAGTAAAAATATTGTAATAGTTGAAACACGCATACACGGAGTAATAGGAAGAGTAAAAAAATTGCAATTGAGTACAACATAAATTCTTATTCATTAGTCTTAACCCATACTTGCAATAACTTAACTACTATAGTGAATTCTTACATTATACGGGTGTCTATAAATAGTATACGATAATGATATATGCCTGCCATTTTGTAAAATTCTAATTCACTAAATTTAGAAATAAATCAAGGGACTAATCAAATAGAAGTGGAAAATGTGACTTAAAAGAAAATGTAATAAAACATTTGTGTATTTTACTAAGTGTACATTTGTTTATTTTTCCTAGTAATTAACGTTCCATAACTCTAAAAAAAAAACTATGTACATTATTGTATAGTTTCAGTGCATTCATATTGTGTTTGCATAATTGTGGGGTACGCGTTGAGAATTCAGAATCGACAATTGAATCCTTATTATCATATCAATGATCGGAGCTGACAGTAGCAACATATCCAGAATTCGTATCTTGGGTATCTAGATCTTATATTTCCGATGGGTCCTTATTGTCATTTGGTTTTCTGATGGGGATTCTATTTTGCGGATATTCTGGATTTCTTATGATGCCGCTATTACGGATATTCTGGATTTCTTATGATGCTGATATTACGGATATTCTGGATTTCTCATTATGCTAATATTATGGATATTGTGAACGGGTATTCTACTGCTGCTATTTATCTCTTATCTATCTATGTGGAGATTCTATAACTATGATCTTTTGAACCTATCTATCAAGCAGTGATCTTACTCTTCTATCACGAAGAATTGATTTATCTTCAACAGGGGTATTATCTACTCAGTCCAACGACATCCTATATTTTATGTGAGAACTTCTGGAAGCATGGTATTTTAAGGACATGGGTATTCTAATCGATCGAGGAGTAATACGGGGTATTCAGTGGGTGCTTGTGTTTCATATCTAAGTCCCTATTCTCAATTTGCATACATTAATAATGTGTTAGCGTTTAAGTGATTTAAAAAAAAAAACACACGTGTTAATCATCAATTTAGTATTTTCTATTTCTTAACAATATTGTTTACGATAATATGTATGGTACGCAAATAATTGGTCTACGTTTCGTCTTAGACAACAATTAGATGCTATTAGGATATTTATTCAAACTCAGGACCATAAGTTAGTAATCTAAAATTTACTATTCCAACATCATGGTTAATAAAACATATGCATTAATGTTTAATTTCAATTACTTGATTTTAGAAATAGTTAAATAGACAAAATTGAATAGTAATACATATTGTAAAGTACCTTTGTAGAATATAATCTATGAACATACTTCGCATATAAATTCTACTTTAGTTACCACAATAATAACCTGAGACTTTACCAATTTTCTATATCTTTTAATCGTAGCTATTATTTTCATTAGTATGGTCAAATTCTATTTTTAAAATATACCATTTATGCCAGAATTATAATAGAATTGTTAAAAAAAAAAAAAATTATTTAGGTAATTCCTTAGAAGTGATAAACACCATTTTCAGAAATAGAAATGTAAGGAAATTCTTAGAATTTATAAATATTCTTATAGGTATTTGGACTATTATAAATTTATACCCCTAAAGCTCTGAACCTTAATTTTTAGGACTATGAAGCAACTTGTAATTACCTTACAAAACAGTGATTGATATAAAATTAATTTTCAAGATTTAGTTATCTATATCTCCTCGCAATCTCTATTCACAGAACATATAAACATAAGATATGTACTATATAAGATCCCGAATTGCTCTTTTTGGGAAATATTTTAGGTATTATTGACTATTCTGATTATTTAATTAGTGTAATAATTTCGTTTCTAACATGTTAGAATATTTTGATATTTTACTATAGTAACGTATTTCGAGTTTGTAAATTTGGAAATTATCCTAAAATTATGATTGCCTTTTTAAGCACCTAGTGAGTTAAGTTTGGGGACCAAACTTTCTAAGTAGAGGAGAATGTCATGTCCCGAATAATTGAAAATAAAATTTAGAAAATTATAGGAAATATCTTTTAAATATATATATATATATATGCCTAAATTACGTTTATTACACATTGCAAAATTTATGTGAATTTCTGACCACATCTCACAGCTTAACTTTACCTGATTTTATGTTTTGCAGTGTAAAAAAAATACCTGAAATTGACACATGTCAAAATCCTTGCAGGAAACAAACATTTGGCCATATCATTTTCATTCACATGGTTTTCAATTCATCCACCTACCACTTTCAAAAAAAAAAAAAAGAAGGTGGCACATGATAGATTATATTTTCATCAATAAAATAAATCATACTTAATTTAAAAGAAAAACAAATAAGATTTTAAAAGAAAAAGAAAAGAAGGTGGCACATGATAGATCATATTTTCATCAATAAAATAAATCATACTTAATTTAAAAGAAAAACAAATAAGATTTTAAAAGAAAAAGAAAAGAAAGTGCACATGATAAATCATATCTTTTTAATAAACTAAAACTCTACTTAATTTAAAAAAAATAAATAAATAAGATTTAAAAAAAAAAAAAAAGAAAAGATATTGGCACATAATAGATCACATCTTACTAATAAATAATGAATTAAATGAAAAAGAAAATAAAGTAGGAGTATCAATGTAATAAATTAAAACCTTACCTAATTAAATTAATGAAGCACTACATCTTTTTCTTGCTATATAAACACACATCCACGAGTTATTTTTCACACCACAAATTCCTCACCACTTCATAAGATTATGTTTGGAGAGAGAGCTAGGAAGTAAAAGAGTGAGAATTCTTGTATTTTCCTATCATCAAATCAAGGTAAGTTCTTTTCTTCTCTATATTTATATAGTTTATAAACACTCACATTTACATTATTTTCAGTAATAATTAGATCCTATTAGCTTAATTTAGGAAGGGTTAAATTAATTATTAATCTAGAATTAAGAACATAGCTAGATTTGATCAAAATGGTAAAATTTTTATATCTCTTTACTCCGACCACATTAAATTCTGAAATTTTAGAGGTAGACTCTTTTAATGCCCGGGAAATACCTCTTAAAACAGCTTTTCATTTGGATGTACCGTTTGAGTTTTATTTAAGCTTATTTTAAAAGGGTAAATTAGTCATTTCACATTTTGTGATTCGAATCTGGTAAAAATCGACCTTTGATTTGGATTCTACACGAAATTTCACTCAAGATAGACACTGATTTCACTTAAAAAGCTCAAGGAATGAGAGATTTATGATCTTTAGAAGTTTTGAAATACAATCTGCCAAACAGGGCATTCTGCCCAGATTTTTATTCTGAAATTTCACTTACATCCCCTAAAACTTTGAAAGAACATAGGAAAACCTACCGACATCGGATTTGATCACGGTTTCGAGCATAGTACTTGTAATATTGTTTATAAAAATATGAGATATAAATTTTACAGTTTTGGAAAATTTCTGTATAATCCCTATATTTTAGTATAATTACATATCAGCCCCAAAAGTTTTAAAAACATGTTATATTATGTATAAATATCATATTTTAAACATTAATCTTGGACATATTATTTAGACATAAGTATATCATACGAAACTTATTTTTATACATTTTCATATTAATCCTTAATATTAGTTTAAATTACATAAGTGACCCGATTTCTTAAATAGTTGTATTCATCTACACGTAAATAATGATTTTCTTTATTATTTTGGATACATGTTTATGGATAGAATAATAAATATGAAAAAATTCAGTTTAAAGATTTCGATTTAATACTTTACGTGTAAAATGACGTTTTTACCCCTAAACTTTAAACGTGTATATTTAATTGTAACGAACTTATAATCGAGCCTAGTCAATGGCATTAGTCTTAAAATCACACAAGGATCGTACTGATAAGATTAAAATACATATTTAGTAACATTACGAAATTACCCCTATAAAAATAACAATTTAGAAATTTTGCTCCTATGTCTATAAGTTAAACTTAGATGTTAGTTCTTTTACATGTATTTATGTAGGACTTGCGAAGTATCTGATTCCCAGATAAAAATACTAAGATATCAAGGTGAGTGTTCATACCCGGTATTCAGTTCAACTCCATATGTGAGTGTTCAAATCCTTTTTGCTGATTCTACTCCTCACGAGTGGATCTTATTCTACCTTCAGTTATTAATAATATTATATAATTGTTATAATTCATTTTTGGAACATTATCGTTTGGCTCCACTGAAAAAGGGATTATGTTAATATTTGTTATGCCTTTGTGCAATTCATTCATTGTTCCCAATGTCAATTACCACTACAACGAACTATAAAGTATAGCCCTAAGTGGTTGGTCCTATTGGGCCCATGTAATGAAGCCCAAGTGGCTGGTCCTTTTGGACCCATGAACCCGACTAGCAGGGTTGCCTTTGATCAATGTGCCATGTAATGAAAGGAACGTGTGTGTGAGTGGGTGGTTGGTAATTTGATATTCATGTAAAGATGTTATTTCCATGCAAATTATATAGATCATTTCATTATATTTCTAATTTATCGTATGAAATTTCTACCATTATTATCTTATCTCTTCTAGAAAGCAAACCTTTTAAATGATTATTTCCAAGTTTATGTTCATTCACTGAGCCTTCAGCTCACACTCTCCAAATATTTTTAAAACCCTTTTCAGGTGACGAAGTGACGATGATAGGCTATTACAGAAACCTTAGAAGAACAGAACATTTCGATAGAAGATAAAGATTATCTTCTTGATGCAAATGAGGAGTCGATGGTCATTAGATATGTAGAATATTTAGGAGAGTTTTGCCTTCAATTGTACTCCCTCCGTCCCATTTTATGTGTCCACCTTTTTTTTTTTGGGATGTCCCAAAATTGTTGTCCACTTTCCTAAATTAGTATATAAATTTTACTTAGTTTCCCCAACTACCCTTCCTTGCAATCAATACCAAAATAAAATAATAATAAAAAAAGTGCAATGATTATGGGCAATTGTGGAAAGTAGGTGTAGATTCTTTTTGTCCCCTTAAATAGTTGGACTCCCAAAGATGGACACATAAAATGGGACGGAGGTAGTAATAATATTTTCGAGGTTTATGTAGACTTCAATATATAAACATAATTAAGCTATGATAGCTTGCGCTAGAGCTCTGTTTAATTACAAAGAGGCCTAGAGGCCGGTCTCGAGCCCAGAATTTTGAAGTCGAATTTTGGGGTCGTGACAGTTGGTATCAGAGCAATAGTTCTCGAACCGCTAGAAGAGCACAGAGCAATTATGATTAGGAAGTCTAAGGTTAAGATATAGACACATAAAAATTCGTTAGAAAGCTTGGGTTACAGCTTAGGACCAGATATCATCTTGCACGGAAGTCTAGAAGTAGGACTCATTTTCTATAGAAAGAACATAAGGAAGAGAGAGAAGATATTTAGCTAGAACCTATATAGAATTTTTAGTCTAAAAGATCTGATTTGAATATCCGTGAGTCTAGAATTTAATTGTAGTTAGAAGTCTTACATTTATGATATGGAATGTTAACTTTATTTACCAATAGAAATAGTATTAACACGCAACGACGTTACAACGATAACGAATTTTATTTTACTAATAACTACAAGGTGACGTTTCATAAGTCATTGTAAATCTATTAAGAGTTATAGAGTGTTTGATAACCACAACTACTAGGCGTGGTACAAACTAGTGCCTTAAATATAAAATTTTAAATAAGTAGGAAAAATAGGAAGTACCCTACTTTTAAAATTTTGTAAAAAAAAAAAAAGAAAAGAGAGAGAGAGAAAAGAAAAGAGAGAAATTAGAGAACACAACCACGAAATATTAGTAAAAATATTGTAATAGTTGAAACACGCATACACGGAGTAATAGGAAGAGTAAAAAAATTGCAATTGAGTACAACATAAATTCTTATTCATTAGTCTTAACCCATACTTGCAATAACTTAACTACTATAGTGAATTCTTACATTATACGGGTGTCTATAAATAGTATACGATAATGATATATGCCTGCCATTTTGTAAAATTCTAATTCACTAAATTTAGAAATAAGTCAAGGGACTAATCAAATAGAAGTGGAAAATGTGACTTAAAAGAAAATGTAATAAAACATTTGTGTATTTTACTAAGTGTACATTTGTTTATTTTTCCTAGTAATTAACGTTCCATAACTCTAAAAAAAAAAAAAAAAAAAAAAAAAAAAAAACTATGTACATTATTGTATAGTTTCAGTGCATTCATATTGTGTTTGCATAATTGGGGGGTACGCGTTGAGAATTTAGAATCGACAATTGAATCCTTATTATCATATCAATGATCGGAGCTGACAGTATCAACATATCCAGAATTCGTATCTTGGGTATCTAGATCTTATATTTCCGATGGGTCCTTATTGTCATTTGGTTTTCTGATGGGGATTCTATTTTGCGGATATTCTGGATTTCTTATGATGCCGCTATTACGGATATTCTGGATTTCTTATGATGCTGATATTACGGATATTCTGGATTTCTCATTATGCTAATATTATGGATATTGTGAACGGGTATTCTACTGCTGCTATTTATCTCTTATCTATCTATGTGGAGATTCTATAACTATGATCTTTTGAACCTATCTATCAAGCAGTGATCTTACTCTTCTATCACGAAGTATTGATTTATCTTCAACAGGGGTATTATCTACTCAGTCCAACGACATCCTATATTTTATGTGAGAACTTCTGGAAGCATGGTATTTTAAGGACATGGGTATTCTAATCGATCGAGGAGTAATACGGGGTATTCAGTGGGTGCTTGTGTTTCATATCTAAGTCCCTATTCTCAATTTGCATACATTAATAATGTGTTAGCGTTTAAGTGATTTAAAAAAAAAAAACACACGTGTTAATCATCAATTTAGTATTTTCTATTTCTTAACAATATTGTTTACGATAATATGTATGGTACGCAAATAATTGGTCTACGTTTCGTCTTAGACAACAATTAGATGCTATTAGGATATTTATTCAAACTCAGGACCATAAGTTAGTAATCTAAAATTTACTATTCCAACATCGTGGTTAATAAAACATATGCATTAATGTTTAATTTCAATTACTTGATTTTAGAAATAGTTAAATAGACAAAATTGAATAGTAATACATATTGTATAGTACCTTTGTAGAATATAATCTATGAACATCCTTCGCATATAAATTCTGCTTTAGTTACCACTATAATAACCTGAGACTTTACCAATTTTCTATATCTTTTAATCGTAGCTATTATTTTCATTAGTATGGTCAAATTCTATTTTTAAAATATACCATTTATGCCAGAATTATAATAGAATTGTTAAAAAAAAAAAATTATTTAGGTAATTCCTTAGAAGTGATAAACACCATTTTCAGAAATATAATTGTAAGGAAATTCTTAGAATTTATAAATATTCTTATAGGTATTTGGACTATTATAAATTTATACCCCTAAAGCTTTGAACCTTAATTTTTAGGACAATGAAGCAACTTGTAATTACCTTACAAAACAGTGATTGATATAAAATTAATTTTCAAGATTTAGTTATCTATATCTCCTCGCAATCTCTATTCACAGAACATATAAACATAAGATATGTATTATATAAGATCCCGAATTGCTCATTTTGGGAAATATTTTAGGTATTATTGACTATTCTGATTATTTAATTAGTGTAATAATTTCGTTTCTAACATGTTAGAATATTTTGATATTTTACTATAGTAACGTATTTCGAGTTTGTAAATTTGGAAATTATCCTAAAATTATGATTGCCTTTTTAAGCACCTAGTGAGTTAAGTTTGGGGACCAAACTTTCTAAGTAGAGGAGAATGTCATGACCCGAATAATTGAAAATAAAATTTAGAAAATTATAGGAAATATCTTTTAAATATATATATATATATATGCCTAAATTACGTTTATTATACACTGCGAAATTTATGTGAATTTCTGACCACATCTCACAGCTTAACTTTACCTGATTTTATGTTTTGCAGTGTAAAAAAAAATACCTGAAATTGACACATGTCAAAATGCTTGCAGGAAACAAACATTTGGCCATATCATTTTCATTCACATGGTTTTCAATTCATCCACCTACCACTTTCAAAAAAAAAGAAAAGAAGGTGGCACATGATAGATCATATTTTCATCAATAAAATAAATCATACTTAATTTAAAAGAAAAACAAATAAGATTTTAAAAGAAAAAGAAAAGAAGGTGGCACATGATAGATCATATTTTCATCAATAAAATAAATCATACTTAATTTAAAAGAAAAACAAATAAGATTTTAAAAGAAAAAGAAAAGAAAGTGCACATGATAAATCATATCTTTTTAATAAACTAAAACTCTACTTAATTTAAAAAAAATAAATATATAAGATTTTTTTTTAAAAAAAAAGAAAAGATATTGGCACATAATAGATCACATCTTACTAATAAATAATGAATTAAATGAAAAAGAAAATAAAGTAGGAGTATCAATGTAATAAATTAAAACCTTACCTAATTAAATTAATGAAGCACTACATCTTTTTCTTGCTATATAAACACACATCCACGAGTTATTTTTCACACCACAAATTCCTCACCACTTCATAAGATTATGTTTGGAGAGAGAGCTAGGAAGTAAAAGAGTGAGAATTCTTGTATTTTCCTATCATCAAATCAAGGTAAGTTCTTTTCTTCTCTATATTTATATAATTTATAAACACTCACATTTACATTATTTTCAGTAATAATTAGATCCTATTAGCTTAATTTAGGAAGGGTTAAATTAATTATTAATCTAGAATTAAGAACATAGCTAGATTTGATCAAAATGGTAAAATTTTTATATCTCTTTACTCTGACCACATTAAATTCTGAAATTTTAGAGGTAGACTCTTTTAATGCCCGGGAAATACCTCTTAAAACAGCTTTTCATTTGGATGTACCGTTTGAGTTTTATTTAAGCTTATTTTAAAAGGGTAAATTAGTCATTTCACATTCTGTGATTCGAATCTGGTAAAAACCGACTTTTGATTTGGATTCTACACGAAATTTCACTCAAGATAGACACTGATTTCACTTAAAAAGATCAAGGAATGAGAGAGTTATGATCTTTAGAAGTTTTGAAATACAATCTGCCAAACAGGGCATTCTGCCCAGATTTTTATTCTGAAATTTCACTTACATCCCCTAAAACTTTGAAAGAACATAGGAAAACCTACCGACATCGG
The DNA here is from genome assembly GCA_033977485.1 of Hydrangea macrophylla. Lineage (NCBI taxonomy): Eukaryota > Viridiplantae > Streptophyta > Magnoliopsida > Cornales > Hydrangeaceae > Hydrangea > Hydrangea macrophylla. The sequence continues at coordinate 77,444,852 of CM066999.1, forward strand.
ATTTGATCACGGTTTCGAGCATAGTACTTGTAATATTGTTTATAACAATCTGAGATATAAATTTTACAGTTTTGGAAAATTTTTGTATAATCCCTATATTTTAGTATAATTACATATCAGCCCCAAAACTTTTAAATACATGTTATATTATGTATAAATATCATATTTTAAACATTAATCTTGGACATATTATTTAGACATAAGTATATCATACGAAACTTATTTTTATACATTTTCATATTAATCCTTAATATTAGTTTAAATTACATAAGTGACCCGATTTCTTAAATAATTGTATTCATCTACACGAAAATAATGATTTTCTTTATTATTTTGGATACATGTTTATGGATAGAATAATAAATATGAAAAATTCAGTTTAAAGATTTCGATTTAATACTTTACGTGTAAAATGACGTTTTTACCCCTAGACTTTAAACGTGTATATTTAATTGTAACGAACTTATAATCGAGCCTAGTCAATGGCATTAGTCTTAAAATCACACAAGGATCGTACTGATAAGATTAAAATACATATTTAGTAACATTACGAAATTACCCCTATAAAAATAATAATTTACAATTTTGCTCCTATGTCTATAAGTTAAACTTAGATGTTAGTTCTTTTACATGTATTTATGTAGGACTTGCGAAGTATCAGATTCCCAGATAAAAATACTAAGATATCGAGGTGAGAGTTCATACCCGTTGGGCTGCATTTATATTTCGGATTCTTTGTCTCAAATTGTTTTCAGAATGTTGGTAAGTAATTCATACATATTATTTTATGTAATAATTAACTTCTATTTACTGTTTTTAGTAGTATGGTTATATGGATTAAATAGAATTAGGAACCTCTAGAAAATAACTCTGTTTGATTCAAAATAATAGAATTAGTATAACTCCTTACTCCGACCAACTATAGCTCTCAAATTTTGAGGGTAGACTCTTAAAATACCCAGGAAACTACCCTTAAAACAATTTTTGATTTGTTTGTACCGTTTGGGTTTTATTTAGGATTCGTCTTAAAGGGTAAATTGGTCATTTCATATTTTGTGATTCGAATTTGCTAAAACCAACTTTAGATTTGGATTCTCCACAAAATTTCACTCAAGATAGACACTGATTTTACTTAAAAAGGTTAAGAAATGAGTGAGTTAGGACCATTAGAAGTTTATAATTACAATCTGTCCAAAATAGGGGATTCTGCCCAGATTTATTCCGAAAATTTCATTTACACCCCTGAAAACTTTAAACGAACATATAAAGGTCTACCGATATCGGATTTGATCACGGTTTCAAGCTTAGTACTTCTAATTATGTTTATTTCCATCTAATTATTAATTTTTCAGTTTTCGATAATTCTCACATTTTGGTATATTTATAGAATGACCCCTAAACTTTTAAAAAGGGTACTTTTGGTCATTCTGGGATTTTGTAAACTCATTATAAATCATTTATATATTCTATAATGATATTATGATAATATATATTGTTTTATAACTTTGTTAATTATAAAACCATAGAATAATATTATTTTACTACTTATCAATTGATTTAAATAGAGGTTGATTATTTTATCATAGCTATTATATTTCTTAAACTATGGGAAAAATAAAAAAATATTCTTGTGGCATTTTATGACCATTAAAAATAGTTCCACACTTAAATTATGGTATTTGGGTATGAAAATGGAATTACGGTTCGGTTACGACTGTTTTAAAAATTAGTGTTAGTAAATAAATTAGGCCTTGTCAGATTATAAATTAAATTAATAAAATCCCTTATATTTCAGTATTATTCTGTATCGTTAGGATATAACAAATAGATATTACAATTAGAAATATTGGGGTACTAAGTACGAATAACTACTAATTCCTCTATATCCTTTGGGTAATAAAATTGGTAAAAGAAAAGTAATACTTATTATGATTTTATAAAGAATAGTTTAACGAATAAATTCTCACCCTTATGGAGATTATATATGTGCTTTACGACTCAATAGTAACTATTTAAAAAATAGTATTTTAACTTCCAAAATTTGTAGGAAATAATATATAACTCAGAAAAATATCCGTCAATTCCTATAGTCTTAAAATAATGTCTAGTATCATATTTAAAAGTTTGAAAACAATCCGACATTGTCTAAAATACAGCTTATTTGTAGGACCTACGTCTGTGTAGGAAACTCTATTCTGAAGTAGGAACTGCAACGGACTCCAAATTGAGTCTAGTTAGTGATGTTGAACTCAGTGTAGTGTAAAGAACATTATAGTGAAGTAGTTTTAGCATATTTACAGAAATACCCTAGTGTAAGGTAATTACAAGTTGCTTCATTGTCCTAAAAATTAATGGTTCAAAACTTTTAGGACTATAAATTTATAATAATCCAAATGCCTATAAGAATATATATAAATTCTAAGAATTTTCTGACATTTTTATTTCTTTGAAAATCGTGTTTATAATTTCTAAAGTATTACTTAAATTTTTTCTTTTTTTTTAAAAAACTATTTCTACGTAATTCCTAGCATAGATGGCATATTTTTAAAAATGGAATTTGACCATACTAATGAAAATAATAGCTACGATTAAAAGATATAGAACAAAGATTCAGGTCATTATTGTGGTAACTAAGAGACCGCCAATTATATGGGAAGTTCAAGAAATGTGAATTCTGGCTTCCCAAGATCTCATTCTTAGGGCATGTGATATCTAAAGAAGGCATAATGGTGGACCCACAGAAAATTGAGGTGGTGAAGTCATGGCCTAAGCCAACAACTGTATCTGAAGTGCGTAGTTTTCTAGGTCTGGCTGGCTATTATCGGAGATTTGTTGAGAACTTCTCCAAAATCGCAAGACCTATGACACAGTTAACACAGAAAGGAGTTGCATTTGAATGGACTAAAATTAGAGATAAGTGTTTTCAAGAGTTGAAGGATCGTTTGATTTCAGCACCTATCTTGAACATACCTATCGGAGAAGGAGGATTTGTAATTTACAGTGACGCTTCTTATCAAGGGTTGGGATGTGTTTTAATGCAGCATGGTAAGGTTATTGCTTATGCATCTCGACAGCTGAAGATTCATGAGAAGAACTATCCCACCCATGATTTGGAGTTAGCCGCAGTAATTTTTGCACTAAAGATATGGCGCCACTATCTCTATGGTGAAAGGTGTGAAATTTTTACTGATCATAAGAGTTTGAAATATTTGTTCTCACAAAAAGAGCTGAATATGAGGCAACGCAGGTGGTTAGAGTTCATGAAAGACTATGATCTTGATATTCAATATCACCCTGGAAAAGCTAATGTTGTGGCTGATGCTTTAAGTCGGAAGTCTTCTGGAAGTGTGGCTTCCATAATCATGTCACAACAACAGTTGATTAATGACTTTGAGAAAATGGAGATTGACGTCACCTCTCATCAATCTCAAGGTTTTCTGACAGCTCTCATCGCAGAACCGACTATTCTTGAAGAGATCAAGAGGTCGCAGATGTCCGATGAATTCTTAAAGAAGGTGAGTGAAGAAATATTTGAAGGAAAGAGGCCCGAGTTCCATTTGAAAGATGGAGTGCTCAGATATCAGGGCAGAATTTGTGTTCCAAATATTGTTGAAGTCAAGAGGAAAGTTTTGGATGAGGCACATTCATCTAAGTTCGCTGTTCATCCAGGTGGTACTAAGATGTACCATGACATGAAGAGGTCTTTCTGGTGGCCAAATATGAAAAGAGATATTGCCGAAGCTGTTTCACGTTGCTTGCATTGTCAGAGGGTAAAAATAGAGCATCAACGTCCTGGTGGAACTTTACAGTCACTTTCTATTCCTGAATGGAAGTGGGAACACATCACCATGGACTTTGTTGTTGGGTTACCCCAATCGGTGAAGAAAAATGATGCTATTTGGGTAGTTGTGGATAGATTGACGAAGTCTGCTCAGTTCTTACCGGTCAGAGTCACCTTTTTATCTGAGAGATTGGCAAGGTTGTACATCGCAGAGATCGTTCGACTTCATGGTACGCCGATTTCTATTATTTCGGATCGAGACACTAAGTTTGTGTCACGTTTTTGGAAGGGCTTCCAAGAAGCTATGGGCACTACTCTTAACTTCAGTACAGCTTTTCATCCACAGACGGATGGTCAGTCCGAGCGTGTTATTCAGATTTGGAAGACATGCTACGACTTACTGTTCTGGACTTCCAAGGTAATTGGGAAGAACATTACCTCTCGTTGAGTTCGCTTACAATAATAGTTTCCAATCTAGTATCGGCATGGCTCCATATGAGGCATTGTATGGGAGGAAATGTCGATCCCCGGTATGTTGGACCGAAGTAGGAGAGAGGAAAATTATTGGGCCTGAGATTGTATAGTTAACAACTGATAAGATACAACTCATCCAACAACGAATCCATACTGCTCAGAGTCGAAACAAAAGCTACGCAGATGCTAGACGCAGAGAGCTAGAGTTTCAAGTAGGAGATCACGTATTTCTCAAGGTTTCACCTTCAAAGGGTATTGTTCGTTTTGGGAAGAGAGGGAAACTTCATCCTCGCTTCATTGGACCTTTCGACGTCATCGACAGAGTAGGAGCAGTAGCCTATAGTTTAGCTTTACCGCCAGATCTGTCAAATGTTCACAACGTATTTCACGTTTCTATGCTTCGACCTTATGTCTCAGACTTGAATCACGTTTTATCATATGAACCATTAGATGTCCGCGAAGATCTTACCTACGTTGAACAACCAGTTCAGATCATGAATCGACGCGATCAAGTGCTGAGGACCAAGATCATACCGTTAGTCAAAGTTCTATGGAAGAACCACGCAGTGGAAGAAGCAACTTGGGAACGTGAGGACGAAATGCGCGCAAAGTACCCCCATCTATTCACTCCTTAAGGTACGATAAGTTTGGGGACCAAACTTCTTTAAGTAGGAGAGACTGTAATAACCCGTATTTTAAAAAAAAAAAAAAAAATTTATATGTGTAACCCACTAGCTGAGCCATGCAATTGGGTTAACTTGGTAGCTCCACTACCTCCATATATAGCATTAATTTAGGCATTAGTGGTATCCACTTTCTTGTAGTGGTTCATGCATTAGTAATTCATGCTTTCCTTGTAAATAGGCACATGTATGGGTAATTGTAAGGCTATATATAGCCAGTCCTTGTGCTCGGAAAAGATATGAAAAGATATTGCCCAACTCTCTCTATACTCTCAATTCTCTCCCCACTGTCTCTCCCTCTCAGATCAATATATATATATATACACACACACACAAAGGTTTATGCATTCATAAAGGAAGAAGAGGTAATTTTCTTCTATGTCTTTTAATTATGCAAGCACATATACACACACATACATACTATTTCTGTATATTAATTATATTATAACTTCATTTAACAGAATTTATTAGTGGTTAAATAGATCAATCGATTAACATTAGGAAAATCCAGAAAATAGCTGGGTTTAATTCGAAATAATAGAATTGGTGTAACTCTTTACTCCGACCAGCTATAGCTCTCAAATTTTAAGAGTAGACTCTTAAAATATCCAGGAATCTACCCTTAAAACAGTTTTTTTTTATTTGTTTGTACCGTTTGGGTTTTATTTAGAATTCGTCTTAAAGGGTAAATTGGTCATTTCACATTCTGTGATTCGAATTTGCTAAAACCAACTTTGGATTTGGATTCTCCACGAAATTTCACTCAAGATAGACACTGATTTCACTTAAAAAGGTTAAGAAATGAGTGAGTTATGGTCATTAGAAGTTTGAAATTACAATCTGCCCAAACAGGAATGCCCTGTTTATTTCCGAAAATTTCATTTACACCCCTAAAAACTTTAAATGAACATATAAAGATCTACCGATATCGGATTTGATCACGGTTTCAAGCGTAGAACTAACAAATCTGTTAATTGCAATCTGATATAGTAAATTTACAGTTTTTGGATATTTTTACATGATCCCTGTATTTTGGTGTATTTACAGAATGACCCCTAAACTTTTAAAAAGGGTATTTTTAGTCATTCTGGGATTTTGTAAACTCATTATAAATCATTTATATATTCTATAATGATATTATGATAATATATACTGTTTTATAATAATAAAACTATAGAATAATATTATTTTACTACTTATCAATTGATTTAAATAGAGGTTGATTATTTTATCATAGCTATTATATTTCTTAAACTATGGGAAAAATACAAAAATATTCTTGTGGCATTTTATGACCATTAAAAATATTTTTTTTTTTGCACTTAAATTATGGTATTTGGGTATGAAAATGAAATTAAGGTCCAACTTCGATTATTTTAAAAATAGTGTTTTAACTTCAATAATTCATAACTAATTATCTACAACTCAGAAAAGTACGCTGTCAATTTTTATGGTCTTAAAATAATGTCTAATATTATACTTAAAAGTTTGGAAACAATCCGATACCGTTTAAAATACAGCTTATTTGTGGAGCCCACGTTTATGTAGGAAACCCCACTTTTGAGATAGAAATCACCCGAACTCCGAATTGAGCCTAGTCAGTGGCGTTGGACTCAGAATTGTATAAGGATATCAATAGTGAAGTTTTAATAAAATGTTATCAAAATTACCAAAATACCCCTAGGAAACTTTAATTACTATTTTACCCTACACCTACACATTTTCTTATATGCTTAGCTCTTTTACCCCTGTTGATGTAGGAACTATCTCAACATCAAATCCCTAAGTTATCAAGGTGAGTGATTCATATTCCTATTGCTGATTCTACTCCTCTCGAGTGAATCTGATTCCACCTTCGATTGTTAATATTATGTACTTGCTATTATTTCATTTGGGAACATTATCGTTTGGTTCCACTGAAACGGGTTTAAATTTATTGTATGCCATTACTCAGATGTTTTATGTCATTATATAATATGCTCTGTCAATTACCACTACAACAAATTATAAAGTATAGCTTGTACCAAGCGACCCTATTGGGTCCACGTAATGAACCCGTCTATCAGGGTTGCCCTTTGATCATTGAGCCATGTAATGAAATTAATGAATGTGTGCGTGAGTGGGTAGTCGGTAATTTGACATTCACTTTAAATGGTTTCATTTCCATATAGTTGACTTTTCATTTCTCCATTTTCCTTATATAAATTCCATTGTTTTTGTTATAACTCCCTTTCAATATATATGTATGTACAACTCCTTTTGAGATCTTTTAAACATGTTATGTTCATTCGCTGAGCCTTACGCTCACACTCTCCAAATTATTTTAAAACCATTTCAGATGACAAAGACATGCCCTATGCTGATCCAAATGAGGAATAGGAGATAGCTATAGAAGGAGAGGACCCTCTTCTAGATGCCCTTGAAGGATCCCTGTTTTAGAAAGTCCCCTTATTGTATTTTAAGTATTCCTAGAATAAATTTCCTTCTAGTACTGTATTTGAAGGCAGTATAAGCCTAGAACCTTATTTGTAAAATTATCAAGTATGGTTTGGAGGTTCTACTAACCTCATATTAAATAAATGTTTGTATGCTTCTGCTAGACTCTGCACAAGTTATAGGTGACCCACAAGGTCGGTCCCGCTCTCAAAATCCACGGATAGATTTTGGGGTCGTGACAGTTGATTATGTTAATATTTGTTATGCCATTGTGCAATTCATTCATTGTTCCCAATGTCAATTACCACTACAACGAACTATAAAGTATAGCCCTAAGTGGTTGGTCCTATTGGGCCCATGTAATGAAGCCCAAGTGGCTGGTCCATTTGGACCCATGAACCCGACTAGCAGGGTTGCCTTTGATCAATGTGCCATGTAATGAAAGGAACGTGTGTGTGAGTGGGTGGTTGGTAATTTGATATTCATGTAAAGATGTTATTTCCATGCAAATTATATAGATCATTTCATTATATTTCTAATTTATCGTATGAAATTTCTACCATTATTATCTTATCTCTTCTAGAAAGCAAACCTTTTAAATGATTATTTCCAAGGTTATGTTCATTCACTGAGCCTTCAGCTCACACTCTCCAAATATTTTTAAAACCCTTTTCAGGTGACGAAGTGACGATGATAGGCTATTACAGAAACCTTAGAAGAACAGAACATTTCGATAGAAGATAAAGATTATCTTCTTGATGCAAATGAGGAGTCGATGGTCATTAGATATGTAGAATATTTAGGAGAGTTTTGCCTTCAATTGTAATAATTCTCGAACCGCTAGAAGAGCACAAAGCAATTATGATTAGGAAGTCTAAGGTTAAGATATAGACACATAAGAATTCGTTAGAAAGCTTGGGTTACAGCTTAGGACCAAATATCATCTTGCACGGAAGTCTAGAAGTAGGACTCATTTTCTATAGAAAGAACATAAGGAAGAGAGAGAAGATATTTAGCTAGAACCTATATAGATTTTTTAGTCTAAAAGATCTGATTTGAATATCTGTGAGTCTAGAATTTAATTGTAGTTTGAAGTCTTACATTTATGATATGGAATGTTAACTTTATTTACCAATAGAAATAGTATTAACACGCAACGACGTTACAACGATAACGAATTTTATTTTACTAATAACTCCAAGGTGACGTTTCATAAGTCATTGTAAATCTATTAAGAGTTATAGAGTGTTTGATAACCACAACTACTAGGCGTGGTACAAACTAGTGCCTTAAATATAAAAATTTAAAATAAGTAGGAAAAATAGGAAGTACCCTACTTTTAAAATTTTTGTAAAAAAAAAAAAAAAAGAAAAAGAGAGAAAAGAAAAGAGAGAAATTAGAGAACACAACCACGAAATATTAGTAAAAATATTGTAATAGTTGAAACACGCATACACGGAGTAATAGGAAGAGTAAAGAAATTGCAATTGAGTACAACATAAATTCTTATTCATTAGTCTTAACCCATACTTGCAATAACTTAACTACTATAGTGAATTCTTACATTATACGGGTGTCTATAAATAGTATACGATAATGATATATGCCTGCCATTTTGTAAAATTCTAATTCACTAAATTTAGAAATAAGTCAAGGGACTAATCAAATAGAAGTGGAAAATGTGACTTAAAAGAAAATGTAATAAAACATTTGTGTATTTTACTAAGTGTACATTTGTTTATTTTTCCTAGTAATTAACGTTCCATAACTCTAAAAAAAAAAAAAAAAAAAAAAAAAACTATGTACATTATTGTATAGTTTCAGTGCATTCATATTGTGTTTGCATAATTGGGGGGTACGCGTTGAGAATTTAGAATCGACAATTGAATCCTTATTATCATATCAATGATCGGAGCTGACAGTAGCAACATATCCAGAATTCGTATCTTGGGTATCTAGATCTTATATTTCCGATGGGTCCTTATTGTCATTTGGTTTTCTGATGGGGATTCTATTTTGCGGATATTCTGGATTTCTTATGATGCCGCTATTACGGATATTCTGGATTTCTTATGATGCTGATATTACGGATATTCTGGATTTCTCATTATGCTAATATTATGGATATTGTGAACGGGTATTCTACTGCTGCTATTTATCTCTTATCTATCTATGTGGAGATTCTATAACTATGATCTTTTGAACCTATCTATCAAGCAGTGATCTTACTCTTCTATCACGAAGTATTGATTTATCTTCAACAGGGGTATTATCTACTCAGTCCAACGACATCCTATATTTTATGTGAGAACTTCTGGAAGCATGGTATTTTAAGGACATGGGTATTCTAATCGATCGAGGAGTAATACGGGGTATTCAGTGGGTGCTTGTGTTTCATATCTAAGTCCCTATTCTCAATTTGCATACATTAATAATGTGTTAGCGTTTAAGTGATTTAAAAAAAAAAAAAAAAAAAAAAAAACACACGTGTTAATCATCAATTTAGTATTTTCTATTTCTTAACAATATTGTTTACGATAATATGTATGGTACGCAAATAATTGGTCTACGTTTCGTCTTAGACAACAATTAGATGCTATTAGGATATTTATTCAAACTCAGGACCATAAGTTAGTAATCTAAAATTTACTATTCCAACATCGTGGTTAATAAAACATATGCATTAATGTTTAATTTCAATTACTTGATTTTAGAAATAGTTAAATAGACAAAATTGAATAGTAATACATATTGTATATGTGACGCCCCGCCCCGCCACAGTTCCCGGCGACGGGGTGTCGACCGGCGGAAGTACAACAATAACAATGATAACAATAGGCTTTGACACCAATCGGTAACTCCCCGAGTCCAAGACTCCGAGGGTTACCTATACTAAACGTTCATCATTGGAAAACATTTATAAATCAGAAATCTGGTTTTCATTTGAAATATTCTTTTCTTGAAACAAAACGTTTTCAGGATAAGCAGCGGAAAACAGAGTTAAGCCGTCATACTATTTAAAATAGGTGGACTAACATTTGTCCAATTGAAACATCGCATGTTCTTTGAAATCAAAGTTTCATTACATTAATAAATGATAATCCCCACACACGGGGTCTTCAAACTATAGCGGAAGCATTGTCAAGTCTCGGGGCCTTGCCCTTATCTATATCACCTGAAAGAGAGGTTTAATAGTCCAGAAGCCAAAAGGCTCGTATAGTCATATAACCGCACAATAACATCTGTTATATAACATGCATGAGTGCAATGAATGCCAATGTCAATGCATGAAAAGTATTTTCATGCCTTTTCAAACACTCACCCTCAATCGTCATTATCATTACCCGGACCATGGGCTTCCCGTCCATGTAGGCCTAGCCTCAAACATGCGGGACTTTGGGCCTTACGAATTACACGGAGGCCTAGCCTTTACCGTTACGAGGGTTTCTTGCAGCACATCTCGCAATTCGAGTTCCTAGTGGTACCCATCTCACATGCCTACCCACAAATCCGGGATTTCTAACTTTTCAAAACAAAATTCCTCCTAGAGGGTTTTATGCATGGAAGCCTCTAAGGTCTTCCCTTTTTAAAACCTAGAAGCCTCTAAGGTCTTCCCTTTTCAAAAATTGAAAGCCTCTAAGGTATTTCATCCCAAAATCATTTTCGTGATTTTCGTGTTCATGCTTATGCTTATGAAATGATATGACATATGCGAGCTCTAAGCATCCAGACATATTCAATATTTCATAAGACAGATTATCAAGGCATGCTATCAATTTAAATCAACACAATAGACATGCTGAAATTATCCAGGTAAACACATAAGGCATAGCAACTCAAGTAATCACTTAAGGCATAGCAGCTCAAGTAAACATGTAAGAACACTATTAACATGTTATACAACTTTATTGAGGGTCATACGGAACTACCGTTCACCGATGATAGACTGAATAATTAATCAGAATAGAAACTGGAACTGCTCAATCTGTTACAAACCTCAATATACAATAATGCGCGTATGTTAGTGAGGTACAACATCTCAAAGCATGAGTACAACTACTATTAAAGTAAAGTACAACTCTTAAAGCTTAGGGTACAAAGTCCTTAGCTCATAATAGACTTAAATATAACAAAATAGAATATTTTAATAAACTGCCCGAGGTCGCGCGCGCGAGCCGCTCGCGCGGGACCTCGCTCGCGCGGAGTGTGTTCAGAAGGGTCACGTGTTTATTTAAAAAAATAGTTTTCAAAAATAGCCTGGTTGCGCGCGCGGGCCGCTCGCGCGACCCCTCGCTCGCGCGGGTCGCGCGCGCGAGTTGTCACAGTGTCTTCTTCTTCTTCCTTTTTTCCCCTGTTTTGAAATCAAAGGTTGGTATTTACCCATTTTGAAAACTTAATCCAAACAGGACTTTCAATATATGAAATTCTTCGTTTTTCCGCATAGATTTCAAATATGAAATCAATTTTTCATAAATCAAAACATATCTCTTGATTTTATCGAAAAACCGAATGGTGACAAAACTTTACTTTGACCGTTCGTCGCAACCGTTGCGAATTAGCTTTTGAAATTCGAAAGGGAGCCTCGTGGGATTGAGACCTTTCATTTGATATAAAGAAATCAAGATTCTGAGACTGTTTTTCTGTTCGCTATTTTTGTACCCTTAACAATATACAAATGAGATGTCTATATATGTATCTGTATATGTACATATCTACACTAACAGTTTAAATAAGCTGAAATTTGAATTAAATCTTACCCAAAAGTAAGGCTTGGATCCAAAGTTTGATTCAAACTCTCTGCGTGTATATATGGTTATCTATCTAACCATGTATGTATGAGGTAATATGTGTGTGTTTGAACACAAGTGATAACATATGAGTGAGTGAGTGTGATGTAGCCGAGAGAGAGACAGTGGAGAGACAGAGAGACTGATGAGTGAATGGGAGAGTAGTTGGGGGAAAAATAGGTGTATATATCGAATTTGTGTGCTTGGGCACCAAGCATAAAATTTATACAATACACACGCACACACTGTGCACCAAAATTGTGTGGCCTCCAAGTTCTATAAAGAAACTCTTGTGTGTGTTGAGTTCACGCTATGATGCACACACACAGCTAAATATTGTACTGCCAATAAACCCAAAACTAGTATCTATATGATTAATAAAAATTAAGGCGTATTACATCCTACCCACCTTAAAAGAAATTTCGTCCGCGAAATTCGCACACAGATAATCATTAGCATAGAAATAAATAACTCAAGAAGCAAATAATTGCGGATATCGATCGCGCATCTCCTTCTCATTCTCCCAAGTAGTCTCCTCTGTACCATGGTGTCGCCACAGTACTCGAACCAAACGAATAGTTCTACCACGAAGCACATGCTCCTTAGCTTCCAGAATTTGTACGGGTTGTTCCTCATAAGACGCACCTTGCTCCAACGGTAAATTAGTCCAATCTAAAACATGAGACGGATCAGGTTCATACTTCCGAAGCATCGAGATATGAAATACATTATGAACCTTTGCCAACTGCGGAGGCAAAGCCAACCGGTAGGCAACTTCACCCACACGTTCTAAAATCTGGAAGGGTCCAATGAAACGAGGTGAAAGCTTCTTATCCTGTCCAAAATGAAGCACACCACGACGAGGTGAAACTTTGAGAAACACATGATCTCCAACTTCAAAGGACAACGGTCTCCTCTTCTTATCAGCATAACTTTTTTGTCGGCTCTGAGCCGTAAGTATCCTCGTACGAATCAGTTTTATCTTTTCAGTAGTTTCCCTTACTAGATCTGGTCCCAACAGAGACGCTTCTCCAACTTCTGTCCAACATACTGGAGAACGACACGGTCGTCCATACAGGGCCTCAAACGGTGCCATCTGAATGCTTGCTTGATAACTATTGTTATACGCAAACTCGATCAATGGTAGGTGGTCTTCCCAACTACCCTTGAAATCCATAACACAAGCTCGTAACATATCTTCCAATGTCTGTATAGTACGTTCTGACTGACCATTCGTCTGAGGATGAAAAGCCGTACTTAATCTCAATTCTGTCCCCAAAGCTTTTTGGAGACCCTCCCAAAACAATGAAGTAAACCGCGGATCTCGATCTGACACAATCGAAACAGGGACTCCATGCAATCGAATGATCTCTCAAATATACAAGCGACTAAGGACCTCAACCGAATCAGTCAAACGCATTCCCAGAAAATGTGCAGATTTTGTCAAACAATCCACAATGACCCAAAAGGCATCATGACCGCGTGGTGACCTAGGAAGTGCTGTCACAAAATCCATTGTCACGTGCTCCCATTTCCACTCTGAAACTGGTAATGGTTGCAATAACCCTGCAGGTCTCTGATGTTCGGCTTTCACTTGTTGACAAGTCAAACAACGAGATACAAACTTAGCGACATCACGCTTCATGCCCTTCCACCAAAACTGACGTCGCAAATTATGGTACATCTTGTTACCTCCCGGATGCACCGCTAATCGTGAATGATGGAATTCCTTCATCACTTGTTCACGAACTTCCAATGGTACAAACAAACGGTCTTTGAACTTCAACCCACGCTCGGAGTCAAAAGTCCAACCTTCTATAACATCACCTCGAAGAATTCGCATACGAAAAGTAGATGCTACCGGATCAGATTGTTGCTCATCTTTTACTTGTTGAATGATCAACGGTTGAGCCATAACAGAATATAATGAAGCACGATCCTCAGAGTCGTCAAGCTCTACTTCAAACTCCCCAATCTGATCGAGCATGTTCCATTCTTGAATGGCCAGACAAGCCAATGAACCTCGTGACTTGCGACTCAGCGCATCGGCCACTACATTTTCCTTCCCTGGATGATACTGTAGTTCGAAGTCATAATCTTCTAAGTACTCCATCCATCGACGTTGTCGAAGATTCAAATCGCGTTGAGTAAAGATATACTTCAAGCTCTTGTGGTCTGAAAAGACATCAAATCGTTCTCCATATAAGTAATGACGCCATAACTTTAAGGCAAACACAACGGCAGCAAGCTCTAAATCATGAGTTGGATAATTCTGCTCATGAGGTTTCAACTGGCGAGAACCATAGGCAACAACTTGGCCTTCTTGCAAAAGCACACACCTCAAACCAAGAAGTGAAGCATCACAATAAACTGCGTAGTCAACACCACGCTCCGGAATAATCAAAACCGGTGTTGAAGTCAATCGAGTCTTTAAAAGCTGAAAAGCTTTTTCACACTCCTCAGTCCAAATGAATTTCACCCCTTTACGCGTAAGCTTAGTCAAAGGTGAATCAATACGAGAAAAGTCCTTTACAAAGCGACGGTAATAGCCTGCTAAACCCAAGAAACTACGTACCTCAAATACGTTCTTAGGTGGCTGCCAATCCATAACAGATTCAATCTTTGATGAATCAACTGACACTCCATCTCTCGAGACAACGTATCCCAAAAATTTCACTTCTGTCAACCAAAAATCACATTTAGATAATTTACCGAACAGTTGGTGAGTACGCAATACTTGTAGGATAATCCTCAAGTGTTCCTCATGAAGTTCCTTAGAGGAAGAGTAGATAAGAATATCATCAATAAATACAATCACAAATTTGTCCAAATAATCGTGAAATACTCGCTGCATAAGATCCATAAATGCTGCTGGAGCATTGGTCAATCCGAATGGCATAACCATAAACTCGAAATGTCCATATCGAGACCTAAAAGTTGTCTTCGAGATGTCTGACTCTCGAATACGGAGTTGATGATAACCCGATCTCAGATCAATCTTGGAGAAACAAGTGGAACCCTTGAGTTGATCAAACAAATCGTCGATTCTAGGAAGTGGATACTTATTCTTGATCGTCACATGATTGAGTTTTCGATAATCGATACACAATCTCAACGTTCCATCCTTCTTCTTAACAAAGAGAACAGGAGCTCCCCACGGGGATACACTCGGGCGAATAAAACCCTTACTATGGAGATCTTCCAACTGAATTTTCAACTCCTTCAATTCTGCTGGTGCCATACGATATGGCGGAATAGAAATAGGCGAAGTGCCTGGCACAAGATCGATTGTAAAATCGATAGCACGGACAGGTGGCAATTCTGATAAGTCTTCTGGAAAGACGTCAGAAAATTCACAAACAATGGGCGGCAATTCCACAAGAGGAGTGCCCCTCTCCATGGCCAATAAACTAGCCAGAGTTCCAAGAGAAGAATATAAACTACTCCGTGAAAACAACGAGGGTAGCGGCAAATCCAACTGATCGCCCTCGAATCTACAACTGTTTCCCTCAGGAGTGAAAAGAGTAACCCGACGCTTAAAACAATCTATGAAAGCTCGATACTCGACCAACCAGTCCATCCCAAGGATGACATCGAATCCTAGATTCGGCATAACAATCAAATCAACACTCAATTGCTGGTCCGCTATCAAAAGCATACAGCTACGGCAAACATGATTCAAATGAATAACACCTCCAACTGGAGTATCAATAGATAAGACATGCTCCAAGCATTCTATCTCTAACCCTAATACTGATGCAAATGCTGATGAGATGAATGAGTGTGATGCACCAGTATCAAACAATATAGATGCCCAAGAATTAAACAATGGGACGATACCTCGGATCACAGACGGTCCGACATTTCCAGAAACATGATAAGCAGATGACATAGGCAAAGCAAAATTCCTTCCTTTGGGTTCTTGGTGTTGTTGTGGCTGAAAACTACCACGGTTTTCTGTCCTCTGATAATTACCCTGATTACCTCTATTCTGGTAAGGTTTCACGCTCTGAGCGGATACTGCCTGAGATGGTGGATAATACGGTGTTGAACCGATCGACTGAGATTTCTTGGGGGGTGGTTGAGGACAAAACTTGATGAAATGATTCGGATCACCACATCGGAGACAAACTTTCTTCCCAGCAGCATTCACACCTCGCTGTAACCCTGATTGTTGAGAACTTCGATAAGAAGATCTCTATTGTGAATATGATCGTTGTTGTTGCTGTTGAGGAGGTTGGGACTGAAATTGAGACCTAGTCTCTGTCTTAGCTTTTTTAGACAGACCAGTGCTCTTGGCTGGAGTAATGATCTCCCTGGCCCTTTTCAGATCCAAATCTACACTTTCAACACCCAACGCCCTTGTCAAAGTATCAGCATAAGTGGTGATAGGCGTGCTAGCCAAACTTTTCTGAATGTAGGGTCGAAGACCAGAGGCAAAACGTGTAGCCTTGAAATGATCATTGACCAACTGCTCTTGAGCAAAACGAGCCAAGGTGGAAAACATAGTAGCATATTCTGTCACTGACATGTCCCCCTGCTGAAGGGTAAAGAATTCAGTCCTCTTTGCATCCCTCTATACTTCTGGGAAGTAGTTATCGAGGAAAAGACTCTTAAATGACTTCCAAGTCATGCCAGCAAGTGGATGAACACTCACACTGCAATCCCACCAATGGGTAGCTTCTCCAGAAAATAAGTATGTAGCCAACTTGATGCGGAGAGCATCCTCATGAAGATCAATAAATTCGAATATCTTCGAGATATGTTGAAGCCAATCCTCTGCAGCCATCGGGTCAGAGCTACCAGAGAACTGCGGCGGCTTCCTAGCATCGAAATCCTTGGTAATCAGCCGCTCCCGAGCTCTAGCGGGATTGGTCTCACCTCTCGGAGCACGAGGGGGAGGAGGCGGCATAGCATCTCTGACTGCCCTTGCAATTACATCGGCAACATTCTGTAACCCTTGCGGTCCATCAAGAATATCAAACGGTCCTGTGGAGGCTTCAGACTCAAATGGAACATCATGCGCGTGATCTCGACCACGACCACGACCTCGACCACGGCCTTGACCTTGACCACGGCCTTTACCTGGACCACGTCCTCGAGCACGACCCCGACCTCGGCCTCTAACTGGTACCGACGCAGCCGATATCTGCTCGTCAGCCTCAAGTTCAATACTGGGATTCTCACGACGCGGTGGCATAGCTATAACAAGTTCGAATCGAGTAAACGAATCACACAACATGATCTAATCACGAAGTGCAATTGACAAAACACGTATATGTCAAGTAAGTAGTTAACATCTCAAGTTACCAAGTAACAAGTTAACACATATCAATTCATACGTCGTTATCAACTAATCATGTCTAACATGTCAACAAAACTAAACATGCGAGCACATAACCCGGCGTCCAAAGTATTCGACCCGGTTACGCTCTGATACCATTATGTGACGCCCCGCCCCGCAACGGTTCCCGGCGACGGGGTGTCGACCGGCGGAAGTACAACAATAACAATGATAACAATAGGCTTTGACACCAATCGGTAACTCCCCGAGTCCAAGACTCCGAGGGTTACCTATACTAAATGTTCATCATTGGAAAACATTTATAAATCAGAAATCTGGTTTTCATTTGAAATATTCTTTTCTTGAAACAAAATGTTTTCAGGATAAGCAGCGGAAAACAGAGTTAAGCCGTCATACTATTTAAAACAGGTGGACTAACATTTGTCCAATTGAAACATCACATGTTCTTTGAAATCAAAGTTTCATTACATTAATAAATGATAATCCCCACACACGGGGTCTTCAAACTATAGCGGAAGCATTGTCAAGTCTCGGGGCCTTGCCTTTATCTAACCGCACAATAACATATGTTATATAACATGCATGAGTGCAATGAATGCCAATGTCAATGCATGAAAACTATTTTCATGCCTTTTCAAACACTCACCCTCAATCGTCATTATCATTACCCGGACCATGGGCTTCCCGTCCACGTAGGCCTAGCCTCAAACGTGCGGGACTTTGGGCCTTACGAATTACACGGAGGCCTAGCCTTTACCGTTACGAGGGTTTCTTGCAGCACATCTCGCAATTCGAGTTCCTAGTGGTACCCATCTCACATGCCTACCCACAAATCCGGGATTTCTAACTTTTCAAAACAAAATCCCTCCTAGAGGGTTTTATGCATGGAAGCCTCTAAGGTCTTCCCTTTTTAAAATCTGGAAGCCTCTAAGGTCTTCCCTTTTCAAAAATTGAAAGCCTCTAAGGTCTTTCATCCCAAAATCATTTTCGTGATTTTCGTGTTCATGCTTATGCTTATGAAATGATATGACATATGCGAGCTCTAAGCATCCAGACATATTCAATATTTCATAAGACAGATTATCAAGGCATGCTATCAATTTAAATCAACACAATAGACATGCTGAAATTATCCAGGTAAACACATAAGGCATAGCAACTCAAGTAATCACTTAAGGCATAGCAGCTCAAGTAAACATGTAAGTACACTATTAACATGTTATACAACTTTATTGAGGGTCATACGGAACTACTGTTCACCGATGATAGACTGAATAATTAATCAGAATAGAAACTGGAACTACTCAATCTGTTACAAACCTCAATATACAATAATGCGCGTATGTTAGTGAGGTACAACATCTCAAAGCATGAGTACAACTACTATTAAAGAAAAGTACAACTCTTAAAGCTTAGGGTACAAAGTCCCTTAGCTCATAATAGACTTAAATATAACAAAACAGAATATTTTAATAAACTGCCCGAGGTCGCGCGCGCGAGCCGCTCGCGCGGGACCTCGCTCGCGCGGGCCGCTCGCGCGAGGCCTCGCTCGCGCGGAGTGTGTTCAGAAGGGTCACCTGTTTATTTAAAAAAATAGTTTTCAAAAATAGCCTGGTCGCGCGCGCGAGTTGTCACAGTGTCGTCTTCTTCTTCCTTTTTTCTCCTGTTTTGAAATCAAAGGTTGGTATTTACCCATTTTGAAAACTTAATCCAAACAGGACTTTCAATATATGAAATTCTTCGTTTTTTCGCATAGATTTCAAATATGAAATCAATTTTTCATAAATCAAAACACATCTCTTGATTTTATCGAAAAATTGAATGGTGACAAAACTTTACTTTGACCGTTCGTCGCAACCGTTGCGAATTAGCTTTTGAAATTCGAAAGGGAGCCTCGTGGGATCGAGACCTTTCATTTGATATAAATAAATCAAGATTCTGAGACTGTTTTTCTGTTCGCTATTTTTGTACCCTTAACAATATACAAATGAGATGTCTATATATGTATCTGTATATGTACATATCTACACTAACAGTTTAAATAAGCTGAAATTTGAATTGAATCTTACCCAAAAGTAAGGCTTGGATCCAAAGTTTGATTCAAACTCTCTGCGTGTATATATGGTTATCTATCTAACCATGTATGTATGAGGTAATATGTGTGTGTTTGAACACAAGTGATAACATATGAGTGGGTGAGTGTGATGTAGCCGAGAGAGAGACAGTGGAGAGACAGAGAGACTGATGAGTGAATGGGAGAGTAGTTGGGAGAGACACAGTACTCGAACCAAACGAATAGTTCTACCACGAAGCACATGCTCCTTAGCTTCCAGAATTTGTACGGGTTGTTCCTTATAAGACGCACCTTGCTCCAACGGTAAATTAGTCCAATCTAAAACATGAGACGGATCAGGTTCATACTTCCGAAGCATCGAGATATGAAATACATTATGAACCTTTGCCAACTGCGGAGGCAAAGCCAAACGGTAGGCAACTTCACCCACACGTTCTAAAATCTGGAAGGGTCCAATGAAACGAGGTGAAAGCTTCTTATCCTGTCCAAAATGAAGCACACCACGACGAGGTGAAACTTTGAGAAACACATGATCTCCAACTTCAAAGGACAACGGTCTCCTCTTCTTATCAGCATAACTTTTCTGTCGGCTCTGAGCCGTAAGTATCCTCGTACGAATCAGTTTTATCTTTTCAGTAGTTTCCCTTACTAGATCTGGTCCCAACAGAGACGCTTCTCCAACTTCTGTCCAACATACTGGAGAACGACACGGTCGTCCATACAGGGCCTCAAACGGTGCCATCTGAATGCTTGCTTGATAACTATTGTTATACGCAAACTCAAAACTGGTAGCTATATGATTAATAAATATTAAGGGGTATTACAGTATAGTACCTTTGTAGAATATAATCTATGAACATACTTCGCATATAAATTCTACTTTAGTTACCACAATAATAACCTGAGACTTTACCAATTTTCTATATCTTTTAATCGTAGCTATTATTTTCATTAGTATGGTCAAATTCTATTTTTAAAATATACCATTTATGCCAGAATTATAATAGAATTGTTAAAAAAAAAAATTATTTAGGTAATTCCTTAGAAGTGATAAACACCATTTTCAGAAATAGAAATGTAATGAAATTATTAGAATTTATAAACATTCTTATAGGTATTTGGACTATTATAAATTTATACCCCTAAAGCTTTGAACCTTAATTTTTAGGACAATGAAGCAACTTGTAATTACCTTACAAAACAGTGATTGATATAAAATTAATTTTCAAGATTTAGTTATCTATATCTCCTCGCAATCTCTATTCACAGAACATATAAACATAAGATATGTATTATATAAGATCCCGAATTGCTCTTTTTGGGAAATATTTTAGGTATTATTGACTATTCTGATTATTTAATTAGTGTAATAATTTCGTTTCTAACATGTTAGAATATTTTGATATTTTACTATAGTAACGTATTTCGAGTTTGTAAATTTGGAAATTATCCTAAAATTATGATTGCCTTTTTAAGCACCTAGTGAGTTAAGTTTGGGGACCAAACTTTCTAAGTAGAGGAGAATATCATGACCCGAATAATTGAAAATAAAATTTAGAAAATTATAGGAAATATCTTTTAAACATATATATATATATATATGCCTAAATTACGTTTATTATACACTGCGAAATTTATGTGAATTTCTGACCACATCTCACAGCTTAACTTTACCTAATTTTATGTTTTGCAGTGTAAAAAAATACCTGAAATTGACACATGTCAAAATCCTTGCAGGAAACAAACATTTGGCCATATCATTTTCATTCACATGGTTTTCAATTCATCCACCTACCACTTTCAAAAAAAAAAAAAGAAGGTGGCACATGATAGATCATATTTTCATCAATAAAATAAATCATACTTAATTTAAAAGAAAAACAAATAAGATTTTAAAAGAAAAAGAAAAGAAAGTGGCACATGATAAATCATATCTTTTTAATAAACTAAAACTCTACTTAATTTAAAAGAAAAATAAATAAGATTTTAAAAGAAAAAGAAAAGATATTGGCACATAATAGATCACATCTTACTAATAAATAATGAATTAAATGAAAAAGAAAATAAAGTAGGAGTATCAATGTAATAAATTAAAACCTTACCTAATTAAATTAATGAAGCACTACATCTTTTTCTTGCTATATAAACACACATCCACGAGTTATTTTTCACACCACAAATTCCTCACCACTTCATAAGATTATGTTTGGAGAGAGAGCTAGGAAGTAAAAGAGTGAGAATTCTTGTATTTTCCTATCATCAAATCAAGGTAAGTTCTTTTCTTCTCTATATTTATATAGTTTATAAACACTCACATTTACATTATTTTCAGTAATAATTAGATCCTATTAGCTTAATTTAGGAAGGGTTAAATTAATTATTAATCTAGAATTAAGAACATAGCTAGATTTGATCAAAATGGTAAAATTTTTATCTCTTTACTCCGACCACATTAAATTCTGAAATTTTAGAGGTAGACTCTTTTAATGCCCGGGAAATACCTCTTAAAACAGCTTTTCATTTGGATGTA
Organism: Hydrangea macrophylla; assembly: GCA_033977485.1. Lineage (NCBI taxonomy): Eukaryota > Viridiplantae > Streptophyta > Magnoliopsida > Cornales > Hydrangeaceae > Hydrangea > Hydrangea macrophylla. The sequence goes on from CM066999.1 coordinate 77,466,922, forward strand.
CCGTTTGAGTTTTATTTAAGCTTATTTTAAAAGGGTAAATTAGTCATTTCACATTCTGTGATTCGAATCTGGTAAAAACCGACTTTTGATTTGGATTCTACACGAAATTTCACTCAAGATAGACACTGATTTCACTTAAAAAGCTCAAGGAATGAGAGAGTTATGATCTTTAGAAGTTTTGAAATACAATCTGCCAAACAGGGCATTCTGCCTAGATTTTTATTCTGAAATTTCACTTACATCCCCTAAAACTTTGAAAGAACATAGGAAAACCTACCGACATCGGATTTGATTACGGTTTCGAGCATAGTACTTGTAATATTGTTTATAACAATCTGAGATATAAATTTTACAGTTTTGGAAAATTTCTGTATAATCCCTATATTTTAGTATAATTACATATCAGCCCCAAAACTTTTAAATACATGTTATATTATGTATAAATATCATATTTTAAACATTAATCGTGGACATATTATTTAGACATAAGTATATCATACGAAACTTATTTTTATACATTTTCATATTAATCCTTAATATTAGTTTAAATTACATAAGTGACCCGATTTCTTAAATAGTTGTATTCATCTACACGAAAATAATGATTTTCTTTATTATTTTGGATACATGTTTATGGATAGAATAATAAATATGAAAAATTCAGTTTAAAGATTTCGATTTAATACTTTACGTGTAAAATGACGTTTTTACCCCAAGACTTTAAACGTGTATATTTAATTGTAACGAACTTATAATCGAGCCGAGTCAATGGCATTAGTCTTAAAATCACACAAGGATCGTACTGATAAGATTAAAATACATATTTTGTAACATTACGAAATTACCCCTATAAAAATAATAATTTACAATTTTGCTCCTATGTCTATAAGTTAAACTTGGATGTTAGTTCTTTTACATGTATTTATGTAGGACTTGCGAAGTATCAGATTCCCAGATAAAAATACTAAGATATCAAGGTGAGTGTTCATACCCGTTGGGCTGCATTTAGATTTCGGATTCTTTGTCTCAAATTGTTTTCAGAATGTTGGTAAGTAATTCATACATATTATTTTATGTAATAATTAACTTCTATTTACTGTTTTTAGTAGTGTGGTTATATGGATTAAATAGAATTAGGAACCTCTAGAAAATAACTCTATTTGATTCAAAATAATAGAAATAGTATAACTCCTTACTCCGACCAACTATAGCTCTCAAATTTTGAGGGTAGACTCTTAAAATACCCAGGAAACTACCCTTAAAACAGTTTTTGATTTGTTTGTACCGTTTGGGTTTTATTTAGGATTCGTCTTAAAGGGTAAATTGGTCATTTCACATTCTGTGATTCGAATTTGCTAAAACCAACTTTAGATTTGGATTCTCCACAAAATTTCACTCAAGATAGACACTGATTTCACTTAAAAGGGTTAAGAAATGAGTGAGTTAGGACCATTAGAAGTTTATAATTACAATCTGTCCAAAACAGGGCATTCTGCCCAGATTTATTCCGAAAATTTCATTTACACCCCTGAAAACTTTAAACGAACATATAAAGGTCTACCGATATCGGATTTGATCACGGTTTCAAGCTTAGTACTTCTAATTATGTTTATTTCCATCTAAAGTATTAATTTTTCAGTTTCCGATAATTCTCACATTTTGGTATATTTACAGAATGACCCCTAAACTTTTAAAAATGGTACTTTTGGTCATTCTGGGATTTTGTAAACTCATTATAAATCATTTATATATTCTATAATGATATTATGATAATATATACTATTTTATAACTTTGTTAATTATAAAACCATAGAATAATATTATTTTACTACTTATCAATTGATTTAAATAGAGGTTGATTATTTTATCATAGCTATTATATTTCTTAAACTATGGGAAAAATACAAAAATATTCTTGTGGCATTTTATGACCATTAAAAATAGTTCCACACTTAAATTATGGTTCGGTTACGACTGTTTTAAAAATTAGTGTTAGTAAATAAATTAGGCCTTGTCAGATTATAAATTAAATTAATAAAATCCCTTATATTTCAGTATTATTCTGTATCATTAGGATATAACAAATAGATATTACAATTAGAAATATTGGGGTACTAAGTACGAATAACTACTAATTCCTCTATATCCTTTGGGTAATAAAATTGGTAAAAGAAAAGTAATACTTATTATGATTTTATAAAGAATAGTTTAACGAATAAATTCTCACCCTTATGGAGATCATATATGTGCTTTACGACTCAATAGTAACTATTTAAAAAATAGCATTTTAACATCCAAAATTTTTAGGAAATAATATATAACTCAGAAAAATATCCGTCAATTCCTATAGTCTTAAAATAATGTCTAGTATCATATTTAAAAGTTTGAAAACAATCCGACATTATCTAAAATACAGCTTATTTGTAGGACCTACGTCTGTGTAGGAAACTCTATTCTCAAGTAGGAACTGCAACGGACTCCAAATTGAGTCTAGTTAGTGATGTTGAACTCAGTGTAGTGTAAAGAACATTATAGTGAAGTAGTTTTAGCATATTTACAGAAATACCCTAGAGAAGCCTTAATTACAGTTTTACACTATCTACAATTAGATATTAAGTGTTTAGTTCCTTTACCTGTATTGATGTAGGAACTATCTCATCGTCAAATCCTAAGTCACCAAGGTGAGTGTTCGTATCCTGTATTTAATTCAACTCTATATGTGAGTGTTTATTTCCTTTTCTCAAACTCTATATTAACTCAATATATAATGAGTAAATTCTACTATGATTTTTATGATACGTAAAGTATCAAAATTACTAGAGTTATTTTCGGAACATTTTTTCTTGGTTCCTGGAAGGGTTTTAGCATTCAAAACTTATTATTCTCAATTGTGCCAATTTATTTCAATGTCAGGTATCTTCTGAAATGCCATCATTTAAATTGTTCATTTATTTAAAGTGTCAATTACTACCACAACAAATTATAAAGTGATGATGCCAAAAATTGGTAACAGTAAAGTAAAGCAATTTAGGAGAGAGGGAGAGAGAGTGAGAGACTATTTTTTGTATGTGGTTCGGCCCTGTTAATGAAGGTACCTACGTCCACGGTTGTGTCAGAGCACGTTCACTAGCAGATCACCGGCGGGCCAAGTGAGCCAACACAGAGGGGCGGCACTACCAGTAATACCGGCCGGGTGTATGCATATAATGGTGAATTTTGTAGAGGTGCTGTGTAGACTAAAGAGTTGGCCGCCCCCTTCATGAGGGGTGAGAGGTCTCTTTCATAGATGTAAGAGACCTACTCATACATGGATAAGGAAATATAATCCTATTAGGGTGTGATTGACACCAATCAAGTAAGCTTCCTAATTGTATTAGGATTTGATGACATTAATTGAGGGGGTTTCCTAATTGGATTAGGAAATAGCTGCACTTTCCATTAGTCTTCTAGCTTGAGTAGGAAACTGCCCATAATACTTGGGATCACGCTCGTGATGCTCGGGATCATGTTTGTGGGCCCGGATGGGCTGTTGATTTTGAACCGCTCGGTCATATTTTGGGCGTATCAGCTGCCCCCCATTTCCAAGATTGGCCAGATGCTATATCGGGGCAAGTTTGGAAATCAGTTTGATATTACTTGCCGCTGTCTGAGTGCTTGTGGAAGCTGCCTCGGGGCTTCTGAGCCTGGTGAGTCCTCGGGAACTGACTGAGAGTTGAGACCCAGCCTAGCTCGGGACCTTTAGGTGCTCGGGAACTGACCGGGAGTTGAGACCCGGCCTGATTCGGAGTCTTTGAATGCTCGGGAAGTGACTGAGAGTTGAGACTCAGCCTACTTCGGAGTCTTTTTTCTTAAGTTAGCTTCCAGTATGGTTATCTTCTGCTTGTAAACCTTCGTCAAGGCTGTGGGTAGAAGGATTTTACCATGTTGGACAAGCCGACCTAGAGCGTATTGCTCTAGGGTCCTTTTTACTGTTAGCTCCCCAGGATGGTTGTCATCCGCCCGGCTAGCCTTCGTCAAGGCTGTTGGGAGAAGAGCTTGACCATGTTGGTGGAGCCGACCTAAATCACGTTGCTTTAGGGTCCTTTTGCTCCTCTATCGTCGGCCAACCTAAGAGATTTTAGTCACCTCTATCGTCGGTCTGGACCTAAGTGGAGTTAATGTCTCTGAGTACTGTAGGTGCTCGGGTTGTCCAAGATTTTGACTTGGTTATCCGCGAGGCCTGTAAATACCCGGTGTGATTACCTGTTTAGTTCACTACGCCATCTTGCCCCCCAAGCTTTCGCTAAGACGAGGGTCTTAAAGAGGCTATGATCTGTAGGTAACCGACGTGGAACATGGTGGTTGCAGGGTCTTTTGAAGCTTGCCATCATCAGCCACCTAAGAGGTTTGCCTCCATCGTCGGTTGGACCTAAGCGAAGCCGGTGCCTCGGGCGTGACCCCGAGGTCTTTTGTGCCTAGGTTCGGAGCCCGAGGTCTTTTTAGTGCCTGAGTTCGGAGCTCGAGGTCTTTTGAGTTGCCTCGGGGTTAGGCCCGAGGTCTTTGTAGATGCCTCGGGGTTAGGCCCGAGGTCTTTGTATGCCTCGGGGTTAGGCCCGAGGACTTCGTAGATGCCTCGGGGTTAGGCCCGAGGTCTTTGTATGCCTCGGGGTTAGGCCCGAGGACTTCGTAGATGCCTCGGGGTTAGGCCCGAGGACTTTGTATGAACTCTGACAATCGGTGGAGCCTTACGCGGTGATCAGGCAAGTACCACTGTAGTCGGGCTCATCTAGACCGATGGAGACAAGAGGTCGGATCAGGATCGTCAGGCTCCAGATCTCTCTGTGCTGGAGGCAAAGCCGGAACCGCTTGATCCTGACCGATGTGAACTGGAGGTCGGGTCGGGACTATCGAACCATGCCTATTGTGAGTTGGAGACCCGGTCGGGGCTGCCTGACCCGGACTGCTGTGAACTGGTGATCGGGTCGGGGTTGCCGGACTCAGACCGCTGTGAACTGGAAGAACTGTCAGAACTCCCGGGCTGATCTCGCTTTCGCTTACTTCTGGAAGACTCGTTGCTTTCTTGCCCGGTGCATTTGGTCTTCAAAAATTCTTCAGTGTCGATGTATTTTCCAACCCTCTCAGAGAGCTCAACCAAAGTTTCCGGTCGGTTTTTGTGGAACGACGCGGCGCACTTGGTGTGTTGAACTCCTGAGCAGAAGGCTAGGATTGCAATTGTCTCGTTCAGATTGCGGATTTGAAGCTTCTGCTGGTTGAACCGGTCGGTGAACTCCTTGAGGGACTCATTATTCCGTTGTCTGACTGTTAGTATTTGCATGTCTGGCTTTAGCCGCTCATGCATACCGGCGAACTGGTTGATGAACTGTTTGCTGAGTTGTTTGAAACTGCAGACCGACCGGGGCTCCAAGGAGTAGAACCACTGCATGGCGGGGCCTTTCAAAGTGCTGGGGAAGGCTAGGCAGTGTAGCTCATCGGAGTTGGTGGCTAGGGCCATCTGAGCCTTATAGGTTCGGACGTGGTCAATCGGGCTTCTCGAGCCGTTGTATGAATCTAGCCGAGGCTGCTTGAATTTGCGCGGCATAGAGAACCTCGTGATCTGGCTGGAGAATGGTGACTCTGTCTCGATATTGGCTTGATTCGGAACACAGTTTTGACCAAGCTTTTTGGCCACTCCGTCGATCTGTTTCTTCAAGTCCTTGATTCGGGCTTCCACTCCTTCCCGACCGGTATCTGAGGAGCTGGTCGGGTTGGTGGAAGAGGCTTCTTCATGGCAGGGTGTTGTCCTCTGGGATCGGGCTCGGCTATGACTCCGGGTAACCGTTCGCCTAGGGACAACTTGGCTCTTGACCGAGTGACCCTGGACTGATTCCCGGGCCATACGCTTCTGCCTTTCCTCTCGGGCAGCACGCCCACTGTTGATGTCTCTGGCATCCTCAACATGGGACAGGTTGGCTTGGGTCCGTTGTCGGGTCAAGATCGGTTCTCGACCGTACGCAATGTTCCCGGGTCATTTCCCGGCCACTGGAGGATTGCTTTGCTGGGCTAGCAGTGCTTCGATCTGTTGCTGGATTTGACGCTGGCCCTCCAAGAGTTGTGTGAGGGTTGTGGTGATTTGCTCATATGTCGGGACTGCTGCAGTCGACGCCGGGGCCGAAGGAACATCCCGGTTGGACTGCTGTGCAGCCTTCTTTGGTGGCATATTGATCAGTCAAGAATTTGTTGATGAGAAGAATTGTCGTTTCCCACAGACGGCGCCAAACTGATGATGCCAAAAATTGGTAACAGTAAAGTAAAGCAATTTAGGAGAGAGGGAGAGAGAGTGAGAGACTATTTTTTGTATGTGGTTCGGCCCTGTTAATGAAGGTACCTACGTCCACGGTTGTGTCAGAGCACGTTCACTAGCAGATCACCGGCGGGCCTAGTGAGCCAACACAGAGGGGCGGCACTACCAGTAATACCGGCCGGGTGTATGCATATAATGGTGAATTTTGTAGAGGTGCTGTGTAGACTAAAGAGTTGGCCGCCCCCTTCATGAGGGGTGAGATGTCTCTTTTATAGATGTAAGAGACATACTCATACATGGATAAGGAAATATAATCCTATTAGGGTGTGATTGACACCAATCAAGTAAGCTTCCTAATTGTATTAGGATTTGATGACATTAATTGAGGGGGTTTCCTAATTGGATTAGGAAATAGCTGCACTTTCCATTAGTCTTCTAGCTTGAGTAGGAAACTGCCCATAATACTTGGGATCACGCCCGTGATGCTCGGGATCATGTTTGTGGGCCCGGATGGGCTGTTGATTTTGAACCGCTCGGTCATATTTTGGGCGTATCATAAAGTATAGCCTATGTATGCGATGAAATGAGCCCAAGTGGCTGGTCCTGTGGACCCACGAACCTGACTAGCAGGGTTGTACTTTGATCACTGTGCCATGTAATGATAGGAACGTGTGTGTGAGTGGGTGGTTGGTAATTTGACATTTATGTAAAGATGTTGTTTTCCATGCAAATAGAACCTGTCATTATATTTTTATTTTATTGCATGAAATTTTAATGTTATTATCTTATCTATTCTAAAAAGGCAAACCTTTTAAGTGATTATTCCAAGGTTATGTTCATTCACTGAGCCTTCAGCTCACACTCTCCAAATATTTTTAAAACCATTTTCAAGTGACGAAGTGACGATGATAGGCTATTACAGAACCCTTAGAAGAACAGAACATTTCGATAGAAGATAAAGATTATCTTCTTGATGCAAATGAGGAGTAGCTGATTGTTAGATATGTAGAATATTTAGAACAGTTATGCCTCCAAATGTAATAATATTCTCAAGATTTATGTAAACTTCAATATATAAACATAATTAAGCTATGATAGCTTCCGCTAGAGCTCTGTTTAATTACGAAGAGACCTAGAGGCCGATCTCGAGCCCAGAATTTTGAAGTCGAATTTTGGGATCGTGACAGTTGGTATCAAATGTAATGACCCGAAAATTTAAAGCGTATCTTCAAATATTACAAATTTATTTTGGTCAGAGAAATATACCAGTTTGAAGATATTGTAGTACAAAATTTACCTGTGTGTGTGTGGAGGCGTGAGCCTACCACATGGGATAATCTCCCATGTGACCTAACAAACTAAGTGCTCAGTGGGTGCGTGTGTATTATATGTGTTAGTGTGTAGTGTGTATTTGGGAGTAAGGAGCAAGCAATCATATATTATATATAAATCTACCCCAACAAATCTTTCATAATTCTCACAATTCTCTCAAGTCAATTCTCTAAACTCTCTACTGTCTCTCAATTCTCTGTCTCTCTCTCTCTCTCTCTCTACTCTATACACACATATGTAATTATATACACACATACAAGGAGTAATTGAAAGAAGCTTGGGCTGCATTTATATTTCGGATTCTTTGTCTCAAATTGTTTTCAGAATGTTGGTAAGTAATTCATACATATTATTTTATGTAATAATTAACTTCTATTTACTGTTTTTAGTAGTATGGTTATATGGATTAAATAGAATTAGGAACCTCTAGAAAATAACTCTATTTGATTCAAAATAATAGAATTAGTATAACTCCTTACTCCGACCAACTATAGCTCTCAAATTTTGAGGGTAGACTCTTAAAATACCCAGGAAACTACCCTTAAAACAGTTTTTGATTTGTTTGTACCGTTTGGGTTTTATTTAGGATTCGTCTTAAAGGGTAAATTGGTCATTTCACATTCTGTGATTCGAATTTGCTAAAACTAACTTTAGATTTGGATTCTCCACGAAATTTCACTCAAGATAGACACTGATTTCACTTAAAAAGGTTAAGAAATGAGTGAGTTAGGACCATTAGAAGTTTATAATTACAATCTGTCCAAAACAGGGCATTCTGCCCAGATTTATTCCGAAAATTTCATTTACACCCCTGAAAACTTTAAACGAACATATAAAGGTCTACCGATATCGGATTTGATCACGGTTTCAAGCTTAGTACTTCTAATTATGTTTATTTCCATCTAAAGTATTAATTTTTCAGTTTCCGATAATTCTCACATTTTGGTATATTTACAGAATGACCCCTAAACTTTTAAAAAGGGTACTTTTGGTCATTCTGGGATTTTGTAAACTCATTATAAATCATTTATATATTCTATAATGATATTATGATAATATATACTGTTTTATAACTTTGTTAATTATAAAACCATAGAATAATATTATTTTACTACTTATCAATTGATTTAAATAGAGGTTGATTATTTTATCATAGCTATTATATTTCTTAAACAATGGGAAAAATACAAAAATATTCTTGTGGCATTTTATGACCATTAAAAATAGTTCCACACTTAAATTATGGTTCGGTTACGACTGTTTTAAAAATTAGTGTTAGTAAATAAATTAGGCCTTGTCAGATTATAAATTAAATTAATAAAATCCCTTATATTTCAGTATTATTCTGTATCATTAGGATATAACAAATAGATATTACAATTAGAAATATTGGGGTACTAAGTACGAATAACTACTAATTCTTCTATATCCTTTGGGTAATAAAATTGGTAAAAGAAAAGTAATACTTATTATGATTTTATAAAGAATAGTTTAACGAATAAATTCTCACCCTTATGGAGATCATATATGTGCTTTACGACTCAATAGTAACTATTTAAAAAATAGTATTTTAACATCCAAAATTTGTAGGAAATAATATGTAACTCAGAAAAATATCCGTCAATTCCTATAGTCTTAAAATAATGTCTAGTATCATATTTAAAAGTTTGAAAACAATCTGACATTATCTAAAATACAGCTTATTTGTAGGACCTACGTCTGTGTAGGAAACTCTATTCTGAAGTAGGAACTGCAACGGACTCCAAATTGAGTCTAGTTAGTGATGTTGAACTCAGTGTAGTGTAAAGAACATTATAGTGAAGTAGTTTTAGCATATTTACATAAATACCCTAGAGAAGCCTTAATTACAGTTTTACACTATCTACAATTAGATATTAAGTGTTTAGTTCCTTTACCTGTATTGATGTAGGAACTATCTCATCGTCAAATCCTAAGTCACCAAGGTGAGTGTTCGTATCCTGTATTTAATTCAACTCTATATGTGAGTGTTTATTTCCTTTTCTCAAACTCTATATTAACTCAATATATAATGAGTAAATTCTACTATGATTTTAATGATACGTAAAGTATCAAAATTACTAGAGTTATTTTCGGAACATTTTTTCTTGGTTCCTGGAAGGGTTTTAGCATTCAAAACTTATTATTCTCAATTGTGCCAATTTATTTCAATGTCAGGTATCTTCTGAAATGCCATCATTTAAATTGTTCATTTATTTAAAGTGTCAATTACTACCACAACAAATTATAAAGTATAGCCTATGTATGCGATGAAATGAGCCCAAGTGGCTGGTCCTGTGGTCCCATGAACCCGACTAGCAGGGTTGTACTTTGATCACTGTGCCATGTAATGAAAGGAACGTGTGTGTGAGTGGGTGGGTGGTAATTTGACATTTATGTAAAGATGCTGTTTTCTATGCAAATAGAACCTGTCATTATATTTTTATTTTATTGCATGAAATTTTAAGTTATTATCTTATCTATTCTAAAAAGGCAAACCTTTTAAGTGATTATTCCAAGGTTATGTTCATTCACTGAGCCTTCAGCTCACACTCTCCAAATATTTTTAAAACCCTTTTCAGGTGACGAAGTGACGATGATAGGCTATTACAGAACCCTTAGAAGAACAGAACATTTCGATAGAAGATAAAGATTATCTTCTTGATGCAAATGAGGAGTAGCTGATTGTTAGATATGTAGAATATTTAGAACAGTTATGCCTCCAAATGTAATAATATTCTCAAGATTTATGTAGACTTCAATATATAAACATAATTAAGCTATGATAGCTTCCGCTAGAGCTATGTTTAATTACGAAGAGGCCTAGAGGCCGGTCTCGAGCCCAGAATTTTGAAGTCGAATTTTGGGGTCGTGACAGTTTGTATCAGAGCAATAGTTCTCGGATCGCTAGAAGAGCATAGAGCAATTATGATTAGGAAGTCTAAGGTTAAGATATAGACACATAAGAATTTATTAGAAAGTTTGGGATACAGCTTAGGACCAGATATTATCTTGCTCAGAAGTCTAGAAGTAGGACTCATTTTGTATAGAAAGAACATAAGGAAGAGAGATATGATATCTAGCTAGAACCTATATAGAATTTTTAGTCTTAAATATCTGATTTGAATATCTGTGAGTCTAAAATTTAACTGTAGTTAGAAGTCTTACATTACTAAGAATATGATATGGAATGTTAACTCTATTTACCAATAGAAATAGTATTAACATGCAACGACGTTACAACGAAAACGAACTCTATTTTATTAATAACTCCTAAGGTGACGTTTCATAACTCATTGTAAATCTATTAAGAGTTATAGAGTGTTTGATAACAACAACTACTAAGTGTGGTACAAACTAGTGTCTTAAATATATAAATTTGAATAAGTAGGAAAAATAGGAAGTACCATACTTTCAAAACTTTTGTAAAAAAAAAAAAAAGAAAGAAAGAGAAGAGATTAGAGAACACAACCATGAAATATTAGTAAAAATATGGTAATAGTTGAAACACACATACACGGAGTAATAGGAAGAGTAGGGGACCTGTAGAAACCCAGAATTTTAAAAAGGGTACTTTGGTAATTTTGGACCAATGTGGGTCTTGGTTTGGGACAGTGTATTTTATTTTGGTACATGTGTGTATATGCATGCTACATATTTGTGTGTGGGTGTGTGTGTGTGGGAGACAAGGACGAGACCCACAAGTCACCTCCCAACCACTCTCAACCACTCCCAACCACTCACAACCACTAAAGCTTCCCTAGGAAGCTTCCCCCTCTCTTTCTCCCTATATAACCCACCTATATCTCTCTCTCTCTCATTCATTTTCTTTTTCTTTTTCTCTCATCTATCTCTCTCTAGTTTTTGGGAGATAAAACTCCATGGAAACCTAGACCTTCAAGCTCATTTTGAAGACATTTCAAGCATATTTGCGTCAAGACCATTAGAGATCTATTTGTTCCCCTTGCAAAGAGCTTCCTTTGGGTACTCTCCTTTTCCATTTTGGCTTCCTATTTATTGAGTTTCTTGCTCTAGAACTTAAGAGGTAGTTTGTGTTGTTTTGTTTCACCATGGTTATGATTCCTAAATGTGATTTTATTTAACTAGGTGTTGATAGCTTATGGGATTTACTCATGTACATAATTTCTTCTTTGGATCTTTTTTGGTGAGAGTATTTGCTCAAATACTCAAGAGGTAGATTTCATTGTTTAAGTGCACTATTATTTCTAACTTCATGGTTTGCCATGTGTAAGTTAGTGTTAATAGATATTAATCTTGTTTTGGAAATCTTCCTATGTGATTAATTGAATGATTACTTGCCCTTATGTGCTTACTTGAATCCATGTCTAAACCGAAATGCTATTTGCGTTTCTATGGTTTCAAATACTAATTGATGTTAGAAATCCCTTATTTTGCCTAATGTGATGATTACATTTTATATGAACTACCATGTTTACTTCTTGTCTTTGTATTCTTAGAAATGACATTGTTAAAGCATAACCGCATCTAGTAGCATATCATAGTCGCCAAGTCGGCAAAGCATTCATGGCATTGGCTTGGGGCATATGAAATTGTTAAAATTCCCACGATTGGGGAAATGTCTTTGGAATCCCCGTTTGGGGTTGTAATTTGATGAAATTCCGGAAGCGGGTGTGAAGTGAGGAAGGTTGTTTGTGATCCTTAAAACATTCGAAAACGCAAGATCATATTCGGCTAGCTACCGGAGATCTTGTATGCTACACTCACGTTTGAGTGGCTCGCTATCCGGTGTGAGAGTGTGTGATTGGGATATTGAGTTGGGAATGTCTCACGGTTTGGCCATCCGGCTAGTTGCATCGCCACGGCGGCAAAGCATTGCACCGCATGTCATAGCATGATTTTAGAAGTAGTAGTACATTTCTACAATGTTTTCTACTGAGCCGTCGTGCTTAATGAATCTATAAAACCCCATTTTTCAGGAAATGTTGATTAGGGCAAGGCCCAAGAGTTATCCGACGCATGGCATCTCGTTTTGTAAGATTCCTTACGAGGAAGTCTTGTGATATGTTAATGTTCCAATGATATAGTTCATGGTAGGAACATTGTAATTGTTGTTACTGTTATCTCATTTGGATATTTGAATTACAAGATGTTATTTGTAAATTCCTTCTTGTTCTTGAACTTGTTAGTTGGATCTTCTTGGATCCTTGTTAAATAATGTTTTTAACACTTATTAGCAATTCTTAGCCCATGGTTACCCTTTTAAGGAAAAATTACTACTTTCAATTTCTGAAGGACCGTTTGGTCGTATTCCTTCAAAAACCGCTTTAATAATAAACTCTCAATGTAAACTTCATTACTTGTTACTTTTAAACCTTTGAAGTTTCTTTATACTTCTTTACAAACTCTTTTCAAAATCAAACTATGTTAGTTGACCCTATTTGACCCGTTTGGTCCTCGTGGGTCAACCCTTGACTTATTAACTTTTCTTTGGAATCCACGTAGGATTCCCCTATATGCTTCCGCCTTGTGGATTGGTCTATGTAGAACTATCCCTTGCTTTCCTTTATATGGTTTGGCTCGTTGACCTCGCCCATGTGGTTTGGTTTTCGGGGCGTTACAGAATGGTATCAGAGCTTACCGGGTTCGAATACCTTGGTACTCTGGGAGTTATTTGGGTTCGTGTGTGACCGTTGCACCTCTTTTGATTTCAATCATTTGTAGTTAAATGATTTGTTCCGTTTCATTTAAATGATGAGTTGATTATGATAGCATGTTTACTTGCCTATGTAACTATGTGTTAACATGCTTAAGTGCTTATGTGTTTATGTGATCACATGCCTTTTATATCTTGACTGTGTGATTTATGGACATGAGATGGTTTTACTTTTCGATTCACCTTAATGTTATACTCATTAAAACATACTTTTGTATTACATCTTGGTGTAACTATCTGTTGATGTTTAACCACTGACCGTGCAAGGTTAAAAGGTATATACATGAGGGTTTCCTTGTTTGGATTATTCGCTCGACGTACTGCGCCTTGTAAAGTTGGTAGTTAGATATTGAACAGTGCCCTACATTGAGTTGTATGCTTAAAAATCTAAATTATATTCATTGGACTTATATTACTCGTTGCTTGTATTTTAGTTGTTGAGGAAACATGTTAAATGTTGCATGGATATATGATGAAATTGTCATCAATTTTATTTCAATTGGAAGTTATTGAGCCAACATGTTTAAAGATTTTCATGCCCATGAAATTTTCCTTGTTGATTTCGAGTTGAAAGCTTTTCAGGAGAACATGTCTAAATGGTACATGTTTACGGAATAGTATGTTTATATGCTTTCGTGCATATGTTTTATATGTTTACGCTATTGTAACACAATGTATTGGTTAGCACATTACGCGATAGATTTTATATGTTATAAATGAAAAGGATGAAAAGTATGCTTACTTGCCTTCGGAATTATGTGATAACATGGTAATGTACATATGTGCTTACGTGACTACTTGTTTCTATATCAAGGAATTGTTAAGCATGACAACGATAGCATATTGAGATAAAATTTCATGTTTTACGTGTTTTAGAGTAGCTCATACGCGTACTCATAGATACTTTGATCGGCGTGTCATAATAAGATTTCTTGGGTAGAAAATTTGGAAGACAAGTTTTAAACTTATGAAAACCAACATATTAATATATTGCGCATATTTTAAAACTTATATGTATATGTATTTTTGAAGTACTTAAAAAGATGTTTTCTAACCGACGAATAACTTATTAGTTCTAATAGTGCGGAGTTACGTATTATTAGACAGCTTATATAGGTTGTGTCTTTGGACTCGGGTATTCCTACGTTTGCGTGTACATTCTTCGAGTGGCATGGGTTTTATTTTGCACGTGATGTAGAGCCTCTCTAAAGGCTATGTTGATCTATGTGAGAGCATTCTATCTTGATAGCCCTCGATTGTGACCGGTAGTCCATGCATATTTCATGTGGCTACGAATACCTGTTGTTTATCGGTGGAATAGTTCTTCCTTCTTATACGATTGTCGTACTCTTTGTCCTGTGAGAACTTCATCGTTCGGATGTCAGTTTGACGTTGTAATTACTCTTCTGAGTAGATTACGAGTTTTCTATCATATGGCTGGTCGATTGACCCAAATTTCTAATGATTGCTTAAATCTTCACATTCAAATTGTCGCTTCACTATGTGATCATTGCATATGATTAAATCCTATCGTATGAATCGTTGTGAGGATTCTAGCCTTTGTGGGGAATAGATTGGTGTTGTTCCAAGTCTATTAGTTCCTTTATTCGGTGATTTTCACATTTGAGTGACTTCCGCTACTCTGAGGATCGTCTCTTCTTTTGAGACTGCATATCCTGTTAGTACGTTGGTGAAATCTTTTCTATGAGTGTTTATCGATCATTACCGATTTTTGTTATGATTTTCATTGAAGATTTGTTGTTAACATAGTGTGGTTAACGCTTTGACGTTGGGCCTTAAAATACAAATTTTTCTAGTGTTTCTTTCCTTGTCAGTACGTATGGATTCTTGTTTTCATAATACTTCTTAGAAGTGCGTTTAATTCTCGACTCTTACAATCTTTGAGCTCTTGATAGAGCGTTGTGGTTCCATGGTTCCAAATCTTTTCTTGAAAGCACATTTGTGCCTTGTTGATTCGATTCTCGTGATTGAGGGTTGTTGATTTCAAACTAGTTCACCCTTAAGTTTTGAACTTGGGTATGTCGCACTGTAGTGCTGTGATCACCTTTTTCTTTAGACTCGTTGATTTTTGAATCAATTTCTCCGGCGGTTTTGCCTTGTTAAATTCTTGGAATTTATTTCGTTGAATTCGGACTTGAGTTATTAAAACACTCGGATCTCTACCTACTTCTTGGGGAATAGATGTTGTTAGCTGATTTATTTGTTGCGATTCTTGATTTGTTACCTTCGTGAATTCAAGATCATACTACTTTTTTTTTTATGGAGTATGATCTCTTACGTATTGTGGATCTCTGTTACTGGCAGCCTTAATTTATTGTTCTCTAAGGCTTAAAATTGATTGCGTTTTATAGTACGCCTTGGGGGCTTGTGGTTATTTTGCAATCGCATGATCTTCTGTGTTTTGAATACTATGGTAGTTCGCATAGTACTCTATTGTTGGATTGTGTCAGAGTTTCGTGTAAATATGTATAAGATGTATCCTTTTGCTGTGGTTGTAAGGATTGCTTTCCTTATCGATTGATACTTTCTTTTCTTTGGTGTCGGTGGTCTTGACCATGGACCTGTTTAGACCTTATAGTCACTTGTGAGTTCTCTGTTTCTGTTTCGTGTTGAACTCGAGTGTACCTTGTCCTTGTTGAGGAATGGTGATGGTATTTCATGACTTGAATTATCCATTAGATTATATTTTGTTTCATCATTCGATTCAGTTGATTTGTCTCTCACTCTGTTTTTTTTTTAATGAGAGTATCTGTTTCACGCCATCCACCTTATTTCTGTATTGGTATTAGGAGTATGCCTAAGGCATGCTCTCTTGTTAGTAATCTCGATTACTTTGTGTTTAGAAGTGGATCTTGTGAGATTCTATGCTGGTGAATTTAGACCTCTTGGGTTGATTATGTTTGGGTTACGGGCTTTCAATAGCTGGACGGACCCCTAGTGTTTACTTTTATATCATCTTGATATATTGCTGTTGATGTCATTGTTAACAAGTTTGATTCATGCACTTGGTGCATACCTTGTTTATTGTGATCAGTGACTCCTTTGTCCTTACCCTATCGTGAAATTATTGTATTTGAGCTTTGTTCGAGATCGTTGCGATCTTCCAATTTCATCCTTGCTTCTAGCAGAGGAGGATTCTTGGTGATCGTTTGTTTTGAGATCACTTTTGGATAGTGTGGCTACTTCTGTTAAGTTGCCTTCATTTTGTTGAGGACCTTCGACTGTATTTCTTTGAACACTTTCATGGTTGTTGTCCACTTGGGACGTGAGTTTGTGATAACTCTTGTTTTGGGCTTGGTATACTTCTATATTTTCGTATGACACTTCAGAGTTACCCAGTTTAGGAACTTTCAGTTCATTTTGATGTGTATCAAACTTTCAATAGTTGAGAGTTTGGGAACTTGATATTGTTATGACCATATCGGTCAAGGCATGTATTCTATGATATACTCTTGGTTGTCGCAGAATGTTGGCGAGTCTGTTGGTTTATGTCTGTTCGTTCACCTGTTTGATTTATTGTTGTCTTGTTGATGGCATCATTGTGTCTTCTTAGACACTTTTCCTTGTGAGACCCTCTGTCTTTGGCCGTGACATATCTTTTGCCGTATTGTTTTGAGATGGGATCTATCAATAGATCCATCTATTAGTGAAATCGTTATAATTGACTATAACAACGTTTATGTTTTGGGATATGATAATCATTTCTTCTATCGACATCAAGTTGCCATTGTTGTAAACTTTTGTGTCTATATTGATCATTGTCTTCTTATGAGGAGCAATGTACTACGAGTAAGTCTTTGTGACTCGTACCTCTTATGTGGTTAAGACATAGCTTTGAGTCGTTACGGTCTTTAGTACCGAGTATATCATTTGCTATGTGAAGTTTTCCTTGGCTTCATTCTTGAGCGTTTGGATCATTCATTGGGAGTTGACCCAGTTATTTGGTTCATTGTGGAACTCGTGTCTTGAAACATCATACTTTTGTTTCGTATGACAATTCTTTGATAGTATATCATTGTTCTACTTTGAGAATCTTGTGTTTTATTGTAATTCGATATGTGTGTGATATTCACGCTTGTGTAATATCTTCATTCGATTATTTTATATATCGATTAAGTTTTTTTCCATTTATTCCTTGGGTCTTGCGAGTGTTTTCACCATAAGTGATGGTTGTAGAATGTTATTTCCATTCTACGGGTTACCCTCTGTTCTTTAGATTGGGGTTTCCGGCTTGATGAGTAGTTCATATCTTTTGTTGGTATACATATCCTTTGTATACTTGTTGCTTATTCGTTTTTGAGACAAATTTTTGGGTATACAACACCCCGTTGTGTTCTTGTGATCACGTGTTCCTTTTGAAGGGATCACGTTTGTTTTGATTCGATGAATTTGAGATGTGCTTTGTTTTCATTCAAGTACGTTTTGGTTGATCCAATGGTTTGGAGATTCATGTCCATTATTATTGTTGATCCTTGGAGTTGACTCCGTCCTTTAAATGTAGAACCTCGTATGTCCCTTGCGTTTGTTCCTAATCACCTTTGGTGTGCTTACTGACTGTTTTATTGAGCTTTCCTTTCCTTTCTGGAATCGATGTGTGAGATGTTTCGTTTTCTCACGTTGTGCTAGTGTTCACGTTGTTTGTGACACTACGGCATTGTGGTGTGGTCGTGGATCATTCTTTGATTGAGTACATTTCGTTCTTGTTCGAATTCCGGGACGGAATTCTTTTAAGGGGGGTAGATTGTAGAAACCCAGAATTTTAAAAAGGGTACTTTGGTAATTTTGGACCAATGTGGGTCTTGGTTTGGGACAGTGTATTTTATTTTGGTACATGTGTGTATATGCATGCTACATATTTGTGTGTGGGTGTGTGTGTGTGGGAGACAAGGACGAGACCCACAAGTCACCTCCCAACCACTCTCAACCACTCCCAACCACTCACAACCACTAAAGCTTCCCTAGGAAGCTTCCCCCTCTCTTTCTCCCTATATAACCCACCTATATCTCTCTCTCTCTCATTCATTTTCTTTTTCTTTTTCTCTCATCTATCTCTCTCTAGTTTTTGGGAGATAAAACTCCATGGAAACCTAGACCTTCAAGCTCATTTTGAAGACATTTCAAGCATATTTGCGTCAAGACCATTAGAGATCTATTTGTTCCCCTTGCAAAGAGCTTCCTTTGGGTACTCTCCTTTTCCATTTTGGCTTCCTATTTATTGAGTTTCTTGCTCTAGAACTTAAGAGGTAGTTTGTGTTGTTTTGTTTCACCATGGTTATGATTCCTAAATGTGATTTTATTTAACTAGGTGTTGATAGCTTATGGGATTTACTCATGTACATAATTTCTTCTTTGGATCTTTTTTGGTGAGAGTATTTGCTCAAATACTCAAGAGGTAGATTTCATTGTTTAAGTGCACTATTATTTCTAACTTCATGGTTTGCCATGTGTAAGTTAGTGTTAATAGATATTAATCTTGTTTTGGAAATCTTCCTATGTGATTAATTGAATGATTACTTGCCCTTATGTGCTTACTTGAATCCATGTCTAAACCGAAATGCTATTTGCGTTTCTATGGTTTCAAATACTAATTGATGTTAGAAATCCCTTATTTTGCCTAATGTGATGATTACATTTTATATGAACTACCATGTTTACTTCTTGTCTTTGTATTCTTAGAAATGACATTGTTAAAGCATAACCGCATCTAGTAGCATATCATAGTCGCCAAGTCGGCAAAGCATTCATGGCATTGGCTTGGGGCATATGAAATTGTTAAAATTCCCACGATTGGGGAAATGTCTTTGGAATCCCCGTTTGGGGTTGTAATTTGATGAAATTCCGGAAGCGGGTGTGAAGTGAGGAAGGTTGTTTGTGATCCTTAAAACATTCGAAAACGCAAGATCATATTCGGCTAGCTACCGGAGATCTTGTATGCTACACTCACGTTTGAGTGGCTCGCTATCCGGTGTGAGAGTGTGTGATTGGGATATTGAGTTGGGAATGTCTCACGGTTTGGCCATCCGGCTAGTTGCATCGCCACGGCGGCAAAGCATTGCACCGCATGTCATAGCATGATTTTAGAAGTAGTAGTACATTTCTACAATGTTTTCTACTGAGCCGTCGTGCTTAATGAATCTATAAAACCCCATTTTTCAGGAAATGTTGATTAGGGCAAGGCCCAAGAGTTATCCGACGCATGGCATCTCGTTTTGTAAGATTCCTTACGAGGAAGTCTTGTGATATGTTAATGTTCCAATGATATAGTTCATGGTAGGAACATTGTAATTGTTGTTACTGTTATCTCATTTGGATATTTGAATTACAAGATGTTATTTGTAAATTCCTTCTTGTTCTTGAACTTGTTAGTTGGATCTTCTTGGATCCTTGTTAAATAATGTTTTTAACACTTATTAGCAATTCTTAGCCCATGGTTACCCTTTTAAGGAAAAATTACTACTTTCAATTTCTGAAGGACCGTTTGGTCGTATTCCTTCAAAAACCGCTTTAATAATAAACTCTCAATGTAAACTTCATTACTTGTTACTTTTAAACCTTTGAAGTTTCTTTATACTTCTTTACAAACTCTTTTCAAAATCAAACTATGTTAGTTGACCCTATTTGACCCGTTTGGTCCTCGTGGGTCAACCCTTGACTTATTAACTTTTCTTTGGAATCCACGTAGGATTCCCCTATATGCTTCCGCCTTGTGGATTGGTCTATGTAGAACTATCCCTTGCTTTCCTTTATATGGTTTGGCTCGTTGACCTCGCCCATGTGGTTTGGTTTTCGGGGCGTTACAGGACCAGACCTGATTTAGGTTTGCATTAGACATCAGCCTCTCCACATGCTCTCACTCTCTACACGTGTATCACTCTCCCCACGCGCAGGTAACAGTCAGCGCTGACTCAGCAGTTGACTGACCAAACAACAACTAACATGTGGCATACAAGCCACGTCAACTGACACGTGTCATACCACGTGTACTGCCATGTCACCGACGCTTCTCTCTCTCTCTGTCTTTCTGTCACTCTCACCGACACCTTTCTCTCTCTCTCCACGTGCTCTCTGTCTCTCTATCTCTATCACTCTCACTAACCCGCTCTCTCTCTCTCTCTTTCTCCTTTGATCTACCTATCCCCCCTCTTTTCCTCTCCCTTTAAAGTCACTCCATTTCCCCCTCTCTCTCTCTGTCCCTCTCACCATTCTCTCTCTCTCTTTGACGAACCTTTCTCCGTCTGACCCTCCCTCTCTCTTTCTTTTTCTCTTCTTCTTCCTTCTGCCTCTTGGCAGAAACTCATCTCCCCCTAAAAAAAAATGGTTTTTAAGAAGGCTGTTAGTCGTTGTGGTGCATGCGAGTATAACAGAAGACGGTGCAGAAGTGACTGTTCCTTGGCTCCCTACTTTCAGTACGCAGGGAGTATGAAGGATTATGAGGCAATTCATGAATTTTTCGGATATAGGAATTTTCTGCGCCTTATTGAAAGGGTCTCTGAGGTAGATCATCAACAAACTATCAAATCCCTTGTGTATGAAGCCACAGCTAGGCTTCAAGACCCCATTTTGGGTTGTGTTTCCTACGTCCTTTTCCTCGAACAACAAGTTCTAGAACTGAAGGAACAAGTCTCACAACTTCAAGCTCAATCAAAAGAAGAGTCACCCAAACAATCCAGAGAGCCTGATCTAGATCCTTGGCTCAACTATGCCATGGAAGATCTAGATCACAACATAGAAAGCCCTCGAAAGTGTTCCAATCTCATTTCTCCCACCACAACTACTCCAATCTCTTCTGAAATCTCTAGCCCTACCCATATCCCCCCGGTCACTCAAATTTGTACAACTTCTCCAAGTTTGTTGGATCTCACTGCTCCCAACACGATCTCTCCAATCCAGTCTTTACAATCTAGCAACAACCACCAACCTTCTCCAAGTCCGTTGGATCTCACTATTCCCAACATAATTTCTCCAGTCTCTCGTCCTACCCACACCACCTCTATTACTCCAACTTGCTCCTGCTGGTCTAATTTAGTCCAACACTCACAATCTAAAAAGTCCCAGATTCTTTTGGATCAAACGAAAAAAATGGAGGTCCCAAAATATCCAAATCTCCCCCCCCCCAAATCTTCAAGTAAGTTCATCAAAAACACCTACTCCATCCACTGATCCTTACTCTTTCTTCACTGTTAATAACTTAGCTCAAAACTCTTTCTTGGGTTTAATTAAAGAGATGGAGAGTCAACATGTCTTTAAAAGGAAAAGAAAGAAAGTCACGAGATGGCTTGAGCCTTAGAACTAAGGCTCTTTTTGTTTAAAAAAAAAAAAGAAGAAGGTGGAATGAACATCATGGTCCGGTTTCGAGGTAGTCCTTGTACGTTGAGTGTGCGTGGGATTGAGCCCACATGTCTTACTACGCGTGTCCCTCCACTGGCTAAATGTAGTTTGGACTTTTGGGTATTGTTTTATAGGGCAACTGGGAGGGTAAGCATCCCAGGACGGTATTATCCTCAGAAGTAAGTCCTGAAGAGCATTAACCCAGGGTTCTGTGGAACGGACTATAGGATCTATATGGTTGCTGAAAAGCGCGTAGGATGTCGTTAGCATTCAACCTCTGAAAGGAAGCCTCACGTTGGCAGAACTCTGTTCCCACTCATCAAAATCCAAATGTACATTTGTATCATTGTAACTTTTCATATTAAAAAAAAAAAAAATGTTCTTGGAAATTTGGTCCGCCCTTGCAATTCAAATCATTTGTTGGATGGGGTGGCTTTACCAATGAACAATGGGTTGATGAAATGTAAGGGTTTTCTTGTTGTTCTCTTTTCGCACTTATATGTATCAAAAATATAATCAATAAAAAGAGAATGTCAAAGATTGTGTAAATACATGAGCAACCAGTCATATGTGTTGTCTCCCAGCCATTCAGGCCATGCATTGTTTCTATACCCTGTACCAACAGTTTGATTCTCCATCACCCACAAGCATTTAGTCACTCTCGCAAAAGGCCAATACTTCAACCACTGCCTAAAATTTCACTCCTTACAAAGCATCAAAACGCCACACTGGGGCAGTTTCTCCACTACTAAATATATACATTGTCTGCTTTGTATAAGTACATACATTTAAAAAAAAAATAATTTATGATTGCCTTTTTAAGCACCTAATAAGATAAGTTTGGGGACCAAACTTCTTTAAGTAGGGGAGAATGTAATGACCCGAAAATTTAAAGCGTATATTAAAATATTAAAAATTTATTTTGGTCAGAGAAAGATACCAGTTTGAAGAGATTGCAGTACACAATTTACCTGTGTGTGTGTGGAGGCGTGAGCCTACCACATGGGATAATCTCCCATGTGACCTAACAAACTAAGTGCTCAGTGGGTGCGTGTGTATTATATGTGTTAGTGTGTAGTGTGTATTTGGGAGTAAGGAGCAAGCAATCATATATTATATATACATCTACCCCCAACAAATCATGCATAATTCTCACAATTCTCTCAAGTCAATTCTCTAAACTCTCTACTGTCTCTCAATTCTCTCTCTCTCTCTCTCTCTCTCTCTCTACTCTATACACACATATGTAATTATATACACACATACAAGGAGTAATTGAAAGAAGCTTGGGCTGCATTTATATTTCGGATTCTTTGTCTCAAATTATTTTCAGAATGTTGGTAAGTAATTCATACATATTATTTTATGTAATAATTAACTTCTATTTACTGTTTTTAGTAGTACGGTTATATGGATTAAATAGAATTAGGAACCTCTAGAAAATAACTCTATTTGATTCAAAATAATAGAATTAGTATAACTCCTTACTCCGACCAACTATAGCTCTCAAATTTTGAGGGTAGACTCTTAAAATACCCAGGAAACTACCCTTAAAACAGTTTTTGATTTGTTTGTACCGTTTGGGTTTTATTTAGGATTCGTCTTAAAGGGTAAATTGGTCAATTCATATTCTGTGATTCGAATTTGCTAAAACCAACTTTAGATTTGGATTCTCCATGAAATTTCACTCAAGATAGACACTGATTTCACTTAAAAAGGTTAAGAAATGAGTGAGTCAGGACCATTAGAAGTTTATAATTACAATCTGTCCAAACAAGGGCATTCTGCCCAGATTTATTCCGAAAATTTCATTTACACCCCTGAAAACTTTAAACGAACATATAAAGGTCTACCGATATCGGATTTGATCACGGTTTCAAGCTTAGTACTTCTAATTATGTTTATTTCCATCTAAAGTATAAATTTTTCAGTTTCCGATAATTATCACATTTTGGTATATTTACAGAATGACCCCTAAACTTTTAAAAAGGGTACTTTTGGTCATTCTGGGATTTTGTAAACTCATTATAAATCATTTATATATTCTATAATGATATTATGATAATATACACTGTTTTATAACTTTGTTAATTATAAAACCATAGAATAATATTATTTTACTACTTATCAATTGATTTAAATAGAGGTTGATTATTTTATCATAGCTATTATATTTCTTAAACTATGGGAAAAATACAAAAATATTCTTGTGGCATTTTATGACCATTAAAAATAGTTCCACACTTAAATTATGGTTCGGTTACGACTGTTTTAAAAATTAGTGTTAGTAAGTAAATTAGGCCTTGTCAGATTATAAATTAAATTAGGGTAAATTACACTGACCTCCCCTGAGGTTTGACGTAATTACACGGACCTCCCCTCTAGTTTGCAAAATTACACAAACCTCCCTCGACGTTTGTAATTCGGTAACAAAATGCCCCCTCCACTAACGTTCCGTTAGTTTTTTTTACATTTGCCTCCCCTGAAAATTACAATTAGCCCCCCTATATTATAAAATTGTCATACTAAGCCCCCTTTCTCTTATATTTTTGTTCTAATTATAAAATCCCTCCTCCCTCCTACGTTTTTGGGTTAATTTTTTTAGCATTAATTTATATCTACACAAAATATACACAAAATACATATAAATAGGTCCAAAATTTTTTTTTCCAAGAACAAACCTCTGTCAAGTCCCCCTGTATTAATTTTCTAGATCCGCCCCTGCCCTTATGCTCCAAAAGTGGACACTTAAAACCCCTGTGATTGTGGACTAAAATGGAACTGTTATGTTTTCACTCAAAACTGACAAAAATCCTAAAATTGGTTAAAAATATAAACACTTAACTCATTTATGATTTCACTCAAAGAGCGTTAACTCCAAAATTAACATCACAAAATGGGTTAAGTGTTTATATTTTTAACCAATTTTAGAACTTTCGTCAGTTTTGAGTGAAATCATAACAGTTCCATTTTAGTCCACAATCACAGGGGGTTAAGTGTCCACTTTTGAAGCATAAGGGCAGGGGCGGATCTAGAAAATTAATACAGGGGGACTTGACAGAGGTTTGTTCTTGGAAAAAAAAATTTTGGACCTATTTATATGTATTTTGTGTATATTTTGTGTAGATATAAATTAATGCTAAAAAAATTAACCCAAAAACGTAAGAGGGAGGAGGGATTTTATAATTAGAACAAAAATATAAGAGAAAGGGGGCTTAGTATGACAATTTTATAGTATAGGGGGGCTAATTATAATTTTCAGGGGAGGCAAATGTAAAAAAAACTAACGGAACGTTAGTGGAGGGGGCATTTTGTTACCGAATTACAAACGTCGAGGGAGGTTTGTGTAATTTTGCAAACTAGAGGGGAGGTCCGTGTAATTACGTCAAACCTCAGGGGAGGTCAGTGTAATTTACCCATTAAATTAATAAAATCCCTTATATTTCAGTATTATTCTGTATCATTAGGATATAACAAATAGATATTACAATTAGAAATATTGGGGTACTAAGTACGAATAACTACTAATTCCTCTATATCCTTTGGGTAATAAAATTGGTAAAAGAAAAGTAATACTTATTATGATTTTATAAAGAATAGTTTAACGAATAAATTCTCACCCTTATGGAGATTATATATGTGCTTTACGACTCAATAGTAACTATTTAAAAAATAGTATTTTAACTTCCAAAATTTGTAGGAAATAATATATAACTCAGAAAAATATCCGTCAATTCCTATAGTCTTAAAATAATGTCTAGTATCATATTTAAAAGTTTGAAAACAATCCGACATTGTCTAAAATACAGCTTATTTGTAGGACCTACGTCTGTGTAGGAAACTCTATTCTGAAGTAGGAACTGCAACGGACTCCAAATTGAGTCTAGTTAGTGATGTTGAACTCAGTGTAGTGTAAAGAACATTATAGTGAAGTAGTTTTAGCATATTTACAGAAATACCCTAGAGAAGCCTTAATTACAGTTTTACACTATCTACAATTAGATATTAAGTGTTTAGTTCCTTTACCTGTATTGATGTAGGAACTATCTCATCGTCAAATCCTAAGTCACCAAGGTGAGTGTTCGTATCCTGTATTTAATTCAACTCTATATGTGAGTGTTTATTTCCTTTTTTCAAACTCTATATTAACTCACAATATAATGAGTAAATTCTACTATGATTTTAATGATACGTAAAGTATCAAAATTACTAGAGTTATTTTCGAAACATTTTTTCTTGGTTCCTGGAAGGGTTTTAGCATTCAAAACTTATTATTCTCAATTGTGCCAATTTATTTCAATGTCAGGTATCTTCTGAAATGCCATCATTTAAATTGTTCATTTATTTAAAGTGTCAATTACTACCACAACAAATTATAAAGTATAGCCTATGTATGCGATGAAATGAGCCCAAGTGGCTGGTCCTGTGGACCCATGAACCCGACTAGCAGGGTTGTACTTTGATCACTGTGCCATGTAATGAAAGGAACGTGTGTGTGAGTGGGTGGTTGGTAATTTGGCATTTATGTAAAGATGCTGTTTTCCATGCAAATAGAACCTGTCATTATATTTTTATTTTATTGCATGAAATTTTAATGTTATTATCTTATCTATTCTAAAAAGGTAAACCTTTTAAGTGATTATTCCAAGGTTATGTTCATTCACTAAGCCTTCAGCTCACACTCTCCAAATATTTTTAAAGCCCTCTTCAGGTGACGAAGTGACGATGATAGGCTATTACAGAACCCTTAGAAGAACAGAACATTTCGATAGAAGATAAAGATTATCTTCTTGATGCAAATGAGGAGTAGCTGATTGTTAGATATGTAGAATATTTAGAACAGTTATGCCTCCAAATGTAATAATATTCTCAAGATTTATGTAGACTTCAATTTATAAACATAATTAAGCTATGATAGCTTCCGCTAGAGCACTGTTTAATTACGAAGAGGCCTAGAGGCCGGTCTCGAGCCCAGAATTTTGAAGTCGAATTTTGGGGTCGTGACAGTTGGTATCAGAGCAATAGTTCTCGGATCGCTAGGGGAGAATGTAACGACCCGAAAATTTAAAGCGTATATTAAATTATTAAAAATTTATTTTGGTCAGAGAAATATACCAGTTTGAAGAGATTGCAGTACAAAATTTACCTGTGTGTGTGTGGAGGCGTGAGCCTACCACATGGGATAATCTCCCATGTGACCTAACAAACTAAGTGCTCAGTGGGTGCTGTGTGTGTATGACGTGTGTGAGCATGTGTATGTGTGTGTGTGTGTGTGGGGGGGGGGGACCAAGTAAACTAAGCCTATAAAGTAAACCCCCTACACTCATTCTCTCACTCTCAATCTAGCATCTCAACTCTCTCTATACTCTCAACTCTCTGCCTCTCTCCCACCCTCACAGTCTATACACACACACACATGTATATATATATAGTCAGATACATATATGTTCCTAAAGCTTGTGGATTCAAGCTTTGATATTGGTAAGTAATTCATACATATAATTTTATGTAATAATTAACTTCTATTTACTGTTTTTAGTAGTATGGTTATATGGAATTAGGAACCTCTAGAAAATAACTCCGTTTGATTAAAAAAAAAATAGAATTAGTATAACTCCTTACTCCGACCAGCTATAGCTCTCAAATTTTAAGGGTAGACTCTTAAAATACCCAGGAAACTACCCTTAAAACAGTTTTTGATTTGTTTGTACCGTTTGGGTGTTACTTAGGATTCGTCTTAAAGGGTAAATTGGTCATTTCACATTCTGTGATTCGAATTTGCTAAAACCAACTTTAGATTTGGATTCTCCACGAAATTTCACTCAAGATAGACACTGATTTCACTTAAAAAGATTAAGAAATGAGTGAGTTAGGACCATTAGAAGTTTATAATTACAATCTGTCCAAAACAGGGCATTCTGCCCAGATTTATTCCGAAAATTTCATTTACACCCCTGAAAACTTTAAACGAACATATAAAGGTCTACCGATATCGGATTTGATCACGGTTTCAAGCGTAGTACTTCTAACTATGTTTATTTCCATCTGAAGTATTAATTTTTCAGTTTCTAATAATTCTTATATTTTGGTATATTTACAGAATGACCCCTAAACTTTTAAAAAGGGTATTTTTGGTCATTCTGGGATTCCGTAAACTCGTTATAAATCATTTATATATTCTATAATGATATTATGATAATATATACTGTTTTATAAATTTGTTAATTATAAAACCATAGAATAATAAATCTTACTACTTATCAATTGATTTAAATAAAGGTTTGATTATTTTATCATAGCTATTATATTTCTTAAACTATGGGAAAAATACAAAAATGTTCTTATGGCATTTTATGACCATTAAAAATAGTCCCACACTTAAATTATGGTATTTGGATATGAAAATGGAATTACGATCCTGTTATAACTATTTTAAAAATAGTGTTAGTAAATAAGTTAGGCCTTGTCAGATTTTAAATTATATAAATAAAAACCCTTATATTTCAGTATTATTCTGTATCATTAGGATATAACAAATAGATATTACAATTAGAAATGTTGGGGTACTATTTGTAATAAATCTCTGGTGTGGTGTGTGTGTTGGGCGTGCCAGAGTCCGTTTGGACTCAAAGTGGTGGTGGTCACCTAATCTGACTTCTAATCTAAGCGATCTATTATTTAACAATAAAATAACAGGATGTGGGCTTTCTCTACTCTGATGCAAGTAAGAAAATACAAACGGACACTGTAAAAAAGGAAACTAAATACAATGATTCAGAATACCTCCATAGACAACCTCTTCTCCATTGATTGAAAGACAAGTGATTACAGATGTTTACAGTAGAACAAAAAAGAAAACGAGCACTAAAGAACAAGAGCTCACAGATCACTCAAGAACAAGAAAGGATTATTATGAGGAAAGATTAAGAGCCTGCTGAGAGCAGAAGTGGCGTGTGTGTTAGCCCCTTTCAAATGTTGCACCACATGTCATATTTATAGACTTGTTTGCATAACCGCTCATGTTAGTGGGGATCATGGAGTAGTGGGGTACGTGGCCCCTAGTTTTTAGGCATATATCAATTTATGCTCCCACTATGTCCCATGATCAACTTCCATAATTTGTGTGATGATCCCACTTCTGCCGCATTCCTCTTTTCACGTAACTACTTTTTCTTCCACCTCAGCATGTTCTGAAAACTGAAGACCCACGTTCTCATTCCTACTTAACTATTTTCTGAGTAAATTTATGACCGATTGTGTTTCTCTGTGTAGCTTAATCTCTGCTGATGATATTACTCGGCCTTCTTTTTAGTAGGAAGCCTACTCGCGTCTCTCGGTCTTACACCGATGTTGCCTTTGATCCTTACTAATCCCATGGACTGCTGTTATCATCCTATGGACCTGTTACTGCAAGATCTATAGAGAAAGTCCTCGGCCTTATCCGTTAATGCCGAGGCGTTACTGATCTTTTCTGATATCGGCCTTATTTGTTGAAACCGATATTAGAACTCAAGGGTAATAAACAAGTTTGGCATCGGTTCAATTTTACCGATGTTAGGGCTGCAGTTGAGGCTACTCTGCCACTAGCCATACTAGGGTACTTCTCTTAAGAACTTCGTATCAATCGGTCCTCGGTCTTGATACCGATATTCTTATTTGGAACGTATCATCTTTATCAGTAGCTTGATCAAATATCGGTCGTCCTGGGTCATCGGCCTTGTCCTCGTTTACCTGCCTATGTGGTCTAGTGGTGACGTCCTGAGTCCACATGACCGTCACGTGCCCTGGGAAACCCTAATTTAGGGTGTAAACAATGCCCCCCAAACGTCTTGTCAAACGTTGCGTCGTCAGTTTGATGAGATGTTTGAAATTCAAATTCAATGTCACCCTGCAGTTGGCGGTGTACGGCTCCACGTGGCATCACCCCAGTAGCCTTCTTCGCCTCGTTTCCAGAATCGAGGCACGCCTCTTGGGACTCCGTGCTCCCCAGTCATGATTACTCTTTCCCCTTCCTATATAAGCCATCTTCTACCTTTTCTTGCCTTAGTTGGAAAATTTTCTCTCTAAACTTTCTCGGAAAATTTCTTTTCTATTGTTCTCAAACTTCCATGGCTTCTTCCTCCACCACCAGTGCTTCACATGCCACCGGCGCCACTGCGTCTTCTCCCGCCGCTACTGGTACCGCGCCGGCGGTCAAAACCAATGCTACTGCCGTCAAACAAGCCCTCGAAACAATTCCTGGGCTAATCAATCCTCAGGTATTGATTCCTTCATCTTCTGGTTCAACGGGACTTGGTCCCTCCTTCGATTCTTTCCCCCCATCTTCTTTGGACCCGTACTTCCCTTTAGTTGTAGATGATAACGAATTGCTTTATCGCTCCTCTTCCTTTGATTGGGGCTCCCAGTACGCCCCTTCCAACCCTTTGAGGAATTGGCCTATTCCTTCTCCTGATTGGATTGCATGGGTGGACCGATTGGTGGAGGTGAAAAGGGACTTGTGGAAGGCCCTTGACATCTATGATGCCATTATGCTGAGCCGCGAGAAGTTCCTTCTTGATAAACCTCTCTTCTTTTCTTCTTTATTCTTCTGGTCGACCTCAGCCAATGCTTTCTTCTTTCGTTGCGGCCTCATGAGCCCGACAATTCAAGATGTTTGCTTTCTTACCGGTCTTTCCGCTCACGGTGAG
This sequence comes from Hydrangea macrophylla, assembly GCA_033977485.1. Taxonomy (NCBI): domain Eukaryota; kingdom Viridiplantae; phylum Streptophyta; class Magnoliopsida; order Cornales; family Hydrangeaceae; genus Hydrangea; species Hydrangea macrophylla. The sequence goes on from CM066999.1 coordinate 77,497,283, forward strand.
GAAATCACTCCCAGCCTTTCTTCCAATTTTGTATTCGAATACCCCAGGACCACATCGGGGTAAGGGTTCCAGGGTTGTTACTGGCTTTGGTCCTTTTATCACAACCTGTATGGGACAAGGGGATGTCTCTGACCAGGAGCACGTGGCTTTCCTGGTCTACTGGCTGAACCGCTTTGTGTTTTGCTCGGCCTCATACGCCGTTACCCAAGAGTATACCCATATTGCCCTTGCCTTGGCCGAGGGTCGAAGACTTTCTCTTGCTCCTCTCGCCCTTTCTCATCTTTACCGGGGTACTCTTGAACTCATATTTTCAGAATTTAAGAACTCGGGGGGTCCCCTCTGGCTCCTCCAGTGTTGGCTCCAATCTTATTTCCCCGAGAAATGCTCAGTTGACTACTTCGATCCCACCATTCTACCATAGCATTCCTCGGCCTTCGCTTTTCATTTTGCCGGTATCAGCCCCATGGGCCTTTCTTTTGAGCACCTTTTTTCCTTCTTCTACGAACATATGGGGAACCGATCCCCCCAGCAGTTCCTCCCTTTTCATCCTCGGCTTAGATGTCCGAGCTGGCTTCTCCATAGTCCTGGCCAGGCTCCTGAGGCCGAGACAAAAGAGCATGAATCAATCTGGGCCAGCTTCCTAGTTGGCCGAGATTTATTGTATAGTCCTGTTGTGCCCCCTCGTAATAACAAGTGTGGGGTAGAGTATTATAATGCTCCTGCTTTAGCCCGACAACTTGGGCTAAAGCAACTTATTCCTATTCCCCCTTTCCGGACCTTTAATCGTTCCATGTCAGGGCGGTCTCTCCTTTCCGACCTCGCCAAGGTTGAGAAGTGCCGAGCTTTTGGCAGAATGGCCCATGAAGGATTGGAATTCATCCCCTTCCAAGAGCTTCCTTCAACATCCACCGAGTTTGAGACTTGGTGGTCCAAAATATTGTCGGGCTTACGTTCTGAGCCTCTTTTTTCTGTACTTAGACGTATTTCTCCTCCTGTTGCCGAGAAACCATCCCGTTCCACTAACCCTTCTCTGGTTCAGGCTGCAGGTCACAAAAGGAAAGCGGCCACCTCCAAAGGTAAAACCCCGTACCAAACCGTTCTGGCTTTTGAAAAATTCTTTAAATTCAAGTTTGACCCCAGGCACCCCGAGATCATGCGGTCCAATATGAAGTGGCATTTGAGGGCACTTGAGCAGGAACACAAGTATAAATCAGCAAGGGCATACAAAAAGTACCTCCAGACGGTTGATTATTCATCTGTCATGCCCTTTGAGCAGTTCCTCAATGTAATAACCTGCATTTTCATTTCATTTTCATATTTAAATTGTAATTGCATTGTTATAATTATTTCATGCGATATTGTCTGCTTTTATTTTTTTTTTTAATTTCAATTTGTGTGTGTAGAATTTATTTCTTATTATGTTTCATATTCAAAATTCTTTTGGGGTCAAATTGGAATTTTACAAAAAAATTGTAATACCTGTGTTGGATTTCAAAACTGTATTTCAAAACGGTGGAAAAGATTACTCTTGACTAAATCAGTATTTTTATAAAACCAGAAAATCGTTTCTTACGTTAAAATGAATTTTCTGTATTTTTGTGGTGAACACCGCGCCCCGAAAGTACCAGTTTATGTCCAAAACTGTCCGCACTGTGCTAAACTTACACAGATTTTGGAAGTGACCGATTTGGACATTTGCTTTATTTGCCATTTATGGCAAGTGATCATTGGCTAAGACAATGTTTGGGAATGTATAACTTATATGTGTACATCTTGTGCCAAAAGCTAAGTTTCCCAAACATTTCAATTTGGCCCCTACACACCTAGGTGACTCTTGGATTAACTGTATAGTTGTATACATCAGTGCATATACACCTACGTATCTCCTAATTTCTGTGGAATTGAGAACTAAACCCAATTTGTTGAGTGTTTAAGAATTTGCTTGGAGCCCAAGTCCTTCAATTGGCTTCCTTTATATATGTACACTACATACACAGAATCTGCATTTGAGTATTACAGAGAGTTTAGAGAGAGTTCAGAGAATAGAATTTTAGAATTTTAGAGAGAGAGTAAGAACTTCACCTCCATAGCTTGCAAGCTTCATTGGAATTTTCCTTATTGGCTTTTCTTTCTCAACATCTATTTGATTCTTCAATCACAGTGAGTATTCTAAACTCACTACCAATGTAATTTCATGCTTAAGTACTGATTATATATGTATATTGAGAATCACCATTGATGAATTTTGGTATGAACTTCAAAGCTTGAAAACATGGATTTCCAAAACTTAACCAAAATCAGTTTTGTGAATGAAATATGATAGATTGTAGTGAGTAGAGTATATGGTTGTAAAATTAGAGCTTAATTCGTTCATAGGAGAAAGTATATTAAGAATTAGTTTTTGACATGTTTTAGTTTTTCATAAAATTCAAGAGATATGATTTAATTCTTGTAAAATTAACCTTGGAATCTTAATCCTCATTTAAAAACAAAGAAAATCATATAAGATAAGGCTTGGTTGATCACAGAACTGAAATGGGTCAAAAAGACCCATGTTTTGCTGAAACAGTGAAGTCTGGGGCAAGAAGACGAAGCCTCAGCTTCATCTCGCGCCACGATCGCGCGCGCGAGAATCGCGCGAGCGGCCCGCGCGAGCGACCCTTCGCGCGAGCGGCCCGCGCGCGCGAGGTAGCCTTCCCCAGGCATACGTAAGAATTCATATATATATAATTGAAAATTGGCTGGTCGCGCGAGCGAGGGTCGCGCGAGGACCCCTTCGCGCGAGCGATCCGCGCGCGCGACCCTGCTTTCCTCAGGCAGACAGAAAAGGTTATTAATAAAATGAAAATGGGCTTATCGCGCGAGCGGCCCGCGCGAGCGACCCTTCGCGCGAGCGGCCCGCGCGCGCGAGGTAGTGCAGTTTCTGTTTTTGTCTGTTTTTCTGTTAAGGGACTGTTTGGATGAAATTTATATACTGTTAAGGCTCTGTTTGGGAATTTAGTTGATCAGAACTCTATTTGGTTATGTTTTAAGTGATTTAAACATTGTAGTATAACTCATTAATCTCCGTACGCGTGTTGTTTCTTAATTCTGCATTTTTGTTTAAGTGCATACCATTCATGTGGGTCAGTGGTACATGCATAGGGGTGTCAGTCTGTGTGGAAAAGAGTAATGGTAGTGTGGAAAGGGTATGAGATTGTATTTGTGGTTGTGGTTGTGGTTATGGTTGAGTATGAGTTTGTGGTCGTGGTTGTGGTTGTGGTTGTGGTAGAGTTTGTGGAAGAGGGTATCTTTGAAATGCGACGGTGGCAAATAAGGACACTCCCTGACGCCCATGGAAGCGTTAAAGTGTGTGAAGCCGAACTCGGACATTCCCTGGCACCCATGGTAGTGCTAAAGTGTGGCCTACGGACACTCCCTGATAACTCAAGTCTGGATACTGTGTGAGGGGTCGCCCCGGTATTTGCATGGCGGTTAGGGTATTCAAAGTGTGAGGCATTGGACACTCCCTGGTACCCCGGACCAAAGTGTGAGGCAAACTGGACACTCCCTGGCGCCCCGTTGCTAAAGTGTGGCTATCTGAGTGTTTCAAAGATACCAGGAGTAGGATAGTGGGTTGTTGTGGATGTCGAGAGAAAAGAGTCGGCGAGATGAGTGTGGTACATTGTCTCATTTCACGAGTATCTGTATTTATGAATGCAAGACTTTTATTATATTCCTTGTTGTTTTATAAAATAAATTCTTTCAGTATTTTAATAATGGAAAAAGGTAAATGGGTATGATTTACATTCAAAGTCATGTTTTTAATACTCACCAGCTTCTTGAAGTTGACGACGTTGATGCGTCCTGGACATTCGTGTTCAGGCTTTTCAGGTTACAATCAGGAGGAATCATACGACTATGCTAATTGAGAATGGCTGCATCTGGAATAAAGAAACTGTTTATTTTATGCATTAAGTTTATTTGTTGAAGTTTTAAACTGTTTTGCTGTTAAGGATGACTGTAACAGACTTTAAGATATTATTTTATTTTCAAGGCGGTCTGTGCCTTAGTTGACCCCGGTTTATAAGATGTAATAAGATAGAAAATTTTTGTAAGCCTTGATTGCTTTACTCTGATTATTATGTTTTGTTGTTTGACGTTTGGGACGGAATCGATCCTTCAAACTGTCGCGACCTACGGGTCCATAAAGGAAATTAAACGCTTTCCTTATTTATGCTACGTCGGGGCGTGACACTCAAGCCCTTTGAATGTCGTCCACCTCCTTTGCCCGAGGCCGATTTCGCAATTGCCATTCCGATGGTGGAAAAGCAAGCATCACCACTGGAACCTTGGGAGAGAGTTATATATACCGGATGGCATGATCTCGGAGCGGTTGATTCGTCGGCCATAAGGGTTGTAGAAACTGGAGCACCAGTTTTAGGTATTCTGTCCTTTTTGCTTCATATCAGCCTTCCCTTTCTCTAACTGATTTTATATTTGTTCTTATCCAGATGCTCTTCCTCGAGAAAACCCTTCTGGCGCAACCGATATCGAGTCGGACGAGGATATTCCTCTTTCCTCTCGTCAACGTCGTAACATTGCCACGGCTACCGTTAAATCGGCCAAGGTATCGAATTTTCCTTATTTGGTTTGCTTTTGTACATGAAAAATTTTGAGGCTGATCATCATTTGTATTGATGTTAGGGGGCTGGGAGTACTACTGCCAAGAAGACTGGCCAGGCGACGATGAAGCCTCCAACTACTCGGGCTAAGATGCCTCCGCCTCCAAAGTCTCCTCTAAAACCTCCAACTCAAACATCCTCCCCAGCTGCCCCTGTGGAGACAGCCCCTCAAATGACCTATGATCAGCTGATGGCCGAGCTCCAACGGTTAAGAGGGCTGGACGAGGCTAGGCAGGCCATCCTTCGTGGTGGGGCCGATATGTTGTCACCTGCCACTGACAGTACCGGGGCTGGTGATGCCTTGGGAACTACTGAGGATGAGAAGCCCTCTGGATTGGGTCGCGATGATCCCATCGAACTCAGCGATCCTGAAACTTCTCAGGATACTGAGGTCATTCGTGGGCCATCTGTCCTTGATCAGCCTCTTTCAACCGATGTTTCTCATAATGAGACATCGGCCTCGCCACCGGTACAAGTCCAGGCACCCGCTGTACCACCACCCCAACCGGCGACTTCCTCGACCAACTCTCCCTCGGTCCAGGTAGCTGAACTCATCGAATGACCTTCTCCTGATTGCTCCGTTATTGTACTTGTGCCTAATAGTTTTATTTTTGTGCAGGTTCCCAGTTCTTTTCCCATTCCTGATTTTAGTTCGGTTACTTCCATTGACGCCTTCTTTGCTCTTCTTGACCCTGAGAAGCTTCTTCAGGCCGAACCCACGGTAGCTCAGGCCAGCGCTGCTCCCTCCACGGCTGAATATCAAAGGGCTGAAGAATGGTTCAGGACTACTGTTCAGAGGAAACTTTCCCAGCTTCCTGATTTCGAAGAATTTCATTCGGCTATGGGCCTTTTGCTCTCTTGTCTGGACATATCCGATGAGATGAAGGCCGATCTACGGAGTCTGCAGGTTCGATTGCCCGATTACCTTAATAGGCACCGGGCAGCCACCAAGGTTGTGTCTGAGATCGAGGAGAAATCCCGAGAGCGCAAAGCCCGAGTGGACAGTCTTGCGGCCTGCAAGACGCAATATGGGACTTCTAAAGCCATGAAGGAGCGCCTTCTGCAGGAGAAAACAAGGCTCGAGTCTGAGCTGGCCAAGATTCAGAAAGAACTAGACAATGCTGATGCTGGCCTGGCTTTATCTGAGAATGCTATTCTTGACATCGGCCGATCCGCGCAAGAGCATGTCGAGGTTTTGACTTGGACAGCTGCAGAAGCGAGTCGATGGGAGGCCGACAAGACTAACGCCGAGAAGGAACTGGAATACCTTGATCAAGCTTGGGAGGAGCTCAGACTTAAATTTGCTAGGAAATGATGTATACCCTTTTTTTTGTAGCCGTTTATATTACGGCCATATTTTGTAACTTTACACCATCAATAAAACGTTTCATCTAATTTTGCTGTCTCCCATAGTGAAGGAACGTACTGCTTTAGATATTTTCCATTTATCGGTCTTGCATGCATTTCTCCATCTACGTTCATTAACCGATATGCACCCCCCGTGATGACTGATATCACCTGGAATGGTCCTTCCCATTTAGCTGACCATTTTCCATATCGGGCATTCTTTTCACCCAGTGGTAACACAGCTTTCCAACTAGATCTCCCTCGCCAAACGACTTATGTTTAACCCTTTTGTTGTATGCTCGGGTGACTCTATTCTTCTGTGCCTTGATACAATCCAATGCTTTAAGACGAACGTCATCAAGGTCTTCCAACTCGGTCAACATTGCTTCGGTGTAGTCAGCTGATTCTAGGCCGAGTTGGAATGCTCATCTTGTTGATCGGACGGTTACTTCCATAGGCAGCATTGCATCATGACCATAAGTAAGCATAAATGGCGTGATATTTGTGGCCGCCCTTTTAGAAGTGCGGTATGCCCATAACGCTTCTGATAACAAATCATGCCATACCCTAGGGTTACTTTCCACTGTCTTCTCTATTATACCCTTGATCATTTTATTTGACGACTCGGCCTGTCCATTTCCTTGAGCAAAATATGGAGTTGAATTAAGGATTTTGATACCTCGGCTTTCTGCAAATGCCTTAACTTCATCCCCCGTGAAGACCGATCCTTGATCTGCTGTAATTGTTTCGGGAAGTCCAAATCGGTGAATTATGTGTTCGCTTATGAATTTGATCACATATGCTTGATTTACCGATTTTGCTGGTACTGCCTCCACCCATTTGGTAAAGTAATCAGTAGCCACCACAATGAAACAGTGTTGGCCCGATGACGGTGGATATATTTTTCCAATTAAATCCATGGCCCAACCCCGAAATGGCCATGGTCTGACAATCACCTGCATCTCGGTGGCTGGTACTCGTTGTATTGGCCCGTGTTTTTGGCATGCTTGGCATCCTTTGGCGTAGTCAATGCAATCTTTTAGCATGCTTGGCCAATAGTAATTATATCTCCTAAGAAGCCATTTCATTTTCGTACCAGCCTGGTGTGCACCACAGATTCCTTCGTGTATTTCGGCCATTACTTTCATGGCCTCGAGTTTGTCTAAACATCTCAGTAAGACGTCGTCCTTGAAGCTTTTCTTAAACAATTCCCCGTCCAATAAGACATAGTTGACTGATGACAGCTTGGTTTTCCTCTCGGTCACTCTATTTGGGCATAAGAGGCACCTAATTATTGGATCTCTCCAATCTTGATCATCCGTTATCACCGAGAAAATCTCTGTTGCCATTTCTCGTTGCCTTACTGACGGCAAGATTCTTCTTTGCACTCTTATCAATTTTTCGCTATCGGTTACCTCCAATTTCGTTCCCGATGCTACTTGTGCAAGATTATCGGCCTCGTCATTATAAGCGCGAGCAACGTGTTGGACCCTAACATCATCAAACTCTCGTAATAACTGCAAGGCGATTGAGTTGAAAGGCAGCAACTCCCAACTCTTACACCTAAACTCACCACTTAGTTGGCTAATCACTAAGTTTGAATCACCGATGATATGGATTGCTGATATATCCATTTCGGCCATGATTTCAAGGTCGATGATCAGTGCTTCGTATTCAGCCTGGTTACTAGAGCATTCAAACTCTAACTTGAATGAGAAGACGGTCTTTCTCTTTCTCGGCGATATAACAATTATCCCCGCCCCAGCTCCTTCAGCATTTCTGGATCCGTCAAATATTAACGTCCATGGGGTCAACGAAATTGTTGATAAGAGAGTGGAATCAATGGCTTCATTTAACTCAGGGCCGACATCCAAACAAGGATGATCGGCCAAAAAGTCAGCAAGGGCTTGACCTTTTACCGATCTCTGTGGGACGTACTGAAATGTGAACTCCATCATTGCCAGAGTCCACTTTCCAACGCGCCCACGCATTATCGGTCTTGATAGCATATATTTAATGACATCTGTTTGACAGATCAAGTAAACCAAAACAGGGAGCATATATACTCTTAATTTTTGCGAAGCAAAGTACAAAGCTAAACACAATTTTTCTATCGGCGTATATCTACGCTCGACATTAGTAAGTACTCTACTAAGATAGTAAACCGCCTGTTCCTTTCCCCACTCATTATCTTGTGCAAGCATACATGCTATCGATTCGTCTGAGGCCGATAAGTACAGTTTTAACGGCCTCTGCCTCCTCGGAGGCATGATAACTGGTGGTTCTGATAAATACCGCTTGATGCCCTCAAAGGCCTGCTGATGTTGGTCCTCCCACCTGAATTCTTCCTCGGCCTTGAGTTTGAGTAACGGGGACCACACATGTGTCCGTCCAGCGCAGTTCGAGATGAATCTTCGTAAAAAGTTAATTTGCCCGAGGAGCCTCTGCAGCTCCTTTTTGTTACGTGGGGCCTCCGCCGATTGGATAGATCGGACTTTGTTTTTGTCGATCTCGATCCCTCTCTGGTGAACTAGAAACCCGAGGAAGTTTCCGGCCGAGACCCCAAAGGCGCACTTAATGGGGTTCATCTTCAACCCGTGGATTCTCATTCTTTCGAAAGATCGCCTCAAATCGGCCAAATGCTTCGCCTGCATGGCCGATTTTACAACAACGTCATCGATGTATACTTCCATAATTTTTCCTATCATATCATGAAAGATTGCGTTCATAGCTCGCTGATACGTTGCTCCAGCGTTCTTCAACCCAAACGGCATTACTACCCATTCAAATGTCCCAATAGCTCCTGGACATCTGAAAGCCGTTTTTGGGACATTCTCTTCAGCTATATATATCTTATTATAGCCCGAGTGCCCATCCATGAAGGATAAAATTTTGTGTTTGGCCGCGGCGTCGATGAGTTGGACAGCTATCGGCATCGGGTATTCATCCTTTGGCGTTGCCATGTTTAGATTTCTAAAATCTATACACACCCTTATTTTGCCGTTTTTCTTGACCACAGGTACGATATTTGAGATCCAATCGACGTACCTGGTTGTCCTTATGAAACCAGCCTCCAGCAGCCGCTCGATTTCCTCCTTGACTTTTAAAATCACCTCAGGGGACATTCTCCTGGGTAATTGTTTGAACGGCCTACAACCCTCCTTAATTGGTAATCGGTGTTCCACCAGACCCCTTGCTAGGCCCGGCATCTGATGGTAGTCCCAAGCGAAACAATCCTTGAATTCTTTTAGCAAGGATATCAATGATGCCTGGAAATCGGGCTCTAGTAATTGGTTTACAAAGGTGGGCTGGTATTCCCCGCTTGCCCCCAGATTAACCTCAAGGAGAGGATCTTGTACCTCGGCCTTCAAATCGTCGAGTTTTGCCGGGGCTGAGGCCAATTCATCGAGGTTGATGTAATCTTCCAGAATTTCTTGATTCTCAAGTATATCGGCAATGTCTGCCGATGATATTTGAGCTTGCTTATCTGCCAGAAAAGCTTGAACTCTGGCTACACTGGCCTGCACGGCCAGTGCTTTTCTACGCCTCGCTGATGATGGGCTCTGGTCCATCGGGTATGTCAAGTTCTTTGTCATCTTCGATCGGCGTAATCACTATCGATGGCCGTTCGAGTTGCTTGTACACCTGAATCAGTTGATTCTTCTGATCCTTCACCATAGTGGCCGATCTCGGCCTTCCATTCTTGTCTGTTCTGATAAATTTGACGGGGCCGATATCGTCCTCGTATAAGACGGCCTCCGAACAATGGACTCTAGCTACGAAAGGCTTGTGATCAGCCCAAACTACTTCCACCTCGTCACTATTCCAAAAAATCAAAAATTGGTGCAAGGTCGATGGAATACACCAACTGGTATGAATCCAATCCCTGCCAAGCAAGGCATTGTATGAAGCTCCTGAGTCTACCACGAAGAAGGCTGTCATCGTGGTTTTCTTTCCTACCGTGAGCTCTACTGGGAGGATTCCTTTGGTTTTCGCTGGTGTCCCCGTGAACCCACAAACTGTGAGCTCAGTTGGGATTAATTCCTTCTCATCTTGTTGCAACTTCAACAACATGATCGATGGCAGAATGTTTACCGCTGCTCCATTATCGATTAGCACCCTTGAGTACGTTACTCCATCGATGGCCGCGTTAATATACAACGGCTTCAAATGTTGTGACATCCCTACCGCTGGTTTTTCGAACACTACCTTTGCAGGTTTCTTCCCTTGTTCATCTTCGGTCTTCGGTCTGATCACCGAGACCCTTGGTTTCTCTGTTTTTACTTCTTGGTTGATGATCACGGGAGTCGACGAGACCTTGCCATGTGTATCATCTTCCATTTTTTTCTCCTGGTCCGGTTTCGCGCCGAAAGACATCGGTAAAGTGTAGACCATATTCACCGTCAAGTCTTTCGGAATGCTTCCAAACTGGATAAACTTTTCCAATGAATCGTCGTAGTCTGAACCGATATCGGCCATTTCTAAGTCCGATTCGTTCATTTCTGGAATTGGTGTTTCAATCTTCAGAGGCTTTATGTCTTGGTCTTCTGGCTCCACTTTTTCCTTCCCTTTTTGGCTTACTATTGCTCTTGGTACCATGTCCTTTGGTTGCTCCGCTCGCCTTTTTTCCATCCGGTACTGATGTATCCTGTATTGATGTAGGAACTATCTCATCGTCAAATCCTAAGTCACCAAGGTGAGTGTTCGTATCCTGTATTTAACTCAACTCTATATGTGAGTGTTTATTACATTTTCTCAAACTCTATATTAACTCAATATATAATGAGTAAATTTTACTATAATATGTAAAGTATCAAAATTACTAAAGTTATTTTCGGAACATTTTTCTTGGTTCCTGGAAGGGTTTTAGCATTCAAAACTTATTGTGCCAATTTATTTCAATGTCAGGTATCTTCTGAAATGCCATCATTTAAATTGTTCATTTATTTAAAGTGTCAATTACTACCACAACAAATTATAAAGTATAGCCTATGTATGCGATGAAATGAGCCCAAGTGGCTGGTCCTGTGGACCCATGAACCCGACTAGCAGGGTTGTACTTTGATCACTGTGCCATGTAATGAAAGGAACGTGTGTGTGAGTGGGTGGTTGGTAATTTGACATTTATGTAAAGATGCTGTTTTCCATGCAAATAGAACCTGTCATTATATTTTTATTTTATTGCATGAAATTTTAATGTTATTATCTTATCTATTCTAAAAAGGCAAACCTTTTAAGTGATTATTCCAAGGTTATGTTCATTCACTGAGCCTTCAGCTCACACTCTCCACATATTTTTAAAACCCTTTTCAGGTGACGAAGTGACGATGATAGGCTATTACAGAACCCTTAGAAGAACAGAACATTTCGATAGAAGATAAAGATTATCTTCTTGATGCAAATGAGGAGTAGCTGATTGTTAGATATGTAGAACATTTAGAACAGTTATGCCTCCAAATGTAATAATATTCTCAAGATTTATGTAGACTTCAATATATAAACATAATTAAGCTATGATGGCTTCCGCTAGAGCTCTGTTTAATTACAAAGAGGCCTAGAGGCCGGTCTCGAGCCCAGAATTTTGAAGTCGAATTTTGGGGTCGTGACAGTTGGTACTCTTGGAGTCGGCGCATCCCAATATTATACACTAGCTTCTTGAATGTTGAAGTTGATAATGCCTTGGTGAATAAATCTGCAAAATTGTCAATGGAGCGTATCTGCTGAACATTGATTTCACCTTCCTCTTGGAGCTCATGTGTATGGAAGAATTTTCGTGAGATGTGTTTAGTTCTATCACTTTTAATAAATCCCCCTCTGATTTGTGCCACACATGCAACATTATCTTCATAGAGTGTTGTCGGGATATCTTTGATAGACGATAAGTCACATGATTTTCGAATATGTTGGATCATAGATCTCAACCAAACACATTCACGACTGGCCTCATGCAGTGTAATGATTTCAAAATGATTTGAAGAAGTGGCTGTCAATGTTTGCTTCACAGATCGCCATGATATGGCAGTATTGCCACAAGTAAATACATAGCCTGTTTGAGATCGAGCCTTGTGTGGATCAGAGAGATAACCAGCATCGGCATATCCAACTAATGGTGATTTGGATCCTTTTGAATAAAATAATCCCAAATCAATTGTACCACGAAGATAGCAAAAAATGTGCTTGATACCATTCCAATGTCTTCGAGTTGGTGCTGAGCTAAATCTTGCAAGCAGATTGATAGAAAAAGCGATATCTGGTCGGGTACAATTTGCCAAATACATAAGAGCACCAATAACGCTCAGATATGGTACTTCAAGACCAAGTAACTCTTCATTATCATCACGAGGACGATAGGGATCCTTCTTTACATCAAGTGACCGGACTACCATAGGAGTACTCAATGGATGAGAATTGTCCATATAGAAACGTTTCAAAATTTTCTCCGTATATGAGGATTGATGTAAGAGAATTCCTTCGGGGAAATGCTTGAGTTGTAATCCAAGACAAAATTTTGTCTTTCCAAGATCTTTCATCTCAAATTCCCTTTTCAGATAATCAGCTGTTCTTGTGAGCTCATCGGAAGTGCCAACAAGATTAAGATCATCAACATATACTGCAATGATTGCAAAACCGGATTCTGATCTCTTGATGAAGACTCATGGACATATAGCATTATTTATATATCCTTCTTTCAATAAATATTCGCTCAAGCGATTATACCACATGCGTCCGGATTGCTTTAATCCGTATAGAGATTTTTGCAATTTAATGGAGTACATATCTCGTGGTTTTGACTTACATGATTCAGGCATGTTGAATCCTTCGGGGATCCTCATATGTATATCATTATCTAGTGATCCATACAAATATGTTGTAACCACGTCCAGTAAGCGCATATCAAGTCCTTCAGACATTGATAGGCTTATCAAAAATCGAAATGTAATTGCATCCATTACCGGGGAATATGTTTCATCGTAATCGATGCCAGGTCTCTGTGAGAAACCTTGTGCTACAAGTCAGGCCTTGTATCGCACAATCTCATTTTGCTCATTACGTTTCCGTACAAATACCCATTTGTACCCAACGGGACTTACATCTTCAGGTGTAGGGACTATAGGCCCAAACACTTCCCGTTTTTCTAATGAGTTTAACTCAGTTTGTATGGCCTCTTCCCACTTTGGCCAATCAATTCTATGTCGACATTCTTCCACATTTTGTGGTTCAGGATCCTCATCACTTTGGGTGATGTCTAGTGCTACTGTAAAGGCAAATATGTGATCAATGACCGTGCCATTACGATCCCACATATTTCCAGTGGACATATAGTTTATCGAGATCTCTTTATTCTCAAATACTTGTGCCTCTTCATGGGCTACTTGTTCCTCTCCAGGGGAACCCTGTTGACCAACGTTGGATTTATCAAGTATTTCTATAGCGCTTTTTGAGATCTCTGTATGAGTTTCCACTTTGTTAATATGTCCTTTTATTTTTCTCTTCCGAGGAACCTTATCCTTTGCACCACTAGGTCTACCACGTTTCAATCGTGCCGTAGACTCATCTACCGCTGCACTACCAGATTGTCCTCTTGGGACTTCAATTCTTGCTGGAGTGTTTACAGCCGGTATATGTGATTTTATCACTTTCTTTGCATCAGTGAATGCATCAGGCAATTGATTTGCAACCTTTTGCAAATGAATGATCCTTTGAACTTCAAGTTCACATTGATTGGTGCGAGGATCAAGATGAGACATTGCCAATGTATTCCAAGAAATTTCATGCTGAGCTTCAGGTTTCAGCTTTTCTCCCCCTAATGGTGGGAATACGGTCTCATCAAAATGACAGTCTGCAAACCGTGCAGTAAAAAGATCACCAGTTAGGGGTTCAAGATATCTTATTATAGATGGTGAATCAAAACCAACGTAAACTCCAAGGCGTCTCTGAGGACCCATTTTTGTGCGTTGTGGGGGTGCAATAGGAACTTGCACAGCACAACCAAAAACTCGTAGATGGGAAACATTAGGTGGTTGTCCAAATACAAGTTGTAAAGGGGAGTATTCATGATAAGAAGTTGGTCTAATCTGAATTAATGATGCAGCATGTAATATGGCATGACCCCAAGCAGATGCAGGCAGCTTTGTTCTCAAAAGTAAGGGTCTAGCAACCAACTTGAGACGTTTTATAAACGACTCAGCTAAACCATTCTGTGTATGCACGTGAGCAACGGGATGTTCAACATGAATTCCTATTGACATGCAATAGTCATCAAATGCCTTGAATGTGAATTCCCCAGCATTATCAAGACGTATAGTTTTGATAGGAAAATCAAAAAATTGTGCTCGTAATCGAATTATCTGAGCCAGAAGTCTCGCAAATGCAGTGTTGCAAGATGAGAGTAGACACACGTGTGACCATCTAGTAGATGCATCAATAAGAACCATGAAGTAATAAAATGGCCCAGATGGTGGGTGAATTGGTCCACATATATCTCCTTGAACACGTTCTAGAAATGTAGGGGATTTCACAGTGATCTTTGAAGGAGATGGTCTGATAATTAATTTACCTTGTGAACAAGCAGTACATGGATTGTCACTTGGCAGAAGAATCTTCTGATTTTTTAAAGGATGTCCATGTGAGCCTTCAATGATTCTTCGCATCATTATTGTTCCAGGGTGACCAAGTCGGTCATGCCAAAGTCCAAAAGTTTTTGGATCTGATTTTTTCTGGTCTACCACAGCATTTGATTCAATTGCTCTAATCGTCGTTTGATATAACCCAGAAGCTTGAGCAGGGAGTTTCTCCAAGACCTGTTTCTTATTTGAAACAAAAGAGGTAATACAAAGATATTCTACACTATTCTCAGTAATGGTCTCAATGTGATATCTGTTATAAAATGTGTCCATTATGTATCACTACATTAATGGATGTCTATAAAGCCTATCACTACATTAATGTATGTCTACAAAGCCTATCACTACATTAATGTATGTCTACAAAGCCTATCACTACATTAATGTATGTCTACAAAGCCTATCACTACATTAATGAATGTCTATAAATTGAGCATCAGCTCAATGAAGAAATATACGCAGAAGACTTAGAGATCCAGAGAAGAGAAAAAGAGAAAGTGAGGAAAATATTAGTGTGTTGTAATACGCTGATAGTTCAAGTGCCTGAGATATACTATTTTCTCAGGTAATAATACAACTCCCTCCGCAGTGGACGTAGGCAAATTGCCGAACCACCTGAAATATTTGAGTCCCTTTTGTTTGTGTGCTTGCTTTATTATTAATTTTATTACTTGTTTTATAACACATATGAAGTATTAATTTTTCAGTTTCTGATAATTCTTATATTTTGGTATATTTACAGAATGACCCCTAAACTTTTAAAAAGGGTATTTTTGGTCATTCTGGGATTTTGTAAACTCATTATAAATCATTTATATATTCTATAATGATATTATGATAATATATACTGTTTTATAAATTTGTTAATTATAAAACCATAGAATAATAAATCTTACTACTTATCAATTGATTTAAATAAAGGTTTGATTATTTTATCATAGCTATTATATTTCTTAAACTATGGGAAAAAATACAAAAAATGTTCTTATGGCATTTTATGACCATTAAAAATAGTCCCACACTTAAATTATGGTATTTGGATATGAAAATGGAATTACGGTCCTGTTATGACTATTTTAAAAATAGTGTTAGTAAATAAGTTAGGCCTTGTCAGATTTTAAATTATATAAATAAAAACCCTTATATTTCGGTATTATTCTGTATCATTAGGATATAACAAATAGATATTACAATTAGAAATGTTGGGGTACTAAGTACGAATAACTACTAATTTATTTATATCCTTTGGGTAATAAAATTGGTAAAAGAAAAGTAATACGCTATTAATATTATGATTTTATAAAGAATAGTTTAACGAATAAATTCTCACCCTTATGGAGATTATATATGTGCTTTACGACTCAATAGTAACTATTTAAAAAATAGTATTTTAACTTCCAAAATTTGTAGGAAATAATATATAACTCAGAAAAATATCCGTCAATTCCTATAGTCTTAAAATAATGTCTAGTATCATATTTAAAAGTTTGAAAACAATCCGACATTGTCTAAAATACAGCTTATTTGTAGGACCTACGTCTGTGTAGGAAACTCTATTCTGAAGTAAGAACTGCAACGGACTCCAAATTGAGTCTAGTTAGTGATGTTGAACTCAGTGTAGTGTAAAGAACATTATAGTGAAGTAGTTTTAGCATATTTACAGAAATACCCTAGAGAAGCCTTAATTACAGTTTTACACTATTTACAATTAGATATTAAGTGTTTAGTTCCTTTACCTGTATTGATGTAGGAACTATCTCATCGTCAAATCCTAAGTCACCAAGGTGAGTGTTCGTATCCTGTATTTAACTCAACTCTATATGTGAGTGTTTATTACATTTTCTCAAACTCTATATTAACTCAATATATAATGAGTAAATTTTACTATAATATGTAAAGTATCAAAATTACTAAAGTTATTTTCGGAACATTTTTCTTGGTTCCTGGAAGGGTTTTAGCATTCAAAACTTATTATTCTCAATTGTGCCAATTTATTTCAATGTCACGTATCTTCTGAAATGCCATCATTTAAATTGTTCATTTATTTAAAGTGTCAATTACTACCACAACAAATTATAAAGTATAGCCTATGTATGCGATGAAATGAGCCCAAGTGGCTGGTCCTGTGGACCCATGAACCCGACTAGCAGGGTTGTACTTTGATCACTGTGCCATGTAATGAAAGGAACGTGTGTGTGAGTGGGTGGTTGGTAATTTGACATTCATGTAAAGATGTTATTTCCATGCAAATTATATAGATCATTTCATTATATTTCTAATTTATCGTATGAAATTTCTACCATTATTATCTTATCTCTTCCAGAAAGCAAACCTTTTAAATGATTATTTCCAAGGTTATGTTCATTCACTGAGCCTTTAGCTCACACTCTCCAAATATTTTTAAAACCCTTTTCAGGTGACGAAGTGATGATGATAGGCTATTACAGAACCCTTAGAAGAACAGAACATTTCGATAGAAGATAAAGATTATCTTCTTGATGCAAATGAGGAGTAGATAATTGTTAGATATGTAGAACATTAGAAGAGTTATGCCTTCAATGTAATAGAAATTTTCAAGATTTATGTAGACTTCAATATATAAACAGAATTAAGCTATGTTTGCTTCCGCTAGAGCTCTATTTAATTATGAAGAGGCCTAGAGGCCGGTCTCGAGCCCAGAATTTTGAAGTCGAATTTTGGGGTCGTGACATGAAGAAGAAGAAGTTTGTAAGAGGATTGCAAGACAAGGAGGGGCTCAATCAGTTTACTGT
Source organism: Hydrangea macrophylla (assembly GCA_033977485.1). NCBI lineage: Eukaryota > Viridiplantae > Streptophyta > Magnoliopsida > Cornales > Hydrangeaceae > Hydrangea > Hydrangea macrophylla. The sequence goes on from CM066999.1 coordinate 77,514,689, forward strand.
TTGGCGAAATCAAACGGCGATGAGTTGGTGAAGGCGCGACATAGAGAGAGAGAGAGAGAGAGAGAGAGAGAGAGAGAGAGAGAGAGAGAGAGAGAGAGAGAGAGAGAGAGAGTTTGGGCGGGAGTTAGAGTTTCGAGAGATAGACAGAAGTGAGTGCTTAGAAGAAGGTGGGGGTACTTTCGTCCAATAAGAATTTGAGGACCTATTGATACATATTTCTTTAAGTTGTCCTTAAACTAACATAATTAGTATAAACTGTCCTAACATGTAATTGACCAAAAAGGGAAAATTAGATGAGATATTTTTTTTACTAGATTTCTACTTACAAGTGATGACCTCTATTTTAGAATTTGCATTCACAATACAAAACTTTGTCCACTTCAAAAATTTCATATTCTTATATTTTCTTGTAAAATAATCCATTACCTCTTTCTTTTATTCCACCTAAACCAAGTGTTTGACTTCTTTAGTTGTGAGTTGTGACAAATTTTAGAAGCATACGACACGAAATACATTTTGAAAGCAAGGCTTTTTTCTTTTTTCTTTTTTTTTTTTTTATTATAATGGGCTAGAAATCAAGGCTTAATTGGTGGTGAAATTTGACTTATTTTTTCTTTGTATTTGACAACTAATTAATAAATAAGAGCATATAAAAGTAAGAAAAAGAATAAATTTTGCTTGTTAGTGATTGGAAGAGCCTTGACATAATGTTAATAATGACAAAGCTAATTCTGAAAATTTGATCTTTATATTTGTGCATGTATAGATGTTTTATAAATATTTATACCCATCTCTTATCGTGGGATCTTCTATAATACATCCTTGTGGTTTTGGTTGTATCTTTTGACATGTAGTAACTGCGAAAATTACATTGATTTTAAAATCAATGTAGTTTTCTAAGTTACAACATATTGGGATCTAGCTAGCTATTTGTTACATTTTGTGACCAAATTAGTACATTTTGATACCAAATTGAGATGTATGATGCAACTAAAACTACTAGGATGTATCATAGAATTTTCCATATATATATATATATGTATTATATGTACATCTTTACCCACATCTTATATGGTTACAGTTTATTACTTTCGTACATATTTGTAAGTACATTTTTTTTTTATCGAAAACAAGGAAATTTATTGCGTATAAGTGGAATCAAACATTACAAATTGTTCAACTTGAGGAGGGTATTTCTCAAGCCAGACACTCAAACATTTGAAAAAACTCATGAGCAACCACATTACCCTCATGTTTAACATGCCCTAGGAGAGGTGTCCTACACCACCCACGGAGTCGATGTCCCAATCGGCTTTGGGTGAATCGCCGGTCCATGCCTTAGCTGCCTTAGTGGCTGACTGCCAGCTGGCCTTTTCCACCTCTCAGCCGCCCGAGCGGCAGCAGTGGCCTCCCTCGCCCTTAATGCTTTGAAATCTCGCCTTAGGCCCATTTCTGCAAAAGGGAAAGAGGTAGGCTATAAGTGATCGGGAAAGCAATACAAATAGTAATCGAGGGAGAAGTAAAGATGACTCGAGACTGAAAAGCCCACTAGGAATGATTGGAGGGAAGATAGGTGCCTCAAACTGCTGGTCAGGCTCGTAGGTGACTTTTCGCTCACTCGTACGGGTTAGCAAGTTGCTGACGTTCATAGGCTCCTCAACTAAAGCTCGGATCCTATCCTAGAACTCGTCCGGGATGCTCGGTGGATCAGTTGACCCCACTGCAAAACAAACCAGACGGTTAGTTCATAGCAATAGCAAAGCAAGAGGAAAAGACGGACTATACGGGCACTTACTCCTTAGCTTCTCCGCCCAAGCGGTCCTCAGTTGTATTCTCGGGGCATCTTCACAAAGCCCGGGGGTGGATACTTGGAAAAATTTCTTCTTCCACTCCCTTTTGTTGCTCGGGCATTTGTCTGTGATCTTCCGCCCTTGTCGGGCTCCCAAAGAAAAGAACCCGGCCTCCCTGTGCACCGGGAACGGTCGGTGGGTCCAGAAAAACTCTTAAACGATGAGTTCATACCCAAGGACTTGAGGCCATAGAGAGATGGCCCCCATCAAGAACCTCCATCTGTTCGGGGTGAGCTGCCCGGGAGAGATCCTAAGGTAGATCAAAACATCCCGGGCGACCAGATGAAGGGGAAGATGAAGCCTAGCCACGAAGGCATCCTCGTAAAGGGTTACAAAACCCGGCCGGTATATATGAGCCCCTCCGTTGGGTACATTCAAGGAGCAGTAGCCAGGGATGTCATACTTGTCCCTAATCCGGCTCAGGTCGGCACCGATCAGGCTATTGGAGATTCACTCACAAGAAAACACTACGTATGGACTGCTAGGGATTGGTTGTTCGTCTCCCGACCCTCGTGACATAGAGGCTGATAGGAGGCCCTGGCTGGCCTCATCGTCGGATACCCGGATGGGGATCCTTCCCTCGCTATGATGGTCAGATGGGGTCAACGAAGGGGGGTTTAGGCTCGTGTCTGGGGTCCCCGACCGAGATTGCTCATCTTCCGACCGGGAACACGAGTTGAAGTCATCATGGCACATCTCTAAGGTCTCCGCTACAGGATGTGAGAGCAACTGGAAACCTAAGTAGGGGTCTTGAACCCCGAATCTAAGATACAGGGATGAGAGGGTCAATAGCCTATACGGTAGGACATACAAGACCTTAGCCGTCAGGTAACACTCAGATAGACTGGGTCTACAATACCCCAACTAGTTCGACTGCTTTACCAGGGAAAGGTTACCACCCAATCTAAGAAAGAAGCTGAACCTAAAAAAGAAAAAGTCCCACTCCCTCACGAGTCCTAGCGGGTTCCTATTCTCCAGCCTCGCTCGGGAACAGAGAGAAGAAAAGAAAGGGAAATACAATGAATGACAAGGCTGGAGGAACGAAGACTTATAGGAAAAAGAGTGCAAAGTAGAGCTCGGGAAGCTTGACTCGGTGCTTTCTCTCTTAAATCGCTCGGTAGTCTCTTTCTCTGGACAGCAGGAACATCAAAAATGCACAAGTGTCCCTTAAATAAGCAGTATGGACGGTCCAGATAATCTCAGATCCAACGGTCCAGCACAACTCCTGCCTAAATGCCTGCCATCTGTCGCCTCGGGCAGTCCAAGTGGTGCCTCAAAAGGCGTGCGCATTAAATACATGACATGATGGCTCGATTACGATGCAACTATTCGGTTACATTTGCACCGACTTCGTTGAATCCTGACCGGACCAGTCATTCTTTAATACATGGCAAGTACCGACCCTAAGTCACGAGGTCGACCGATCGATCCAAGCACCGGGTGACCGCGGTGACCAACCCGGACCCAAACAGTTTCCCGAGCTGCTTCCCAGATGGTTTTCTGAGCTATGCGAATTTCCAACACTCATCTGATGAAGCATCATATTAGCTTCAGAAATGGGGGTGCTACTGATATGCATAAAAATATCCAATGAGAGTATCTCCGCCACCTCAGCAAGAAATGCCAAGTCACCCGATAGCTGCGACTCATTGCGTGACCATCCCGAGGATGGTACCCAAAATCGCCCGATGTATCCCGACCACGATTGATGGATCGAAAATACGACGTGGGCCCCTCTCGTGTCCGTGGCTGGCTATCCACGTCGCATAGCATGACTTAGAAGGTTCCAGACAGTTTCCTACCTCAACTAAAAGACTAATAGAAAGAGAAAGGTGTTTCCTAATCCGATTAGGAAACTCCCATAATTTGTGCTGATCAATTGTAATTAGATCATACTGCCTAATTAGGCTACTTACCTTGTACAAGTGGTCTCTTGTATCTATAAAAGAGACCACTCGGCCTCTTTAGAGAGGCATTCTTATTCTACAGAATAGCAACATTGCATTGCACACACACACACTTTGCCCGGTCGGTCTCTGGTAGCTCCAAGCTCTTGTTGGTTTACCAAAGACCCCCGACGGCTTTCATATCATAGTGCAAGTGCTCCGACACACAACGTGAACATATGTCTCTTAATTAACAGGGCCGAACCACATACAAGCTCACTTGTCTATTTCTTCTTACTCTTTTACCCAAAATTTGACATCATCAAAATATATTAAAAATATATATTATTATATAAAGTCATGTCATATTATATTATATTATTATATATGCCACGTGTGATGTCTTCAAATAAGGAAGTGTTCAAGGGAAGTCGCGTGGAAGTTTATTTGGAAGTTACTTGAAGGATACTTGACTTTACAAGGTAAGATCAAAGTTGATTACTTAAAGATCAATGGTGGTGATGAAGCTGATAGTTATTTTGGAAGGGGTTTCTCTTGAAAGAAACACGTGTGAAAATGTAATTCAAATTCAAATGGGTAGTTATTATTAGTTGTAGACTTCATCTATAAATAGATGTGATGTACTCCTTGTAAATGATCCTCGACCAAATAAATACATAAATACATTAATTATCTTCTTCTTTCAGCCACCATGGCCATTTCTCTTACTTTCCATTAGTCTTTAGTTCTTTAATTGGTTACAATCTAAGCCATTTCTTTTACTGCATGTCCATTAATTTCCTTGCTTGTTTCATTTAAATAAGTTCTTGGCATTACTTTTCCTACTTTTCCTTTACTGTCCACGTCTCTAGTTGGCCTTAATAACTACATTACTTTTCCTTAGTTTCTTTTTAAACATTTCCAACTTCTAGTTTGATGTTCAGTTTATATGTCATTACTTTACTTGACCATCTTCTTTTCTTATTTTTACACAGACAAGAAGTCTTCTTAATTAAGGCAATAGAACGTACATCACATTTGCTCGCGATATTTTGAGCCATTTATGTTTTTGACTAAACAACCACAACTTCCAAAAAAAAAAACCTACTTCCCACTTCCAAGGACCAAAAAAAAAAAAAGAAATTATTTCTAGGCTTCATTTTGGTTTGCAGATTCCAGATTGAACAAAAAGAAAAAGGAAAAAAAAAAAACAAATTAACTAACTTCCAAATAAATAAATTAGACCTAAACAAAAAACAAACCCCAAAAATAAAGGAAGATAGAAAAAATAAATCCACTTCCCCCAAAAAAACAAATAAAAAATAATCTCTTTAGATCATCAAACCTTCCAAATGTTTTGCCGTGAAACACAACACCACTAAAAAATAAGAGTAAGTTTTTGGGCACAAATAAATCTCACAAACACAATTCATAAACACTATAATATATCTATCTCTCTTCTGTAGACCCCATAGTATCAATAGACCCCACCAAAAAGAGATCGTTTGTGTATTTGTTTCTATAAGATTTGTTTGTGTCCAAAAACTTACTCCAAAAACAAACCCACTTCCCCACTTCCAAATCCAAAAACAAAGGAGTTTAGGCCAAAAAAAAAATTGCTTAACAAAGCAAACCCACTTCCGCACTTCCGAAAAAATAAAGGTTTTTTGGGCCCCATTTGGTTTGCGGTTTTTCAAATTTAGAGGTATAAAAATACACATCCAAATAAATATATGAATAATAAACAAAAAAGCCAACCAAATCTGGGAAAAAAAAAAAAAAAAAGTCCCACTGCCATAAAAAAGGAATAAACAATATCTACTCTCTTTAAACCATTAAAACCTTCCAAATGTTTGCATGGGTAGAAATTAGTACTCCCTCCGTCTCACATTTTGAATTCTATATTCTATTTTGAGATATCTCAAAATTAGTATCTATTTTTCTAAATTAGTATACAAGTTTAACTTATTTTCCAAAACTATCATTTCTTGAAATCTACACTAAGACAAACTAAAAAAATTGTTGTAAATCATTAGGGACAATTGTGAAAAGTAAGTGTAGATTCTTTTTGTCCTCTTAATAAATTAAGTTCCCAAGATGAACTTAAAACATGGAACGGAGGGAGTATATGATACAACCAAATTGCTTACGTGTATCCATAAAATAAATAAAAAAATAAAAACGTTTAAATTTGTAAACCACAACGCAATTATGATGGAAAAGGCAACGAATCCATGAGTAGCTGCCTACATGTAGGGACTAGTGATTCGGACGGGCATTGAAATTTTTTTCATCACAATAATGGTCTTGCAATAATTGTCTTGCAATAATTCACAATTTCTTTTTAGAATAATTAGGTTTCAATCAACTTTTTTGCACACAATTTAAAAGTCAATTCATTATTTTTTAAAAATTAAAAAATATCAACAATAATTAAAAAAAATTAAAAGTCATTAAAAATTTAAGAAAAAAAATCAACTTTTTTAATAGTTATTTTGTTTTTTAGTCGATTTTTTGTTTTCATCGTTCTGAACTTACACCAAAACGTTTGAAAACTTGCTATGAAGAGTTGCACCCGACATTTAAACGAGTTGCTCTCTGTGTTTAGAAGAGTAGCCCCCAACATTTTGAAGAGTTGCCCTCACCCGTATAAAGAGTTGCTCCAAACATCATGTAAAAGTTGACAACTTTTTTATTTGAGTAATGCTAGGCATACTTTGAAATCCACACGGAACTTGACATCCTATGTTTTAAATACATGTACCTTGTGCTGTGTGAATTTTTCACATTTTTCTGTGCAACACTTATACATCACAGGGTACATGTATTTAAAGCTGGGTGTTAAATTCAATGTGGATTTCAAAATATGACTAGCATTACTCTTTTTATATTACAAAAAAATTTAAGATATTTTGAATTTCAAAAAAATAGTAAAGTGACTTTTAATTTTGACGCATAAAAATAATTGAAATGCAATTATCCTTTTCGTATTTGCCTTGTTGATTTTTTTTAATGGGAAGAAGACACAATGGGGGAATCTGCTTTATAGAAAAGTAAAGTAAATAGAGAACCATGCAATCAAACCGCAGACGCTGTTTTGCATTTGGAAATACAGAGGATGTATAGCTTCATTCTCTAACCATCAATCAATTTTAGCCAAAAAAGAAAAGAGAAAATCGTAAGAATGGCAGAGAGTGCTGTTGCATTTTTTCTGAGCAAACTTGACGAGCTCTTAACAAATGAATCAAGATTGATTTTCGGAGTGAGAGGTGAGATCGTTTCTCTAAAGAACGAACTCAAATGGATTCGATCCTCACTCAGCGATGCGGACAAAAAAAGCAGAGAAAATGAAAGGGTGAAAACTTGGGTAGACCAGTTGAGGGAAGTGCTTTGGGTCGCAGAAAACACCATCGATGATTTCTTTATTCAAACACACAACGAAAGACTTCATAGCCGCCGCAAATTCACAATCAGAAGAATTGTCCGGTCTGTTATTCATTCCAAAAGCCTCCATTCTTTCGGCAAACAAATTACAGAGATCAAGAAAAGTTTAGAAGAAATATCAGCAAACAAATCAAAGTATGGAGTCAGTGACATTAATCAAGAAGGTGGTGATGAAGATGAAGCCTCCTCGAGTTCTTCTTACCACCCTTGGAGGGAACGTGTGATAAACTTCATGGAGGAAACAGATGTGGTAGGCTTTGAAGAGGATGTAAGTTCAATAGTAGACAAATTGATGTCAAGTGAAAGCCGCCGAGTTGTTATTTCTATTGTGGGAATGGGAGGCCTAGGCAAGACCACTCTTGCAAAGAAAGTTTACAACAAAGTCAAGGAAAATTTCAAATGCCATGCTTGGATCTCTCTATCACAAGAATACAATATAAGAGCTTTGATTTTAAACTTAAATCATACTCTTATGTTTCTTTTAAGAGATGAGATGGCTATGATAGACAAGATAGACACTGAATACCTTAAAATAAAGCTCGGTGAACATCTAAAGATGAGGCAATACCTGATTGTGGTGGACGATATATGGAGAAGGAAAGGATGGGATGATCTTCTACCCATCTTGCCTAATGGGATGAATGGAAGCAGAGTGATGTTAACTACTCGAATAAAAGAAGTAGCCCTTCACGCAGATGCTATAAGTGTTCCTCACGAGCTCAAATTTCTACCAGAGAAGGAGTGTTGGGAGCTCTTCTGCAAGAAGGCATTTCCAAGCAACGCCGGTAAAGTAAGTTGCCCTCCAGAGCTAGAGAGATGGGGGAAGAAGATTGTGGCGAAATGTGGTGGTTTGCCCCTTGCCATCGTTGTTATGGGAGGCTTGTTGTCGCGCAAGGAAATGCGACCAAGTGAATGGGGAAAAGTGTACAAGAGTATGAATTGGCAACTGCAAGAAGGCCAAGAAAACATTTTTGGAATCCTGGGCTTAAGCTATAATGATTTGCCTTATTACTTGAAGGACTGTTTTCTCTATTGTGGGCTTTTCCGGGAGGATTTTGAAATCCAGATTAAGAAATTGATATGGTTGTGGATTGCCGAAGGCTTTATTGAACCAAGGGGAGATGAAACCCTGGAGGACATAGCTGAGGATTACTTGGGGGAGCTGATTCAGAGAAGCATGATCCAAGTAGCGAAAAAGAGTAGCAATGGAGGTGTCAAAACATGTCGCATCCATGATCTTCTCAGAGAACTAGCCATCTCTATAGCCAAGGAAAGTAAGTTCTTTGAAATTTTAGTGCATGATCATGAGTCCTTATTCTCTGTTCGACGTTTGGTTGTCTATCATTACAACCTTACTAAGAGTCTCCCTTTTAGCCATCTGCGAACTGTTATAAATTTCGTGGAAGGGGGATTGTTTCAAAAAAGCCACTTTAAGAATGTGTTGTGTAATGCAAACTATCTTAGAGTTCTAGATCTAGAGGGGTTAAGTCTGTATTATTTACCACATCAGATTGGAAAACTTGTTCATTTGAGATATCTTGGACTAAAGAGAACATACTTGAAAGAACTCCCAAGCTCCATTGGCAACCTCTTTAATCTCCATACACTTGACATCAGAGAAACAGGATGCGAAACCTTACCCAAGAACCTCTCGAATCTCCGAGCCTTGAGACATTTATGCATGAGAAAATTTTTTGTCGTAGCTTCTGGATTTAAGAATCTACAAAATTTGAGAAGTCTCGAGACACTCACCGGCATAGCTGCTGGTAAATGGATTTCATCTTCTCTAGAGATGCTTACCAACCTTCGACACTTGGCAATTGGTAAGATTTTAAGTGTGCATGTTGATGATGGGCTTGCCAACTCCTTATCAAAGCTAGACTACTTGCATTCCTTGACTTTACAAGGTGAAACAATCCCGATGCTGAAATTGGGAGCACATCACAGTCTTTACAAGATGACTTTGATTGGAAGTTTAGAAAGTCTTCCGACATTGAGGGATTTACCGTTAAATCTCACCAAGTTGTGCTTACTGTACTCCAATCTTAAGGAAGATCCTTTTCCTATTCTAATGGAATTGCCAAAGCTCAAAATTCTGAGACTATTTAGTGACTCATATTTGGGAGATACTATGCATTCCATGGAAGGCGGGTTTCTTGAGCTTAAAGAGTTGTTAATTGGATTACATGAACTCAAGCACTGGGTAGTTGATACTGGAGCATTTCCAACTCTAAGATCTTTGACCTTTTATGAGTGCGAAAGTCTAAGGAAGGTTCCTGAAACAATGGCAACCATGACAAGCCTCCAAGTACTGAATTTACTCTCCATGCCAAGTGAATTTATTGATTCCCTACAAGAAAATCATGATAGTGGTAACTATGAGAAAATAAAAAATATACAATCAGTCATTATAAGAAATTATTAATTCGTAGATTAAATAAGCAGTCATAGTGATTCTGGTAAGAGAGAGTCTTCTATTCTTTTTCTTCTTATTTGTTATTTGTTTTTTTTTTTCCCGAAGTGTATGTATATGTTGAATGTCTTTTGTGGATGGAGTACCCACTTTTATGACTTTTTATGTGCTTGTTGTACTGCGTAACAAAAGATTATGCTATTTAATGATATTAAGTTTCAGTACTCTTTCTAGCCCAAGCTTAACCAAGGGAGTGTTTAGGGAGGCAAAGAACCGAATTTTTGGGTTTCTGACTGAACATTTGTTCAACAGCTTGGGTGTTTGGTGAATATGCACTTCTTGCATTCATGAGCAGCCTAATATTTCTCATAGTTCTTTGTCAAATCAAGATAGTCTTGCGGCCAGGGTTGAACACACGTTAGTCCTTACCGCGGCAGTTGTTGGGAATTTAACATGCGGAACTAAATTTCCCCAAATAAACACACACACATGAACAGTAATTAAACATGCACACCAAAGAAAAGACACACAGATTTCTACGTGGTTCGGCCAAACACCTGCCTACGTCCACACCCGAGAAATTCATTCTTTCACTATTGAGTAAAATATGGTACAAGCTTACATGGATTAAATCTCATAACCCAAATACAAAACCCTTGTACTCTCCCCACTCAATACGCCAAAGAACCTGGCACAATTAATCAATGTAACATAGAGAAATCACAGAGATAAAGAAATGCCCATCCCTACCTCACATCCCTATCATTGTGAACAATCCTCACAGAAAAACCCCAGTGATAAATATCTCTCTCACCCTAGACCATGCACCCCCATGAGGGGAGACCCCCAACTTGGTACACCAAGGGCTCTCCTAAATTCCTATACAACATCCATATATATAGAATTTGAAACTCATTACTTATTGGACAAGTAATACAACTCTATCATAAAGGAAACCAAATCACAATAGGAATCTAGCCAAATCACAATCCCTAAATTAATGGGATTATCCCACATGTGATATAACCCCAACAATCACCCCCTCTATCACTTGTGGGGAAACTGTCCAATCAATTTATCACACATGATCAGCACTCCCTCAACCGGAGCACCTACAAAGCTGACGACTTTGTTCCCGTTTTCCATTGACCGTCTTCCGTACCAGCGTGCACACCCCGAATCAATATGGTCTCAACACCTCCGATTCGTCAAACCGCGGCCAATACATGTGCAGCTGCGTCGAGTTGATTATACTCATTAACTCCACCAGAGAAGAGTCTCGACCTCTCTTTCTCCCAAAGCAGGATTTCCCCTCACCGTCGTCTGAACCGTGAACAGACCATCCACGTACTCACTTATATAAGAATTTTTCATCGAGGACTTGGGAGTACAACTCTACCAACCAAACGACACAAACCATACACACTTCTCTCAACTGCCGTGTGTGATTTCAGTAACAATATTAGATTCCTCCGCAACTTTGGGATCAATATCACACCACCCAAATAGCGAACATGCTCCAAAAATATTTGATCAACGTTCCTACGTGCAGTATCCTAACAATTACCTCTGTCGGCTAATTGCGCCTGTGTCTGCCCCCGTCTTCTTGGAACCCATCAAATTATTTTCTCCAGAAGCACATACTTACCATACCTGGAATCTAACAACCCAAGAGAAATGCCCGTATGAGTGGAATGTGAGAACCTCTCCACCACACGCAACATGGTACAATCACAGTAACATCAAAATTATTTTTCGGCCCTAGATCCCAACCTGCTACAATATATATAGAATCTATCACCAAGAAAAATAATCTCAATTCATGTAGAATATCGCAAATCTGCACCCACCGGTGAATTCGCAGTGCCTGAAAACCTTAGGAACCATCTCCGACCCGAATTCCAAGTAACATAGCTATTCACACTAACCACTTGAATTCTAACCAATCAAAACTTTAATTTGGTACACCTTACCACACCATATCACATCCCATGCCAAGTAACCCTTAACTTTAATTACACCAACATGACAGGGATGAGCCAAGTCATATGGCCACTGCCGCCGAGATTTCGTGTGCCGCAATGATGACATCGGACGTGTCTCACACACAGTCGCGCTACTTCCACCGATTTGCCAATTCTTTTTTTTTCTTCTTCTTCATTCTGTGTTATCTTTTAACCACCGTGATGCTAATCTCCACTGCACTGTGCGCCTCTGTCACCATGATCTGACAACCATAGCTCTGATACCACTTGTTGGGAATTTAACATGCAGAACCAAATTCCCCCAAATAAACACACTCACATGAACAGTAATTAAACATGCACACCAAAGAAAAGACACACAGATTTCTACGTGGTTCGGTCAAACACCTGCCTACGTCCCACACCCGAAAAATATGGTACAAGCTTACATGGATTAAATCTCATAACCCAAATACAAAACCCTTGTACTCTCCCCACTCAATACCCCAAAGAACCTGACACAATTAATCACTGTAACATAGAGAAATCACAGAGATAAAGAAATACCCATCCCTACCTCACATCTCTATCATTGTGAACAATCCTCATAGAAAAACCCCAGTGATTAATATCTCTCTCACCCTAGACCATGCACCCCATGAGGGGAGACCCCCAACTTGGTACACCAAGGGCTCTCCTAAATTCCTATACAACATCCATATATATAGAATTTGAAACTCATTACTTATTGGACAAGTAATACAACTCTATCATAAAGGAAACCAAATCACAATGGGAATCTAGCCAAATCCCAATCCCTAAATTAATGGGATTATCCCACATGTGATATAACCCCAACAGTTGCCCCCCTAACTTCTTGAAAATTTATAATAAGTCATAGTTTGGCCCCCACGTGGTGCTTTTCTTTTTTTTAAAGTCCAATTTCATGTTAATTTATTTGGTAACTAGTTTATGAGTTTTGCAAAAATTGAACTTAGGGCTTTTTTGGTAGGAGCTTTTAAAAGCTCTAGAATGGAGCTTTTAAAAGCTCAAGGGAGCTTTTAAAAGCTCAAGGTTGCTTTTTGGTTTCATGATGTCTTTTTGAAGAGTAGTGTGTCATTTGTATAAAATTATCAAAGAAATTAATAATAAATTTGATAAACTCCTTTTAAAAAGTCACATGAACGCCCAACTAAGCCTAAGCCTACCAAAAAGTACATAAGGTCTTGCCCCCTTTGCTGACATTGTTTTTTTATTTTTCCTTCCACAATTGCCTCCTGACATTGAAATCTTTAAAATTTTTTATTAGGTCCAGTACACTACTCAGTCTACTCTAGGTCTAGTACACCATGTTCCTCTCTCTCTCTCTCTCTCTAATCACGTGGATTTGCACACATTCACTCCTCGAGAGTGTTAGACGTTGCTCCTATAAAAAAAAAGGTTAGACACTGCTCCCATACAATACAAATTTTTTGTATAAAAAATTGTGGAAGAGATTAGTTTGTCCATAAGTAATTATGTTTTATCTTTCAACCAATTATATATGAAATCCACGAAATCACCACACAAAATTGTAATATTTTTATCAAAAAAAAAATCTATAAAAATAAATAAATAAATCAAGTTGGGGGCACTGTCCTCGAACCTCCATGTAAGCTTCCCCCCCCCCCCCCCTCCGAACTAAAACTTTGGATCCGCCCATGCTTGCGGCCCATATATGACTATCATAAAACCAGATAGAAAGTGAGAATAAATCTTGACCAGATCCTTTTTTAAACGTTCGCTAACAGGCCAAAAAAACCCGAGGTCCTCAAGTGATTTGCTCACTCATGGTGTTGTGTTGGTGTTGCTGTTTTTTTTTTTTTTTTTTGGGGGGGGGGGGGGGGGGGGGGGGGGGGAGGGGGGGAAGGGAGAGTGGGGTGGGTTTGGAAGCTTGCCTTGTTAGCTATGATTCCCAAAATTTGGACTTATTTGAAATTCAAGTTTGTTTCTTAAATGTTTTGCTGATTGTATCACATGTAGTGGAATGTGATAAAATAAATCACTGTCACTGTATGTGGTACAACTGTTAAAATATTTAAAAAATAAATTTAAGATTCAAATTTGGGAAACATACCACTATTCTTTACAATGTTCCCAATAATCTCTCACTTGCTAACAAATTTGGCCCAGAATTCTAATAGGAATGCCCAGTGCTTGCTTCTGGAGTGTTCTTGAGTTTTTTAAAAAAAACCATTCCTTTGTAAATCCAATGAACTAATAATACACTTTGAAATTTAGGTTAGCAAATAATTTAAGGGTAATACTTGGGACACAATACACAACTTATGGGACACAACCTAATTAATGTGTCTATCTATCTCCTGTATCACTATGGGATCCTGGCATCACATGAGAGAGATAGACACGTTAATTGGGTTGTGTCCCAAAGGTTGTGTGTTTGGGTGTGTCCCAATCCTTACTCATAATTTAATGTAGAGACTATTATTAGTAAACTGTTAAACTTACACTTTAGTATTATTTTTTAGGTACATACGGTGTTGCTCCATAATTTCATTGCTTCACATACTGTCCACATACTCCCCCGTCCCTAAATAACTGTCCACATTTTCTCTTTTAGATGTCCCAAAATAAATATCCATTTTAAAAGTCAACTACAAAATTTACATAAACTTCCTATAATATACCTTTACAATAAAAACAAGTAACATTTATATGTGGTCCTAAACAAAAAAAGAAAAAACAAATAGAAAGAGAAAAAGAAAGAAAGAAAAGAAATGAGTCGGCAAGTCAAACACCGATCACTTCCAAGGATAAAATAGGAAAGTAGTTATGTAATGGACCAAAAAATGACTATAATGCATCTTTCTTAACAGTGTGCAAACAGTGGACACTTATTTAGGATGTGGGGAGTAATTAGCAACTTTTGGGCCATATGCAGAGAAAGCTCAATACATTTTGGTGCCAAAGGCGAAGAGCTAAAATAGTGCATTTACGATATTCAATAGATTAATAATACTTTAACTCATTAGGCCATTTTGTTCTTGTTTTGGCTGATATGTCCTTTTATAACTAAAACACTTTAAATTCCTTAATAAAAACATATTCGTTTTGTAAAATTGGTACCTTAGTTGCATAGATCTCAAAAAAAAAAAATACATGAGATTAAAAAAAAAGGAGTTAAAAAGTCCAAAAAAATGATAAAATTATCTATTTATAGACATGTAAAATCTCAAAATGAGGTTGCAAATTACTTATTTTTGTAAAGTTTCCAAGTCTAATGCATAGATCTCGAAAAAAAATATGAAATAAAAAAAATAATAAATCACCAAAAAATCCCAAGAATTGATAAAGTTATTGTCGTTAACACAATTAGATAATATTACTTGTTGCGGAGATAAAATCTCAAAATCACCCTACAACTTATCTTTTTTGTAAACTTTAATAATAATAATGGAAACAAGGAAAAGAAAAAGGAAAACAATCAAGCACATAGAAACACATATTTTTATATGGTTTGGCCAATTATGCCTACGTCCACACCCAGTAAGGGCTCTCACAAGTGATCTCTCTTATGACATTTCGCTGAAAATCCAAAGAAAATCCGGAATATAAGCCTATACAGTTTCCAAATCAAAACAGGAAAAAAAACTAAATCTGCGCTCCTAGCTCGAGTGAGCCTTTGCTCGGGTAATGTCGCGAGCGAGCGACAATCCATTGTACTCTCTAGATTATCGCATCTACCTCGCAGGACGGACAGCGTAAACACAGTATTCGTCCGGGCGGTCACCCAAGTGAACCTGCCATTTTTCGACTTCTTTCTTCATTGATTGAAAACCCCTTGGAAACACTTTTTTCGATGGAATTAGGCTCCACAATTCCAATAGTAATTAACTAGATACTGACCTAATAAACTATAATACTCGGTACTTTGGGATGTACATTACTAAAGTGAGATTCAGTATGTTTTCCTAAATTGTTTTTGCAAAGTTGTTCTCGCAAAGTTGTTCTCAATCGACTAACCTTATGCTCTTTCCAATCGATATCGATTGAACCCATTTCAATCGATTGAACTCCTGCCGACAAGAAGTCAATCAATTGAACTTTCTCAATCGACTGATACTCCACTAATTGTTCTCAATCGATTGGACCGATGTCAATCGATTGAACGGGCCAGAACTTGATCTCCAAGTTTGCGTAGGGAGCTGCCACCTGCCCTCTCTATTCTCTCTATATATGTATGTCTCGTGTGTGTGTTTTTTGGACAGAAAGAAATAGAGAGAGAGATATTTCATATATATATACTCACATAAACATATATATATATATACCCACATATACCACATATATATATACACACACTCCAGGAAAGAAGATAGAAGAAATTGAAGAAGGAGGAGAAGAATAAAAATAGAAGATAAATGAATGAGAAAAAACGGACAGAGAAGAAGAAGAGGAAAGAGAGAAACTCCATAGAAGAAGGAAAAAGTTCAAGCTGACCCAAACACACCCCTCTTCACTTTGGTGTAACCCCTAGAAACCTTACTTGTATTTTACTATGTGCTGTAATACTTGAATCATATTTTCTATATTGAATCTATGGATTTTGATTTCATTGTTGTAATCAGTTTAACATTCCTAGTCTTTTATAGAAATAGAGATTGATTATGTGCTTTATTTTTGCCAAGTGGCTGAAACACGCTGCCCACTCCTACTGCACTATCATCACCACTATTGCACCACTTTTGAATACTGGAAAGCCACCTGCACACTCTTTCCACCTCTCCAAGCTCCATCATGAGCATCCCATGCATTAGTCATATCACCTTGCACACCATCATCACCTTACACATCATCACCTTCTTAAATCTTCATCATCACCACCTCTGCACACACACAGATTATATACATAAAGGTATACATTATACACACACATGTATAGATAGAGAAAAAATATGAGCCAAGAGAGAGAGAGAGAGAGAGAGAGAAAGAGAGAGAGAGTAGCCTCTTATTTTCTATAGAAACCCACACCACATTCCCACTGCCTCTTTATTGCAACTTTGAGACTTAGAGAGAAGAAGAGAAAGTTCTAGAGAAAGAGAGAAGACTAGAAGGAAGGAAAGCCATTGAGCCTTAAGTCTATGCTTCAAAACTCACACACATACTAGGTGAGTACAATACCCCTTGGTTACTTTCAAACTATAGTTTAAGATCATGGAGGAAGACATGCAAAACCTCAAGCCAGAACCAGTTTCGAAAACTCAAATTTTGAACAATTTCCAACGAATAAGATGACATAAGATCAATCTTCACAAGATCGATCCTTCAGAGTACCGATCTTGATAAGATTGATTCTTGGTTCCATTATAAGTAAATGTTGTTTTACTGCTGTTCTAACCTGTACAATGTGTTGTCCTTACTTGTACATGTTCCTGCATGCTGTTATGATGTTCTGCACATTAAAAATGTCGATATACATGTGCTTAGGGACTCGTATTATGTGTTTTAGGTGTTGTACATTGATGTATGCTACATGATATATCACTTGGGGACTTGGGACTTGCGTTATCATAAACTTCATACTTAAACAAGTATCTTTCATGAAGACACCTTCGAACAATTAAGTTGGGAAGATGATTAAAAATCAAGTCTTGGAAAAATAGAGGCAAGATTGATCTTGCTGAGATCGATTCGCATAAAATCGATCCTTGAGGATCGACCTCTTATACAGTTTCATCAAAAATGGTGTTTTTTTAAGCTGTTCCAAGTCCATTCATGCTGCTGTAATTATATTTTCAGTATTTTCAAATACTATAATGATTGCTTCCAGTATGTATAATATGGTAGTTCAGTTATGTGATGTTCTCAAAACTTATTTAAGTTGTATAGTTGATAGACAGACCTTCCATGTAAGAGACGACGATACGGATAGTGCTAACTGAGGTTCATGTTAAACGTAAGAGTCATGTTGCATTTCATTTGTGTTAGGCTAGTCATACAGACCTTGAAGCTAAGAGTTGCACATATGATGCTATCGAGGCCATGAGGGGCATCAATAGTAAGTATGTGTCTATGGATGGTTATAGGGCTAACTGGGTGCGCTTATGCTTGAGATAACCACGTAGTGGGCTTGAATCCTTAAAGAGCATGATTACCATTTCAGGCCATGTAGCGGAGGACACTGGTAATGGATAAAGGGGATACTTCAGTATCTAACAACCATGTAGTGGGTTTACGATATCCATGTGCTATGAGTTGTAAAGGATAAAGGGTGGTCACTAATGGCCATGTAGTGGGCTTACAATATCCACATGCCATGATCTTTTGGGCAGTGAAACGATGGTGTGTTTTATGTATAAGGCCATATGGTGGGCTTGGTGTTGAAAGAACCAATGTTGGTTTCTAGTATGTCAGTACTAGTAGTAGTTGGATTTGTGATCCGAGGCATTGTGTTGTGTTATGAGTCGCTTTAAGTATAGCGTTGTATTCAGGATGATTACTGACTTCGAAGTGAGACGTGTGATACGAATTTTTGAACATGACTTGCAGAGCTAATTAATATCTACTTAAGGTTGAACCGTGTTTCCTCATATGCTATTAGACTATGTTTTGTCAAGTACACAATGTGGTTTGTATTTTACTTGTCTTCATAGCTAACAGTGTACCCGCCTGGGCATTCCATGCTCAGACTACCAATTCCAAGAGAGCCCAGAAGTCGGCTACCAAGAGGATGAGCAATACAGAGAAGAGTGGTACCCCTTCGCTAGCTGAGGCATGACTAGATGCTCGTTTAGGGGACCTTATCGAGAGGCTCCTCAAAATTATGTTTAGTTTTATTCAGCTTATCCTAGATGCTATGTTTGACCACCTGTTTGATCTTTAGTTATTATGTTGTATATTTTGGATTATCGGGGTTCCATCCCCAGACTTTTGTAATGATGTAAAGTTGTATTTCCATAACTTAGTTGTTTTGTAAGACCTTATGTATCCCTTTTTATTACAATACTTATCCTTAAGTTATGATCCTGGAGTGTTTACATTACTCTGATTCTAGTATTACTATTGTTATATTGTGTGGTTTGGACAACCTGGCTACTCACAAACTATTACAACTCATCGGGTCTAAGAGAAGAAAGTCCTTTATCCCTATCTTGCTACGCCTGGGTATAACAAGGGTAGTTCAGTGGTATTAGAGCATAGGTTTAATTTGCCAATTTTCCTACATGTTTAAGTTAGTAAACCTTATGTTTATCCCTCTTAGTCGTTCCTAACATTAAGATAGTTTTCTTTTGTGCAGGTTGACGATGAAGCCCTATGTTGTACCAGATAGCTTTGGAGGATACCTTGTTCCCCCGATCAGGTGTCGTCAGCAGACTATGCCTTTTATAGCCAGGAGGTACAAATAAGAGCTCACGCCATTCTAGAGCAGGACATGTGGCTCTCGATTTATGTCCAGGGTAGATTTGATGAGTGGGAGATTCTTTGTAGAGCTGCACACCGAGCGGGTACATGGTCACATTTTTATGTTGAGTCCCTTCATCGTACGGAGATTAATGGTTATTTCTACCCTATGTATGAGTGGGTAGTGTATGCACCCTACCAGATAGAGAGCCTGTGGATTTGGATTTTATGCATCCCAGATGCCACTGCCACCTATTGGATTTGTTGTACATTGGGACCCACAACTTAGAGTCAGGTGGATTGATGATGTTGGTCAGGCTCATTCCGAGGTGATGGATGCGGATGAGACACCCAAGGCAGAGTTTGATGTCGAGGCTTTCGAGGCCGATAGTGTTTAGATCTAGCTTCTATTGTTGTATTAGAATGGACTAGTAGTCCCATTTTCGATTGTTGCGCTTAACAATTTTTAGGGCTATTTGGACCTTCTGTTAGAAGCCCGCCTCTTATCTCTGTGTACTTGGTACTATGTTTATATAATAATACGAGAGCGGCTTTTCTTTTCTATGAGTTTCATAACATGACTACCTATCACCTGTTTAATGCATTTTCATATATATGATATCCCTTACTATATCTTGAGTAGATTTCCTAAACCACATAGAATTTCTTTGGATTACCTTCCTTCAGCATCCTGGTGGCTAATGCTACCCGTAACGCACGGAACTGGAATGGTGCTCCCAACCCGATTCCTAGAGGGATGGATCCCATGGGAATATTCGGAGCTTTTCTTTAAAGATTAAAGGCAACCCAGAGATAAGTTACTTGCAAATTCAGGGAACTCCGCCCTGAATACTTCAATGGTATGGGTAAGGCCTAGCAAGTAGAGCAGTGGATCCGAGGCATGGATCGTATGCTTGAATCCCTTAAGTGATCGGAGATGGATAATCAAAAGTTTGTTACTTTCTAGCTTTCTTTCACAGCGGCAGATTACTGGGAGTCTGAGAGAGCCTTGGTAGGAGATGAAGTAACTAGACGCATGACTTAGGTTGTGTTTTGTGAAAGATTTTTAAAGAAGTACTTTTCAAAATCAAAGAAACGATGAAGGGAGAAGAAGTTCAACGGATTGGTTCAAGGTAACCTTAGTGTTCCGGATTATCTGATCCAATTTGATAGACTTTCCTACTTTGCTTATCACCTGATTGACACTCTTAAGAAGAAGAACCGGAAGTTCTATGATGGGTTGAACTAGGCAATTCGAAGGTTGGCAGTAGGACATCTCATCCTTCCCTTCGACAAATCTCATCCTTCCCTTCGACGAGTTTGTAGAGTTAGTTATGGATTTAGAAGAGGAGAACCGTTCAAATGTCAGGACTTCAGAGAGTCAACCCCCGATTAGATCACAGGGATAAAGACCACCCCCTCATGGTTGAGAGTAGAAAAGGGCATGGAATGGGGAGAAGAAGCAACAATAGAACTTCTCTCGCAATGAACCTATGATTCCATCTACCCAAGGACAGCCAGGGACAGGACCAAAAGATGGAGGATGCTACAACTATGGAGCTCCTGGACATATCAGTAGGGATTGTCGAGCCCTATGTAGGACTGACTAGAAGGAGGTTGTTTGCTACAACTATGGCAAGATGGGCCATGTAAGTAAAGATTGTCGATCGCCACCAGGAGGGTATTATAAGCTAGTGGGCCATATCAGTAGGGATGAGCCATATTGAATGTTATTTTACCTGAGGAAGTTGGTTTCGATGAGGATGAACAATAGAATATGGAAGGTACGTTGGCTCTATTCAATAGCAGAGTTAATGTTTTATTTGATATGGGTGCTTCTATTTCTTTCATCGCTATTAGCGTAGTATAATTGTTGGGTTTAGTACCTAAGGCACAAGAAAAGGCTCTAAGTGTTGTGTCACCTTCAATGGCAGAGTTAAGGTTATATTTGATACAGGTGCTTCTATTTCTTTCATCTCTATTAGAGTAGTAAAACTATTGGGTTTAGTACCTAAGGCACTAGAAAAGGCTCTAAGTGTTGTGTAGCCTTTAGGAGTAACTGTGAGGCAGAGCAAAATGTGCAAGGATTGCCCTTTTAACTCTTAAGAATCAGAACTTATCCGCCGATTTGGTTGTGTTATCGATGAAGGAGTTTGATATCATTTTAGGATTTTATTGACTCACCAAGTATCATGCCAAATTGGATTGTGTGAGCCTATTGTGATACATTTCTTACAAGTCGACTAGCCATTGTTGGGAGCATTAGTACGAAACTTACTCCCTCACAAATTTTGATCGTTTATGATTTCGAAGTCGTATTTCAGGACATATCCGGATTACGACCCAAGAACGAGATTGACTTATGCATTGATCTATTACCAGGAACGACCCCTATATCTAAGGCACCTTATCAGATGGCTCCAATAGAGATGGTTGAGTTAAAGAATCAGGTATAAGAACCCGAGGACCTTGGATTTATTAGGCCAAGCACATCATCGTGGGAAGCACCAGTGCTCTTTGTTAATAAGAAGGACGGATCGATGAGGCTTTGCATAGACTACCGCGAGTTGAATAAAGTAACTATCAAAAACAAGTACCCGCTGCCTCGAATAGACGATCTCTTTATTTAGTTGTAGGGTGCAACTACTTTCTTAAAGCTTGACTTAAGATCAGAATATCATTAATTGTTGGTTCGAGAAGAGGATGTACCAAAGACAGCCTTTAGGACGAGGTATGGACACTATGAGTTCTTTGTCATATCTTTTGGACTAACGAATGCCCCTGTGGTATTCATGGACTTGATAAATTGATTATTCGGGCCATATTTGTACCAATTTGTTATCATGTTCATCGACAACATCTTGATCTACTTGAAGACAGAAGAAGATCACCGGAAGCATTTGGAGGTTGCTTTACAGACTCTCAGAGATAACCACTTGTATGCAAAATTCAGCAAATGCGACTTTTGGCTAAAGGAAGTCAAGTTCTTGGGTCATGCAGTTTCACAAAATGGTATAGTCGTAGACTCGTCAAAGACAAATATCGTTTTTGCTTGGAATACACCGACCATAGCCTCAAAAGTTAGGAGCTTCTTGGATTAGCAAGATACTATAGGAGATTCGTGGAAGGGTTCTCACGGATTCTATCTCCACTGACACATTAACCAAGAGGGATTCAAAGTTTGATTAGAATGAAAAACATGAGCGTGCTTTCTCGGAGTTGAAGGACAAACTCACCTCAGCACCGGTACTTACGATCCCGAAGAACGGAAAGAAGTACACCATCTTTAGTGACGCATTATATCAAGGATTAGGTTGCATGGTTATGCAAGATAGTAAGGTGATCGCTTATGGGTCAAGACAATTGAAGCTGCAAGAGAGGAATTACCCAACATACGATTTGGAGTTAGCAGCCATCATGTTTGCACTCAAGATTTTGAGGCATTACCTCATTGGAGAGAAGTTTGACCTGTTTTTCGACCACAAGAGTTTGAAGTATATGTTCTCTCAAAAGGAACTAAACATGAGGCAAAGAAGGTGGATGGAATTGTTAAAGAACTATGATTTCACATTGCAGGTATCACCCTGGTAAGGCAAATATAGTCGCCGATGCATTAAGCCAGAAGCCCCGTGAATTGATCGGCTCTCTTATGATTAGGGTTATTGCTAGTCATAACTTGTTTTTAATTCCGCTTCATTGCTAGAGACTAGCAATACTCTAGTTGGGGGTCGTGATGAGGGTTGATATTTATTTCCTCAGTATACTATTGTGTTTAGTGCCTTCATATACAGATTTTGAAGTTGGATTTGAAAACAGGATGAAAATGGATAAAAGAAACAAAGAGGATATGTCAAAGTGCAAAGAAATTCCCAATCGATTGCCAAGGAGTGGCAATCGGTTGCCATATCTCATAAGCCAATCAATTTCCATCTATAAGCAATCGATTGGACTTAATACCAATCGATTGCCTTCAGTGCCAATCAATTGGTTAGAACTACTCAGTCAAACCACTTAATAGAGCACAATCTCAGCATATCCCTGATTGATGCAATGACCAGCCATTACGGGATGTACCTGGACACCCTCTGCTCGCATTTAGAGTAGTATATATAGGTGTGAGTTGTTGGAGAAAGGGGTTGGTTCTTTTAACATTGGGTTTTGTAGGTTTTTAGAGTTCGTTTTAATTTACACAAACAAGCTTTGGATTTTGTAGTTTTATAGTATAATAGCATTCAAGTTCTTCTTTTACTTTCTTCTCCATTTTGCAATAGCTAGTTGAATTTTGTTAGTTCCTCATTTGAATCTCTATTTTTATTTTTATTTTCATGATCAATCCCATATTTAGATTCAATCGATCTGTCATCATGTTTCACTGTAATTATTTTTGTGTCTAATATCATGCTAGAGTAGACTAGTTGTTGGAAACAATTTGATGAAACACTGTTTCCCAGCCACTGCCATGAAACAGACTAAAATAATGGCAATCGATTGGATACAGAACCAAGTCGATTTCCATAGATTCAAAGTCAATCGATTAGTATCTTATGCCAATCGATTGGGAGACCTTTTATGCTAATCAATTGATGTCCATGGCACTCGATTGGTAAGATGATGTCTTGGGCAGAACCCTTTTAGCATTATAGTAACTTATGTTTCAGGAACTTAACCCAAATTGATCTTCCTAAGTTCAAATTGCAAACAGCTTCTAAAAAATGAGCCTTAAGGCTACTTAATTCAATGAGCATCAGTGATGAGCATCCTGGATATTTTATATTCGATTTGCTCATCATAGTTCATGGCTTTAAATAGTTAATATTTCAGTTCTTAAAGTAAGTAAGGTTATTTAACCATTATTCATGTAGTATGTTGATTCGCAGCTTAGTTTTGAAGGTCTGTGTAGCAAATCTATCCTCGATCGAAGATCAGGTTGGAAAGCTTAGTTTCGATTTTCAGATTTGGCGTGTTTGGCTGGTAAGAAAATTTTATTCTATGGCCAATTGTTGCAAAATTTCAACTCAAAGGCAATCAATCTGATCTGTAAAAGGTTTATTATATCTTTTCCCATCATATGTAGATTTCATATTTATGTTTGATAATGAAGAATCAAGATGTACTAGGATCTCTTGGCTTTTGATCGAATCAATGAAAAACAGAGCCTCGAAGTGAGTCTTCTTTGTCGAACTCTCTTATTTTGGCTGATTGAATCAATAATAGATCCATATTGATTATTGATTATTGTGATAGATCTATACTGATTAATGATTGCGGATTACTGATAAACTCAATTCTCTTGTTGAGCTTATCAAAAGTGTTCTTTGTAGTATTGAACATTTCAGTCTAACATCTTCGTACTTCCTAAGGGTATTCTGAGACAGGTGGAGAATATTTTAAGATCTTTTTTTCTGTATTGGAATTGATTCCTGTAAAGGTGCTAGGGTGGCCTAGGACACTATATATATATATATATATGGAGACCCACAAAGGAAGGGGGCTTGGGTATCAGAGATATGGTTGAATGGAATATAAGGGTGTGTTTGATAACCCAATTAAGTGCTGAAAATGAAAAGTTTCAGCACTTATTTCTTTTCAGAATGTTTGATAACATACCACTTAATTCAAAAAGCTACCAAAAATCCACTGAAAACTTTAAGTGAAAATTTTCTACCGAAAATAATCATTGAATGCAGTCTATTGCATTTCTTGAAACACTATTCTCAATACTGTAAATTCAATCACTTCAAAATTTTCAGTACTTAAAATTCAACACTTAATTTTCGGTACTTAATTTTCAGTTTTGATACGGCGTCGTTTAGCCCCTCTATCGCATCTTGACACGTGGAAATGAAGGTGTAAGTCGATTGCATAGAATAACCACTTAAGTTGAACAGGTCTATATATCCATTGGACCAAGAGGACATGATTGCCTTCGTTCCAGGAATGTAGGAGCAGGTAGCCTATAATTCGAAGAAGTGGGACATGTGGCAAAACCTACAGTGGCCCAACCCAACGGTACATTAGCAGAGTAGTGGAAGACTGCTCCTAAAAGGCCGTAGTTTGTTACAAATATTTCCTATATGTTCCTGGGCAAGTGATCAAATAAGGTACACAGTCTTTCCTTAACTAAATTAATATTATCTACTCTCTTTCTCCCTGTGACTAACTTAGTCATCAGAGGAGGCTCAGGGAATCCAACCCACCTCGAGTCTTTCCCTTTCCTTGTGTACAGGATTTGGTTTATAGGAACCATCATCTATTGTCTCTATCTCTGACCATCACCAGCTTACTAGAAACCGACCACATCAATTGGCACCGTCTGTGGGAAACGTCATTAGTTCCCTATTTTTTTTCGTATAACTCAGGCACGATGGTGGTTGCCACAAGATTTACTACATCCAGACCTTCTTGCCAGGATGACTAGGATCCTCTACTAGGAAACTTGAATCATATTGCTCTAGAAACATCCACCGGGGTAGACCCAATACACCAGCCCGCTCAACCAGCTGCAATAGAACAAATGATGCAGCAAATCAAGAGCCTGACAGATACAGTGCAGGCTTTGGTTCAACAGCAATAAGCAGCTGGTGGGCAGTCAGCTCAATCCTCTTAAGAATCATAGGGAAGATGACCACCTCGCCAGGACGGCTCATAGCTCAACAACCAGACGCACCGATGAACTCCGTAATAAAGAAGGGGAACAGGTTGATGAATCTAGAGAACACCATAAAGATCCTGAGGCCAAGTTGATGAACTGCCCTAAGGGTAACTCAAAGGACCAGCCAAAGTCAGGTCAAGTGGAAGAAGACATACCTGAGGCATTACAACTTAATGCTGAACAAGAGTTGCAGGAGCTTTTGCGGCAAGGAGTTCCCCCATTCGTCAAGTCAATCACAGAATAACCCCCCTCCCCCCTAAAAGGGTTTGCCTTACCAAAATTAGCCATGTACGATGGGAAGAGAGGATTTGAGATGGCCGAAATATTTAAAAGGGGATTCTCATAAAAGAGACAGGTCACGGTATTGTGACTTCCATAAAGATCATGGCCACACTACAAACAAATGCAAGATCCTCAAGCGGGAAATTGAGGAACTCATCAAATGAGGAAAGCTTCGTCATTACATTGCTGGCTGTGACGATAGGCCTGGAAGGCGAGAAAAAAGGCGGGATGGCTGAGATACCAGAAGAGATAGGAATCAGGATCAGGCTCCTCAGCCATAGCATGATCAGCCCAACATTATACATGCTGTTCATGGAAGGTCAAAAAACTCAGGAGAGTCTAACAGGGCCAGAAAGAGGCTTGCTCGAGAAGCCTGATATCCCCCTATGCGATTTTTAGTTTCGAAAAGGAGCCTAAGGTAGAATCGCGCATTACTGTCACTAACCAGGACCTGGTCGGGGCCCATCTCCCCCATAAGGAGGCTCTGGTCGTTTCCTTGAGAATATCCAATTTTGATACCAGAAGGATTCTTATTTCCTATCTACTCTGAAGAAAATGGATTTTGACATGAGAATAATAGAACCGACCAAATCTAATTTGACCGGTTTCAGTGGAGAAGTTAAGGTACCTGAGGGCCGCGTGATGTTGCCAATCACCATAGGGAAAGATTCTAACTATATCACCACCCTGGACGAATTCCACGTGGTGAACTCCTTTTCCCCTAATAACTTAATTATGAGAAGGCAATGGCTCTATGACTTGGGGATAATACCTTCATCCTTCCATCAGTGCATGAAGCTGATCATCCGAGAAGCCGTTGTAACCATCACTTTCAATGCTATCAACCAAATTTTTTTATGGCATGCTTACCATATATCTTGATTTCCTCTTTTGTCATCTTCAGTTCCCTAACAAAGATCTGCAATATGTGATAGAAATACTAAGTGAAATTTCACTTTTGTTGTTTATATTAAGTGAATTTTCACTTAGTACACACAAACACAAGTGAAAATCATTGGAAGCAATTCTAAAGAATTTAGGGTAAGAAGCATGTTGATTAGCATATAATGTTCCAGAATTTGAACAAAATTTTATGCACAATGTCTTGGTTATAGAACTTTTTTTTAAGAGATGGAATAATTTATTGATTAAAATATTTACAAAAGAAGTGACATAGCCTCAACCATGGCCAACTATATAGCCAAAACCCCATGCTAGAACAATACATGTGTAATGACCTACCCCCTATACAATTCAGTAATCACCTTATGGACAAAAAACAAACTAGAACAACACACCCTTCCTAAAAGGCATTTTCACCAAAACTCACAAAACTCAAAGTCAATTATATAATTCATAGAACAATCACAAATGCAGCTCAACATTACTTACAAAATAGATATGATGACCATATAACCCAAAACCATAGAATTTCAATAGCAAGAATAAGATTCCTCAACCTAACTTCATATTCTTTAGAGCAAAAGATTTTGATCAAATGAAGAATCTTGCTCTCCTAAACCAAAACAAAAGCCAAAGATTGAAATTCAAACATGCTTCTAAGCATATACAAAACTGGAGAAGAAAACCACAACCAATAGTCCAAAAAATCCAAGATATCTAGAAAAGCAGACGCCCTTGTTCAAGAGTGTTTGATCACCTGGATGTCCATAATAGTGATACTTTTGCACTCCAAATTTAGAAAGCAATAAACATCATGATCAAAGAAAACCAATAAGGCAATTCAATGTATTCAAACATAGTTTTATGAAGGTTACATAGTGCCGAACAGAGCAGTATGCTAACAAAAACTTATGAACAAAATTAGTGCTTTTTGAACCAAATCAGTGTATTATTTTTGTCAGTTTTTGAACAAAAATAGTATTTCCTGAATCTAAATTAAGCAAAATTTAGGATTTACTCACAAAACTAAGTGAAATTAAGATTCACTTACTCTTAATCTCCATGGTTGAGTTCTTCAAAGAAACTAGGGCTGCTATATTGAATCTAGGGCTTCAAACTAGTTTGGTTTTGTTGAAAATTGTTGTTAGATTGTGAGATTTTAGCAATTTCAAAATGGATTTCTAGGGTTTCATTTTGAATTATTGAGGCGACTCTGAATGTTACGCCCTGGAGTAGCAGAAATTAGCAGGAAATAAAATTTTCCTTTCTGGATCCGTAAGCCATAACTAGTTACACTAACTGATTGTCCACCAACACGTAAGCCATGACTAGTTACACTAATTGATTATCCACCAACACACTAGATAAATAAAAGAGTAACTTAATGGAAGTGCAAACTGAATATATATATTAAAAGATTTCCAGCTATTACATCAGAGTTCGTAGTTATCCAAAGATTAAAGAACAAAAGGGATTAAGGCGTTAGACACCGTTTACAACTTAGCACGAAAGGACAAAAGTCTATAAAGAACAACTAAGTCTTCTTTCTTGAACCGCGCCTCTAACTAGCGTAGCCATGACCTTCAGCATAGTAGGCTTCCCCTTCGAAGGCTCCTTCCTGATAGTCCTCCTCGGAACAATCATACCCTGTATAGTCTAGACATGGGAATGTCCAGGGCGTAGTATGCCGTTAGCTTTAATAAAAGCTAAGTGTGCATTCTAACCGAACACTCCTAATATAAAATTACGTATCCGAAAGTACACAACAGCTGGTTACGACGATTGAATGAATTATAATTAGACCGTGTGTGAAACTATGCATCATCGATATATTCGACTTCACTCGACTTAACCTCCGACTTACTTAACTTTGTTATATTACCAGTGTAACGCCGTTGCCTTAGAGTGACTCGCCCAGTGGGTCGAGCTATGGTTACTTTACTATCGTTGTCTGCCCCTCCGTGGCTATAGTAGTAATCTCGCTTTACAAGCTAACCATGTACTCTAGGTCCTCGGAAACTTGCCTTATGAATATCGTCGCCGGTTTTCGAAACGGTTACTTTACTATCGTTGGTCGTCGCGATTGCAGTAGTAATCTCGCCTTACAGGCTAACCGTGTTTATTCATTTCTCGATGTATTCTTATCAACATGGTTACTTTACTATTGTGTTTGCCTCTCCGTGGCCATAGTAGCAATCATCGCCGGCATGCGATCATGTAATTTTATTTGATAGTATCAACTCACTACATATCAACTTTCGGACCTCTGCGGCCGACTTACACGTACTTCCAAATGCATACGAACTTGGTCTTTGCGACCGTTCGACTCTATACTCGTACACGTTGACTTGACATTTCGACACCGACTTCTACGTATGTGAGGTGTATCATATGTTATGCACGAGGTACAAGTTAATTAAATAATTTCTATTTTATTCTTGAAATAAGGTACGGATCCGAAACTCATAGTATTACATGTTAAAGAATGAGGTTAACCGGAATAAATAATAATAATAAATAGAACGAATTACCACATGTTAAAACATGGAGTTAACCGGACTGATAATAATAACGAACAGTATTAATAATAATAATAATAATAATAATAATAATAATAATAATAATAACAGAGATAGTATGTTTGGGGTGTAAGATATTAATATGAGGTTAACCAGAAAGTAATAACAATAATATTATTAATATTAATATTAATAATAATATTAATAATAGTAGCGGAATAATATGTTCGAGGTACAACATTTTAGACCTTGAACTTTAATCAATAATAATAATAATAATTATTATTATTATTATTATATAGCAATTATAATATGGACCTAGATTAGGGACACCACATGTTAAATATGAGTTTTAACAGCTACCTAACAAGATAATAATAATAATAAATAATAGTAGCAATAATAGTAATGATAATAGAAATCATAATATGGACCTAGATTAGGGGCACCACATGTTAAGTACAAGATTTCTAAATAATAATAAACGAAAGATAACATGGGCATTAATCTAATATACCAAGTGAGTTAGGAACTCACCGTGGGTTCGAGGTCGCGGTGTAGTTTGGGATGGTACGCTTTTCTTTTCTTTCTTCTCTTTATTTTTCTTATTTCTCCTAAACGCACTAAAGAGTCACTATATATAGGGGTGGGGTGGTTGAATTTATATAATAAATATATATATATATATTACACACACACATAACCCAAACACACAACCATGCATCACACACACACACGCCACAATCTGCACACACATACATATCACACTACACACACACACCATACAACACACACATGGACCACTCACCTCTCCACACATACACACACAACACTCAAGCACTACACACCTCACACTACACTTGTCACCCTCACAATTACCCACTCACTCACTCACTCACTCACTCACTCAATCACTCACATGTCGGCACACATACACACACAAATTTCTAGGGGTTGTTTGGGGGTTAACTTAGGGTACACACATGGTTGGCCAACACAGGTATAATTATGGGTTCAAAAATAATATTTAATTATAGTGGAAATTTTATAATTACTGTCTAGAACTGGAAACTATATTTAATAAAATAAAAATAAAATTACAGGTATTACAGTATCCACCTCCTATCAAAGATTTCATCCCCGAAATCTGAGCTAGCTAGTCACTAAACAAAGCTGGAAACTTCTCCCGCATTTCTGATTCTGTAGTAACCCGTATTTTTATGTTTAAATTGACGATTTACACTTCGTGTGCAATTTTAGCGAAAATTGGTCACAGGGGTATCTTGGTTTTTTTCCCAATTTTGTAAGTCATGAACTAAAAATGTAATTTTTGAGAAAAGTTGCGTAATGTTAAATGATTTGCTATTCGTATTGAAAGTTAAGAGTTTTTATTCTCTATTTAGAAGACATCTCGATTTTAGTCATTTTGAGAAAATATCCGTTTTTGTATTTTTACGACATTTTCTGTAAATATACGACTTTTTAATTATATTATTTAATAATATAATTACAAGAATAATAATTATAATGAAAGATAATATTTACCTAACTAGATTTCTACTGTAAATTAATATTATTTCAAAACCCGTAATTATACCTGTGTTTCCCCAAACCATGCTTCTACCCAAAGCCAAACCCCCAAACAACTCCTGTGAGGTGTCATGTGCTTGAGTGTTTTGTGAGGTGTCCTGTGAGGTGTCATGTACTTGAGTGTTTTGTGAGGTGTCCTGTGAGGTGTCATGTGCTTGAGTGTTTTGTGAGGTGTCTTGTGAGGTGTCCTGTGAGGTGTCCTATGAGGTGTCATGTGCTTGAGTGTTTTGTGAGGTGTCCTGTGATGTGTCCTATGAGGTGTCTTGTGAGGTGTTGTGTATAATATATATACATATTGGTGGCCTTCCCCCTTTCCCTATAAAAACCCCTCTCATTAGTTGTTGAAAGGAAGGGAAAAATAATAAGAGAGAGTTAGGCCGAGATAGAAAAGAAAGAAGAAGAGAAGTGTTTGGGAGTTGCTCAACATCATTTATAGGTATCGGGTTGTGTACAATATGCTTTCTAATTCTCCGGAGTATTTCTTGTTATCTCTATTTGTACTCTTTTGCAGTTTGTTGTGCTTTCATTTGGAATCCATGAATATGTGTTGTTATTGGTCTAAAGGGTCTATAAGCACTGAGCACCCACCAACAGGCCAATAGGTCTCAGGGACCGACGTACTAGAGACGGGTGAGGTGAGGTGAGATGGCTTTTTGCTGTGTGACTCCTCGGGTAAGAGCGGTTGAGTAAGTGCTATGGAACTGAATGGTTCGTGAGCAGGGGGCACCTACCAACAGGCCAACAGGCCCTAGGGACCGACGTACTGGAGACGGGTGAGGTGAGGTTGGTGGCCTTTGCTGTGTGACCAAGAGGAACTTGGTAT
The DNA here is from genome assembly GCA_033977485.1 of Hydrangea macrophylla. Lineage (NCBI taxonomy): Eukaryota > Viridiplantae > Streptophyta > Magnoliopsida > Cornales > Hydrangeaceae > Hydrangea > Hydrangea macrophylla. The sequence goes on from CM066999.1 coordinate 77,546,416, forward strand.
GATACTCTTAGTATGAGCGTTTGGTAGTGTGAGCAGTTGGGTTGTGAGACTAGTCAACTGATTTGATGTCGTTCTATTTATTTGTTTGTCATTATCCTTTTGAGCCTTTATTATTCCTGTCATATTGTATACTTCCCGGTGTGGTTTTTAGATGCAGGTAGTGCCGGTAACCAAAGCCTGGAAGGGAGATGAGGCTAAGGATGATATAGGAGATCCGTGGAGAATATGGAGCTATTGGGAGATTTAAAGAAATATTGTACTTTTATTTTAAAGAATCAAAGTGTAATTCATTTTATTTTTCAATGAAAATACGCTTTATTTTTGCGGGGCGTCACAAATGGTATTGGGAGATTTAAAGAAATATTGTACTTTTATTTTAAAGAATCAAAGTGTAATTCATTTTATTTTTCAATGAAAATACGCTTTATTTTTGCGGGGCGTCACAGATTCCATCTCCCAAGAAGCTTCGCGTTTGTCGTGGTGTCTCCACTGAACTTTCACCAGAGGAATTTCCTTGGTCCTCTGGTTCTTGACTCCTCGATCCAAAATTCGGATTAGTCCTTCAGTATAAGTCACATTGTTGTTTACCTCAATGTCTGTGAAGTCAATCTCATGTGACGGATCATGTACAACCTTCCTAAGCATGCTGATATGAAATACATTATGTACTCCTGACATCTTAGGTGGCAAAGCAAGTCGGTAAGCTACTTTTCCCACCCGCTCTAAAATTTCAAACGGTCCAATGTAGCGCGATGACAACTTTCCTCGTTTCTGTCCGAATCTGACAACGTCTCATACTGAAGATACCTTGAGAAGTACGTGATCTCCAACACTAAACTCCAATTCCTTGCGGTGCATGTCTGCATAGCTCTTCTGCCTGCTCTGTGCTGCCTTCATCTTTTCTTTCACGATGTTAATCTTTTCATTCGTCTCTCAAACCATTTTCGGTCCTAGAAGTTTATTGTCTCCAACTTCTGCCCAGCACAATGGTGATCGACATGGTCTTCCGTACAGTGCCTCAAATGATGCCATCCCAATGCTCGAATGATAGCTGTTGTTGTATGCAAACTCTACCAATGGCAGGTGTGTCTCCCAAGAACTCTCAAAGTCTATGACACATGCTCGGAGCATGTCTTCCATTACTTGGTTGACTCGCTCTGTTTGTCCGTCGGTTTGGGGATGAAATGCTGAACTTAACTTTAATGAAGTTCCCATTGCTGCTTGTAAGCTTTCCCAAAAATCCTGATGTAAAACGCGAGCCGCGATCTGATACGATCGATACAGGTACTCCGTGTAGTCATACGACTTGCTGTAAGTACATTCTGCTCATCTTCTCAACCGAGTACGTCATGTTGTAGGCGATGAAATGAGATGATTTTGTGAGTCGGTCCACGATAACCCAAATAGTGTCATGATTCTGTTGTGATCTTGGCATTCCTATAACGAAATCCATAGTAATGTGTTCCCATTTCCATCCAAGAACTGGCAGTGGTTGTAATAACCATGCTGGCCTCTGGTGTTCTGCTTTAACTTGTCTGCAGGTTAAACATTTGGATACATGATCTGCTACCTCTCTTTTCATTCCATCCCACCAGAAGTTTCTTTTCAAGTCCTTATACATCTTGGTTTTCTTGACTTATGCGCTGCTATGTCCTTCCTTAAGTTATCCTCGTTAGGCACACAAAGTCCATTGCGGTATCTAAACCCTCCATCTGCCCCAATATTCCATTCTGCTGGGTCCTGTGCTGATACTTTCTCAAACCATTGACGAAGTCCTTCATCCTTTCCTTAAGCTTCAAGGATGCGATTTATGAGCGTCGGCTGTACTACTAGACATCCAAAAATCCGTCCTTCACTAGATTCGGTGTTCTGAAAGTCGAATTCAGCTAGTGTTTCCAACGTTCTCCACTCTTTGACCATAAGAGATGATATGAACTATTTGCGAGGTTTTTGACTTAGTGCATCGGCAACTACGTTTGCTTTACCAGGGTGGTATTGCAAAGTGAAATCGTAATCCTTCAACAATTTCATCCAACGTCGTTGTCTCATGTTCAGCTTCTTCTGAGAGAACAAGTATCTCAAGCTCTTGTGATCTGAAAATAGGTCAATTTTTTCTCCGTAAAGGTAATGTCTCTAAATCTTGAGAGCAAAAACAATTGCGGCTAGTTCATGGTCATGCGTAGGGTAGTTCGTCTCATGCGAGTTTAGTTGTCGTGATCCATATGCTATCACTCTTCCATCCTGCATGAGCACACATCCAAGTCCTTGGTGTGATGCATCAATATAAATGGTGAACTGCCCACCGCTCTTTGGTATTGCAAGCACTGGCATCGAGGTCAATCTTTCTTTTAGATCTTGAAACGCACGTTCATGCTTGTCTTTCCATTCGTACTTTATGTCCTTCCTTGTCAGATTGGTCAAAGGAGATGCTATCTTAGAGAGTCCTTCAACGAATCTTCGATAGTATCCGGCTAGACCAAGGAAACTCCGAACTTCGGTTATAGTGTTCGGTCTATTCCAGTCCAAAACAGCATCTGTCTTGATTGAATCCACAGTTATCCTGTCCTGTGAGACAGTATGACCCAAGAATTTGACTTCCTTTAGCCAAAATTCACACTTGCTAAACTTCGCATACAAGTGGTTGTCTCGAAGCGTCTGTAGTACGATCCTCACATGTTCTTTGTGTTCCTCCGTGGTCTTTGAGTAGATTAGGATGTCGTCTATGAACACAATCACAAATTGATCTAAGTAGGGCCTGAATACTCTGTTCATTAAATCCATGAATACAGCTGGGGCATTCGTTAGTCCAAACGGCATGACCAGGAATTCATAGTGCCCATATCTCGTTCTGAAGGCTGTCTTTGATACATCATCGGGTCGAACCAACAGTTAGTGGTATCCGGATCGTAGATCTATCTTGGAGAAGGTCGTTGCTCCATACAATTGATCGAATAGGTCATCGATTCTGGGAAGTGGGCATCGATTCTTGATTGTGACCTTGTTCAACTCTCTGTAGTCAATACAGAGTCGAAGTGTCCCATCCTTCTTCTTAACAAATAGCACTGACGCTCCTCAAGGCGACGTGCTCGGTCGAACGAATCTGAGATCTTCAAGTTCCTGGACTTGCTTCTTTAATTCTTGCATTTCCATCGGGGGCCATCCGATATGGGGTCTTAGATATCGGTAGGGTACCGGGTACCAACTCAATACAAAAGTCGATGTCTCTCTTGGGTGATAGCCCTAAGATTTCTTGAAATACATCCTCAAAGTCTTGAACCACAGGGATTTGTGTAATCAAAATTTCCAAACTTACACTTCCAAGGATAGCTAGACATCTTGTGAGGAAGGCGTCGCACAAGGGATCGCATTGGAATTTAAATTATTAACTTCCAGGTGTCGAGAAAGTGATAGACTTGCTAACACAGTCTAATTTGGCCTGGTATTTTGTGAGCCAATCAATTCCTAAGATTAAGTCGAATTCCTTCATTGATAGAACTATCAGATCAGCGGGGAGGTTATGATCTTCCAAGTTCAAAGAGCAATCCTTACACACTTTTTCCAACATAATGTTCACTCCTAAGGGGGACATAATGTTTAGAGCTACATCAAGCGTCTGGGGTACTAAACCCAACCGTTGTACAATCTTAATAGCAATAAAGGAGTTGGAAGCACCAGTATCGAATAAAGCTTTAACTTGACTGTTAAACAATGTGAGGGTACCTTCCATATTCTGTTGTTTTCCTTCATCAAATCCGACTTCCTTCGGGATAATGGCATTTAGGCGGGCTTGCTTGGGTTGACCCTGAGTAGATGCTCCAAAGTATCTGCCTTAAAGCGCTCGGCAATCCCTGGATAAGTGACCTTTTTTGCCACAGTTGTAGCAGACGGTGTCCTTTCGGCTTCTCCTTGGGGCTCGGCAGTCCTTGGACCTGTGTCCGGGTTTTCCACAATTGAAGCATCCATTGTTATTAGCTCTAGTGAAAATAGGTGGTCCTCTCGGGGTTTGTGCTTGGGGTACAGCTGGTTGGTTCTGACGGAACGTGAGCTGTGGCTTCCTTTCGCTAGTCCAATTACGCTTGTTCCCTTGGAATCGTATCGGGGGTCTCGGTCCTTCGTTACCTTGGTTGTTTCTGAATAGTGGTCGATTTCCAAAACGTCCTCGTTCTCGACCATTGATTTCCTGATGGCCGATTGCCATGCTTACCATGGCTTTGAAGGTCAGGTCTTGATTATTGAGAGTCATGCGTTAAAGTGGTAGCGATAGGCCTTGGTGGTACTGTCGGTTTTTTCTTCTTAGGGGTATCAATTATGTGGCGAGCAAAGCGAGACAATCGTTCGAACTATACTGTGTATTCCCTCATAGTCCAATTTCCTTGTGTCAGATCAATGAACTCCCTCTCTTTCTTATTCCTCTCTGTCTGTGGAAAGTAATTCTCCAGGAACAGCTCTTTGAATGTAGCCTAGGGCATTCTTCTTACTGTCGCTTTTCCTACCGTTGCTTTCTCTGATTCCCACCAATCAGCTGCCGCGTATGTTATTGGAACATCGCCAGTCGACGCTTCTCGATCTCCATACATCCCAATGTGTCAAAGATCGACTCCATTTCTCGAAGCCACTGTTCTGCACGCCATGGCTCGGCATCTCTGTCGAACTTTTTAGGACAAAAATGACAGAAACGCTCTACCACTCTATCCTCCACAAGTCTCGGAGGTGGTACGGGGTTGTTCGTATTATTCGCGTTATTGTATCGTTGTTGTTGATACATTCTAGTCTCCGTACAAAGACCTCGAATAGACCAGTGGGTGCTGGGGGTGCAGCCTCAATTTGCCTAACGAGATTGTTACGGGTATTCCTATTTCTCCCTGCCATAGTAATTCGTGTGTTGGTGTACCTACACAGACATCTATTGATTACTACTAGAATATACGCACACATCGACAAGTTATCACCGAAACATATACGTCGAGATATGAAATTTAACAAGGTAGCAACAATAGTAAAAAAAATAAAAAAAACATCAAGATTATTGGGCCACAGTTTATACCAAAAGATAATACTCGTATATATATATCCCAAAAAGATGTACCATGAAGTACACACTAGTAAATTGTGTACCACGTGGGACATAAGCCAATACAGCGCTTGAGTTAACTATTTACAATGCCACTAACAGTGGCTGCTAGCTATACAAAAGAGCTATAGTCGAATAGCTATCCCTGAAATCCTCAAAATAAAGTGGACAACATCTCCTGTCATATATATACTAGAAAATCTAAGCCCCCAAAAATCCTGACTCAATAGTCATCCACGTCTGATCCATATAAGGGAGCTTCATCCACGAAGGAAAAATCCCACTCCTCGACCATCATCGCCTCGTCTTCCTCCTCATTGTCCTCATCCATAGCGTCTACTGCTGGCTCAGCGGCATCATCAGCAGCTGCAGCGGCAAATCCCTCGGCTATAGTAATAGCCTCTGCTAGCTCGATCTCTCCTATGATGAATCCCTCTGGCTGTGCAGCTATTCCTGCTACCAAATCTGCTACCTTATTGACAATAGTTGCCATCTGAAATATAGGCCCTGCTAGTAACTCAGGTATGACTACCTCCTCAGGTCCCTCGTCCTCAACATTGTCATCTATCTCTAGGACAATGTCCCCTTCAGCTAATACATCCATATCTGCGGACTCCGGGTCCTCGGGATCCTCCTTTGGGTCATCCTCCGGCTCGTCATCGTCGTCTACGGGCTCCTCCTCTCCGTCCCTGTCCACATCCTCATCACCAGGCTCTATGTCCTCACCAGGATCCTCGTCGTCCCCTATCGGCTCGGGCTCTGGCACTAGTGCTACTGGTACCAGTGGTAGTACTGGTGGTGCTGGCACTGGTGGTGCAGGTGCTGGTGGTACTACCTGAGCTAGTGCAGCCACAGGTACGGGTACGGGATCAAGCCTCGCTAAGATAGCTCGTAACTCGATAACGTCCATCTCTGGCTTGCTCTGGACCAAATGAGCCATCTCGTGATAAATAGCCTCCTGAGTCCTTGCGTAATGGTATGCGTCCATATGAATCTCAGTAGGATGAGTCCGTCCAGTAACATACAAGGCTCTCCATACATCCTCCTCTAGGTACTGGCTGGCTGTACGGCGTAGGCGATCGTAATAAGACTCTGGGTCAGCCGGCTCCACAGTGTCCCCACGAATCACGTGGCCTCCATAGGGATCATCCACAAACTCATGAAAACTTGGATCCATGCTAACCTGCAAGGAAACTATCTAACGTCAAAATGACGAACTTATCTTAATACTCATATCTCAAATACTAGAAACAGATGGTGGGGGACAATCAGCGAGCATGTCTAAGTAAAACCTAGTGCTTTGATACCAAAAATCCTGTCACGCCCCGGAGTAGCAGAAATTAGCAGGAAATAAAATTTTCCTTTCTGGATCCGTAAGCCATGACTAGTTACACTAATTGATTGTCCACCAACACACTAGATAAATAAAAGAGTAACTTAATGGAAGTGCAAACTAAATATATATTAAAAGATTTCTAGCTATTACATCAGAGTTCGTAGTTATCCAAAGATTAAAGAACAAAAGGGATTAAGGCGTTGGACGCCATTTACAACTTAGCACGAAAGGACAAAAGTCTTTAAAGAACAACTAAGTCTTCTTTCTTGAACCGCGCCTCTAACTAGCGTAGCCATGACCTTCAGCATATTAGGCTTCCCCTTCGAAGGTTCCTTCCTGATAGTCCTCCTCGGGACAATTATATCCTGTATAGTCTAGACATGGGAATGTCCAAGGCGTAGTATGCCGTTAGCTTTCATAAAAGCTAAGTGAGCATTCTAACCAAACACTCCTAATATAAAAATATGTATCCGAAAGTACACAACGGCTGGTTACGATGATTGAATGAATTATAATTAGACCGTGCATGAAACTATGTACCATCGATATATTCGACTTCACTCGACTTAACCTCTGACTTACTTAACTTTGTTACATTACCAGTGTAACGCCGTTGGCTTAGAGTGACTCGCCTAGTGGGTCGAGCTATGGTTACTTTAATATCGTTGTCTGCCCCTCCGTGGCCATATTAGTAATCTTCCTTTACAAGCTAACCATGTACTCTAGGTCCTCGGGACCTTGCCTTATGAATATCGTCGTCGGTTTCCGAAATGGTTACTTTACTATCGTTGGTCGTCGCGATCGCAGTAGTAATCTCGCCTTACAGGCTAACCGTGTTTATTCATTTCTCGATGTATTCTTATCGTTACTTTACTATTGTGTTTGCCTCTCCGTGGCCATAGTAGCAATAATCGCCGGCATGCGATCATGTAATTCCACTTGATAGTATCAACTCACTACATATCAACTTTTGGACCTCCGCGGTCGACTTACACGTAATTCCAAATGCATACGAACTTGGTCTCCGTGACCGTTCGCCTCTATACTCGTACACGTTGACTTAACGTTTCGACACCGACTTCTACGTACGTGAGGTGTATCATATGTTATGCATGAAGTACAAGTTAATTAAACAATTACTATTTTATTCTTGAAATAAGGTACGGATCCGAAACTCATAATATTGCATGTTAAAGAATGAGGTTAACCGGAATAAATAATAATAATAAACAGAACGAATTACCACATGTTAAAACATGGAGTTAACCGGACTGATAATAATACCGAACAGTATTAATAATAACAATAACAATAATAATAACAGAGATAATATGTTTGGGGTGTAACATATTAACATGAGGTTAACCAGAAAGCGATAACAATAATATTATTAATATTAATAATAATAATAATATTAATAATAGTAGCGGAATAATATGTTCGGGGTACAACATTTTAGACCTTGAAGTTTAATCAATAATAATAATGATGATAATAATAATAATTATAATATAGCAATTATAATACGGACCTAGATTAGGGACACCACATGTTAAATATGAGTTTTAACAGCTAACTAACAAGATAATAATAATAATAAATAATAGTAGCAATAATAGTAATGATAATAGAAATCATAATATGGACCTAGATTAGGGGCACCACATGTTAAGTATAAGATTTCCAAATAATAATAAACGAAAGATAACACAGGCATTAATCTAATATACCAAGTGAGTTAGGAACTCACCGTGGGTTCGAGGTCGCGGTGTAGTTTGGGATGGTAAGCTTTTCTTTTCTTTCTTCTCTCCATTTTTCTTACTTCTCCTAAACACACTAAAGAGTCACTATATATAGGGGTGGGGTGGTTGAATTTATATAATAAATATATATATATATTACACACACACATAACCCAAACACACAACCATGCATCACACACACACACGCCACAATCTGCACACATATACATATCACACTACACACACACCACACAACACACACATGGACCACTCACCACTCCACACATACACACACAACACTCAAGCACTACACACCTCACTCTACACTTGTCACCCTCACAATTACCCACTCACTCACTCACATGTCGGCACACATACACACACAAATTTCTAGGGGTTGTTTGGGGGTTAGCTTAGGGTACACACATGGTTGGCCAACACAGGTATAATTATGGGTTCAAAATAATATTTAATTATAGTGGAAATTTTATAATTACTGTCTAGAACTGGAAACTATATTTAATAAAAAATAAAATTACAGGTATTACACTGAATGAGGAGTTATGAATCGTGTGTTTGGGGGAGTAGAGGCAAACAACGGTGAGGATATTTTGGTCCATGAAGTGTTGGAAGGATTTGTGCTGAATGGTAGATTTTAATCGTACTTAATGCTAAAAAATTTTATTCTAATGTCCTTTTTACCAACTCTCCCATTTTAAAAAAAAAAAAAAATCATAAAAGGGTTTTTTTCTTGTAGTGTGGCCATTTAAGACTTGACATTTTATGGAAAACAGAAAACCAAAAAAAAAAAATAACTGTTGTCTTTGGTTTCACCTGTGTGTTATCTATCCTCGAGAGAAAAATCATGCCTCTTAAGAATCTTGTAAAGTGCTCCGAGATTCCATTTGAGTAACCTTGGTATGTGTTTTTCAATTAACATTCTATGCTCACATAACCAATACTGCAAGAGTAATAAATTTTTTTAGATTCAAAGCGGTTTCATTAGATGTTATATAATTTGTTAGTTGTAGTTTGTTGTTTTTACCTATAATGCAACTACACACCCTGACACTTTTTCATTTTCAAGGGTTGACATGATAGAATTGACAATTTCCCTTGACCAATTGTATGTTACCATTGCATCAATGTGCTCAACATAATACAAAAATCCCCATTTTAGTCTGTAGTCTCTTTTTGCAAAGAGGAAGCTAAGCAAATGCACTACATCTTCTACTGCATCTTGACCTTTTCTTTGTAAGGCATTATTCAACGCATGTGAAATGGCTGGTGTATTTAGCGTCTTGATTTCAATACCAAAGCACTGAAGAACAAAATCTGTATCCTTTTTTGGGGTATACTTGAGGTCCAATTTCTTATCACCTGATAATATCCCAATGATTAACCGTATGTCATTTTCTTGCATGGTCATGTAATGGTTCCCTATCTTGAATTTCCTTTCTTTCTTGTCATATTGATCAATGATTCGATCCGTGGAAAGATCAAATCTTAAAGGATCAATGTCATTCTCGATTATTGCCTTGAAGAAAATAAAAAATGGTGTTCTCTTTAGAACGTCAACATGTAGTTTGGTGAAGCCATTGCCCTGCACTTTCAACTTTGCCATTTGACCAACAATTGCTTTGATTGTTGATCGGTATCTGCCTGATTGAGATTGAGATTGACATTCTGTATTTTGTGATATTTTCCTTGCAATGAAGAACACTAATTCATTCATTTTACCATTGTATCATAGTCCTAATAGAAACAACATTTTTGTATTAGTGAAAGAGTTGTTTTGTCACTTTACCTTTTTCCTTTTGGGACTTTATCGTTTGTGACTGTTTCCCTGACATAAACAAATTAAATAGAGTAAATTTTAGCAATATAACAATGATTGGAAGCCAATAACAAGTTAAAACAATAGTGAAATTTCACCACTTTATGTTAATAAATCATTGTACACAAATAAGATTTGTGCGTTGAAATTTCATCGTTGCTAAGTGATGATTTTAAGTTTAAGAAGTTTAACAATGGTGATTTCAAGTTGAAATAGTGGTGAAATTTCACCACTGTTTTAAAAGGTGAAAACTGTAATAGCAATAACAAGAAGGAGGGTGGTTTGGGTTTTAAAAGTGTATTTCTTACAAATACTATCCTTAATCTAAAGCATATTGGTAACCTTCTTGACCCTCATAGTATTTCCTTGTGGGCTAAGTGGGTGCACATGTATATGATCAAAACTAAAAGTTTTGGGAAATAAATGTTCCTGGGCAATGTTCTTGGTATTGGAGGAAATTGTTGAAAATTAGGGATATTGCTAGACCTCTACTTATACATAGAATAGGTAATGGTCTCCATACTTCTCTCTGGTTTGACAATTGGCTCCCTTCTGGGCCTTTGTTTGAAAAATATACTAATAGAATTGCTTATGATGCTGCTATTGATTCTAAAGCTAAAGTAGCAGCCATAATCAATAATAATGATTGGAATTGGCCCGCTTCAAACACTATCGGCTTAAACGAAGTTCGCGCTCTCTTCTAATATGTATAAACCTACTGGTATGTCGGACAGTATCTCTCGGATAGTATCCCCTACAGGTAAATTTCATTTTGCAAAAAGTTTGGATCATCTTAGAGAGGCATCCCCTGTGGTCCCTTGGCACAAACTTGTTTGGTTCTCAGGATGTACTCCTAGACAAAAATTCATTCTATGGATTGCTGTCCAGAACAAACTTGCTACCCATGACAGGATTTATACTTATACCCCTGGTCCTTTGGCTTGTGTTTTATGCCATAGCCAAATGGAATCCCATAGCCACTTATATTTTGATTGTACTTATTCCTCTTTTATTTGGCAGGACTTGATGCAAAGATGTGGATTGAGATGGAATCGAACAGATTGGGACACTACATTACAGTGGATGGTACAGCATTGGAAGGGACAAAGGATTCAACATGCTATCCCTAAAATATGCCTTGGAGTTGCGGTTTATGGTCTATGGAGGGAAAGAAATTACAAGACATTTCAAGGAGTTTTCACACCAAAAGAACAATTGTTGCAAAATATAGTCTCACAGATCAACAACCAGATTAGATCTCAGTGGAAACGTCATTCCCAACTTGGCTTATATGTACACTCATGGACCTAAGGGTCTCTTTGTTTATACCTCGGTTAGGTTGGACTTGTCTCCTCAATAGATTTGTCCTACGTTTGTTTTAGATATTGTATTTGGCTCTTGCTTTTTTTTGTGTGGCTTTCTTTGCCACGGTCCTCATGCTCTGATCTTATTGTTATATCCTTGGGTATGCCCCGTGTACATTTGTACATCCTTCTTTGGAATATATTTACCATTTTCCGAAAAAAAAATTAAAAATAACAAGTTGAAACAGTGAAGAAATTTCACCACAGTTTCAAATTTTTCATCACGTGAACAAATTCAACTCAAGCAGTATGAATTTTTTTCCTCAGGTCACACATTGTGATTTTTTTTCCTCGTTTTTGAAAATGAACATGAGCAGGTGCATTTTCATGTTTATGTCATTGAACACAAATAAATTTGTTCTTTGAAATTTTGTCATTGCTGAGTGGTGAGGTGAAATTTCACCTAATTCATCGTTTGAAAATTATGACTTTAGGCATGAAACATAAGCATCCCAAATTTTTAGAAATATATCAACTGTATGCTATCACATACGTGGTGAAATTTGACAATTTTCACAAGTACATGTGTGTAGTGTTATACATTAATAACTGTACAATTTTTCACAAATGCATGACATAAGCTAGTTCTATGTACTCAGTTCCAATGAACAATTGCGTGTAGTAAATTGATTTCAAATACATAGTTGTAAACCGTACCTGTTTCTGCCACAATCCGCAATGACAAGTTGAATGTATCAATCCACCGATAACCAAAGTGTAACTTGAATGTCTATGAACTCCTATATATTATTACACAATTTCCTCACTATTTTAAAAAACGATCAAAACATAGTAAAATTTTCCCACTGTTTAAAAAAACTATCAAAACATAGTGAAATTTCACCACTGTTTTAAAAGGCAGTCAAAACATGGTAAAATTTCAAGAACCAATTGCTCTTTTGTTTGTTTTCACTAAATTCAATGTATCCAATGTTAGATGACGATTTCATTACAAGATAATCGAGGGCGAGCCTCAAAGCAACTCTAATGTTGCTCCGTTGTGACCGAGAGGTCGCAGGTGCAACAGCTTGCGCACTTCTAACACTTCTGAACCTGACAATGGTGGTAGCCTCATGCACTAGGCTTTCCCTTTAAGCAAAAACCATAATTACAAGATTTTTTCTCATTTTAACCAAGCCTTTGTTTTTTTTTTTTTTTTTGGTCTTTTTTCCCTTCCCTTTTTAGCTTTCTTATGTAGAATTAATTTGCAACTCTTAGCTCATTAGCGAAGCTACCTCCCATAGCAGTCAAATTATAAGTGGAGTACTTCTATAACAGTAACTAATAGGATTCTTGACATCAATCACAGATTGATATTACTGCATTTCCAAGGCTGTTGAGAGAAATTTGTAACAACAGTTTCTAGACAGGTCAACTAATTAGATTAAAACGCATTAAACTTTTGTACATCATTTTATCAAGGTCTCAATCAGCCAACTTATAATTTTGAGAAAGAAAAAGAGATACCTCATTTTGAGAAAGAAAAAGAGATACCTCATATCGATTGCCAACAAAGATTGTGACAAACTACAAAAATCAAGTCAATGGATCCCTCAATTGAAACTGCAATCAGGCTAATAGTTCTAAAACCCAAAATTTATTTAAAGGACCATCATACAAAGGAGATGTTTTCCCTACCTGATATATAGTTGCAGGTGTAGAGACATGGAGGGATGGGTACTAATGAGTTATACTGAAACACAATTCTCCAGGCATATAAGAAAAGAGTCAACCGACCATATATGTTTGAAATCATTATAAGTTATAGATCTATATTTGTTGTAATGCCAATCATTTACAAAGGAAACTATTCTTGAAGGTTAGCTTGCTATGTTGACAGTTCTATTAATGCATTTTCCCCATGCTTTGCAGTTGTCATAGTTTACTGCTGCAAGCTAGTTTTAGTTCTACACCATCATTTCAACCAAAAGATGTGGATGGAAATTAGTTCTTCTGAATTTTCAGGACACAAACTACAAAAAGTAATTTCAAATTCATTCAATTAAAGTCTCACTTGTAATATTTTTGGCTAGAAAGAAAGTTCAACTTGAATTTCATTTGTCCTACAGGCTGGAGTGCATATAATGGAATTTGTAGCCCAGAAAGTCATTGGGAAAAAGGATCGTTCAAAGAGTGCATGATATTTCAAAAATTTCGGTAATTAGAACTAGTTGAATTGGCGTATACTATCCAAGAAAGGTTTCTTCTAACTGCTCATAATGCAGCTAATTGAATTACTCTTGAACGGTAAGGACCTAAACTACTTTCTGAAAAATATGAAAGTTTTACTTAACATTTAGCCTAGGAAGCACCGACACTTCTAAGAAGGTAATGTATCGCGTGTCATATCGTGTCCGACACACGGACACGACACTTCATGGACACTTTTCCTGTAGTGTCGATGTGGACATATGGCATCCCACATCCTTTTGTTTTGATTTGAGATTCGTTTTGAAAAGGGAAAAGAAAATGGTCTGTTGAAAACAGATACAGAGTCGCCACTTGGTCTTTAAGGAACCAAGAAACCTAATTTTGACTCACCCAAATGGATAAATGGCACCGGCCTTTCATAACCAAAGAACTTGGCTCGGGGTTTTGGTACGAGAGAGGAATGAGCCTTTATCACGACTAAAACACCCTCAACTAGCCCCGTCTTTCGACAGGCCTCAATTAGCATCCAAATAATCATCTTATACTATGTATGGTTTGACAATTAATACTATGATAGTATGTTACATCACATAAGAAAATTTGAAATGGAAGATTTAAAGATAAAATATCATTCATAAGATCTAAGCCAAGTATCACACAATGCAAAGTGAAAGATCACACGAACAAACCTAAAAAAAACGTCTAATCACATATCAAGTAATAAAGTTTTCCTAATCTAAGGGGACATGAATTGTTCTTGAAACAAATAAATCAAATAAAACAAGGATGCTTAGCAAGCTAGAATGATGCATATTAATCTTTGAGAAAAGAAGATCTCTCAATCCCCGGGACGGATGGGAAAGGAGGATTAGATTGAGGGGAAGCATGAACGTGTGATCATGATCATTCCGTATAATCTTCTTAGATTAGGAGTTACAAAAACCCCAAATCTTTGCATGGATGCAATGTATGTATCTAGAATGTGCTAAGGTTGTAGTGTGTTTTATGTTCATGGATTCCTAGAATGACTTAGAAGTCTAAAATGTGTATGAATGAATGAATGAGATCATCATGGGATATGTACAAATGTAGTATGAACTAATTCCTAAGACATGAGCTAATTTGGAGTACATGTAAGCATCAAATCAAAGGATGGAAGTAAAAGTACGCTTGCTGCGAATAGTGGACAGAACAGTAACATGATCTTTTGAAAATTGAAAAGAGGGGTTAGGAATTATTTCAATGTATGATTTTTTATGGAGATCTTCCTTATTGTGTCTAGAACACAACCCAAAATTCCAATCTTTAATAACTATCACAGATTGAGAGAAATCATATAAACAATAGAGGTTATTCAGAAACAGAGTACGTACTGTCGACTGAAATATTAGAAAATCTTAAAAAATGAAAACAAAACATCTAGAGGCCCATATTATACAGAGAGTTCCCTATGACATTGAAGTTCAAGGAAAAAATAAGTTGGGACCACCCGTTTTGGAAAGGTTTTCTGTAAAACAATTTGAAAGTCAACCTAGCTGCTGTGACAGAAGAGGCAGAATGTTTGGAAGGAATGTTTGGACAAAAATGGACCCCTTTTAAGTGCTTCCAAGTCAATCCAAAAATCATGGATATTCTATAATGAGTTAGAAAGATTTTCCAAGTGATCTTGCATTCATATATTGAGTATTGAACTCAAAATAATTCTTTGAAGTTAAATGACTCACTGTTTTGAAGGTTTTGAGAAAACAAGGTTTATTTCTTGAAGTCAAAATGAGGGGGTTTAAGAGGGGGGTTTTGAAATAGGGGTTTTGAAAACATATTTTCAATACTTAATGAAGATTACAACCACTTAAAATGTCAACATCAAACTCATTATCAAGAACCTCCAAGATTATTGAAAAGTATTATTTCCATTTTAAAGACAACTTCATGAATACATAGGAATGTATTGAAGTTGAAATCATCATCTATCAAACATGTTTTTGAGGTCAAGAGCTACTATCCATAAGGATTCACTCACCTCAAACTTCATGTCATCATCTAGATGATGATAGACTAGTAAGTAAATAAAGAAAACAAAAAAAAGAAATGAGGTAAGAGAAGATGAACAAATATAAACAAACAAATAGATAGCAATCAATAGATGATATTCAATGATGTATTGGACTTGTAGCTTGGTGTTTCACTCATATGTGGTGACATTGGACATGGAAATAACTTCCTCTCTCTTAAATGCTCACTAAAATGGTGGTTTGGTGTATTAAATATGAAGTAAATGGAAGTAATGAAGTTAAAACAAAGTTTAGAACTCACTTTCTTGTTTGAAAATCAAAGAACGAAGCTTATTTTCTCTCTATTCTAACCTTATCTCTACAACTTTCTCTCTAAAACTTTTCAATGCTAGCATTTGACACCCCCAAAATGAGAAGTCAAGGGGGGTTTATATAGGCTAATTTGGGGTGATTTTGGAATTTTAGAAGTACTCACATTGGTCCCAAACATCTGTGAACATAGAACTACGTTGTTTTGGTTTTCAATTAATCAAAATGAACCCCCAAAAGAAATTACAAAAATGTACCATTCTGGGGGAGAGTGCCGCGGCGGCATTGGGCCTATGCCACGGCGGCAGTGGGCCAGTGCAGCGGCGGCACTGCTCCTCATTCGTCCAGATAATCCTTTTTAGGCCCTCAGAGGTTCCGGTATTCGCGAAAAGGCCCTATTTCGTCCGAAATTCACAGAAAATGCATACGAACTCCAAATTGAGGTTGTGATATACCGTTGGAAAGGTAATGAAATCTAATTTACATAAAAAATAGTTCAGAGATAGCTCACTTTGAAAAGTTTTGCGATATTCGCGATAGAAGCCGATTTGATCGCCTTTTTCACCTTCGAAAATTTATAATAAATTCGTTTTAAATCCAAAATTATGTGCGGCATACCGTTGGAAAGATATTGACCTCTAGTATCTATGAAAAATATTTGAAAAATGATACGGTGCTCAAATTTCAAAGTCAACTTTTGGTCAAACTGGTCAAACTTGGGATTCCCAGGAAGTTCTGGAAACCTCTTGGGGCTCCCAGGAGTTGACGTTTTTGTTCGATTTTCTTTTAAAACTCATTTCAATACTTTTCACATGATCTAAAACAATCCTGGAACTTTTCGGCGAATTTTAATGATTTCGGTCAAACCTTGGTCAAACTTGGTCAAACCGGTCAACGGGGACTTTCTGGGAACTTCCGGGACTTCTGGGGGTCTCTGGGAGCCAACAATTTCATTTGATCTTGCTTTAGAACTCATTTTATTATTTTTATTACAACGTAGCGCATTTTCAGAACATTTGGTCCGAATCCGGGAGCGTTCGGGCTTTCAGGAATATTTTGGTCATTCTGAGCATTTTGAGAGATAGAACTAACTTCCAGGAGTTCTTTTTGAGTCTTCTCGATCATTGTGAACCACCAAGCTATGGGTCTCCTAAATTTGATAGCCGACAAAATGGGGTGTCTACAGTCGACGTGCTATTTTTAGAATTTTGTCGTGTCGACATGCCCGTATCGTGTCGTGCCTATGTCGGAGTGTCCGTGTCCACACTTCATAGCATTTAGCAGTAAACAGAGGCAAACAAAGCAATTTTATTGAGTTATATGACTATTTTTTGGCCCAATCAGTGTTTAGGGTTTTAGATCTCGAATCTCACTCAATTCACAATCTCAAAAAAAAAAAAAAAAAAATCCAAAAATCCCCCAAATACATATATATATACACAAATCAGTATATATGTATAGAGAGAGAGCTGTGACTTGAGCATGATGCGCAAAACTGGTGTCGGCGTGGGATTCAGCACGACAGACATCGGATCTCCGAGATTGAGTGTAAAACCCTAGTCTCTCTCTCGAAGAAGTTTGTAAGAGGACTGCAAAGGAGGGGCTCGATCAGTTTATTGTTTGGCGAAATCAAACGGCGATGAGTTGGTGAATGTATAGAGAGAGAGAGAGAGAGAGAGAGAGAGAGAGAGAGAGTGTATGTGTGTGTGTGTGTATGTGTGTTTTTGGGCGGGAGTTAGAGTTTGGAGAGATAGACAGAAGTGAGAGCTTAGAAGAAGGTGGGGGTATTTTCGTCCAATAAGAATTTGAGGGACCTATTGATACACATTTTTTTAAGTTGTCCTTGAACTAACATAATTAGTATAAATTGTCCTAATATGTAATTGACCCAAAAAAAAAAAAGTAATAATAAATGAGATTTTTTTACCAAATTTCTACTTGCAAGAGGTGGCCTATATTTTAGAATTTGCATTCACAATTCCTCACTTTGTCCTCACTTTGTCCTCTTCATAAAATTTCAAATTCTTACATTGTCTTGTAAAAAAATCCATTACCTATTTACGTCTTTCTTTTATTCCACCTAAATCAAGTGTTTGACTTCTTTAGTTGTGAGTTGTGACAAATTTTAGAAGCATACGACACGAAATACATTTTTAAATCAAGGTTTTTTTTCTTTTTTCTTTTTTATTATGCTGGGCTGGAAATCAAGGCTTAAGTGGTGGTGAAATTTGACTCTTTTTTTATTTGTGTTTGACAACTAATTAATAAATTAGAGCATATAAAAGTAAGAAAAAGAATAAGTTTTGCTTCTTAGTGATTGGAAGAGCCTTGACGTAATGTTAGTAATGAGAAAGCTAATTCTGAAAATTTGACCTTTATATTTGTGCATGTATAGATATTTTATAAATATTTATTCCCATCTCTTATCGTGGGATCTTCTATAATACATTCTTGTGATTTTGGTTGTATCTTCTGACATATAGTAACTGTGAAAATCACTTTAATTTTAAAAAGGCAAATAATATTTTTAGTCCATTAAACTATACACTTGTTTTTATTTGGGTCTATAAACTTTTTTTTTTTCAGTTGGGTCTTTGAACTTCAAAAATTCATTCAATCAAGCCCAAAATCTGACACTGTTAGCTTAAATTATTATAAATTGTCAAGTACATTGTCCGTAATGCTTACCTGTCACATGTTAGGTTAAGAGAAACACGGGAGATTGTGAATAGTTCAAAAACTTGCATTCACTCACATCCGAAAATCGCGTTCAATCAAATTCGAAAACACATTTGACTATATCCAAAAACGCATTCAATCATACCCAAAATCGCATAATTTTTTAGTCATTCACAATCTCCCAAGCTTATCTTAACCTAACATGTGACAGATAAGCATTACGTGCAATGTACTCGACAATTTCTAACAATTTAAGCTAACAATGTTAGAATTTGGGTCTGATTGAATGAATTTTTGAAGTTCAAAGATCCAATTGAAAAAAAAATTAGTTTATGGACCCAATTAATAATAGGTGTATAGTTTGATGGACTAAAGTGTAATTTGCCCATTTTAAAATTAATATAGTTTTCTAACTTACAACATGTTGGGATCTAGCTATTTGTTACATCTTGTGACCAAATTATTACATTTTGATACCAAATTAAGATATATGATACAATTAAAACTACTAGAATGTATCATAGAATTTTTCATATATATTATATGTACATCTTTACCCACATCTTCTTAACAGTTTTAGTTGTATCATACATCTCAATTGAATGGGGCAATTTTTTCGAATCTGGGGGAGGTAGGTTTTGGTACCGTGTTGCGTGATTGCCAAAGAAGAACATCTCCTTAGCAAGGGGATGTTCTTCTTTCATATTCTGAGTTGATGAGAGGGCACTTTGATGCGGCGACGGTCGAATATTTGGCCTTGTGGCGGTCATTAGTCATTTCGTACAAAGTTGGATTCTAAGGTTTTCTTGTAGAATTAGATTCATTATCAATTGTGAAGGGTATCGAGAACGAGGACTGCGTATACACTCATTATGGCCGTATCCTCCTCAGTGTCGCTCGGCTTCTGTGTGGTCTCAGCAGGGGCAGAACCACACCCTATTGCCGTAGAGTGCCATTGCACCCCTCATTTATTGGTTATCCTGTACAATGGCGGAGGCAGTGTAGGGCCAGGGGGGGCCAGGCCCCCCCTGAGATTTTGAAAATTAAAATTTTAGTCTAAATTTTTTTAGTATTTTACATTTAGGCCCCCCCTCAACTATGTTTAGGCCCCCCCTCAAATTATGTTTAGGCCTCCCTCAACTTATGTTTAGGCCCTCAAAGGGGTCTAAGGCCCAATTTAGTGCTATCAACTACATATATATTGATATACTGGTATATACAACTCAAAAGAAATGCGCCTAAAATTTCAAAAATTACACTTTTAGTGTGATAATTTTATGCATTTTAGAAATAGACCCCCTTAAAATTTTGAAAGACACTATATAATATTTACGTGTCACCGAATAGACTTATATTATAAGCATATCCCCAAAACATCACAATTATAGACAAGTAGACCCTAAAAAAATTGTCAATTATGTATGAATAGACCCCAAAAAATTTTTTTCGGGGGCGCTGCCCCCGAACCCCCGTATAGCCTAGACCCCCCCTGGCCAAAATTCCTGGCTCCGCCCCTGATCCTGTATGTATGTATATGTATGACTCCAAGTCTCTATTTATATTTTGTCTCTTAGCACTCCCAAACAAAAAAATGTGTTACTCCCTTAGTCATCTTAAATCATTTATTGCTTTCTTTCAACCGTAAACTTCAATCATATATGTTTGAGAATCATTTGAGATACAAGATTTTGGTAGAAGAGCATTACAGCCATTACTCTGTACAATTAGATCACTTGTTGTGATAAACTCAACACACAACAACTCTCAAACAGTACAAAACAACCCCACATAGTAAATTTGTAGTGTTTTTTTTTTTTTGGTTAAAAGAAGTATACTCGTGTATAAATAAAACCAAAAAAATTGTTTGGGGGTGCTGTCCCTGAACTCCCGTGTGTCATTGTTAAATAGTCTACATAGTAACTCAGCCACCTCTAAAGACAAACTTCTGATTCCGCCCCAGGATCTCAGCTACTCGGTCTCGCATGCGTATCGTAAAGGAAACTAACTTGCTCATGAACCTGCTAGAGAGGCTAAATGTTTTGGTGACTTTCATGTTTGGTTGGACTTGGACGAAGTTCCTCCGTCTTGTCTTTCTCATGTGATTCGTGACTCTATTCTATTCATGAATAAAATCTCTTGCTGCTTTCAAAAAACATTGATCATCCACGTGAAAATGGAGAAATTATTCAATGAGTCCGTCACGTCACGTTAGAATGTTGATGTGATGTGATCATGTAATCTTAACCACCTACTTGCCCCCTCCTTCCATGGAGATCATGACAAGTGTTTATCAAATTTTAAATTTTAAATTCCACTAACCACTTGTCATGATCTCTTTAAAAGTAAGGAACAAGTGGGTGGCTAAGATTACATGGTCACACCACGTCAGCATGCTGACGTTGCGTGACAGGTTCACCGAATAACTTCCCATGAAGATGTCAGTTTTCCGCAATTGGGCAATACTTGGAACACATCCAATACACAACTTTTGGGGGACAACCCAAGAGATGTGTCTATCTCTCTCTTGTGTCACTGTGGAGTCTAGTGACATCACATGAGAGATATAGACACATATCTTGAATTATGTCCAAAAAATTGTGCATTTAAGTGTGTCCCAATCTTTACTCTCCGCAATTTAAGGAATTAGAAAGATGTTTTGTTTTGGCAAAGGATAAGGTTTATACCTAGAAACAGATGAAGTGGGAAGAAGTTATACGCTATAACTTAGTCTATCATTATCACTACATCCAGCTTTTCATCACTTCTCTTCTTTTTGCTTTCCTTTCTCCCTTTTGAGTTAAGTTGTCATGAATTAAGACATTTTGATCCTCAAGTTGTTCATGATTTCAAATTCAAAAGTGTTTTATTCTTTTATTTAAAATCGAGAGTGCCACTAGAATTAAGTTTGTATGTGAATTTTTTTTTCATTTCACTTTATATAAATGTAAATCGGCCTCTATAGCCTATAAAATTGGAATAGGCAAATGTTTAAACCAAAATACAAAAGGGTTAATTACCGAAACAACTTATTTGGTTTGAACTTATTTGGTTTGGAAAGTGATATAGTCACTTTTTCAGTTAAAGTTAATGAAAATGGATAAAAGTACCAAATTACTCATATTACATACTAATGAGAACACTATTATGTGCTTTTTATTTAGGCATACATGGTATATTATTATATTATTTTGATATTATATTTGTTGCTAGAGACCATTGGGGTATTTTTGTGATCACTAATTTATTTTATTTTTGATCTACCATTGGACGGACACATACACACACAACACATGTACACAATCTTGGTGATATGTTAATTTATTTTTTTTATTTTTCATCTACCCTTGGACACACACACACAGAGTACGTGATATATTTTTTTTATCTACTCTTAGACACACAAACAACACAAGAGTCTTTGTGATATTTTAACTTTTTTTTTATAGTACGTGATATATTATTTTTATTATTTATATATTTTTTTTATCTACTCTTGGACACACAAACAACACAAGAGTCTTTGTGATATTTTACCTTTTTTTTATCTACCCTTGGACACACACAGAGAAACTCAGTGTACTGATGTATTAATTCAGATCTAAGCATAAAATAAAATAATAAATAAAAAAAAACTCTCCAAGACTGTGTGTGAGTGTGTGCCAATTCACTATCACAAAGATACCCTAAAGTGATCGCATTTAACCTCTCATTCACTTCTCTATCTCCATAGGGAAGTTATTGGTGATAAATGTCAACATTAAATAAATGATTGTTGAATGCAGACTGTATATATATCTTACAAAAGTATATGTATAGGGGTATTAGGTCATATAAATTTTTTTTAATCATAATTACATGTGTTGACTAGAATTCTAGAGATTTAGTATTAAATTAGAGTATTAGTTATCTTTTATCCATGAAAGTACAAGACTAAAGGATTTATTGCTCTATTTCATTAAACATTTCAATTTGATAGTTACTTCATTTTTTAAAATTCAAAAAAGGTCCAGAGATGACTTATAACTAGATCAAACGTTTCTAATTGAAAAAAGAAATCAACTTTATTAATAGCCACATTTATTAAATACAAAAGACGGTAGATACAAGAGACGGCATCTATTTTAGCATTTTCATTCACAATACGAAACGTTGTTGTCTTCAAACAATTTTTAACTTTGCATGTTGCTGCTGTATTATATTATTCTAGGGATGACTTATGACCATATAAAATGTGCCTAATTCATTAAAAAAATAATAACTTAATTTATTAAGAGATTCACTTGTTCAATGGAATTTTGGGCAAAAGTTCTAATAGATCTTTTTAATCTTAGGTCCAATCCCCCCTTTTTTTTTTCTTTCTAAAAGGTCTCTCAGAAAAAATTCTCATAACTGGTTATATAAATTTTGAATGTTCTATTTTTAAGTTTCATGTAACTAATTATGTAAAATTATATAACATATGAATTTGGTTTGATTAAATTTCACTAATCTGTGAGCTTAATTTGACCAAAACTAAAAACGGATTGTCCTTAAATTTAATTAAACTAATATGAGAGATTTTTGCTATAAAAAAAAAATAGATGAGAGATTTTTTTTACTAAATTTCTACTTACAAGAGACGGCCTCTATTTTAAAATTCGCATTCACAATATGAAACTAATATGAGAGATTTTTGCTATAAAAAAATAGATGAGAGATTTTTTTACAAAATTTCTACTTATAAGAGACGGCCTCTATTTTAGAATTCGCATTCACAATACGGAAACCTTGTCGTCTTCATAAAATTTGAAATTCTTATATTTTTTTGTAAAATAATCCATTAGCTCTTTCTTTTATTCCACATAAACCAAATGTTTGACTTCTTTAGTTGTGACAAATTTTAGAAGCCAGCTTTTCCACCTTCTCCTTCATTTCGATACGCTCTTTCTCAGCTTTCTCCATCTTCTCCCTTTCTGCCCTAGGTGCATCATGTCTAGGTGCTTCTGGATCTTCAAACCATTCATCTTCCTGAAGCGGAGGCGGGTCTGATTCGGTCACAAGAAACAAATACTTGAATCACGGATACGAAAATTCGTATAATCTATTTAAAGGATGCGAAGCTCTGAATGATGCTCGAGTCAAGACCACACGAAATGCATCTTGAAAGCAAGGCTTCTTTTTTTTCTTTTTTCTTTTTTCTTTTTTAAATTTATTATGCTGGGCAGGAAATCAAGGCTTAAGTGGTGGTGAGATTTGACTTATTTTTTGTTGTGTTTGACAACTAATTAATAAATTAAAGCATATAAAAGTAAGAAAGGGATAAGTTTTGTTTGTTATAGCAACTACAACGGTTTCAAAATATGTAGGGTAAAAATAGCCTAATTTACGGTACGGAGTAGAGTGAGCCACAGTGGTGTAGTACGTAAACGGCGGATTGAAAGGCGGCCCACATGAATCTGCAGAGACTCTGTCGGCTGCCTGCCACACGGCAGAAACACTGCCGACTACGCAACTGACAAGGACTATGCTGGCTGTGTTCAAACGGCAGCCCCTCTGCTGGTTTCCAACAACTCTTTCAAGGGCTATATATCCCAACGGTACATTCCAACGGTCATATTTTGTAGTATTTAAACCCCACTTTGCCAAAAAAAAAAATTACCTTATACTTCAATTGTGTAACCTTTCTATTTTCCTTGAGAGTTTACTAAAGTTTAAACTTAAGTCCACTTTGGCACTAGTAATATTTTATTTTTCCTTTATCATGTATTTTCATAGTTTACTCTAGTTTTTTTTTATCCAAAAACAAAAACTAAACATAAGTTTAGTTATTTTGCTTGAAAGACTTAAGAATATCAATCTAGTTTTAATTATAAAATACATTTTTATTTTTTTTTAGTGAGGTTTTATAAATATAGTTTTTATTAAGAGTCATTTAGTATAAAGTCATAAGTAGTGTAACTTTCATGCAATTGATCCAGTCTTTAAACATTTCAATCTTAGGTCCACAAAAAAATAGCTGGACATAACTACCCCTACACTATCCTTATCCCCATCCATTCAAACTGTGATTAAAAATCCAACCTATCCAATTTAGAATCCCCATAAACCAAGATTGATACCTTCCATTTAGGGTCTCCATTAAGGATCAAAATTGAAAACTCCCATATCAAGACTGATATCTTCTATCCAAGATAAACCCTCTCTACTCCAATGTTTTTGATTGAGGAAATCTCATCTTCTTCATCGTTGATCACCGAAGCTCCACTCCAGCCCCGACAAGACTATAGGGAAGAAGGGTAAGTGTAAAACTTCACACGATTGTTTGAATCATTCATAACTTTTTCACCCTATGCATTTTTATTTTAACACAATCAAACAATCTTTGGTCAAAAACATGATATGAGCAAAAAAATTTAGGGAAAATTAAGATATTGACTCAGTTGAAAATAGATTCGGTTTTTATGTTTTCAAAATATACTTATGTATTGAAGAACTCTGAAGTCCAATGCCATTACATACAAAGAGATGACGAAAAAAGGTAAATAATGAATTTTTCCTTGTTCTAGAATGAAATCTATCTGAGTTTAAAATTTTCATTTCCCAAGTTCCGAATGTGGTAATTTTGAAAGTGTAAGTGTTAAATTTGATACAGACCAGTCTAGTTTACATGTTGATGATGAGCATGGTCTCTTGATGTGAGATTCTACACTCATATATTACGTAACTAATATCAGTGTTGACATTCACACTGATTAACTGGATATAAATGATTGTTCGATATAGTTCGTCACCATTTTTAATACTCATATTCATGTGCATCCCCATTGAAATATTTACATGTTAAATTTAACACTCACTTTTTTTTATTATTTAAATTTGTTATGTTCAACCATCATTTAAGATTCAGAGTCGCATTCAATGACATTAGTGTGAAATTTCACACTTGTATTCGTTGAAACTGTTGTGGGGAATATACCCACTCATTCACAGTTGCATATACGCCAAGTGTGAAATTTAACACTATCAATTGATCATCAAATAGTTATGCACTTAATCTTTGCGATGCTGATAATATCCATCTCCATGCAGCCCGTGCTTCAAAGACGCAACCAAATACAAAGTCCCCGGCAAAGGGAAAGCGATGTAGATCAGTGGTGGGCTAATTTAGTCCACGAATTTCTAAACACACCCGCATGTTCCTGGACTCTAGAAGAAATGAGGCTCTATTTAAAGCTTCGAAAATACAGGAGAAAATCAACAAGTGAAACAAGTGCTGAAAAAACTTCTTTTTTTTTGTTTTTTTTTTTGGGTTAGTTGGATGTGATATTATTATCATTCTGTATTATCAGGTCTATGCTGCATTCAGTATTTACTGTCGTTTGGGAACTTTGGATATTATCTTTTTGTTATGACAATGATTTTGGTTTTGTTTGTGATAATAAGTCTGTAATGTTAAATCATTCATCTTTGGTAATAGATGTCATGGCATTTGACTTATGTCGCGTTAAAGACTGGTGAGCTGTTTTGCCATTTAAGATATGACATTATATGAAATTCCACACTGAAAATTTCATGCTGCAATTACATTTCTTAGATATCCAAAAATAAAGGGATAGAAGAGTAGATTTTTCAATAATTTTTTTTTCTTTCAAAAACTAACATGATTCATGGCAACAAACACAAAAAATGGATATCACTATAATTATGGGATATTAATTAAAAATTAGATATTGGCAAGTCAAAATACTATCATAACTACTATAATTAATATGTGTGTGTGTGTATATATATATATGGCAAGTCAAAATAAGATTTAATGAATATTTATGTAAAATTTCACACTAATGAACCAGATGCGGTGTAAAATTTCACAGTAATGAACCAGTTGCAGTGTAAGAAATGAGTCTTAAGATTTTTGTTTTTGAACAGAAGTGATAAATTTCTCATCAAATTCGTGTTATTTAGTGAGAAATTCTCATCTTTTGAATGCATATGATGAGAATTAATTATGCTAATTAGTTGTTCCATAAATCACTCACCAAATTCATCTTAATATATTCAATTATGAAATTGCCGCTAGCGCGAATGCAACTATGGCAAATGTATTAAATTCGATTTAATGTATGAAACTGCCGCTGGCGCGGACGCATCTTAGGAAAATGTATTGGATTCGATTTAATTGTGATTTGCGTCCGCGCCAGCGGCAGTTTGCCACTGTTACGTCTAATACATTTGCCTCAGTTGCGTCAAATACATTAAATCGAATCCAATACATTTGC
The DNA here is from genome assembly GCA_033977485.1 of Hydrangea macrophylla. Lineage (NCBI taxonomy): Eukaryota > Viridiplantae > Streptophyta > Magnoliopsida > Cornales > Hydrangeaceae > Hydrangea > Hydrangea macrophylla. The sequence goes on from CM066999.1 coordinate 77,573,175, forward strand.
TACAGTTGCGTCCGTGCCAACGGCAGTTTCATAATTGAATATATTAAGACGAATTTGGTGTGTTATTTTTGGAACAACTAATTAGCATGATTAATTCTCCATTATATGCATTCAAAGGTGAGAAATTCTCACTACATAACCACGAATTTGATGAGAAATTTCTCAATTTTGAGTCACGTTGTCAAATTACACAGCAAACTCGAAACATCTAGTGTGAATTTTTCCCTTTTACTTATGTGCATTGTGAAATTCGACACAGTATGAAGTAGTTAAGTATGAAATTTCATACTGTAAAATACAGTACGAAATTTCTCACTATACGAACTGTTATCTCATTCGCATGGATTATGGACTGTTATAGAATGGAGTGTATTAGTAGTGTTTAATATAAATGAAACAGATTTGTAAAGTAAAATCCTAAAATATTAGGATATTATTTCTATATATATCATATGTAATATCAGTGGAGATTTGATAAGATTTGATAACTAATTCCATATTTAAATCTGTATTAAACATATGTGCATATATATATATATATATATTAGGGGTAAAAAAGTTATCAAATTATTCTATAATGGGATATTATCATATTTTGGACTAATCCCTAAAGAGACTCACAATTATAGGACATATTGTTATGAAGATACAGTTGATGAACTTATTCCAAAAAAATTGGTAGAATAGAACTTTTCACTATATTTTTCTTTTATTAAAGTATATGATATGCACAAAAATATCATGTCAAAGTCAAGCCTCGTCACCTCAATAAAGAGAAGCCAAGTCATCTAGAGTTTGGACTGACTACGCAGCTGTCCCGGACTGTTACGCAAAATCGCCCGGTTTGGCCATAAGTCCGGGCGTTCTTTCCAGATGGACCCCACATGGGCGCATCTCCAGTATGCGTGATTGCTTGGCCAGCAAGTCTCTAGGCAGTTTCCTATCCCAGTTAGAAGACTAAATGAAAGGAGCAAGTAGTTTCCTAAACCACTCAAGAAACGCTCCTAAATTCATGTAAATTAAGCTGTAAATAGATTAGGCTTCATAATCTATGAACTTACCTTGCACGGGTGGTCTCTTGCACCTATAAAAGAGACCACCCGCCCCCATTAAAAGGGGTCGCATTCTAAACCTAAAGAATAGCATATTATTCTCATTCATACGCATACACCCGATCGGTTTTACTGGTAGTGCCGCCAAACTGTTGGCTCATGACCAGGCCCACCGGTGATCTGCTAGTGAAGTGTATCAACGCACCCGTGGACGTATGTCACCTCATTAATGGGACCGAACCACATACAAACTTCATTGCATACATCTCTTTTATATATATCTTTTTACCCAAATTTCAGCATCATCAGTATATATTTTAGTAAATTGTGTATTTCATACAACCATGTTAAGATTCTTGGATAATAAACATAGTAAGCGACAACAACTTTTAAGTGTAGAATGTACCTTTCCTTAATAAATACTAAAACTTTGAAAATAGCTGTGGAGCATGTACAATTTTTCTCTCAAATTTCAAAATTCAACTACTTTCTACAACTCCAATTTTTTTCTTCCCAAATTTACATGTTTGGACTCAAAAAGGCAAGATCTTTAAAACTGGATAAGATTTTACATGTTTAGAAAATAGATGATACCACAAAAGGACCATAACTGTCATTTTTACTTTTATGGTGCAAATTTTTTAGTTTGGTATCTGCGACATCCGGGCCTGCTAAGTTTTAAAAAGAGAATATTGTTTTCAACAATGTTAGGGTCATAAATAAATCTCATTAATACTTAGGGTATGTTTGATAACCCAATTAAGTGATGAAAATGAAAAGATTCCGCACTTATTCTTTTTCAGTACGTTTGATAACTTACCACTTAATTAGAAAAGCAGCCAAAAAATTACTGAAAACTTTAAGTGAATAATTTCTACTGAAAATAATCACTGAATGCATTCTATTCAGTAGTTGAAGCATTGTTTTCAGTATTACAAATTCAATCACTTAAAATTTTCAGTACTTAAAATTCAGCACTTAATTTTCAGCACTTAATTTTCAGTTTTATCAAACGCACCCTTACACTCACATTCTATCTCTCTCCTAGTGGCATTATGGGATCCGCTGTGGATCCCAAGTGCCACTAAGAGAGAGATAGAGTGTGAGTGTAAGTGTTAGTGAGATTACTTTGTTTGTACCCCAAATGTTATCCCAATTTTTTAGATCTACTCAAATATCAGTTTTTTTTTTTTTTTTTTGGGCGGGGCCTTTTTAGTTCACAAAATGTATTTCTTACGTTGTTTATTCAACCAAATATGTATATTTTCACTCAAAGTTATACGAATTACATTCTTTCCCTTCAATAAAAGTTAAAATATTTGTCATCCACGTTAAAGTGTTGGTCTTTCAAAATTCAATGGATAAGAAGATGTTTCTATTTGTACCAAATGAAAAGGTTTAACAGAAACTGACAAAAATAGAAAAAAAAAGATACTCCACTCTAGAACTCAACCCATCACTATTTCATCACTTTTTGTTCTTTCGTTTTATTTCCTTATCTTTTATCCTTTGTCATGAGTTAGGTTTTCATGGGGATTAAGACTTATTTGATTCTTAAGTTGTTCTTAATCAAAACCGAAAGTTTTTTTTTTTTTTTTTTTTTTTTTTTTTATAATTGTTTTTTTATTAACAAAAATGACAATACCATTGGATTTAGCTTTGGTTTGGATTAGAGGTTCGGTTCGGTTGGATTTTTAAGGAAATCAATTGTTTTTTGTTTGGTTCGGCTCGATGTATTGTATTTTCACGATTTAGTTCAGTTTTTACGTTTGAAAATTTTTCTGAAAAACGACAAATCAATCGATTCAGTCGATTTCCTAACACCCCTTTTTTGGATACAAAAAGACCTTTTTTTCATGTCACTCATATAAATATGATGATAGTAATGGATTAATGTTAAATCAAAATATGCTACGAAAGAGTTTATTCAATGCAAATGTTGAGGAGGGTAGTGGTCTATGAAACGATATCTCTCACAACTCAATGCAGATCCTCATCCCAAATTTACAAGTGAAAACGAGCATACTTGGTGGGTGTGTGTGTGTGTGTGTTTTTTTTTTGTTTTTTGTTTGTTTTTTTGTTTTTTGTTTGTTTTTTTGTTTTTTTGTTTTTTTATGAAAACGAATTCATTTGAATCCATCTTTAAAGTAAATCAAAAATTAAAGTAATATAGGAGTAATTACAATTGACAAAAGATAGCATTTTTGCTCGTCCATTAGTAAAATGTGACACATGTCACTCAATGAAGGTCTAAGTAAACAATATATGAGAAAAATATTGGATGAGCAAAACTTATCTCATCACCAAAGATATCATGTTCAATATGCTAGTTAACCCATAATTAGAAGTCACTTAGTCCAATATACATTATGATTCCGGGTCTACCATCTTTATAAACAATGACAAACTTATGGTTTATAATAAGATTAGGTTTAATACTTCACCCACAACATTTATACAACTTTTCATCCACAACTCATAAAAGTATGTCTAGACACACTTTTATGAGTTGTGGATGGAAGGTTGTGTGAAAGTTGTGGGTGAAGTTTTACTTTAAGATAAGATTGTTTGTTTTACGACATCTCTTCCTAAACATGTTTAAAAGTATGGTTACAGTAGCCGAGCGGGCTGTAATCCAATTAGCAGCCTCTCTCTTCTCAGTGAAGAGGGAGAGGGTTCGAATCCCCATAGGGGATTTTACTTGCTTGTCCCTCAGTTATTCTTCAGTCGGAATGAGTGGCCCTTGTTGGGCTTTGCTGTGGGCCAGTGTGGGTCTTTGAAGTTGAGTTGGAGCTGGGGTATTGCGTGTGTGTATCTAGTTCGGATCCAGGTAAGTCAATAAGGGTTGGAGCTGGGGTATTCCTGTTTTTTTATATGTATATATATATATATATAAAAGGGTATGGTTACAATAAGTCAATAAGGTTTAAGTATGGTAACAATAAGTAAATAAGGTTTTCTTATGCTTTCAAGACATCATTTAAAACAGGAATAATGCTCTGGTTACCAAATTTGAATCCCAAATTCGTTCCTAAATATATTATCATTTGTTTTACATGCAGTGCTATGCGGTACCACTAACTACTGCCCCAGCTTGTAACACAACTATTCAAGTATTTGGTAACTAAATTTGAAAAGCATAGAACTACAGTAATACATAAATCAAATGTTGGAGTAATGTTATGCTTCGCAAATTTGACTCTCAAATGCTTTGTTAGTTATACTATTTGCAGTGGTATGTACAACCACTATCATAGCATGTAGTACGATTATTAAGGCATTTAGAAACCAAATTTATGATTCAACTTCGAAAAATATATCATTTTTCCAAATTTTAGGTTTATACGAGAATACTCAATAGCAAAGATGCAGCTCATGCCTCATAGTCTCTCACACACATAAACACAAAAGAGTAATATTTGGGACACAACTATTCACACAAATTTTTCTCACAACCCAATAAATATGTTTATCTCTCTCCTGTGATGTCACGTGAATGGTTGTGTCCCAAGTATTACTCAACACAAAAACAACACAAAGACTAAAGAAGGTAAAATAGTAAGGGTGTATAGTAACAACAATGGTTGTGATGCAGGGGATCTTTATTCCTTCAATAAAATAGGTGGGGTTGTAACCACTAACCAAGTAATTACAAATAGCAACAGAAATGAGATTAAGGGCGTGTTTGATAAAACTAAAAATTAAGTATTGAAAATTAAGTGTTAAATTTTAAGTACATTAAAATTTTAAGCGATCGAATTTGCAGTACTAAAAACAGTGTATTCAGTAATGAAATAGACTGCATTCACTGATTATTTTCAATAAAAAATTTTCACTTAAAATTTCGGTAGAGTTTTGGCTACTTGTTCAATTGAGTGGTACGTTATCAAACGGACTGAAGTAAAATTAGTGCTAAAACTTTTCATTTTCAGTACTTCATTGGACTATCAAACGCACCCTAAAATTTAGACGGTTCATGCACATAAAAGGTAGCTTTTACGAATCCAATGAAAAGCTGCCACATCACTCCTTTATCAGTAGAAGTTGACAAAACAGTGTACATGCATATGTTTCACCGAACAATTTCACACCCTAAAATTTCTCAAATTCTCCTCACCCACTGTTTAGGGTTTTATTACTCCTTTCGAGAAATTATTCAGTGAGTACATCACATTATGTTATTAAATTGATTTGGTGTGACCACTCAATATTAACCATACACATACCCCTATTTTCAGATAATCCTAACAAGTGGTTAGCATAATTTCAAACTAATAAAGCGTAAATCACTTGTTATAATCTTCTTAGAAAACTTAGACATTAAAATTGTGTGATCAAACTACGTTAACGTGATAGCATGATGTGACATGCTCATGGAATAATTTCTTTGACTGTAAATTGTAACTTAAACTGATGAACCGTGTCAAATGTATTCAGAACAGAAATAACACAAAACAAGGAATGTTTGTAACAAATTGTCCTTATATATTCCTCCTCTTTCTCCTCCCTCCCTGGTCACTCCTCTTTCAAACGACCATTCCACATTACCACAGGAAAAAATCTCTCTCTCTCTCTCTCTCTCTCTCTCTCTCTCTCTAGGCTGCAGGGTTTGTGGATCCCTCTTAAGTAAGTCCCCACAACTCATTTCCAGTATAGAATTGTCTTTAAGCTTTCAGTATATTCCAAACTATATATATAGACGATGATGATGATATTTACTGTAATCAGTACTTTCAGTGACTTCAAATGCTTAAATAATTGTTTTCTGTTCTGGGTTTCAATTAATTTTTGTTTTTTTCTCTCACTCCAATAGTTTTTGTGGCCCCTCGTTACTTGATTTCTTCTCCAAAATGGCAAAATGTATACTTGTTTTTTTGTCATTGGGCAGATCTTTAAGCTATAAAGTGAATTGAACTGGTAGTACCAACTTCTGCATTTTTGTTTTAATCTGCTGAGAATTGTTTGATATATACTGATCAAAGTTTGAATTCCATTTGTGTGTGTGTGTGTGTGTGTGTGTGTGTGAAAAGAGAGAGATATGCAGCATGCTTTATTTGACCCAGGTGTTCATACCAATTTACAGATCCATTTTTCAGATCTACCCATAATGGAATAACATTAAAGCAGATATTATATATAATTCTATACATCTATATATATAAGTATATATCTTTTGAGTAATACTTAGGGCACAACCAAAGCCACAACCTTTTTTGCACAACCTTCCTATCTTTTTGTAATGACAAGGCTGAAGGCAGATGCTTTATATTTTTAAAAGCTGCTTTTGAGAATTTGTTTTCAACTTTATGTTCAGTTTCAAATTTGGTTAGTTCAAACACAGCACACTCATCCCTTCCCTAAATGAATTGATTATTCACTAGCTGTAAAACTATGTATGACTTTTATGTAAATTTGATTTCTATTTTTAGCGATTTTTTCCGTAGTTATTGTCAAATAATTTGCAGCATCAGTCTAATTTAACCTTTTTTTTTTTTTTTTGATCTTAAGGTAATTTGGGGACGAAAATGGCGAGAATTTCCACATTCTTGGTGGGGATTTTGGTAATATGCTGCTGGGCAGGCATGGCAGAATCAAAATCCATGAAATACAAAGATCCCAAACAGCCCTTAAATGTTCGAATAAATGACCTAATGAGTCAGATGACTCTAGAGGAAAAGATTGGGCAAATGGTTCAAATTGATCGAACCGTTGCGTCGCGAGAGGTCATGAAGAAGTACTATATTGGTAAGGAACATGTGGGTATATATGCTGTATGTATGATATATGCTTATGTAAATGAATATGTAATTTTTTGTATTTGGGCAGGGAGTGTGCTGAGTGGTGGTGGGAGTGTTCCAGCCAAAGAGGCTTCTCCCGAGACTTGGGTAAATATGGTGAATGATTTTCAAAAGGGTTCACTATCAACCCGGCTTGGGATACCGATGATATATGGGATTGATGCTGTTCATGGCAACAATAATGTTTATAAGGCAACCATTTTTCCTCACAATGTTGGCCTTGGAGTCACAAGGCAAGTACATATACATATATATATATAGTCCTCTTCTTGTGCGGACTTCTATTTTCAACCACTGGATCCTGTGAAATTACTACAATACCCGTCAAATATATTATTGCATATGGCTCTGTTAGAAATGTGCTTAAATGTTGGCATTGTAGGCATAACTGGGAGTAAATATTCAATGCAACGGGGATACCACATCAGCCAAATAACATACTCACAGATTTGAGATTTGTGCTTATGTGGATGAGATTTTTCCTAAAAATAGGGGTGTAGATAGATAAATAAAAGGTTCAGATTTACTTGTTATACCTTGCCAGCAAAATAACCGTTGCAATGAATATTTACTCCATAACTGGGTTTACTGGTAGCCAAAATTGTAATGACCTTTTTGGTTTTGAGTTTCTCAGTAAAACGAATAAAGGAGTAATTTCAAAATTTCTAAAATTATCTTTCCACAAGTGGTAGAAAATGAAAATAAAAATACTTGCATGAGTTTTTTTGGAGAAAACTTTTTTTCGTTGGGAATAACTTCTTTTCTGGCGAAACATTTCATCGATTATTGGTACAAAAGGATGATGAAATTTTTTTCGTCGGCAAATACTTTTTGTGACGAAAAATTTAATTGCTAATACCCATTTTTGGGAGGAGAGATTGTTGCAGTTGAACACACCTAGTGAATTTGTGATGAGTTTTCTTTGGGTGTTTAGATAAATTCTCAAATATTCAAGAAAAAGGATTTGAAAACTAAAAGTTCCCTATTGATACTATTATGCATTGTTTGGTTCATGGACTTAGTAATGGAAAGGAAAAGGAAATACTTTTCTTTGTTTGGTTAATAAGAAAAAAAACAGTGAGGAGAATAAGAAGGAGAAGAAAACATGAAAAAAGAAAAAGGAAATTATAATGATCATTTCCTGGAGTTCCTAAAATATTTTATTTTTGATAGGTACTCTTCCGCAATATTTTGGATTTTTATTTATTTATTTATTTTTTTGGTATAAGGGATGAAGGAAAATACAAGTGAAAACAATAGGAAAATAGTCTTCCTTTCCTTTTGTAAATCCGTAAAACCAAACGGAGCCGAACCTTTTATCTGTCTTGGTGGCTTTAACACACAAATTCTAATATCATTAATTCACTTGTTCTTGTCATCCAGGGACCCCCTACTTGTCAAGAAAATTGGAGAAGCCACTGCTCTTGAAGTTAGAGCTACAGGCATTTCTTACGCTTTTGCTCCCTGTATTGCGGTAACTAAATCAAATTCTAAATCTCATTACATGATTAAACTACACAAAATAAATATATTTAAAAAAAATTGACTTATTGGAAGTTGTTATCTTTTGCCTTCGCCTAATTTCGCATATATTAATTTCCAAGAAAAGAATATAATTATATATTTTGTGTATGTGTAGGTTTGCAGGGATCCACGATGGGGTCGGTGTTACGAGAGTTATAGTGAAGATCAGAGAATTGTTCAAGCAATGACTGAGATCATACCGGGATTACAAGGAGATGCTCCTCCCAATGTTTCAAAGGGTGTCCCTTTTGTTGGTGGCAAGTATGATTATTGATAAACCAATTACTAATTTCTACTTATGAACATAACTTAGGCCCTGTTTGGCAGAGTTTTAGATATCCGCGATGACCCAAAAAAGCAGCTCAATGCTGCTTTTGGCCAATTGCAGGATTTCCGAATGGTATGGGAAATCGCGATTGGAGGCACAATCGCAACCCAAACAGGGCCCGAGAGATACTAATTTAACATGTGAATGGATAGATTTGTGTAAAACCACATAAAATGTGAAACTGTAGTGATTATAATACAATGTAGGTGGATGTGAAAGTGAATTTAGGCCGATACTGCTGAAATTATGACAATATATTCCTTTATACCATGCTCGGGTGCCACTAGAATTTGAATAAGCTTATTCATAATTCATATATCATCTTAGGCAAAATTCATCATTATGAATGAATCTATTCTGATAAATGGGACATCATTATATTTCTTCTTATACGGCAATTTCTGTGTTATCTTGGAATTCCAAAATTCATGATCTTAAGGGCCAAAATGAGCACAATTTTCCTAAAATGAACCACTTAAATGCTTTGTAGAAGTATGGAGGTAATATTTGCATTCAAGGACGCCCAAACATGCCCTTAGTTCATATGAAAAATATCTCAAGTATCACTACTATACACATCCACCATTATTACTTTCAATGTCCATCCAAGAACTATGAACTCATCAATAAACAGAGTCAAATTTGGCTTTATTGATTTGTGACTTTTATGGTGGTCTAGTTTCAAAGTGGTATTGGCATAAAAACCACTCAATAAGTTTTAAGTTTTCCATATGGTCCCTAGAGCAACTCTTTTGGACTTTTGTGTTTGAGTGAGGACTTAGTGGTAAGGACCACAGCCTCCACTTCTTCTAGAAAGTAAAATAATCAATATATATATATATATATATTGAGGAAAAATATATATATATTGAGGAAAAAGATGGAATATAAACAAAAGGCAATATGATTGTCTGGCACTCTGGCGATATATTCAATCTATAAATTTAAATTTTGATTTTGGTGATTGTTTACTTAGGCTCTGTTTGGTTCATGGATTTAGTGTGAAAATGAGAGGATGAAAAATAATTGATTCTTTGTTTTTTTTCTTCTCAAAATCCACAAAATCAAACAGTGCCCAAGAAAACTGATGCAAAGGCTTCTAAAACTGTGCCAGGTGGTAATTCATCAAGTATCCTTGCCATCTTTTTTGACTAGAATTCTGGTGTCCCAATCTCTTGGAGTTTTGGTTGCTTATTCTCATTTTGAAAATTTATTTTAAAAATTATCATAACTTTTGACTTTTAAGATAGTCAATGATTAAGCTAATTCCAACATTATTACCGGATTTTCTTTTCCTCCTAGGATTTTAATTACCTCAAAATGTCATTAATATACACAAATTATTAGATCTAAACTAGTTCTCCTAATCTTTTTAATTTTTTTTTTTTTTTGCCAGAACGAAGGTTGCGGCATGTGCTAAGCACTACGTGGGTGATGGAGGAACGACCAAAGGCATCAACGAGAACAACACGGTAGCAAACAGGCATGGATTGCTAAGCATTCACATGCCGGCTTACTATAACTCAATCATTAAGGGAGTGGCCACCGTTATGATCTCATATTCTAGCTGGAACGGGATTAAAATGCATGCTAATAATGTGCTTATCACCGGTTACCTTAAGAACAAGCTCCGCTTCAGAGTAAGTCTTTATTTTATTTATTTTTTCTGTTATTGTAAATGTCATATTCAAGAAAAGGAAGTTAAATTGAGCATGTGAAATTTTTTTCAGGGTTTTGTGATATCGGATTGGCAAGGCCTTGATCGAATCACTACTCCTGCTCATGCTAACTACTCTTACTCCATTGAAGTTGCAATTAATGCTGGAATTGACATGGTTAGTTATTTTCGAAGCACTTTGATGCTTAACAATGTCGCACGTCTTGAAATTTGAACTTTAAGGCTCTGTTTGGTTCATGGGTTTGCGGAAGGAATAGAAAAGAAAATGCATAGGAAAGCCCTTGTTGTTTGGTAATAGGAAGCGAAAGAAAATAATTAAGAATAACATAAAAGATATCTTTCGATTTTATATTTCCTCGAATTTCTTGATTTTCAGCTTTCTCAAATCTTTTTATTGAGTTTCTAATATTATTGAGAAAACACTATTGATTTTAGATTTTCTTCCATATTTCCTTACCCTTTCTTTCCTTCACTAAATTCGCACACCAAACAAAGCATAAAATGTCAGTCAATTTCTAGACTCATATAGTTATTGTCGGCACTTGCAGGCTATGATTCCCTACAACTACACGGAGTTCATCGACGGTCTAACCTTTCAGGTGAAAAATAAAATCGTTCCCATGAGCAGAATTGACGATGCAGTGAGGAGAATTCTACGGGTGAAGTTTGTTATGGGACTTTTTGAGAATCCTCTGGCTGATTATAGCATGACCAAGTACCTAGGAAGCCAGGTCAGTATAAGGAATTTAAAATGCAGCCCACATTATTCTCTCCACACCCACATCATGCATCGAGGAGTAGTACATTCAGCATCCTCTGTCGTACATATGGGTGTAGAGAAAAAAAATTTTTGGTGCATCTAGAACCACCCGACAGTCTGTTTTTCAATTGATTTGAAACTTTGTGGACCCGTTTTGTGAAAGATGAGAGGAAGAACCTTTTTATGTTCTAAAACCATGAAACTTGAACAGGAGCATAGAGAACTGGCGAGAGAGGCGGTCAGAAGATCTCTCGTTTTACTGAAGAACGGTGAAAATGCTGACAAGCCAGTGTTACCTCTTCCGAAGAAGGCGCCGAAGATACTCGTTGCGGGAACCCATGCACACAACCTTGGAAATCAGTGTGGTGGATGGACAATTGAGTGGCAAGGACTTGGTGGCAACAACCTCACAATTGGTATGTATGGAATAACTCTTTTAATTTCTGCTTTAAAACATGTTTGGTATAAGTTAAAAAGGAGAAGGAAGAAGAGGGAGGAATCAATTTTTTGGAAAGATGTAAGAGAGAAGGTTAAAGGAGAGGGGACGAATGCCTCTTCCCTCCAAGCCACAAATTTGAATACATCCAAAAGTGGACGGATTGGGAAGGGGGTCCAAAAGGACTTCCTTTCCTTTCCTTTCCGTATCCTTTCTATTCAACCAAACACAATTCCGCTATGTTTGGTTCATGGATTTAGTGAGGTAAAGGCAAAGTAAACAATGAGGAAAACATCCTTTCGTTGTTTGGTTTATACGGAAAATTGTGAGAAAAAATATAAGCAAAATAAAATACAGTAAACACTAATTTAAACTTTTTAATTTAGTGAGTCACTCACTTCCTAATTTATTGAGTTCCTATTTTGTTTTAAAAGTTGCAAATTTCTAATGTTAATAAGCATGAAGTAGAACTCTAGGGAAAACTTTGGGGGAAATATTTTCCTTTTCATTTTACTTTTATCTTCCGTACCTTTTTCTAAATTCACAGACCAAACGGAGCCTTAAGGAAGAACATCTTCCCTTTCTTAGAGTTACCTCTTCCCTTCATCCCTACCCTTCTCCAACCCTCCTACCAAAAAAGCCATAGCTTTATTTTTAAAGCGACGTTCACAATTTTATTCTATGAATATGTTACCTATATGTAACTAGTTGATCATAGCATCACTTCCCGCTTTGCATTTCAGTTGATGGAAGTAACAACAAATTACCTTTCCATATGCAGGTACTACAATCCTAACTGCAATAAAAAGCACTGTGGACCCTACAACTAACGTTGTCTACGAAGAGAACCCTGACGTCGACTTTGTCAAATCCAACAACTTCTCCTATGCTATTGTTGTAGTGGGAGAGCCTCCATATTCAGAGACAGATGGTGACAGCTTGAACTTGACGATCCCCGAACCTGGTCTCTCCACTATGAAGAATGTTTGTGGGTCCGTGAAATGTGTCGTTGTCATTATCTCGGGTCGTCCAGTTGTTATTCAACCTTATCTTGTCGAAATGGATGCCCTTGTCGCGGCTTGGCTTCCTGGCACCGAGGGTCAGGGTGTTGCAGATGTTTTGTTCGGTGACTATGGTTTCACAGGCAAGCTTGCTCGGACTTGGTTCAAGACTGTTGATCAACTACCGATGAATGTTGGAGATCGACATTATGATCCTCTTTTTCCTTTCGGATTTGGGCTCACTACTAGCCCAACCAAGGCCAATTAGAACCCTACTTGGTGGAGGTAGACATAGTGAGAGTCTTTTAATGTAATTATTCCCTTCCAAAGGGAATTTTGATTTCTAATTATGACCCTAATAAATACAATCAATAAATAAATAAAAAGTGAGAAAGAGAGATTTTTTTTTCTTTTATTTTTTTTTTCCGAAGAAAACAATATTCATATTAGTTGCAAGTTTGTACTGTTTTGAAGGATTTCAATATTTTGTTTGTCCATGAATATCAAAAAAGAAATATTGGTAACTATAATATAAAGCTTGAAGAATAAGAATGAAGGACAACAAACAATAATATGCCCACTTCATTTTATTAGAGATGGCAAAAAATGGATCTCTGTGTGAAATTATGGATTGGCAACATTTCTAAAACCCTGTTTGGCTCATAGGATCTGGTGAGAAAAGGAAATGGTTAAAATGGAGGAAGAATTATTTCCCTCTATCCTAATTATAAGCAATAAATTAAGCATGATGAGATACAAGGTCTTCTGAAATGGAAATTCAAAATGTAAGCACAAAGCTAGGGTGCCTTTGGTTTCTACTTTAATGAGTTATTTGATTTCAATATTGTTAATTCTAAATTTATAAATTTGTAGATGGGTAATACTTGGGGCACAACCTTCATACAACTTTCATACAACCTCCCCAAAAGATGTGTCTATCTCTTTCCTGTGTCACTGTGGGGTCCAGTGACATCACAGGAGATAGATAGACACATCTTTTGGGGAGGTTGTATGAAAGTTATATGAAAGTTGTGTCCCAAATATTACTCTAAGTGCATTCATTTATGCATAGAGATAGAAAATCACACTGACTTGACGATGCAAGGATGCTCGAGACTGAAATTCTCTATCATGAATTAAAGACTTTTTAAGTTTGTTGAGAAATCATCTTACTTGAGTTTGCTGTGAATCTGTGATGAAGTTAAATTTTGACAACTTTTCAAGTAGATAATGTAGACAATTAAACACCACTAATGGGCTAATAAATAATGGGTTCATTCTAGATAGCTGAATTTGTAATTTTGTGAACTTCCAAACGCACCTTTATTGTTGTACCTTATAAAGCAGAAAATCTTTTCTATCACACTAATCCTTTCAAATTAATTCACTATTTCAAAACTGAAAAAGTTGGAACACAAAGTTGACGAAGAAATTAATTTACTCATGTGGCCATTATAGTTGAGTGTCTTGTGAGTCTCACCGTGATAAAGAAATCGCATTGACTATCACATAGAAAAACGTCTAAAACGATGAGAGAAAGAGTAATGTTATAGTTTTCAACTTTGGTTCTCAAACGATTTGTCAGTCATAGCGTTATGTATTTGTATGTAGTACCACCGATTATTGGCAAAGTATATAATACAACTGTTAAAAGTATATGAAACCAAATTTGAATTTCAAATTTGATAAACATAAAAATATTAAGAGATAAACCATTTGCCAAGTGGCAAGCGATGAAGTTGACTAAATCACTAAACACCGTAACCATATTACTATAAGGGCCTAAATGTACGTGGGAAAAAAAATTATAAGAAAGTTGAGAGGAATGCACGTGGGGAAAAAAAATAAATAGATAAGAATGTTGAGAGGAGAGAGAGTAATGAACTAGAAAAGATAGAAACCTTTGACGAGTGACAGTTCAATTCTTGACTTGACAAATACTAGAATGACATGAGTGCTTGTGAGACAAACAAAGATAAGAAAGCTGAGATGAGAGATGTAGTTGGATATATTTTTTTTGACTGAAAAAAAAATAAAGGATGGGACACAGGGGCGGCGGATACATACAAGGCGGATTACATACAAGGGGAAGGGGTTCAAGCCTTCTTAGATTTTACCAAAGAGCGGTTCTTCTAACACTCACCTAACTATCTACACCCACTACTTAATGAAGTATTTCGCCCTTATGTAGAATGACATATAAGGAAAAATTAACAAACAAGAAATAAATTACAATTACATAGATCTCCTTATTTTTGAAATTTCATACATTTATATATATATATATATACCCGGTGAGGCTCTTAAGTGAACATGATTGAGTAAACATATGTTTTTTAGCCTAAAAGAACCTGTAGGCTGCCCCACTAACCCCCGGGTTCTTTTAGCCTCACCGTATATATAATCTACATGAGCATATATAGATAGAGATACACAAAGGCTATATGTGTACTGTGTACATAATAAATCGATATAGATAGAGAATCATTGATAAACAAAGGCTAACCGAGGAGAGAACTATCGGTCTTCTCCTTTCTCTATATGCTGCCCCCTTCTGTGTTAAGGGCTTTGTATAATAGGGGCATACAAGCTTGTGTTCTTTTGAGATCCACTATCTCCTAAATAAATATGAGTAGTTGTCATTATGAATTCTAAAAATTAGAATATATATCACAGAGAGAGTATTGTCCTCATTTTCTGTAATTGGATCAAACTTAGGAATCCAACACAATTATGTCAGTTTTTCCCTCATCTTTCTCTCTCTAGATTTCCTTTATGGGTTTCATACGAATATTGGGTTTCTTTCTGTCTCTAGATTTCCTTTCTGGGTTTCAAACTAGCTATATGAATTTATTATTGGGGGTATTGCAATGGAATACCCTGTATTTTCAATATTTATTTATATGATGAGATTCTATACATTTTCCTTTATCATACTTGGAATTTTGTTTTTAATCGATCGAAGTCCTTTCGAGCGATCGAGAACTTCTGCTTTCGAGCGATCGAACATTTTTAAATCGATCGAAACCCTATCGACATAAATTTAGGACGTGGTCCCCACTTCAATTAATCAAACTCATTTTCAATCGATTAAACTTGGCCGAATCAATTTTGAGCGATCGTAGCTTCGATCGATCGAACTTGTAATCATCAGAAATTCTAGGTTTCATGCAAAGACAGCCACCAGCACCCCTCCCACTCTATAAATACATTGCGTTCATGTGTGTTGAGGTGTTTGGAAGATCAGAGAGTTGGGAGAGAATGTGTGCTTGTGTTTGTATACTATATACACACCTATATATACACTCATATTCTATATATATACACACTTTTGCAGAGAGAGAGAGAGAGAGAGACAGACGGACAGAGAAGAAGGAGAAGAGAAGGAGAAGGAGAGACAAAGACGAAGAGAGGAGCGGAGAGAGAGAGACACACAGAGAGAGAGAGAAGGAGGCCACCATTAAAGCTTTAAGCTTCAAACTTGCTAAACGCACCCCCTACGACGTTCGGTGAGTTCCAAACTCACTCAGTAGCTTAGTTATAATGTTTTACGAGTATTGTAGGTTTAAAAAGGACCCACACACGCCCTAACATATTCTGGACGTTCACTGTCAGAATCTGAGGAAGACGACTTTCGAGCGATCAAACTCTGTTCAATCGATCGAGACCACTTTGACTTAATCGATCGAAATGGCTTCAATCGGTCGAACTTCACTTTCTTCAATCGATCGAAATGCCTTCAATCGATAGACCCTTAACAGAACTTGGATGTTTCCTTTAAGTTATAATTCAAAATGCTTAGCTATTTAATCAATGTTTCATGTTCCTATTATGTGATATTATGGATTATGGAGGTAATAGGATGCGATAATGAGATGGAGATAATATGGTGAGTAACGTAGTTGAGTACGGAACGGTAGTATTTACACGACGAGATAACGAGATAAGGTTTGAGGTATGACGGTGGTAACATTGGGATAAACTTGGTGACCGAGTTAGAAGTGTGATAGTTACTTTCGAAATAAGGATATCAGTATCAGGGATCAGCGTGAACACATCTGCGTGGGATGTGAGCATTATGTATTGTACTCGTAAGGGTTCTTAAGAGCAATGAACCAGAGTACTGATACGTATTGACTATGAACAGACGATACTCATAAGAGTTCTTAAAGGTAGTGAATAGTAAGAGTTCTTAAAAGCGGTGAACAGGAGTATTGGTGCCTCTATAAACTAGTAGTTATATTGGGACGATGTGTGGAGCTCATAAGAGTTCTTAAAAGCGGTGAACAGTAAGAGTTCTTAAAAGCGGTGAACAGGAGCACTAGTATGTCATGATGATATAATCAGTTCGGTATAGCCAATCGGGGTTGGTGCAATCAGTCTTCGGGTTATAAGACAATAAGAATCAGATAGTGATGGTCCTAAATAAAAGAGGGAAAGATACTATTAGTATCACTGCTATATATCGTTCATGACTGGTAATTACTTTATTCCTATGAGACTGTGTTAGTTAGTTCTCACTCAGCTTTCAGTAAGCTGATGGCCTTTATTGCCTGGACATTCCCCGTCCAGACTACCCTATCCTTAACAATGCATGTGGTGGAACCTACGGTGATGGCTACTACTCGGAGTTAGATTATGCAGAGGGTGGCCCTACTAATGACAGTTATGCCGGAGACGCCAACTACGTTGACGACTACCCTTACACCAGCTAGAGACGAAGAAGATTAGACCTAGTTACATTTGTGTTATTTTTGTTGAACTTTTGTAACAGGTACTTGGGCATATATTGTCTCTAGAACTGTTGTGATCCTGAGGGCCACTCTGATGTTTTGTAATAAATACTGATATATACAAAAATATTCGGTCAAAGTCAACCCTCGCCAACTCAGCATGGAAGAAACGAATCATCACAAGCCCGGGATAAGTACTCAAGCATCCCGGACGCTTGCTCAGAACCGCTCGGGCTGACCTCGCCCCAGGTGTCCGTTCCAAAATGGTCCCACATGCGTGTCTAGGCGACTCGGCTGCTTGTCCAATAGGCCTCCGAGCAGTTTCCTATCCCAGTTGGGTGACTATATGGAAGGAGAAGTAGTTTCCTAAACCACTTAGGGAACTCTCCTAAATTAGTGTAGATTAATTGCAATCAATCTAGGATTCCAAATCTCATCACATCACCATGTAAAGGCGGACTCTTACACCTATAAAAGGGACCGCCTACCCTCTTTACAAGGGGGGCATTCTTAACCTAAAGAATAACAGCTTTACTCATTATTACACATACACCCGGCCGGTCTTACTGGTAGGGCTGCCCACACTGTTGGCTCACCAGGCCTGCCGGTGATCTGCTAGTGAAGCGCAGCGATGCACCACGTGGACGTAGGTCACCTCATTAATGGGGCCAAACCACATATAATTTGTTTTCTCCATATCTCTCTCTTAATCTCTCTGATACCAATTTTAGGCATCATCAGCTTGGCGCCGTCTATGGGAAACGATAGATTTCTCCTAAAACAAATCTCTTAGCTGATAGCCATGGCGCCGAAGAAGACGAAGAAGGCCGCTGCCCAAACAAGCCGGGCAGAGTCACCGTCCGGGCAGCCGACTGCCTCTATGACTCTCGAGCAGGTTATCGCGGCTCTCGCGCAACTCCTGGAGGGCCAGCAATGGACACAATAGTAGATCGAAGAGCTGCTGGCCCGACAAGAGAAGCCCCCGAGTGACAATGATCAACCTGAGAAGAGAACGCGTGATCCGGAGCTGACCAGGCCCGAAGGCGTGCTTACACTGATCCTCTATCCCCATCAGTTACGGAGCAGCTCGAGAAAGACGAACGCAGCAAGGCGCCCGAGCGGACCCGGCGTCGTGCCCGAGCCAATCACCGCCGGGCCGGAGATGCTCGAGACATCATCAACAGCAAACGTGCTGCGAGAGGGGAAGGGCCAGAACAAATGCCCCAGGACTCGACTAAGTACCCCCCGGCCAGGAGCCATGGGGACTTTAGGCACGTGATTGCTCGGGGCCGGAGCTAGGTCCGATCCCCGAGGACGACGAACTTCGAGAAAGAAGCCTCGTCAACCAATTCATCAAATTGCCGCTCACACAAAGACAGAGTGGCCGATCAAAAAGACGTCAAGGCGCAGATCGAGGAGCTGCAAAAGCAAATTTAGAAACTAACCCGGAAAGCAAATCGTGATCATACAAATACCGAAATAGAGTTGCCTTACACCGCCCGGATCACCGGGTACCCCGTCCTAAGGAAATTGAAGCAATCGCACTGATGTTGTCAATATCAAGATATAAAAGTATACTTTACTTTCCTAAAGATTTGCAGTGTGGAAGTATAGGTCGAACCCACAGAGATTGAATTACTATGACTCTTAATTTTAAAACCTAAATCTAATTAATTATGAAAACGAGATTTTGATTTAAATTTTTAATTAAATTACTGAAACTAATGAAATTAAATCTAAATTATGAAAGCGACTTAAAAGTGTTTTTATAAATATGTTTAAAGGAACCTAGGATTGCAAATCCACCACTAGCTTCATAATAGGAAATTTATGAATTACTTTAGCCTATTAAGTTGGATGATAATGGGGAATTGTAGCTACAAGCCCAATTCCTCCGTCAAGAAAATAACTATGGTTCAAGCACCAACATAATCCATCTTCGGATAGCACGAATTATCCCACACTAAACTAGGGTTGTGGTATAATCCGTCTAATCTAGGCATGGGCTATTCGGATACTTGATAGCACAATTCAATTTAAGCACCATTACATGTAAACAACCTATATAAGCACAGCAAACATAGATCATTGAGCACATCACAGTCAAAATAGATCTAAGACAATAATAGATTTTGAAAGCAATGATTTAATTCATAGAAGCACGATTTATTTATAAAAATCCTCGGAACATGTAATCATCATCCATACATAATAAAACTAAAATAAAAACATAAATAAAATCCTATTACTTGGCTAGGGTTTCATTGGAACCCTAGATCTAGAGTCTAGTTGTCCATAGAAGTGGTAGATGGCAAGTAGTTGATGGAGGAGGCCATGGACATCCTTGATCTTCTTCTTTTTCTCCTTGCTTGCCCCCCTTCAATGGCTGAAAATGTGTATATATGGTTATATATAGGATGTGTCTATTAATGACCAACCCCTAAATTGAAGAAAAATAGGATATATATATATATATATAGATTTACAACAAGTTTTGAAAGCTTTCCTAACCCAAATTGCACTAAAACTGCTTTATTTTGCAATCTGGACGTAATTAGGCAGTTTCGTTCGCGTAGGAATCATCAGTATACTGAAATATGCAAGTTCCATTTTTACACATGTCGCGCGCGCGAGCTGCGCTAGCGCGATATTGGGATGTCGCTGTTGGAAAAACCGGTTTAAGTTCTAAGTTTAAACGCGCAGCGGAAAAATCAAGTTATAAAACTTAATTGGCATGCCCGGATCTACTACCCATCAACTCTATAGATGCACACAAGAGGGGACAAGAATTACACCTTACTGTCTTGAACCCAATTCTGAAATCTTTGACTTCCAACAGCCTCCACTAGATGGTCTTCACTCTTATGACTCCTATGGATGCTCGCAGGAAGGGCTAGGGTTGGTGGGAACCCTAATGGAGAGGATACAGAAGGTTTTGGGGCTCCAAAACAGTTTCTGCAGCTTCTGACGTTCAAAACGACGAACAACCTCTTTTCCATAACGCAGCTGCCCTATTTATAGATTCCCAGAACCGACCTAGCTCTCGAGCGATCTAAGTGGCTTCGATCGATCGAACATTCGATCGATCGAACCATCTTCAATCGATCGAACCTGTCTAGACTTCAATCGATCGAGACAACTTCGATCGATCGAACCTGTCTTGACATCATCCTCATTTGCCTTTCCAAGCATCCTAGCGGAGCTAAGAGTGGGACCTCCTAGGCTCTTTATTGTTGGCTCAGATCAGTTGATTAACTCCCATGACCAAACTCTTTGATCAGCAAATTAATCGACTGATCAGTTAACGTTTACTCCACTATAAAACGATAACTGAACTCCAACGCAAAGGAACATATCCGAAGCGATAACTAGACTTGTATGTTGTACTAATGTCCCTCTACCGTCAGCATTCGCAATCATATTCAGGTAGTCGGATAAACAGTTACTGTCAACCTGAATCATGATTACTTCTTATAATCCTTGAGTCCCATTCACCTCTCATGATTACCAAACATGTTGATAACTCTTATCAACAAGACTGCAGTACTCAGTAATCGACTTGGTGACATTCTCAAGGGAATGCTTACTCTGAATCAGAGGGTAGATTCTATCTTGACAATATATGTTCACAACCCTATGAACATGACATACCCAAGATACCCAGGTGTTGATCTTCTATAGACCTCACTGATTGGTAAGTCAAAGCAGTCATATCCACAGTCTGTGTTCATAATCGTCTCACGATTGAGAACACGTACCTTATACAAGTTATGAGTTCCTATTGACTGTTGACAGCATTGAGCGTCAATAGGAAACTCAGGTCCGTCAATGCACTATAAGCACTAGCATACTAACCAAGAGTCACACTCTAGTGATTGAGATTTATCACTCCATCCAATGGTAGTTAATGATGCTACAGTGTATACCTGATGAGATATCCAGTCTCATCATCCACTGTGACAAGCTTTAAGTATCAAAGAATAGTAATTCGTATCTCATTGTATGTATCTCATACACACACGAAATACTTACTATGATACTTATGGCTTAAACAATCATCTCATGAAAGAAGCATACATCATAAAATGTAAAGCTGATATCCATATATTAAAATGCTAATGTCTAATACATATAGTAATGGTTTGAGGGCACAAACCCAACAAACTCCCACTTGCACTCATAACCATACAGGATTACATCTGAGACCTAGACTATCTAGATGACGACTGTGGCAAGGCCTTTGTAAACGGATCAGCAAGATTGTCAGTAGTGGCAATCTTGGTGACAGTCACATCTCCACGTTGAACAATATCTCGGATAAGATGATATTTCCGCTCTACGTGCTTTCCCTTTCCGTGGTTCCTTGGCTCCTTGGACTGAGCCACTGCCCCACTATTATCACAATAAAGCGTAATAGGTGACAGCGACGCTGGTACCACCTCGAGCTCCATAAGGAACTTCTTGAACCAAACAGCTTCCTTTGCGGCTTCACAAGCAGCCACATACTCAGCTTCTGTAGTTGAGTCTGCAATGCATTTCTGCTTAATGCTCCTCCAACTGACAGCACCACCTCCCAAGGTAAAGAGATGACCGGACGTCGACTTCCTCGAATCTTTATCTGACATAAAGTCCGAGTCAGTGTATCCTACTGGAATTAACTCACTACCACCGTACATAAGCATGTAATCTTTAGTCCTTCTCAAGTACTTAAGAATGTGCTTGACGGCTGTCCAGTGCTCTGGACCTGGATTCGACTGATATCTGCTAACCATGCCAACGGCAAAGCAAATATCTGGTCTAGTGCATAACATCGCATACAAAAGACTTCCCACTGCTGAAGCATAGGGAACTCTTGTCATGCGATTCCTCTCCTCCTGTGTCTTTGGACACTGGTCCTTGGAGAACGCTAAACCATGCCTGAAAGGTAACAAACCTTTCTTTGAATTATCCATTGAAAACCTAGTTAGCACCTTATCGATATAACCAGCTTGAGATAATCCCATTATTTTTCGCTTGCGATCCCGAAAGAGCTTTATCCCTAGAATATAGCTCGCCTCTCCTAGATCCTTCATATCGAAAGTACTAGCTAGCCAAACCTTGACTGTTGACAGCGCCGCTACATCATTTCCAATGAGTAGAATGTCGTCAACGTAAAGCACAAGAAAGGCCACCACTTTCCCTTCACTCTTCTTGTATACACAAGGTTCATCCAAATTCTGTATGAAACCAAACGACTTGATCGCTTGGTCAAATCGGATGTTCCAACTTCTGGATGCTTGCTTAAGCCCATAAATGGACTTTTGCAACTTGCATACCAAGTTACCTTTCCGACCAGTGATTTGAGGTGAAAAGTGCATGTTTATAGGGTATTACACGGTCTTTTATGCATACTTTTATCCCAAAGTCCCTATATTTAGATGCATATCAATGATTAAGTGTTTTCTATGATGTTGAGACTCAAATATGTGTTTTTACACCATTTTGCAGGTTATAGAAAGCAACCATTGCATAGAAAGTGATTCTGGTGAAGAGAACAACAGAAGCAGCTGGGAAAATGCCAATTTTGACAATGATGACTTCAGATTTGGAAGATTTTCCCAGAGACATAAAATGTAGATCTTTGAGTTACGGTCGCGTGGACACAAACGGGAGGTCAATCCGAGGTCCGAGTAAAAAGTTATGGCCATTCTCCCATCGGGGTGCAGAGCTGTCAAAATCAGAGAGTTCAAGCGATTGAAGAAGAGTTCAATCGATCGAACCTTCGATCGATCGAACTGAGCTCGATCGATCGAACCTTATTTTCACCCAAAAGTTGCGTAAACTCTGTGGGAACCCTATATATACGTCGTTTTGACGCCAGACGAAAGGAGGACGCTCCAGAACGCACAGAACAGCAGTTTAGGGTAGTTTTAGGGTTAGTTTAGGAGTAGATTAGGTTAGATTCATATTCTTCTTCATCTTTTTCATTAATATACTGAAGATTACTCAAGATTGATGTTGATTACGAGTTATATTCAGATTTATTCCAGGTTTTTATGTTCCTTTATCTCTATTTGATTGTTATTAGTTTAGATGTTAATGATTGTTATGTTTTACTGTCTCTGCACTAGTTTATTCATGTTTCCGTAGTTTAGACGTTGGGAATATGTGATGAAACATTGATTCCCAACCTCTTCCATGCAATCTATAGAAAACCTGGGCTCGATCGATCGAAGGTATTTCGATCGATCGAGCCAGAGCCATAGTCAAGCGATCGAAGGCATTTCGATCGATTGAAGGATGATGCTGTCCGATCGATCGAGAGCGCTTCGATCGATCGAACATGTTAAATCTTGAGATGATTCTTTTAAGTATTCCATGACTTTTTGTTTTAGAAATCTGTCATCAAATTGTCCCAATAAGCTCAGTTTGTCACAACAGTTTTTAGAACTTAAAGCCTTAAGGCCTTTTCTTCAATGACTTTTGAAAACCACTTTGAATGCTAATACCATTTAGAGTGCAAGTAATTACCATTGTTTTAAACCGTCTTCTAAGTATTTTAAATCACTTGTGATGATGTAGTCCCGGCCATGAAAGGGCTACTGATTCTTTATCTTTAGAAAAATACGGAATACTGAAAAGGGATGTACTCCATAGAGCGTTAATGAATATGCATGGTAGATGGTTAGGATCAATGTGGATTCATATGTTTCCAACACCTTTAATTTATCTGTTTAATTAGTTATGTTTCTTTATACTTTAGTTTTTTATTTAGTTTAATTTAATTAATTAGGATTCATTAGAACCTCCAATCCTTCATTTTTATTTTATTTTCTTTAGGTTGTAACTTAGTATATATTCTTCCTATTCCTTCCCTGTGGGATCGACCTGGACTTATCCAGTATTACTTGCACGATCACCTACACTTGGGTGTTGCACAAGAGCGCACAACTATTTAGTCGTGTCAAGTTTTTGGCGCCGTTGCCGGGGAAGGCAACTAGGTTAGGATTTTACTAAGTTATTTCCATTTTTTTTTTCTTTTTCTTAAAAAAAAAAAAAAAAAAAAAAAAAAAAAATTCATTGGACTTTTCTCTCACAAGAAAAAAAAAAAAAAAATTTTCTTTTGTTTAAATATTTTGGGTAAACATGTCTTATCCATATTACCCTCCATACAACACAAATACCACGAATGGGTACACATTAGGTAATGAGAACTATACCAGTTGGCAAGCACCCACATATGATGCACATTATCAACCTGAGTGCTACCAATCACCACAATGGGAAAATAATAGTGTTAGTCTCCCATGTTATCAAATATACCAAGAACCTCCACCTGGAGAGTTCTATCAATCGCAATGGGGATATAACCAAAATGAGAGTGTAGGATATAGTAGTAGTTCCCATGATTACCAAATGCACCAAGACTTTCCTTCTGGGGAGTCTTGCACACAAACACAATGGGAAGGGGACTATTACCAACAACAATGGGGTGAAACTTCATATAGTTATAATGAGGAGAATAACCAAGTTGAGGATAATGGTATGTTAGAATTGCTGCTTAGTGAAATGAAAAGGCTAGAGAGTGCAATTGATAAATTAGGAGCTAGATATCAACAAGCATTTGATTGCAAACCTTTAGAAGACTATACCAGTCCTTCAACGCTACAACCTAAATTTCAAGACACTAACAATGGAATGGAATTAGAGGACAATGATGGGTTCATACCGAGTGAGGTTAACAACTCATTTGAGAAAGTGATAACCCAACAAGAACTCCAAAACCAAACCATTGAGCATGAAGTTGTAGAACCATCTTCTCCTCAACATACATCCCCAGACATCAACTCCTTCACTGCCTGGATAAAATTGCACAATCTCTTTGTCCAGAGCACCTCAATAGATGACATATATAGTGAGGAGAGTTACAAGGATGAGAATGAGGTTTTAAAAGATGACGAGAGTTTAGGTGATTGCACGCAATTAGGAAAGGAAGAGTCCCCTGTTGACTCTACCCCTACCTTTGAAAGTGACCCTAGAGAGGACATAATTGAAAAATCTAAATCTGATTTAGATTCTTGTGATATTCATGAACCCTCACCTCTTTCGACCGAAGAGGTGGTGTCACCAAGTTGCCCATCACCTATCCTTGCTATGAATCAAAGCTCTCGTCCTGAGCTTGAATGTTATGTGTACCCCATTCGTGAACAAACAGAATGTGTTGTGGAAGAGGATGGTAAGGATACTAGCACATGTTCTTCACAAAATTTTAAATTTCAAAATTCTTTGAGAGAAGACTTGGAAAATATTGGGCACACTTTAGATGATCTTAAAATTCAACAAGAAGCTAGCAATCTTCTAGACTGCTTGACCTTCTTGAGTGATTATGACATTGAGGCCCAAATAAATAGCTTTATCCAAGTCCAGTCCAAAACCATGTGCATAGAACAGAAATTTAATTCCTATGATTATATCTCCATAGATTCTGTTCTAGGACAAGCGGAGGGTGGTGAAGCTTCATTAGAACATCACTTTGACCCTGCCCCTTTTATTGAACCATGGCCTCCCCCTGTTTTTAGTATTAAAATAGAGGCTGTTATAGGAAATACCAACACCAAAGATCGTTTCTTGCATATAATTCCTAAAAAGTGTGGTATTCCTCTTATAATTGTCCCCAATAACTTTGGAAGCCATTGGTTTTGCATCATCTCCTCTGACCTTGAGCCTGACATTAGTTGGGGGGAGTTGCATTTTTATGAGGATCTCAAAAGTCTTGTCATTGTTAAATTATTTCACTGGGAAGATCCTCAAAAATTTCGGTTGTTACTTTATGATAAGTATCTTGATTAACCGAATTTATTAACTGAGTTGTTATATTATGTTCTCTATTTTTCCTTGTTGCTACTAATGATTTTGCAGGTAACTTGAAAAAAAATTGGATATTAATGCCTCGAGGTAACATCCTTCCTTCTCTCGCTTTACTTTACATGTCCATGTGCATAGTTTAGAACATTGGGGACAATGTTTAGTTTTAGTTGGGGGGAGTGAGTCATTGCATGCCTCGTTTATTTCTTTTTATGGTTTCGTGTCAATATACCTGCTTAGCAACATGACTCAGTAAATCAAAATTGCAAAAAATTTTGAAATTTTTAATGGTTCTTGTATTTCTCTCATAGTTAATGTAGTTAGTTATGATGCATCAGTGTTATTTTCTGTATGTTATTAGTATGTGATATACTATGGTAGTTTCTTTACTATCTTAGTTATAGTATGTTTTATGCCTTTTGATCTTCAAACAACTTTGAGCACGTTGTGACAACCTTGTACTTAGCTAAAATGGATTAGTAAGCATAGTTTAAGTGTCTTGAAAGACTGTAGTGGAGACTAATAACCCAAGTGAGCTTTTGAGCCATTCTTTTGTTTTTGAGGGTTTTATAAAACTACTCTTACTTTTTGAAAAGCGTATTCATTCGTTGTAAGTCTCATTTTCTTCTTCATTTTGACTGATTACTAGAAGAGAACGTTCAGGATTTACCAAACTTTAGAGCTCTTGAATTTACTGAAATGAATTATCCTATTAACTTAGAAGATGATTTAGGCCATCTTTTGACCATACATGGATAATACAGCCTTGGCCTACCTCTATGCTATTCCTTTACTTCACCTTTTGAATCTTATCATAATCGCCTTGTCTTCACAATCCTAAAGTCTATACCTAACTCCAAATTAGGAGTTTAAGCATCAGTTCTTTATTTAGGTGTGATTGGGATGTGTTGCGTTAACAAGAAGTATGTTAGTGTGAATAAGGGAAAGTTGGCAAAGAAAAAAATGAAAGAAAAAAAGAAAAGCATGAGAAGAAAAAGAAAAAAATGCCAATGGTTGTTACAAAAGAAAAAAAAAAGGGAATGAAAAGAAGAGTGTGAAAAAAATAAATAAAAGAAAAGAAGAAGAGAGAGATTGGAGATGTGGAAAGTTTGAAAAGTTATAGTAGACATTCCAATCACATCCTTTGACCCAATTGAATATCACGAGCCTTTTTCTTCTTAATCTAACACCTCTTTTTCAAAGTCCTGATGATTTTAAGTAAATTGGATTTGAAGTTAAGGTAATGAGAGAGTTATCCACGGTATCTCGCTCTTCTAGTGAAAAGTATCCTTTCATGAGACTCTGTTCACTAAAATTTCCGTTTTTCTATTTAGATATGAGAAGCATTAGATTCCATTTACAATTACTCTTTATAGCTTTCATATCATGAGTGATAATTATTACACCTAATTCAGAGTGATTTCGTCTTGAGAGTGTAATCCCGGTGAGAGTTGAGTCAAAATGAACGTCTTGATAGTATCTTAGGTTATGCAAGCTTTGAAATTAAAGTTTTGTATTTTGGTTGTCCATTCACACACACACTTGAAGATTAACAGGTATGGAACATTCTAATAACTTTGATAGTAGATTAACTGTAATGTGTGTGTTGCATTGCTATGGCATACTAGAGAGTTTCATGAGATTGTTGAGCTTAACTACATTGCTAAATGAGAGGAAAATTTCTTGAAAACATTTAAACTAGAACCATTACTATAAACATGAATTTTGTGGGTAAATTCACTGCAAACCCTCACGAGACAACACTCGTCCACTAGGGGGAACCTAGAGGTTTAAAGGCTTGTTGCATATGCTAAATGCAATCGCGATTCCTGCGAAAGTGATTTAGGATTTTTACTTTCTTTTGTTTTTAATTTTTAGAGTTAAATAAACATTGCTGTAGTTCGCTTCATTGCTAGGGACTAGCAACGAGCTAGTTGGGGGGTGTGATTTGAGGTGAAAAGTGCATGTTTATAGGGTATTACACGGTCTTTTATGCATACTTTTATCCCAAAGTCCCTATATTTAGATGCATATCAATGATTAAGTGTTTTCTATGATGTTGAGACTCAAATATGTGTTTTTACACCATTTTGCAGGTTATAGAAAGCAACCATTGCATAGAAAGTGATTCTGGTGAAGAGAACAACAGAAGCAGCTGGGAAAATGCCAATTTTGACAATGATGACTTCAGATTTGGAAGATTTTCCCAGAGACATAAAATGTAGATCTTTGAGTTACGGTCGCGTGGACACAAACGGGAGGTCAATCCGAGGTCCGAGTAAAAAGTTATGGCCATTCTCCCATCGGGGTGCAGAGCTGTCAAAATCAGAGAGTTCAAGCGATTGAAGAAGAGTTCAATCGATCGAACCTTCGATCGATCGAACTGAGCTCGATCGATCGAACCTTATTTTCACCCAAAAGTTGCGTAAACTCTGTGGGAACCCTATATATACGTCGTTTTGACGCCAGACGAAAGGAGGACGCTCCAGAACGCACAGAACAGCAGTTTAGGGTAGTTTTAGGGTTAGTTTAGGAGTAGATTAGGTTAGATTCATATTCTTCTTCATCTTTTTCATTAATATACTGAAGATTACTCAAGATTGATGTTGATTACGAGTTATATTCAGATTTATTCCAGGTTTTTATGTTCCTTTATCTCTATTTGATTGTTATTAGTTTAGATGTTAATGATTGTTATGTTTTACTGTCTCTGCACTAGTTTATTCATGTTTCCGTAGTTTAGACGTTGGGAATATGTGATGAAACATTGATTCCCAACCTCTTCCATGCAATCTATAGAAAACCTGGGCTCGATCGATCGAAGGTATTTCGATCGATCGAGCCAGAGCCATAGTCAAGCGATCGAAGGCATTTCGATCGATTGAAGGATGATGCTGTCCGATCGATCGAGAGCGCTTCGATCGATCGAACATGTTAAATCTTGAGATGATTCTTTTAAGTATTCCATGACTTTTTGTTTTAGAAATCTGTCATCAAATTGTCCCAATAAGCTCAGTTTGTCACAACAGTTTTTAGAACTTAAAGCCTTAAGGCCTTTTCTTCAATGACTTTTGAAAACCACTTTGAATGCTAATACCATTTAGAGTGCAAGTAATTACCATTGTTTTAAACCGTCTTCTAAGTATTTTAAATCACTTGTGATGATGTAGTCCCGGCCATGAAAGGGCTACTGATTCTTTATCTTTAGAAAAATACGGAATACTGAAAAGGGATGTACTCCATAGAGCGTTAATGAATATGCATGGTAGATGGTTAGGATCAATGTGGATTCATATGTTTCCAACACCTTTAATTTATCTGTTTAATTAGTTATGTTTCTTTATACTTTAGTTTTTTATTTAGTTTAATTTAATTAATTAGGATTCATTAGAACCTCCAATCCTTCATTTTTATTTTATTTTCTTTAGGTTGTAACTTAGTATATATTCTTCCTATTCCTTCCCTGTGGGATCGACCTGGACTTATCCAGTATTACTTGCACGATCACCTACACTTGGGTGTTGCACAAGAGCGCACAACTATTTAGTCGTGTCAACCAGCTATGAACCCTTCTGGTTGTTGCATATAGATGTCCTCCTCAAGATTGCCATTCAAGAATGCAGTCTTGACGTCCATCTGCCAGATCTCATAATCTAGGCATGCAGCAATGGATAAGAGTATTCTGATGGACTTCAGCATGGCTACCGGCGATAAGGTTTCCTCATAGTCAATGCCCTCCCTTTGAGTATAACCTTTCGCTATAAGCCTAGCCTTAAAGGTTTCAACCTTTCCATCAGATCCTCTTTTCCTCTTGTAGACCCACTTACAGCCAATGGGTTTAATATTGGCTGGAAGCTCTACAAGATCCCAGACCTGATTAGAATCCATAGATTCCAATTCAGCCTTCATAGCTTTAATCCAATGAGCCGAGTCTACATCAGCCATTGCCTCTTCGTATGTGGCAGGATCAGATTCAGATTCTATGGAGACAGCTTCAAAAACTTCTCCTAAGAACATGTATCTATCAGGCTGGCTGATAATCCTCCCACTACGACGAGGTACCGGTGCAGAAATGGGTGAAGAAGTGGTATTTTCTTGATTTATATCGTTATCAATTACGGGTTGGACTGAGGGCTCTCCTTCTATCTCTCTAAGATCTATCCTTCCCTTAGGTTTATGGTTCATGATATAGTCATCCTCCAAGAAAACAGCATTCGACTAACAAACACTTTCTGCTCTCTTGGATCATAAAAATACCATCCATAAGTACCCTTTGGATACCCTACGAAGTAACATACTTCCGATCTAGAATCCAACTTGCTCATCTTTCCTTTCAGCACATGTGCCGGACACCCCCATATCCGGAGATGTTGCAAAGAAGGCTTGCGCCCAATCCACATCTCTCGTGGTGTCCTGGGAACAGATTTACTTGGTACTAGATTTAGTATGTACGCAGCGGTTTCCAAAGCATAACCCCAAAGGAATAATGGCAACTCCGAGTAACTCATCATCGACCTAGTCATGTCTAAAAGAGTTCGATTCCTTCTCTCTGCCACACCGTTCTGCTGAGGCGTACCAGGTGCAGTCAGCTGTGACAGAATCCCATTCTGTACGAGGTGATCAATAAACTCATTAGAGAGGTACTCGCCACCTCGATCAGATCAAATGGCCTTGATATGTGTGCCCAATTGCTTCTCCACTTTAGCCCTAAACTCTTTGAACTTTTCAAAGGCTTCAGACTTATGCTGCATTAGGTACACATATCCATACCTGGAGTGGTCATCAGTAAATGTTATGAAATACTCATAACCACCCCTTGCTCTAATATTTATTGGTCCACACACATCAGTATGAACTAATTCCAACAATGCATCGGTTCTATTTCCCTTTGTAGGAAAGGGCCTTTTGGTCATCTTACCCTCTAAACAAGACTCGCAGACTTCCATTGGTTCTAGAACCAAATCGCCTAAGATCCCTTCTTTGACTAGTCTGCCAATCCTATTTAGATTGATATGGCCAAGCCTCATATGCCAAAGCCTTGTTGGATTAGTGGAAGGTCTCTTTCTTTTAGATGGTACAGTAACCACTGAGTTATTAAGTTCCATGCAAGAGTCTTTAGAAATATTGGGAGTAATCACATACAAACCATTTGATTTAACACCAGAACATATAAAAGAACTATTTCTTTTAATCACAACTTCAGTTCCAAAATGAAAAGAATAACCATTATTCGATAAATTAGAAACTGAAATTAAATTACGTCTCATTGAAGGGACGTAAAGTACATCTGATAAAATCAAAATTTTATTGTCTAGAAATTCTAAAACTACGACTCCTATAGCAACCGCAGAAACGGTTGCGCTAGAACCTAGAGTAAGTACGATTTCCCCATCACTGCACCTCCTGGTTGATCTGAACCCCTGCAATGAATTACAGATATGGTTAGTCGCACCAGAATCAATGCACCAAGTGTTTGAAGTATCCGTTATAAAACTTACTTCAATCACATGTGATTCAATCATACCTTGAACTCTTGTAACTAAGAATTCTGGACAGTTCCTCTTCCAGTGGCCCTTCTCACCGCATTGGAAACACTTTCCTTTGCCTTGGCCACCCACCTTCCCTTTGCCCTTACCTTTTCCCTTAGATTTTACAATCTTAGGGACTGGTCCAACACTTGAACCACTAGTGCTAGCTTTCTTCTTCCCTTTCTTTCCTTTCGGCATAGATCGGGAAGAGGAAGCGCTTTTCTCAACGTTCAAAACGTTGACCCCAGGTTTGATCACCCCTTCCGCTGCCAAAAGAGAACTCATCAATTTGCTCATTGAAAAATTCATTTGATTCATATTATAGTTAAGTTTAAATTGAGCGAATGAAGGCGACAGCGAATTAAGGATCATATCAACTTGGGTCTGTGCATCGATGTTGGCACCTAGGGTCTCCAGCTCGTTTAAATAACCAATCATTTTTAAAACATGTTCCTTGACTGGAGTCCCTTTCGACATCTTTGCACTCATTATCTTTTGCATGGCTACCTGCCTGGCAGGCCTGCCATGCTCCCCAAACATCTTTTTTAGGGATGTGATAATGTCACTGGCAGAATCATTCAATTGGAATTGGTGTTGCAACACACCAGCCATTGAGGCCAGAATATAGCAACGAGCCATTCCATTCGACTTCTTCCATTTGTCGAACTCGCGTCTGGCAGTTGCCGAAGCATTTGCCGCGGGTTCTTCAGGGCTTGGGGTGGTGAGGACATGTATGTGATCCTCCATAGTCAACACGA
Source organism: Hydrangea macrophylla (assembly GCA_033977485.1). NCBI lineage: Eukaryota > Viridiplantae > Streptophyta > Magnoliopsida > Cornales > Hydrangeaceae > Hydrangea > Hydrangea macrophylla. Next base: position 77,605,615 of record CM066999.1, read on the forward strand.
TGTCAAGGTTACGTTTCCATTCAGTGTAGTTGTTTTGAGTTAGTATGGTGGCAAGTGGACTAAATGCAGATCCAGACATTATGATTTACTGTAAAAATCAAAACAAAATAAATATGGATATCAGAAATTGACAGTTTGAAATAAAAGAATCCTTTTAAAACTCTTATTTTAAAACAAAGTCGCCGGAATATCGAAACGAAAGAATAAAGCCTCCGTATGGTGGTCAATGTTTGATCTTTCGATTTATCATAACTTATCCGCTATGCAACTCTTGCAAAACAAGTTATGACTTCCGAACCTATTTGATCTCTAAGTTTATGAATAATGCCCCGTGTGGGATCCCTTATCCATAGCTTAGCTAGTGTGTACCATTAACTAGGATCCAATCACAACCGTCTCAAGTAGCGCCTCCGTGTGGTGGTCACCCTCTAACACGTCTGATTGATCCTATCAAAAGAAGTTCACATCTAGTAACCAATGAGTAATGCACCCTCCGTATGGAATGATCACCCCTGACGAGGTGACACAGAATGCACCACTCATCTTATAGTGAACCGTTAATGGAAGATCGTGGGTGTAATTGATAAGACCCTCTCCCACTAGTTTTAGTAAAAAGGATTTTGCTTTTTGAGAAAATCTGTTTCTACACACTTCCCATAAACATCTAATGTTTACTAATGTGTTGAAAACGGTTTTTGAATTTTATTTTAGAAAACTTGTTTTGCGTGCATGCAACAATGTATTATACGCCAATCACAAACCAAGCACATAAAACAAAAAAAACTAAAATGAAATATAGGCATTCAAACAATGCCTCTATCTCCCATGGCTCTATCTCTATAGAACCTCCTTTTGGTTTGATCGCCTCTAGCTCCATCTTCATGGATAACGGCTCCTTGCTCCATCTTCATGGATTTTCTAATTCTATTACATTTGTCCTATGCTTCTTTCGAAGTTTATAATTTATCTAGAAATAGAAATAACAACAAAATAAAAGGCTAGGGAAACCGGTGCGACTTTCCTTTTCGTAGGATTGAAGTCGCAGCGCCCTTTACATATGCCTTAAAACCAAACCAAACTTAAATTACAATATGCACCAATCTCAAACAATTTAAATACAAATATTCAAATGATTTTGTGCCATGGGAGATAGCGACTAATCTAGCTGCAAAAGGGTTAGTCGTACACGCATCCATACATACATAACAAATATATGTAACTGTTGAAACACTTAATTGATTCACACAGTATATAAACTCTTTACATACTGAATTAGAACTTAAAATAGCATCTTACTTCTCTGTCACGGTTCGATCGATCGAAGACCGTTCGATCGCTCGAACCTTCGATCGATTGAACACTGTTCAATCGCTTGAACATTCTGTTTCACAGAATGATTTGAAAATTTTACAGAATATTTTAAAATTAAAGTTTTTAATTTCAAAACTCTTAAAAACTGTGAAATAGAGAACCTGACAAAGTATCTGTCTCGATCGATCTAACTTCATTCGATCGATCGAATACTAGAAGGTTTCGATCAATCGAAGACTGTTCGATCGCTTGAGAACAGTATGTTCGATCGATCGAAATATGTTCGATCGATCGAACCCGCCTTGCATCCCATGTAATCACAGATTTGTATACTGCTGCGACAACACTGCAGAAACAGATCTGTGATGATGCAGTTTCGAAAACAGTTCTAAAATCAACATGCAAATCAAAATAGTGTTCCAAAAACGCATCTATAGATCCAAACGAGCGTGGCTCTGATACCAATTGTTGGAAAAACCGGTTTAAGTTCTAAGTTTAAACGCGCAGCGGAAAAATCAAGTTATAAAACTTAATTGGCATGCCCAGATCTACTACCCATCAACTCTATAGATGCGCACAAGAGGGGACAAGAATTATACCTTACTGTCTTGAACCCAATTCTGAAATCTCTGACTTCCAGCAGCCTCCACTAGATGGTCTTCACTCTTATGACTCCTATGGATGCTCGCAGGAAGGGCTAGGGTTGGTGGGAACCCTAATGGAGAGGATACAGAAGGTTTTGGGGCTCCAAAACAGTTTCTGCAGCTTCTGACGTTCAAAACGACGAACAACCTCTTTTCCAGAACGCAGCTGCCCTATTTATAGATTCCCAGAACCGACCTAGCTCTCGAGCGATCTAAGTGGCTTCGATCGATCGAACATTCGATCGATCGAACCATCTTCAATCGATCGAACCTGTCTAGACTTCAATCGATCGAGACAACTTCGATCGATCGAACCTGTCTTGACATCATCCTCATTTGCCTTTCCAAGCATCCTAGCGGAGCTAAGAGTGGGACCTCCTAGGCTCTTTATTGTTGGCTCAGATCAGTTGATTAACTCCCATGACCAAACTCTTTGATCAGCAAATTAATCGACTGATCAGTTAACGTTTACTCCATTATAAAACGATAACTGAACTCCAACGCAAAAGAACATATCCGAAGCGATAACTAGACTTGTATGTTGTACTAATGTCCCTCTACCGTCAGCATTCGCAATCATATTCAGGTAGTCGGATAAACAGTTACTATCAACCTGAATCATGATTACTTCTTATAATCCTTGAGTCCCATTCACCTCTCATGATTACCAAATATGTTGATAACTCTTATCAACAAGACTGCAGTACTCAGTAATCGACTTGGTGACATACTCAAGGGAATGCTTACTCTGAATCAGAGGGTAGATTCTATCTTGACAATATATGTTCACAACCCTATGAACATGACATACCCAAGATACCCAGGTGTTGATCTTCTATAGACCTCACTGATTGGTAAGTCAAAGCAGTCATATCCACAGTCTGTGTTCATAATCGTCTCAAGATTGAGAACACGTACCTTATACAAGTTATGAGTTCCTATTGACTGTTGACAGCATTGAGCGTCAATAGGAAACTCAGGTCCGTCAATGCACTATAAGCACTAGCATACTAACCAAGAGTCACACTCTAGTGATTGAGATTTATCACTCCATCCAATGGTAGTTAATGATGCTACAGTGTGTACCTGATGAGATATCTAGTCTCATCATCCACTGTGACAAGCTTTAAGTATCAAAGAATAGTAATTCATATCTCATTGTATGTATCTCATACACACACGAAATACTTACTATGATACTTATGGATTAAACAATCATCTCATGAAAGAAGCATACATCATAAAATGTAAAGCTGATATCCATATATTAAAATGCAAATGTCTAATACATATAGTAATGGTTTGAGGGCACAACCCCAACAGTCGCGCGCGCGGATCGCGCGAGCGATTTTTGGGATTTCGCGCGAGCGGGCCGCTCGCGCGATGTGGATTTTTTAGCTTCTGTTTGCTTTCTTTTTCACCCTGTTTAGCCTGGTTTACTTGATTTCTTCCAAAACCTGTCAGAAAATAGAAAACGAAGTAAAAATATACAAAAACAGGATTAAAAGGTACTAACAAACGTACGTTAAGGCATATAAATAGGATTTGCTCTCTCCAGATCACGCACCTCAACTCCTATGACGGTACGGGGAGCCCGATCGATCACGTCCGGTCTTACAAGGCTCAGATGACACTGGTATCCGGCGTTGACGAGCTACTATGCCTGGCCTTCCTTAGCACCCTTAGAGGGCCCGCCGCACAGTGGTTCCATGTCACGCCCCAGCGTAGCAAAATAAGGAAAATTTTTCATTTCCATTTTGGACCCGTAGGTCATGACAGGTGAGGGATCGCTTGTCCTGTACTTAGCTTAACATGTACCAAAAAACAGAGTATGTAAAGCAGCAAGGAAGAAAATGTAATCAATATTACAAACTTAATTAATATTACATTGTCTCAAATAAAAGTATTTCTTAAGACACAAGCCGCTTTATTCAAATTAAAACATTATTCATATCTTTTATTACAACTTTAATAAATTATAAAAGCAGCTCTGCAGACTTCTCTAGCTGGCATAATCATATAATCCTGCATAGCCATCTCCTGGACATTTTGGGTGTCCAGGACAAAATAAAGTCATCAGCTAATGAAAGCCGAGTGAGCGTAATGAACATACAAGCAATGTATATAAAAGCACATTAACTGTCTTTGCATTTAGTATTTTACAGTACTGGTAATCCATTATTCTAGTCGTCACATATAAACAATAAATGAATAATTAAATCAATTATATAAGACCGTGCATGAACAATGTAACCACCTCACCTTACTGACTCTTTTATATTGACCACAACCTCTCGACTCATTCGGTTCACCAGAACCATCCGGCACGAGGCCGTTGTTTTTAGATCGGTCTACCGTATCCGAGTCGGCCTGGACACGACCTGATTGGCCTGCCGTATCCGAATCGACCTGGGCTCAATCCTTCCTAATTAATCTACCGTATCCGAGTCGGCCTGGAATAATTAAGGTGACACAAGACTTTGATTGACCTACCGTATCCGAATCGGCCTGGGCTCAATCCTTCCTAATTAATCTGCCGTATCCAAATCGGCCTAGAATAATTAAGGTGACACAACTCAACACACCCTTTCATTACTTACTTCTCACAAGACATACATGTCGAACCAAACGACCCCTTTCCAACATGCCAACTCGACTATGCATGTGTATGACTTATTCCATTTACGATTTTTTTTAACATGACAGTGGTTATTTTAAACATGTGATTATTATCAAGTGAACCAATTTAGCTTAATTTGATTTTAGGGAACTGACGGCGTAATTTTCGGTATCATAGAATTTTTATTACAATTTTTAGAAGATAAAATAATATATAAATTTAGTCACAAGGTCCTTCTTAATGACATAAATATATAAAAGTAGAGGGTACATGCTTTGACATTATTTTTAGTAAAAACAAGGCATTAAAATATAATTCTGCTATTTTTTTCATAAATTTAGAAGTACCAAATGTATTTTGAAATAATTAAAATATTAGTTAAACAACCACTAATTTATTCATTAACAACATCATATCCTAGTTTTATAATTTGATAATTTACAAAACTACATAAAAAAAATGACCTCTAACATGTTAACAATAATACAGAATTTATTAGAGTCAATAAGTACTTTTAATACTTATTTTATACTAATATATTTATTATTTATTTTTATGATAAAAATAATAATTTGCAAACTTATATGTAAGTAGCAAGTATTAAACTCTTAACCTTGGGGTCAAGGAACTAACTGATGTGGTCAGAATCAAGATATAAAAAGTATACTTTACTTTTCTAAAGATTTGCAGTGTGGAAGTAAAGGTCGAACCCACAGAGATTGAAATACTACAACTCTTAATTTTAAAACCTAAATCTAATTAATTATGAAAACGAGATTTTAATTTTGAATTTAATTAAACTAAGAACAATAAAATAAATCTAAATTATGAAAGCAATTTAAAAGTGTTTTTATAAATAATGTTTAAAGGAACTTAGGATTGCAAATCCACCACTAGCTTCATAATAGGAATATTTATGAATTACTTTAGCTTATTACGTTGGATGATAATGGGGAATTGTAGCTACAAGCCCAATTCCTCCGACAAGAAGATAATCATGGTTCAAGCACCAACATAATCCATCTTCGGTTAGCACGAATTATCCCACACTAAACTAGGGTTGTGGTATAATCCATCTAATCTAGGCATGGACTATTCGGATACTTGATAGCACAAATCAATTAAGCACCATCACATGTAAACAATCTAAACAAGCACAGCAAGAATAGATCGTTGAGCACATCACAGTCAAAATAGATCTAAGACAAGAATAAACTTTGAAAGCAATGATTTAATCAATAGAAGTACGATTTATTTATAAAAATCCTCTAAACATGTGACTGTCATCCATACATAATAAAACTGAAATAAAACATAAATAAAACCCTATTACTCGTCTAGGGCTTCATTGAAACCCTAGATCTAAGATCTAGCCGTCCATGGAAGCGGTAGATGGCAAGAGGTTGATGGAGGAGGCCATGGAAACCCTTGGTCTTCTTCTTCTTCTCCTTGCTTCCCTCCCTTCAATGGCTGAAAGTATGTATGTATATGTGTGTATAATAGTTGCTAATGAGGTGTGTAACCCTTAATTTGAAGTAAAATAAGGTATATATAGAAGTACAACAAGTTTTGGAAGCTTTCCCAACTCGAAACGCACTAAAACTGCTGTAGTTTACAATCTGGACGCAGTTAGGACATCTCGTTTGCACAGGAGTCTTCAGAATACTGAAATACGCAACTTTGCTTTTTACATATATCGCGCGAGCGGGTCGCGCGAGCGCGACAATTGGGCCTTCGCGCGCGCGGATCGCGCGAGCGATTCTGGGATTCTCGCGCGAGCGGATCGCGCGAGCGATATTCTGGTTTTCGCGTGAGCGGATCGCGCGCGCGACTTGTCTTTTTCAGCTTCTTTTCTTCTGCTTTTTCACCCTGTTTAGCCTGATATACTTGGTTTCTTCCAAAACCTGTCAGAAAATAGAAAACGAAGTAAAAATATACAAAAACAGGATAAAAAGGTACTAACAAATGCTTGTTAAGGCGTATAAATAGGATTTGTTCTCTCCCGATCACACCCCCAAACCTACATTTTGCTAGTCCTCGAGCAAAACTAAAATAAAAACTAATTACTAATAAAATACTACTCCATTTTCGTATGGATCACGATTGCATTTAGCATATGCAACAAGCCTTTTAAACCTCTAGGTGTCCCTAGTCGGACGAGTGAAGTCTCGTGAGGGTTCTCGTCAACAAGTTACCCACAACCATCTTTATTAACTTATTAATTTAAAAACTTTTTTTAAAAACGAAAAACTAATAAACAATACTCCTTATTATAAAACAATGATTCAAAATAGAATAATGAACAAGAAGAAACGGAATCAAAGGTTCACCTGTATCATGAGAAACAATCCCAAGCACATGCATCGTATAAATCAATAGAGTTTCTCATAAAATTGCACGTGTGTGATGTGGTAGTCAAATGAACACGCGCATGTCATGAACTTGGAATATAACTCGGATGACCATCTAACTATGTCTCGACTACGAATCTCACAATGTCAATTACACTCTCAAATGAAACACTTAGAAACAAGTGTAATTTTTCTAATATATGGGAGCAAAGGAAATATGTTTTCGAAACGAGAGATGCTCACATATGACTCGAAAAAGACACATAACACGAAAGAACAGTAGTCTCTAAGATAGGATGCCAATAGTTAAGAAAAATTAATCATTACCATGTTTTAATCCCCCTCCCATCGTTTATATATCCAAACCATGTTTCCAAGGATCAAATAGGACTTTTCCAAAGGTTATAACGTGGCTCAGGTAATGAAAAATGATAGAAAGGATTCATTAGGTAGGTAATCTCAGAATGGCCTTGTAAGGCATGTTCGATATCTTTCATTCTTTTTCTACAACTTTCATCTTTTCTTTCTCTTCACTCCTTTTCATATATATTTTTTCTTCTTTTCTTTCATTTTCTTCAACCTTCCTCTTCTTTATTTTGTTTCTTTTCCTTTTTCCTTTCTTGCTTCTCAAATGATTATTCATTGAATACCAAGCCACTACCCCAATAGCATCTTATTTTCTTCTTCTTCTTCATCAACACATCGCCTTAATACTACTAAAAGTTGATCACTCTTCCAGTGGTATACTCCAAGTTGATCAAGTTGGAGCTTTTAAAGAGGATAATGGTAATTAAAGAAAGAAATGGCATTTTAATGGCTCAACGGGCGAACTAAGGAAATTTTATCTTTTATCGGTCGGTAATAAACAAAGAGGGCCTATAATCATTTCCTAGAGTAATGCGGTTCTTCAATGTTTACAATGGAAGATTATTTAGCATGGTAACAAATATTTGAACTTGACTATTAACCAAAACAAGAATAATGAGACTAAACAACAAGTTAATGTGCTATTTCAATGAAATTCGACAAACACAATGTATTTATAACCCTCTGAGAAGAAAAGATAGGCTCAAAAGTTCACTGGGTTTAGTCTCCACCATGTGTTATCTAGAAATCCGAATCATATTATAGTTCACAACCAACATGTATTCAAGCGACTACGTGCAGTGCATAGGTTTATGTGCAAATTTATGATATAAAACTATGATTCGAACGATACATATCCTAGAACGTCGCATCATGACTTCAGTAAATGGTTAATCACATATTCTTTTGTTTACCATTCTATAACAATTCAAAGTTCTCTATCAAAAAGTATCAAATTGATATTGCAAAAACGTCGATAACATCGTTTATTTAAACACACTAATTGAATTTTTTTTTTTTTTTTTAAATTTTGCTTAAAATAATGTGCATGTGTGTGCATACCCCCAAACCTAAACCTTTCATTGTCCCCAATGAAACAATAAAACGAAAAAAAGGAAAGTACGTAAGGAAGGAACGATAATACCTTGGTTCCGACAAGCATAGCACAGGTTAACATAAAGGAATATGGCAATAAAGTTCAATGTACCTGTTAATACTAAAGAAAAGAAAAGAAACTAACAAAGAAAAGATGAAAAACAACTAACAGAAATATAAATAAATTAACTTAACCTATACGATATAATAAAACAAACAGAACAAAACAAACAGAAACTCGAAAAGAAAATAAAACAGACGATAAAAGATAATAAAACATAACCAGAATTATGAAAACAAACAAAATCCTGATGAAAAAGGACCTACGAAACAAAAACAGAAAAGTAAAAACTATGTGAATAGGTATGGGGGAAAGAGACAGAGAAGAAAAACAAATATCTAGAAAAGGGGGAATCGCGCGAGAGGCCGTCGCGCGCGCGAATTTTTTTATTTTTTTTAATTTATCGCGCCAGCGGGCCCCCTCGCGCCCGCGAGATCAGGCGCGAAGAGAACCTGAGGCATCAAAAACAAAAAGTAACAAAAATTTCACTAAGTCACATTCTCGCGCGAGCGATATCTCGCGCGAGCGGTCCGCGCGCGCGAGATTGGTGTTTTTCACTATTTGGTTAAAATGATGTATATATTATTAAAATAAATTGATTCCAACCCCCAAACCTATCCAGAATGTCCAAAACAGACTCAAAAACGACCAAAAACAAAGAAAACCGACGAATTTAAGCTTGGGTTGCCTCCCAAGAAGCGCTAACTTTTACGTCTCTAGCTAGACCGTTTCAGCTCAAGATTCAAGGAGGTCGTAAATCAGAGTTTGTACCTCGTAAAGCCATAGGGAGATTTTGGTAAAACATCGAAACAAGGTCGTTATGTGTTAGTTTGTTTGACGGCTCACCATTATCGTTAAGTCGATTTTTCACCTTCCGGGTAAATTCATCGTTAGGGGCCGAAGGATTAGGATTCATCCACTCATCATCCTCTATATTATTCCCCTCTCTCCTATTTATTACGTTAGTAAGTTCAATATTCCGTTTAACCTCACTACCCTCCACACCTAGATAATCATCGTCCTTGGTAGGTTGATCAACAGCATTAAAAACGTTTAATTTTAATTTTATATTCCCGAACGACACTTTCATCACCCCTGTTCTACAATTGACACGTGCGTTGGCCGTGGCTAAGAATGGACGACCAAGAATAACAGGAGTGTATTTTCTAGCATCTAGCACCGGTTCGGTGTCAAGGACCATAAAATCAACGGGATAGAAACATTGATCAACTTTTACTAGGACGTCTTTGACGATTCCCCTAGGTACTTTAACAGAACGATCTGCTAATTGTATAGTAGCGGCCGTAGGTTTAAGTTCACCTAGTCCTAATTGTTTGTAGACATGATAAGGTAAAAGGTTAACACTAGCTCCTAAGTCAAGGAGAGCCCTATGAATGATAGTGTCACCTATGACACAAGAAATCGTAGGCGTACCAGGATCCTTATACTTCGGAGGAGCGTGTTGGAATATAGAGCTTACTTTTTCCGTGAGGAAGACCTTTTTCGGAGTGTGACTGCGTATTTTGCGCTTTTGTGTACAAAGATCTTTTAAACATTTAGCATATGCGGGAATTTGTTTTATCGCATCGAGGAAAGGAATATTAATTTTAACTTGTTTGAACACCTCGAGTATATCTTCCATTTTTGACCCTTTCTTTGCAAAATGTGACGGTCCCTCATTATTAGGTGGATATGGCATTCTCGGAATAGAGTTTGTTGAGACCGGTTCTTTATCTTTTTTATTTTTATCCACGTCTTCATTTTTTTCTTTATTCAAATTTAAATTTTTATTTTTCTCACTCCCATCCGGAATTACAACCACTTCCTCATCTCGAATAGTCGTCCTAGTCGAAACAGCGTTCACGCTCTCACTCACACTTCCCACTGCATATTGCCCCTTAGGTTGCTGAGTAGGTTGACTGGGCAACTTACTCTCAGTCAAACGGTTTAATGTATTAACTACTTGTCCCATTTGGGATTCGAGCTTTGCGATAGACTGAGTGTGAGAGTGCACTAATTGAATTACTGACCCAAAATTTTCAAGTGAGGCCAGCACCTTCTCCTCAAATGCATTATTACGTGGAGGTGGAGGAGGAGGTTGTTGGTATTGACCTTGTTGATATTGGGGTCGGTACATACTAGGAAAATTAGTCGACCTAGGAATATAATTATTTTGTGGGAATTGTTGCATAGAATTAACGTGTTGTTCCACAAATTCCGGAAATTGACTCGCCGATGGACATGCAAGGATAGAATGTGAAGGATCAGAACATAATGCACAAATTTCATGAGCGGGTGGGGCTGTCGTTTGATTCATTGTTAAAAGTCGGTCAAGTTTTTTAGATAGTTCTTTTATTTCAATTGATTGACTCGACTCAAACTTTACCTCTCTCTTAGGTTGTGAATGATATCCCTCATTACGGACAGACACCGCTTGGTGCATCGAATTCTCGCTCAAAGTTTCGAAAATTTTCCAGGCCTCGTCGGCGCTTTTGTGTAGGAAGGTTCCCGCACAAACGGCATCGACGGTATTCCTAACAGAGGGAATAAGCCCCTCGTAGAAGACTTGAACCAATTGCCACTTGGGAACCTGATGATGTGGACACGAACGTAGTAGTTCTTTAAATTTTTCCCACGTGTCATAAAGTGTCTCCCCATCTTGCATCACAAAATTAGTTATATCTTTTCTTATCTTATTTGTACGCATAATAGGGAAAAACTTTTGTAAAAAGGCGGTGTGTAAGGCTTCCCATGTTTTTATTGTGTTTGGCTCAAGTGATTGAAGCCAATTCTTTGCTTTGTCTCTTAAGGAGAATGGGAAGAGCCGCAATTTTAATTCATCATTATTTAGGTTTTGTATTTTCAAAGTAGAACATATACCCTGAAAATCCCCTAAGTGTTTGTAAGGGTCTTCATTAAGACGGCCATGAAAAGACGGAAGCAGAGAGATGGTAGACGACTTTATCTCAAAGTGAGATGCCGTCGCCTCCGGTAATTCGATACCGGCTTGTGGCGTGTAAGTCGTAGGAATAAAATAGTTTATAAGTGGAGGAGGTGGCGGTATATTAAGATTATTCATATTAGCTCCGTTGTTATTTTGGTTGTTTTCGTCATTATTTCCAATGTCTGCCATTTTAATTGGTTCTATGTTATGAAAGCGTGGTTTCTTTAATCTTGTAAGGGTACTACGTATTTCGGATTCAAATAAAGACGTTGGTTTTGGTGTCAAATCGTCGTCTATTAAAAACCTTATTCCAGAAGTTAAGTTTGAAGACTTGTTAAGTCTTAGGGTACGTTCAAGTTCAGAGTCGAAAGGTTTTAATTCCGGTTTACTTGAGCGCGTACCAAACATAAACTTTAACAAAGGAAAAGAAACTAAAACGACTAAAAGAAACAAATAGCAATCACGCAACTAAGATAACAAGCACTCAACTACTGTGATGCATGAATATTATCCTGTAATGCAATGACCGCGTCAAGCCCAGCGCCCCGGGTTTCCTAGCTAATGCAGTGCAATTCACCCTAAACTAATGCAAATAGTGCGTCTCAGCGCCCTAACTTACAGTGGGTTGAAGCGAATTTAACAAGAAGCAATTTATTTTATTTTATTTATATTTTTATTTGCGTAAGCTCCTTTGATGTAATTAGCTGCTCCACTCAGAAACGTTGGAATTTTGACGACTCGAAAACCTATAAAATAAAAAGAAAAGTTAGTAACTAAAATTCAAAAGTGGAAAATAAGAAAAATAAAAACTAATCTAATATTTACGAATTAACTAAACTAAGATTATAAAACTAAAGGTAGTAACGCAATCCCCGGCAACGGCGCCAAAAATTGATGTGGTCAGAATCAAGATATAAAAAGTATACTTTACTTTTCTAAAGATTTGCAGTGTGGAAGTAAAGGTCGAACCCACAGAGATTGAAATACTACAACTCTTAATTTTAAAACCTAAATCTAATTAATTATGAAAACGAGATTTTAATTTTGAATTTAATTAAACTAAGAACAATAAAATAAATCTAAATTATGAAAGCAATTTAAAAGTGTTTTTATAAATAATGTTTAAAGGAACCTAGGATTGCAAATCCACCACTAGCTTCATAATAGGAATATTTATGAATTACTTTAGCTTATTACGTTGGATGATAATGGGGAATTGTAGCTACAAGCCCAATTCCTCCGACAAGAAGATAATCATGGTTCAAGCACCAACATAATCCATCTTCGGTTAGCACGAATTATCCCACACTAAACTAGGGTTGTGGTATAATCCATCTAATCTAGGCATGGACTATTCGGATACTTGATAGCACAAATCAATTAAGCACCATCACATGTAAACAATCTAAACAAGCACAGCAAGAATAGATCGTTGAGCACATCACAGTCAAAATAGATCTAAGACAAGAATAAACTTTGAAAGCAATGATTTAATCAATAGAAGTACGATTTATTTATAAAAATCCTCTAAACATGTGACTGTCATCCATACATAATAAAACTGAAATAAAACATAAATAAAACCCTATTACTCGTCTAGGGCTTCATTGAAACCCTAGATCTAAGATCTAGCCGTCCATGGAAGCGGTAGATGGCAAGAGGTTGATGGAGGAGGCCATGGAAACCCTTGGTCTTCTTCTTCTTCTCCTTGCTTCCCTCCCTTCAATGGCTGAAAGTATGTATGTATATGTGTGTATAATAGTTGCTAATGAGGTGTGTAACCCTTAATTTGAAGTAAAATAAGGTATATATAGAAGTACAACAAGTTTTGGAAGCTTTCCCAACTCGAAACGCACTAAAACTGCTGTAGTTTACAATCTGGACGCAGTTAGGACATCTCGTTTGCACAGGAGTCTTCAGAATACTGAAATACGCAACTTTGCTTTTTACATATATCGCGCGAGCGGGTCGCGCGAGCGCGACAATTGGGCCTTCGCGCGCGCGGATCGCGCGAGCGATTCTGGGATTCTCGCGCGAGCGGATCGCGCGAGCGATATTCTGGTTTTCGCGCGAGCGGATCGCGCGCGCGACTTGTCTTTTTCAGCTTCTTTTCTTCTGCTTTTTCACCCTGTTTAGCCTGATATACTTGGTTTCTTCCAAAACCTGTCAGAAAATAGAAAACGAAGTAAAAATATACAAAAACAGGATAAAAAGGTACTAACAAATGCTTGTTAAGGCGTATAAATAGGATTTGTTCTCTCCCGATCACTAACCAATCAACAAACTATTTCAAGGGGGACTAATTGGGATCCTAATATTTCATTGTTAATTTACAGAATGAGTTTTCGTTAACATTTTTGGTACTACTAATTTTGTACCTCCATGGCTAAATATACATATCTATACATATTCACTTATTTTCGAAACCTACGAATAGCGCGTAATGACTTAAAGTACATTAAGAGTGGGTTCAAAAGACTCACCGTTCTTCATAGTTGCTGCACTAAGAGGCCGAAAGATTCCGTAAATATCCGTAATATAAGTTTTGAGCTACAATGGCAATGGAGCTTCTAATGTGATGTTCTTCTTCTCTATTTAGCACTTCTAGAATTGTACCGTGCTTGTGAGTGAGTGAGTGAGTGAGTGAGTGAGAGTGAGAGAGAGAGTTACTGAGAGCTTTGTATTTGTTTGAATGTGGATATGTTGCTTGTGCTAGCACTTGCTTTTATATAGGCAATTTAGTAGTTAAGATATATGGTTAGAATGAGCACACATCTATGAGATTAACATCACTTCTTTTACCATCAGTAGGTAAAGTATGTGGTTAAAACATAAGCCCACATCTTCACAATTTACAACCATGTAAATTAGGCTTGTGATAAGTTAGGCTTGTGGTAAAATATCAAGCACACACTAGTCTAAATCTAAGCCATGTAAAGATCTCAATCAATAACTAACTTGTGGTTTAAACATCAAAGAGGTAAGTAAGGCATGTGGGTTGATACATAAACACACAGGTCATAATTTATATCCACATGATTTTGATGATTGAACATCAATCAGTCAATTGATTAGTTATGTTAGTTAATTCAGTCCAGTTAGTCCAGTTTGGTAGTTAGCTAATTAAAATGTCCCAAATAAAATTATTAGGAACAAAAATGTAGGCGACGTGATATTATATTTTTTTAATGATTCTAATCCCAAATCATAGGGTAACTTAGGGGCGCAGTCTTAAGTAGTAATAACAAAATTAAAATTACTAAGGGTTGTAAAATTAAAGGCATTGCATTATTAAATGTTAACATAAACATTATTTATTTATTACAAATAATACCATAACTACAAATAGTATACACTAATAAAATAGAAAAAAAAATGGCATTTTATTTATTATTAGAGACGCGAAAGTACAGGTTGCTACATCACTCCTCCCTTAATGGAGATTCCGTCCCGGAATCTAAGCTGACTAATCCTGAAACAACTCCGGGTACTTAGTTCTTATTTCTGATTCTAACTCCCAAGATTCTTCATTCTCATCATGATACTTCCACTGAACTTTCACTAGAGGAATGTCTTTGTTCCGCAGTTTCTTCGTACTGTGATCTAGAATACGCACAGGTCCCTCTCTATAGGTGACATTATCATGGATCTCTATGTCATTGAAATCAATTGCATGTGAAGGATCACCCTTGTACTCTCTCAACATACTGATGTGAAAGACGTTATGTACTCCAGACATCTTTGGTGGTAACGCGAGTCGATAGGCTACTTTCCCAACGCGTTCCAGTATCTCAAACGGTCCAATAAAACGAGGTGACAACTTCCCTCTCTTTTGTCCAAAACGTACAACTCCTCGAATTGGTGAAACTTTCAAGAGTACATGATCTCCGACAGCGAACTCTTTGTCCTTTCTATGTTTATCTGCGTAGCTCTTTTGTCTACTTTGTGCGGCACGCATCATATCTCTCACAACTATGATCTTCTCGTTGGTCTCTCTAACCAAGTCTGGTCCCAACAACTCTTTGTCTCCAACCTCTGCCCAAAAAATCGGGGATCGACACGGCCGTCCATACAATGCTTCAAATGGGGCCATTCCTATACTTGAATGGTAACTGTTGTTATAAGAAAATTCAATCAATGGAAGATGTGTTTCCCATGAACTCTTAAAGTCTATAACACATGCCCTGAGCATATCTTCCATAACCTGATTGGTGCGTTCAGTTTGTCCATTAGTTTGTGGATGAAAAGCAGTACTTAAACTCAATGAAGTCCCTAAAGCTTCTTGAAGACTTTCCCAGAATCCTGACGTAAACCGTGAATCGCGATCTGATACAATAGACACTGGTACTCCGTGTAGTCGTACAACTTGATGAATGTACATCCTACTCATCTTCTCTACCGGGTAGGTCATACTGTAAGCGATGAAGTGAGCGGACTTCGTCAAACGATCCACAATTACCCAAATAGCATCGTGGAGCTGTTGTGTTCTGGGTAATCCAACTACAAAGTCCATCGTGATGTGCTCCTATTTCCAACCTGGAATAGGTAGGGGTTGTAATAGCCCTAAGGGTCTTTGATGTTCGGCTTTCACTTGTTGACAGGTCAGACATTTAGACACGAACTCGGCTACATCCCTTTTCATTCCTTCCCACCAGAAATTTCTCTTCAGGTCCTTATACATTTTTGTTCCTCCTGGATGAACTGTCAATCTCGACTTGTGTGCTTCTTCGAGAATATCCTTTCTTAGGCTGTCGGTGTTGGTCACACATAGTCTATTCCTGCACCGGAGTGCTCCATCGGTCCTAATTTTCCATTCCTCTGGGTTCTTTGCTGACATTTTCTGAAACCACAGTTGAAGATCGGCATCTTTCTTTTGTGCTTCTAAAATACGACTGATAAGTGTCGGTTGTACTACAAGACATCCAAAGTGTTGTCCTTCACCTTCTGTAGACACCTGAACATCAAATTCAGCTATCGTTTCCAAAGCTTTCCATTCCCTAACCATTAGAGATGCAACCATTGCTTGAGGTTTCCGACTTAAGGCATCTGCGACTACATTAGCTTACCAGGGTGGTATTCTAACGTGAAGTCATAGTCCTTAATCAATTCCATCCATTGGCGTTGCCTCATATTAAGCTCTTTCTGAGTAAATAAATACTTCAGACTCTTGTGATTAGAGAACAAATCAAATTTCTCTCCATATAGATAGTGTCTCCAAATCTTAAGAGCAAACACTACTGCTGCCAATTCCAAATCATGAGTCGGATAGTTCAATTCATTTGGCTTCAACTGCCTTGAACCTTAAGCGATAACCTTGCCGTCTTGCATAAGTACACATCCTAATCCTTGATAGGATGCGTCACTGAAAATAGAAAACTTCTTGCCATCTCTTGGTATTGCTAGTACTGGTGCCGTGGTAAGTCTTTCTTTCAATTCCTGGAAAGCCTGCTCACGTTTATCATTCCATTCGAACTTCACATCTTTCTTAGTCAAACTAGTCAGAGGGGCTGCTATTTTTTAAAATCCTTCTACGAATCTCCGATAGTAACCCGCAAGTCCAAGGAAACTTCTGACTTTTGTAGGGTTGGTTGGTCGAGTCCAATTTGAAACAGCATCAGTCTTTGATGAATCTACAGCAATTCCTTGTTGTGAGACCACATGCCCTAGGAATTTCACCTCTTGAAGCCAAAACTCATACTTACTGAACTTCGCATATAAATGATGACTTTGAAGTGTCTGTAATGTGAGTCGCAAATGTTGTTCATGTTCTTCTGCTGTCCTTGAATAGATCAAGATATCATCAATGAAGACTATGATGATTTGATCCAAGTAAGGCCTGGACACTCTGTTCATCAGATCCATGAACACTGCCAGAGCATTCGTTAATCCAAACGACATTACCAAGAACTCATAGTGATCGTACCTCGTTCTGAAGGCTGTCTTTGGTACATCCTCAGGTCGTACAAGTAACTGATGGTATCCCGACCGTAGATCTATCTTAGAAAAGATTGTAGCTCCTTGCAATTGATCAAATAGATCATCTATTCGGGGTAAAGGATACTTGTTCTTGATGGTGACTTTATTCAATTCTCTATAGTCAATGCACAACCGAAGTGATCCGTCCTTCTTCTTTACAAATAACACTGGTGCTCCCCAGGGTGATGTACTTGGGCGCACAAATCCTAGATCCTCAAGTTCTTGAACTTGTTTCTTTAGCTCCAGCATTTCTGTAGGGGCCATTCTGTAAGGTGCTTTGGATATAGGAATCGTGCTCGGCACTAGATCAATGCAGAAATTGATCTCTCTCTTAGGTGGTAGCCCAGAGATATCCTGAAAAACATCCTCGAAGTCTCTGACTATGGGTATCGATGAGATAGCCACTTCTGTACTGGCAGTCTCGATGTTAGCTAGATAATTGGTGAGGAATGTATCACTCATAGGGTTACACTGGAATTCAAAAAGTTGACCTCCAGGTACCGAAAAAGTAATACTCTTCTTAGCACAGTCCAACTTAGCGTGATACTTAGTAAGCCAGTCGATTCCTAATATCACATCAAATTCCTTCATTGTTAGGACAACCAAATTAGCTGGAAGATTTCGATTCTCTAGGTGTACAGGGCAACCCTTGCATATATGTTTTAATGTGACAGTAGCTCCTAACGGTGAGACGGCATTCAAAGCTATGTCTAACTTTTGAGGTACTATATTCAAATTTGGAAGAATTTTGGCAGCAATAAAAGAGTGTATGGCACCCATGTCAAATAAGACTTTCACACGATGATCATAAAGTGTTAAAGTACCTTCTATGACTTGCTGCTCAGGCTGCTCTTCATATTGGGTTCCCTCATACCTAGCTTCTTCATAATTACCTTCCTCATAACCTGCGGCATCAGGAATGATAACATTTAGTTGGGCCTATCCCTGTTGACCATAGCTTCCTCCTTTGGGGGCACGACAATACTTGCTGATGTGACCAGTCTTGCCGCAATTATAGCACACTGTATTCTGACGATTATCGCACCGTGGTGCTTTGCAATCCCGAGATAGGTGACCGGGGATGCCACAATTGAAACAATTACTAGTACTCCCTCCTGCGCCTGATTGTGGTCGAGGCTGATAAGGGGCTGGCTGAGGTTTTTGGTTCCCATCGAAAGTCCTCTTCTGACCCTGATTGCGATATGGTTGCTTGTTTCCAAATTTTCCTTTTTGTGGTGGGCGGAAGTCAAATTGCTTGCGGCTCGATCGCATGTCTTCTTCCAATTCGGTGGCCAGATCCACAAGAGATTCAAATGTTTTGTCCAAGTGCCCGATAGTCATACGTCGAATAGGCGGAGCCAACCCTTGATTATATTTTCGGATTCACTTTTCATCCGTATCCACTATGTGTGGAGCAAATCTGGACAGCCTCTCAAATTGAGTCGTGTACTCTTGTACTGACTTGTTTCCCTGGACCAGGTCCATGAATTCTCTTTCTCTCTTGTGCCTCTCGATCACTGGGAAATACTTCTCCAGGAATTTGCTCCTGAATGTAGTCCATGTCATTGCCCATACAGCGTCTTCTCCCATGGTGGCTTTCACTGCCTCCCACCAATCCGCAGCAGCGTATGTCAACTGGAATGTTGCCAACCTCTTCTTTTCCTGGTCAGTACAATCCAGTGTCTCAAAGATGTGATCCATCTGCCTTAGCCACTGTTCGGCCTTCCATGGTTCGGCAGTGCCAGCGAATTGCTCTGGTCGCAAGGCACGGAACCTTTCCAATCGTTTATCTCCCTTTTGACGAGGTGGTAATACATTCCCTTGATCGTTTTGATTTCTATTGTTCTGGGCGGTCAGCTCTCCTATCCGTTCAATTCGCCGGATAAACGTCTCAAACATGCCGGTAGGATCGGCAGCTAGGGGTACTCCCTCGATCAAACCGTGGTTTCTAGGACTCCTTCTTGCCGTACTATATCTTAAGTCCTGATAGTACAAATGTTAGCAATTTTAAACAATTATAATAAGAAGTACAATTATCAAAACAAGATTCCAAAAATATTTCTTTATATATATCTCTGTAAGCAGTTACATCAAGTATGTCCAGTTAATGCTTCTATCTAGTCAAAAGTGAGATTTGGGGACTACTAGTCCGATATACAAAAATGTGGGAGTCATTAACCTATATGCACCCTAGTGCTACCTATATATGCGTCAATAACAAAAGGGGACTACCAGTCTAATATTTACAACAAGACCAAATAA
This sequence comes from Hydrangea macrophylla, assembly GCA_033977485.1. Lineage (NCBI taxonomy): Eukaryota > Viridiplantae > Streptophyta > Magnoliopsida > Cornales > Hydrangeaceae > Hydrangea > Hydrangea macrophylla. The sequence continues at coordinate 77,625,245 of CM066999.1, forward strand.
GAACACCTAAGGGTGCCTAGCAAAGGCAGCGGGCCATCGACGCCAAACTCTGGGCCTACGAGTCGGGCGAACAACAGCTCGGTAGATGGTATCATCGTCAAATACGGAGGGTGGGGCATCCTCCATAATAACATCGAGCTCAACAGGTAGCTCAGGTGGTGGCTCAGGTAACTCGATGATATGAACCTCGGCCTCCATCTCATCGTCCTCGTCTATGATCCCGTCCATCAGTACGGGGACCACTCCATCCATCTCGTCATCCTCATCATCATCATCATCATCATCATCATCATCAATCATGGGCTCGACAGGTGGAGCGGCCACGGGAGCCATAGCTGGGGGTGGTATAACTGCAGCGGCTAAAAAGTCTAGATGTGCCTGGACCATATCCATCTCGAGGGGTACGTAGATCTCAGGGTCAAGGATCCTCCTGATCCTCTCATCAGCAATTAGTCTATCTGTCCAAGCATGATAAAGGGCCTCTAACTGAACTCGCCTCAAATCCACAACTCCCTCAACGTGAATCTCCTGCCACACATGGTTCTCCAGTCTAACGGTGGCCTGGTATCGTATCAAGGTGACGTACAGCTCCCAATCGAGTGGCTCTATCCCATTAGGGCCAATAACGTGCCCTCCAAAATCATCTGGAACAAGATATGGGTCCATAACCTGACAAAAGCAAACTATCTTATATCAGGGCTAATCTTAATATAACTGGATGTTGGATTCTAAGTACCGAGGACACTCGACTATGCCTATCCTTTTGCTATCACAGCCTGTGTCTAGGCTTATGCCTAAGAATACAACCAAGGCTCTGATACCAAAAATCCTGTCACGCCCCAGCGTAGCAAAATAAGGAAAATTTTTCATTTCCATTTTGGACCCGTAGGTCATGACAGGTGAGGGATCGCTTGTCCTGTACTTAGCTTAACATGTACCAGAAAACAGAGTATGTAAAGAAGCAAGGAAGAAAATGTAATCAATATTACAAACTTAATTAATATTACATTGTCTCAAATAAAAGTATTTCTTAAGGCACAAGCCGCCTTATTCAAATTAAAACATTATTCATATCTTTTATTACAACTTTAATAAATTATAAAAGCAGCTCTGCAGACTTCTCTAGCTGGCATAATCATATAATCCTGCATAGCCATCTCCTGGACATTTTGGGTGTCTAGGACAAAATAAAGTCATCAGCTAATGAAAGCCGAGTGAGCGTAATGAACATACAAGCAATGTATATAAAAGCACATTAACTGTCTTTGCATTTAGTATTTTACAGTACTGGTAATCCATTATTCTAGTCCTCACATATAAACAATAAATGAATAATTAAATCAATTATATAAGACCGTGCATGAACAATGTAACCACCTCACCTTACTGACTCTTTTATATTGACCACAACCTCTCGACTCATTCGGTTCGCCAGAACCATCCGGCACGAGGCCGTTGTTTTTAGATCGGTCTACCGTATCCGAGTCGGCCTGGACACGACCTGATTGGCCTGCCGTATCCAAATCGACCTGGGCTCAATCCTTCCTAATTAATCTACCGTATTCGAGTCGGCCTGGAATAATTAAGGTGACACAAGACTTTGATTGACCTACCATATCCGAATCGGCCTGGGCTCAATCCTTCCTAATTAATCTGCCGTATCCGAATCGGCCTAGAATAATTAAGGTGACACAACTCAACACACCCTTTCATTGCTTACTTCTCACAAGACATATATGTCGACCCAAACGACCCCTTTCCAACATGCCAACTCGACTATGCATGTGTATGACTTATTCCATTTACGATTTTTTTTAACATGACAGTGGTTATTTTAAACATGTGATTATTATCAAGTGAACCAATTTAGCTTAATTTGATTTTAGGGAACTGACGGCGCAATTTTCGGTATCATAGAATTTTTATTACAATTTTTAGAAGATAAAATAATATATAAATTTAGTCACAAGGCCCTTCTTAATGACATAAATATATGAAAGTAGAGGGTACATGCTTTGACATTATTTTTAATAAAAACAAGGCATTAAAATATAATTCTGCTATTTTTTTCATAAATTTAGAAGTACCAAATGTATTTTGAAATAATTAAAATATTAGTTAAACAACCACTAATTTATTCATTAACAACATCATATCCTAGTTTTATAATTTTATAATTTACAAAACTACATAAAAAAATGACCTCTAACATGTTAACAATAATACAGAATTTATTAGAGTCAATAAGTACTTTTAACACTTATTTGATACTAATATATTTATTATTTATTTTTATGATAAAAATAATAATTTACAAATTTATATGTAAGTAGCAAGTATTAAACTCGTAACCTTGGGGTCAAGGAACTAACCAATCAACAAACCATTTCAAGGGGGACTAATTGAGATCCTAATATTTCATTGTTAATTTACAGAATGAGTTTTCGTTAACATTTTTGGTACTACTAATTTTGTACCTCCATGGCTAAATATACATATCTATACATATTCACTTATTTTCGAAACCTACGGATAGCGCGTAATGACTTAAAGCACATTAAGAGTGGGTTCAAAAGACTCACCGTTCTTCGTAGTGGCTGCACTAAGAGGCCGAAAGATTCCGTAAATATCTGTAATATAAGTTTTGAGCTACAATGGCAATGGAGCTTCTAATGTGATGTTCTTCTTCTCTATTTAGCACTTCTAGAATTGTACCGTGCTTGTGAGTGAGTGAGTGAGTGAGTGAGTGAGTGAGTGAGAGTGAGAGAGAGAGCTACTGAGAGCTTTGTATTTGTTTGAATGTGGGTATGTTGCTTGTGCTAGCACTTGCATTTATATAGGCAATTTAGTAGTTAAGATATATGGTTAGAATGAGCACACATCCATGAGATTAACATCACTTCTTTTACCATCAGTAGGTAAAGTATGTGGTTAAAACATAAGCCCACATCTTCACAATTTACAACCATGTAAATTAGGCTTGTGATAAGTTAGGCTTGGGGTAAAATATCAAGCACACACTAGTCTAAATCTAAGCCATGTAAAGATCTCAATCAATAACTAACTTGTGGTTTAAACATCAAAGAGGTAAGTAAGGCATGTGGGTTGATACATAAACACACAGGTCATAATTTATATCCACATGATTTTGATGATTGAACATCAATCAGTCAATTGATTAGTTATGTTAGTTAATTCAGTCCAGTTAGTCCAGTTTGGTAGTTAGCTAATTAAAATGTCCCAAATAAAATTATTAGGGACAAAAATGTAGGCGACGTGATATTATATTTTATTAATGATTCTAATCCCAAATCATAGGGTAACTTAGGGGCGCAGTCTTAAGTAGTAATAACAAAATTAAAATTACTAAGGGTTGTAAAATTAAAGGCATTGCATTATTAAATGTTAACACAAACATTATTTATTTATTACAAATAATACCATAACTACAAATAGTATACACTAATAAAATAGAAAAAAAATGGCATTTTATTTATTATTAGAGACGCGAAAGTACAGGTTGCTACATTCCATTCCCTCAAACCCCGAACTGTGGGCGACTTCAAAACGCTGAGTAAGCTCTTCATCTGCCAGTTCGTGGTAAGCTTGATCGGTCGTAGCCTAATACCCAATTACTGACCATCAAGCAGCACAAGGGGAATCCCTGAAGGATTACGTCGATCGTTTCAACCAACAGAAGTTGCAAATCCGCAACCTGAATGTGACGGTCGCAATCACGGCCTTCTGCTTGGGGGTTCAGCACACCAAGGTGGCCACGTCTTTCTACAATGACCGATCGAAAACCCTGGTGGAGCTCTCCGAGAGAGTTGGGAAATACATCGATACGGAGGATTTTCTGAAGGCTAAGCGTGCCAGCCTTGCGAGAGACGAGCCCCCGAGGGCCAAGCGGAAGCGAGACAATTTCGAAAAGGGCCCGGGAAAGAAGCTTAAGCCGGATCAGGAGAAGAGTGGTCCCCAATAACCTTCACGCCACTTTCCCGGCCAATTCATGAAGTTATGGCAGCCGCCGACGCCAGGAGGCTCCTCCAAGAACCAACAAAGCTAAAAAGCCCCCCCCCCCCCACCCCCCCCCCCCCCCCCACCCTACCCCACCCCACCCCACCCCACCCCGAGAAAAGGAACCGAGACAAATATTGCCGGTATCATAAGGACCATGGCCACGACACAGAAGATTGCTTCAAACTCAAGATGGCCATCGAAAGGCCGATCGAGCAGGGCCACCTTGCCGAGTTTCTCACGGTAGACAGACGTCCTAGGCTGGACACTCAAGCCCCCATGCAGTTGCAACCGCTCGGGCAAATCCATGTTATTTCAGGAGGAACCTCGGGTGGAGGGGATTCACAGTCAGCCTGGAAGAGGCATGCCCGGGCATCCCGATCGGATGTCTGGCATATCCAATCCACCAACTCCCAACCAACCGATGTGTTAACATTCTCCTCTCAAGACATTGGGGACATCCACTGCCCCCATGATGACCCTCTGGTTGTGACGATCTCTGTAGCCAACTATACCGTGAAAAGGGTATTGGTGGACACGGGTAGCTCCTCTGACATCCTCTTTGCTGCAGTATTTGACCAGTTGGGGATATCAAGGGATAGGCTCCGTCCGGTGGCCACACCACTGGTGGGTTCAACGGATCGAGCACACAGCCGCTTGGTACCATCGAACTACCAGTTCTGATGGGAATCTATCCCCAGTAAGTCTCGGTGATGGTTAACTTTGTGATTGTGGAAGCTCCCTTGGCCTACAACGTGATCCTCGGGAGACTGACGCTCAATAAAGCCCGAGCAGTTGTATCAACTTACAGCCTGCTGGTGAAGTTCCCGACCCCGAACGGTCCTGGTAGCTTACCTGGAGACCAATCACTGCTCGAAATTGTTATGTCAGTTCCTTGCGTAGGGAGGCCATGGCGGAAATGTTAAACGGTCAAGAACTAGATCCGAGGGACGCCAAAGATGGAGTGGGCCTAGTTGATCAGCTCGAGCAGGTGGTCCTGAGTCCCGAGGCACCCGATCGGGTTGTCAGTATTGGTGCCCTCCTTGAGCCAATCCTAAAAGAAAAGTTGGTCCAATTTTTGCAGCATAACTAGGACATCTTCGCCTGGTGTCACGAAGACATGTCAGGGATAGATCCCCGGTTATGTGTCACCGCCTCAATGTTGATCTGGATCACCGGCCAGTCAAACAGAAGAGAAGGGGCATGGCCTTAGAGAGGCAGACCACCGTGCGTGAAAAAATTGAAAAACTCTTAAAGGCAAAGTCAGTCCGAAAAGTCTACTACCCTGATTGGTTGGCAAACGTAGTGCTAGTCAAGAAAAGTAGCAGGAAGTGGAGAATGTGTGTAGACTTCACCAACCTCAACAAAGCCTGCCCCAAGGATTGTTATCCACTGCCTAGGATAGACCTCCTTGTGGACGCCATGGCCGGTCATTCGCTCCTCTCATTCATGGACGCATATTCAGGGTACAACCAGATTCGCATGTACCCCGGGGACGACGAGAAGACCTCCTTTATTACGGACCAGGGGACATACTGCTATAAGGTGATGCCCTTCGGCCTTAAAAACGCCAGGGCGACTTGCCAACGCTTAGTCAACCTCATGTTCAAGGATGTAATCGGGAAATCTATGGAGGTGTATACTGACGATCTATTGGTTAAAAGCCGAGACGAAACCGACCATCTCGAGCATTTGGCCGGGCCTGCAGCATCTTACAAAAGTATCAGATGAGGTTGAACCCGACCAAATGCACCTTCGACGTCTCATCCGGCAATTTTTTGGGACATCTGATCAACAAGCAGGGAATCGAGGCTAACCCCGAGAAGATCCAAGCTATTATCAATACGCGGTCACCCTGGTCGACCAAGGAAGTTCAGAGCTTGGCCGGGCGGGTTGCCGCATTGCACAGATTTGTATCCAGAGCTACCGACCGCTGCCTTCCTTTCTTCAAAATCCTCCATAAGGCCTTTTAGTGGTTGGAAGAGTGCGAGGAGGTGTTTCAAGAGCTGAAAAAGTACCTAACATCGCCCCCTCTGCTCTCCACACCTATCCCGAGTGAAGAGCTATTCTTGTACCTAGCGGTGTCCCCTTCAGCAGTAAGTTCGGCCCTCGTCCGGGAAGAGCACGGGATCCAATTCCCGGTCTATTATACCAGCCGGGCGCTCCAAGGCGCCGAAAGCAGATATTCCCGGGTTGAGAAGCTCGCCTTCGCACTCGCCACCTCTGCCCGGAGACTCCGTCCGTACTTTCAGGCCTATGTCATCGTGGTCCTCACAGACCAACCTCTCCGAAGGATCTTGAGCAGGCCTGAGACGTCCGAAAGGCTTGTTAAATGGGCTTTGGAGTTAGAAGAATTTGAAGTGGTCTACCGACCCCGGACGACGATCAAGGGACAAGCTGTAGCTGACTTCCTCGTTGAGTTCACATAATCGGAGGATCTGGTAGAAGAGCTTGACCCACCACCCGTACTGCCCGGGATACAGTCAGACATCCCATCCTGGACACTGTACGTGGATGGGTCTTCCAACAAACAAGGCAGTGGGGTAGGGATCATCCTGACCACACCGGATGGGATCCAGCTCGAGTTCGCGCTTAGGTTTAGATTCCAAGCCTCTAATAATGAGGCTGAGTATGAAGCCCTGCTGGTCGGATTACAAATGGCAACTTCAATGGGCACACTGCATGTTCAGGGGTATAGCGACTCCCAGCTCGTGGTAAACCAAGTCAACCAAGAGTATGAGGCTCGGGAGGATAACATGATAGCTTACCTAGCCCTTGTCCGGACAGTTTCAAAGACACTCCAGGGTTTCTCCGTCATGCAGATTCCAAGGGAGGAAAACACTAGGGCCGACCGATTAGCCCGCCTTGTTTCATCTTTCGAGTCAGACTTGCCCGGGACAAGGATAGAGTACCTATCCGAGCCAAGTGTGATCAACTCAGAATGCATGGAGGTAGAACCGATCACCCCAGAACCGAGCTGGATAGACCCAATCATGGCCTTTCTGGCCACAGGTATGTTACCTGACGGAAAGGAAGAAGCCCGCTAGGTTAAATACCGAGCGGCAGTGTTATAGATGGCATTCTCTACAAAAGAGGATTTTCTATACCGTACCTCTGCTGTATTCACCCTGAACAGGTCCAAGCAGTGCTGTGCGAAATCCATGAAGGAGTATGTGGAAACCACGTCGGAGGCCGGGGCACTCTCACGTAAAGCTTTGCTACAATGTTGCTATTGGCCGACAATGGCCAAAGACTCTCAAGAATACGTTAAGAGGTGTGATACGTGCCAAAGATTTCTCCCATAATCAACCGTCCGGGAGAACCTCAGACGCCAATCCTTAGCCCCTGGCCATTCGCCCAATGGGGTATTGACATCGTTGGTCCTCTTTCAATGGGAAAAGGACAAGTCAAGTTTGCCGTCATAGCCGTAGACTACTTCACCAAGTGGGCAGAATCGAGCCCTTAGCAACAATCACCGAGAAGAAAATAGAAAGCTTCGTGGAGAGGAACTGTAGACACCCCGATTTTGACCAAACGTCAAATCCAGGGATTGGTTACCTCTTAAAAGACCGATGATGACAATGGCCGGTTACGTTCGAAGATCTTCCAGGAAATTCAAAATCTTCAATTGATTCTTCAAGGCAAATTTCAAAATTAAAAATAGAAGATATAAAAAAGAGAAGGAAGAGAGAGAGAGTTTGGGTATTCGGGAGAAACCCGAACAATGAAGAACGTGTGAGAAACCCAGTCTGGGAACCAGTTTTTAGGAGGATAAAAATAAAAATAATAAAGAGTTCATTTGAAAGAGATGGAAGGACAAAATACATAAAAAATCTTGGAAAAAGAGAAAATACAAAAAGAGAGTAGTATATTCAAAATATACCATGCACATGGTTGATACCATGCACATGGGGGATCTTAATGCAAATATATACATACATAGAATAGAAAAATTGTGTTTACACCAACATATTTTTGAAAAATCAAAAAGAGGGACAAAAATCAGTTAGCCCCGGCACGCGGAAAACGCGGCGGCACTCACTGAGTGCCGCGCCGGCACTCTCTGTTTGCCGCCCGGCACTCAGATAGTGCCGCCCGGCACTCAGTGAGTGCCGCCGGCACCCGTCGAGTGCCGCTGGCTGTAACAGACTGCTTTTCTCACATGTTCTAGAAGAAAACTTTGTACATGGGTCTCCACCCCGAATTTACCCATTTATCCCTGGATTACTGGTCTATATAAACAAACTTTCATCTTCATTTTTGATATACTTGGAATATACTTGAATCAACACATATACTTGAATTTAGAGAGAGAGAGATACAAAAAATCATATAGAGAGAAGAAGAATTTCTTGAAGAAGCTTGAAGAATTTGAAGAACTTTGAAGAAAATCTTGGAAGATCTTCACAAGAAGTTGAAGAATCCCTTGAGGTTTTAGAGGTAACCTCTCAGTCACTTGATAGAATTAGGCCATTCAATCACAAGTTCATAGTTCTAGGAACTTTACACATTTTCAAAACCTCTCTTCTTACCTCATTTCATCACACACCACTTAGAACTTGTGATTGAATCTCATATTATTTCATTGATTTGGATCTAATTGATGCCTTGGGTTTAAAATAAATTCAACTTTGAAGATTTGTGTTCTTAGTTTTCTAAGTAATCTTCGATTTTCCTTATTTATATTTCATCCAAAAGGTTCATGAGGTCTTCCATATCTTATTGAACCTCTTTGGGTATGATTCCTTAATTTCCTATGATCTTATGATCCATATGGAGATTAGAATGAGTCATATAATTAGTGAGATTCAAGTCTTAATCCATGACTTGAACCTCTTTATTAAGAAATCTTATGGAATCCTTACTATATTCTCATGAGGTTTGAGTAGATGTTAATTATATTTATACTCCAATGACCATCAAATGGTAGGAGAAAATGTGTTAGTTCAAGTCTACCCTCATGGCTTAGACTAATCTTTCCCTTAGGTGTTGAGAAGTCTTTCATACTTCATCTAAAACCTACATATGTGTATGTCTTTAGCTCCAACGACCATCAAATGGTAGGAGTTATAAATTGAATTCAAGCTTGGGTCCATAAGTTTGAGTTCCTTATTTGAGGATTTTTGTGAAGTTCATTTCAATACTTCATCAAGATCCATAAGTGTGAGATGTTTTAAAACTCCAATGACCATTAAGTGGTAGGAGTAAGTGACTTGAATCCAAACTTTTATCCATGGATTTAAGTTTATTATTCTTTGGATCTTGTGGAATCCATGCTATACTTCATTAAAATCTATGAGTATATATGCCTCTTAGTCTTCAATGACCATCAAATGGTAGAATAAATAGTTTGGTTTGAGCCCAACTTCATGTTTTAATAAGTTGAGGTCAACCAACAAGGTTGAACTAGTAAAGAGAAAACAGTAAGTTTACAAACTGTTTTCAATCAAAGATTTTTAGTTCAAGATCTAACCGTTGAAATTAAGTGAAACCAACGGGAAAGTGTTAATAACACATTGATTTACCACCGTGATTTTTGTTTTATAAAGATCTTATGATTAGAAGGGTTTGATGATAGTTTTTGTGAGCTAATCATAATCTGTCCAGATTTTCAGAATACTTTCAGAATAGTAAGTCTGTTTTGAGATTAATAAATCAGAACCCTAATTAAGTTTTTGGGGTCTCAAATAATTTTTTATAAGTACCTTAATGTGTTAGGAAGATACCCTAAAAAGATCTAGATGTTTCTCATTTTTTTACTATTTTTAAAAAATCATACAAGATCTCTGGACAGAGAGTTGCAAAATCCTGAGTGAGGTCTAGTATTTTCCATATTCCCGGAGATCTAACCGTTAAAACCTCAATTTTCTTTTTGGGTTAGAAACCAGACTCACAAAGGCATAACATATCCAAAAATCATCAAGATCTAACCGTTGAATTATGTTATTCTTATTTTTGAATGCCTGGTCTGCTCTCTGTAAATCACAAAAAACTGCTACTGTTTTTGTCTAATCTTATTTATCTTTACTCAAATGGTCTCCTAAAGTCTTGAAACCCAAATCATGTTTTGAATAATGATAATTTAGATTAAAACCAGAGGCTTAGTGATCCAAATTGGTGAATAAATTCACATCTCATTCTTGTTTATATTCGTACATTCATTCATACATATTCATATTCATAAGTAGGACTTATCTCTTGTCTAAATTGTATCTAATTGAACATGACTTAGGATTAATTAATCTTTGATATCATTTTTGTCTAAGGCATGTGTACTAACCTTTGTTTTGTAGCGCATTTGAGGTACAATTTCTCATCCCTTTCTTAATTTAATTTATTTCTTTGATTTATATTGATTTTCGACTCCATGTGCGACACCTTAGCCTAGGTTTTGCCTTATGTGTATATATGTGTTAGAGACCTTTCTTAGGTTTATTTTTGCATGCATTGCACGTTTGATATTCGCGGCTGGATCCCGGGTATGTTTTTTTAGTTCTCTATTGCATATCATGTTGTTTGCTACTTGTATTACGTGGCTTATGAATGATATTTTGTCGTTAGCAATTTTACACCATTTCCAACATGCTTGTGTGATGTATATGTATATATGTATTAATTGAGGGCATGCTTAGATTAATAAATTTGATTAAAAAGGATGTTGAGTAGAGGCCTATCGCGAGATAGGATGAAAGGGGGTGCTTTAGTCCGTCGGGCTCCTTCCCCTTTCATTCCATAATCCCCGGACCCGGTTTATCTTTGGTTTTGCAAAAGATCAGTTGCTTTCAAAAATGGTTTCTTAATTTTCCTTTTAAAAATTAAGTGGCGACTCTTTGAAATTTGAAAAAAACGCTTTAAAAACAAAAGTGGGTAGGAAATCCTGCGATATCCACAATCTGGCGACTCTGCTGGGGATCGAACCCAGAATCTCTGGTTTCGCAGACCAGAATTTCTGATTTTGGGTTCACTCGAGGATTAGACTTGAAAGCATCTTTTTAATCAAATTAATTAATTTTTGTTTGCCCGTTGCATTACACTTGCATGTCTCGCCAGTCGATTACACGGAACTATGACCTTGGAGGCTCGGGGCAACCCGGTCGGTCAAGCCATCATGGGGCCGTGTGATCACCCTTGATCTCGTACCATGTTTTGGTATATGAAGCATCCTATCGGGTGTGTGTCAAGGGTCCCTTATTTGACCAAAACCCGGCCTTTGCATAGTAGTTTCCATAGAACCTTTCTAAATTAGGAATTCAATTCTTGATTAGGGTTATATGCTAGGGAGTTTTGTATGCCCGAAAGGGATTACTTGAGATGATGACGATGCTTACTCGATAAAAGATGTGTAACCTCTTAATCACTTTTGAGCAATTCCTCTTCATGTCCTATGACATTTGAGAATAAGCCGAATCTTGATTATAAGATTACACCTCTTGTATCATGTTTAGCTAAGCATCATTGACCTTGTGTGCATCCGAATTCATGAAAAGTGCGATGATTATCTAATCGTGTGATACTCCTACCCAATTATCCAAGTTTCATTGTTTATGACAAAACTTTTGATTAATCATCATCCTTTATTCGAAAATTGTTTTGAAAAATCACCCTTTCAAAGAAAAGATCTAAGGATTTAATCAAGTAAAACCCATTCATCTTTTATTGAAAAATATTTTCACGCTCTCACTTTCAAAAGAAAAATCCAAAAATCTTAAGAATTATTTTTGGGAGAAATGCTTCTCAAATGAGTTTCAAAGCAAAAATTTTAAATTCAATCATCTTCGTTGAGCAATGGTTAACACCCTCATTTTCAAAAGAACTCCCAAGAATTGTTTTCGAAAGATTCCATCACCTAAGAAATACTTTCCAAGTAAATTTCAAAATTTTAATACTTAAAAAAAAGGGGTAATGGGGATCACAACGAAAGGAGAAATCAGCGCACTTGACATAGATGAAGATTTTATGTGCTTATGTGTTTATGTGTTAGGATTAGAATTTTCTTTTATTTTGCATATAGAATAGGCACACACACACACATGCATTTGCATCCGCATGACATATGAATCATTCATGAAAGCATATAAATCAATAATAAAAGTGAAAGAAATAAAGGTAAGAAGGGAGAAAAAGTTGTTAAAATAATTGAAACAAATATGGTTGTAGGTAAAACGATAGAATCAACTACGAGCATAGCCTGGTACAGAGATTCTACTGCAAGATTAGTGAGAAAAGAGATGGCACAAGAGGCAAATGCGAGGGAAATGGCAGAGTTAAGAACAATAGTGGAACAGCAAGCTGGTCAAATGACTAGAATGATGACCATGATAGAAGCACTAGCACGACAGCAGCCAGGCAATGATCCTCCTCACAGGGATGAAGATTGGTTTGATGAAACAGAAGGGATTGAAACAAGGGAGAAACTAGAAAAGGAGAGGGCTGAGAAAGACAAACTGATGACTGAGAAAATGGAGAAGTTGGAAAGGGTGGTACGAAAGGCCCAAGGAGTTGATACCTATTTGTTGGAGTTAGAAGGGTTGTATGAAGGGGATTGTGAGGTATTGCCCGCAGGATTCAAAATGCCTATATTCGATAAGTTTGATGGAACAGGGAACCCGCGTAGCCACATAAGAATGTGTATAGGGGCATTTCAGCCTAGCGGTCTAAGCACGGTCATGATGGCAGTCTTGTTTCAACAGACGTTAACGGGGGCTGCTTTGTCTTGGTATCTCACTCTGGAACCAGGGAAGACTAGAAACTGGGAAGAAGTGGTAAAAGCATTTGTGGCCCAATACGAATACAACCAAGATCTGGATGTTACTATCAGGGATTTGGAGACTACCCGACAGGGGAACAAAGAATCTTTTGCTGAGTTTCTAAGCCGATGGAGGGGGAAGGCTGCTAAGATGATACAAAGACCGACTGAAAAAGAGCAAATCCGAATGCTGATGAAGAACCTCCAACCCGTCTATCAGGAGAAGATGAGGTTCCAATCCCTCAATACCTTCACCGAGGTATTCGATGTAGGAACCAGAATCGAAGATGCGATACAGGAAGGGGTCATCAAAAAAGAGGAGCCAGTAAACAGGTACAGACGGCCGAACTATGGAGCGGGAGGAGGACATTCGGGGGGTCATTCTGGATCTACGGATGTGAATGCACTGAGTGAACCCAAGAAGAAGTTTGATATAACCAGAAATTACCCAAAGAGGGGAGGGGATAAGCCTTTAAGGAGGTTTTCAGAGTTGGGAGTATCCTTATCTACGGCTCTCGATAGGCTGGTAGCAAAAGGACACCTTCGTTTACTGGAGCCGCGACCCAGACCAAATCCACCACCGCCAAATTTTAAATCTGATTTATATTGCAAGTTTCATCAGGAGCAGGGGCACTCAACTGACCGGTTTTTAAGACTAAAGCATGAGATTCAGGATTTGATTGATAAGAAAATAATATCTGAACCACCCACCAACCCGCTAAATGTTACCAGAAATCCGCTACCAGAACATCATGCCGTACCACCGCCCAGAATTTACTACTTGGGAAATGGGGGGAACTCTTTTGATCCGTCAGCACTGATCACTAAGTTGGGAAGACCAAGAAAGGCTTATCAGATGTTGGAGGATTCGCAAATCTGCACTCTGAAAGGGTTGGTAGATGAAGGCAAAGGGAAGGAAATAGAAGGGACTGTTGACGTAGATTGGTGGGCACCCGAAGGTGACAATTCACTTTGGTACAAAGGGGACGATATTCGGGATCCTAATAAAGTTAAGGAGGACCTTTGGTATGAAAGTGAGGATGAAGATTTGAAAATTGCTAAAGCACAAGATGGGCTTTGGGTCAAAGAAGGTATCAGTCACCTCACACGATCTGGGAGGCATTTTAAACCACATGAACTTGAGGAGGATCACCCAGAACAGGAAATGAATAAAGGGAAAGGGAAACTGAATGAGGAAGAAGAGGAAGACAGAGTCTTAAGACAGATGAAGAAGACGCAGGCGAATATCACTATTTGGGGGTTGTTAATCGCTTCCAAGCGTCATAGGCAAGCCGTCCTTGACGCTCTCAATCAGTCGGACGTTTCCATCAATGTTACTCCGGAAGATCTTGTCGGCATGATTGGCAGAAGTCCAACCCTTGCTATATCATTCTCTGAAGCCGACTTACCTCCCGGGGGACCTGTTTTCAATAAGCCGTTGCACATCACCGTTGAGTGTCTAGGAAATTCTCTACCTGCTTGCCTCGTCGACAACGGGTCTGCATTAAATGTGTGCCCTTTTCGAATAGCTAAAAGGATGGGGCTCGATGAATCTACATTCATACCATCGGAACAAAAGGTGAGGGCTTATGATAATACTCTACGGGCAGTAATGGGGATCATCTTTCTGAATCTCTCTGTCGGGACTGGTCAAAGGGAAACAGAATTCCAAATCATTGACATTCCTGCATCATTTAACCTGCTTTTGGGAAGGCCGTGGCTTGATAGCTTGGGTGCCATACCATCAACCATCCATCAGAAAGTTAAATACATTTGGAAGAACAAGGTATGCGATCTTTTGGGGGATAGCTGGATGAATGTGACTGGGGCCTCATCAAGTGCTCCAATTTTAGAAGTACAGATGCAAGAAGGTGAAACAAGCTTGGGTGGGTTTGAGTTCATTAATGTCATAGAAGAGGGGAAGCCAAAGGAATTTTTACCACTGTATTTTGATCAATACGCCAGTCCACTGGTGGCCGGGATCATGAGAAAAATGGGGTTCTTCCCAGGGATGGGTTTAGGTAAGAAACACCAAGGGTTGTCAGAATTCCCAAAAATCGTTACACAAACCCACGCCCATGGGCTAGGATACTCGCCAACCAAGGAAGAGTTGAAGAAGAAGAAGAAAGCAACTGATGCACCGATGGAACCATACCTGAAAACTCTTAATGGGTATTTCGTCAAGCAAGGGGAAGATTTTCCGTTTTGCGGCTTTCCAGAGCCATGGCTAGATGAAGCAGAGAAGCGTATGAAGCCAGGATTCAAGATTTTCTTTGCGCATAACTTTTCTGATTATGAGGATCCTTATCTTCAGCAGCCTGCAAAATCTACCATTACTCAGGACTGGGTCTGTACTATGGATGGCTCGGCAATAAAGAACTTGCTAGAAGAAGGATACGGGAAGATCGAAAAAGAGAGCTCTGCAGAGATCAAGGATAAGGGTGAGAAAAGTCAGGATAAAGGAGACAGTAATGAAAGTAAGGAAGGGGAGAAGCCAGCGGAGGTGGAAATAGAAGAGATTACTCAGGAAGAGGAAAGGGAAGATCATTTCATCACTGATATGGGAGGGGAAAGCAAGAAAGAGTGGGTTTTTGAGTCTAGTGATAGGTACCCCCCTCACCCAGAGTCTGTATTGGCCCAAATGAGGCGTCTTTCCATTTCTATGTCTGTTGTAATTGCTCCCAAGAAAGTTAATGAGAATGTGACTAATTCTGCTTACCTGACTGTGCATAATAATAACTGTGATGCATGTGATGAAAATGATGAAATACCTCATGAATTGCAAAAATTAATTGAAAAAGAAAATGAACCTGCATGCAAAATCATGGAAAGCACTTTAACCATTAATCTGGGAAATGAAGGTAATCCACAAAATGTTTCTATTGGCTCTACACTTAACAATGAGGAAAGCGAAGAATTAATCAATCTATTCAAAGAATTCAAAGATGTCTTTGCATGGTCCTATGATGATATGCCAGGAATTGATCCAGAAATAGTCCAACACCATATTCCCCTTTTCCCAAATTCAAAACCCGTGAAACAAAAATTGAGGCAAATGAGGCCTGAATGGGCGCTTAAAGTGAAAGAGGAGGTTGAAAAACAATTGAGAGCTGGATTCTTGATTGTCACCGAGTATCCTGATTGGGTCGCCAATATTGTACCGGTTCCTAAAAAGGATGGTCGTGTTAGGGTTTGTGTAGATTTCCGAGATCTGAACAAAGCTAGCCCTAAAGACGATTTCCCTTTACCCCACATTGACGTGTTAGTAGATAATACCGCGGGGCATGAACTTCTGTCTTTCATGGATGGGTTTTCAGGGTATAACCAGATCTTAATGGCACCGAAGGATAGAGAGAAAACAACTTTCATCACACCTTGGGGGACTTACTGTTATAGAGTTATGCCATTTGGACTTAAGAATGCTGGTGCGACCTACCAAAGAGCTGCCACCACATTATTACATGATATGATTCATAAAGAAGTAGAAGTATATGTGGATGACATGATAGTAAAATCTAAGGAAAGAGGAGGGCATTTGGAGGCATTAAGAAAATTTTTTGAAAGGCTAAGAAAGTTTGGGATGAGGTTAAATCCGCAAAAATGCCCCTTTGGGGTCACCACTGGGAAACTACTAGGGTTTCTGATCACCCAGAGAGGAATTGAGGTAGATCCCACCAAAATCCAAGCTATAACCGAAATGCTGCCACCTAAGAATGAAAAGGAGTTGAGAGGATTCTTAGGAAGAATACAGTTCATCAGACGCTTCATATCCAAACTCACCATGACCTGTGACCCGTTGTTCAAATTACTGAGGAAGGGAGAAAAGTTTGAATGGGATAACCAGTGCCAAAAAGCCTTTGAAAAGATCAAAACCTACCTTCAAAACCCACCTGTTCTATCACCTCCTAAGCCTGGGAAACCTTTACTGCTATACCTATCCGTAACCAAGAACTCAATGGGGTGTATGCTGGCCCAAGAAGAAGAAGAGGGGCGTGTGGAAAAAGCCATATACTACCTGAGTAAGAGGATGACTGGGTATGAGTTGAACTATTCACCGTTGGAGAAAGCCTGTTGGGCCCTAGTTTGGTGTACCCGTCGCCTTAGGCACTACATGTTAGCTTTTCCTATCACCCTGATATCCCGAATGGACCCACTCAAATACCTTTTTGAAAAACCTGCTCTGACCAGTAGGATATCCCGTTGGACCATGATGCTGGCTGAATTCGATATTAGATATGTCACTTCCAAATCTGTCAAGGGGAGAGCTGTCGCCGAGTATTTAGCTGACCTCGCCATAGAATCCGAAGAGAGGGGGGAATTTAAGTTTCCGGATGAAGAAGTAATGGAATTAAAAGAGAACCTTTGGAAAATGTACTTCGATGGAGCAGCTAATCAAATAGGATACGGGGTAGGGATTATCCTCATATCACCTAGCGGGACCCCCACTCTGTTGGCCATTAAGCTCAAGTATAATTCGACAAATAACACGGCGGAGTATGAAGCCTGTATAATTGGGATAGAAGCAGCCTTGGCTTTAGGAGTGGAAAAGATTGATGTCTTCGGGGACTCTAATCTGATAATATCACAAGTAAGGGGAGACTGGAGGATAAAGCATGAGAAATTGAGACCTTACCATGAATACCTGGAGAGCCTGAAGGTGCAATTCAAAAGAATTTCGTTCTATTACCTTCCCCGTGAGGAGAACCAATTGGCAGATTCCTTAGCAACCTTAGCCTCAATGATCCAAATTCCTGTAGGAGTCACCATGATTCCTTTGTCTATAGAAGTGAGAACCCAACCTTCGTATGAAATAATCGCCGCCATTGAAGAAGAAAAAGAGGATGAGATACCATGGTATATAGGTGTTTGGAACTTTGTTGAAAAAGGAGAATATCCCGAAGGAGCTTCAGAGAAGGATAAGAAAGCAATTCGTAGATTTTTAGCCCAATTTGTAATTTGTGCGGGAAGGTTGTGGAAGAAGTCCTACACCGGTTATAATTTAGAATGTCTATATGGAAGGGAAGCGAGGAAAATGATGGAGGAAGTACATGAAGGAGTCTGTGGGCCCCACATGAGCGGACACATGTTGGCTAAAAAGATAATTCGACAAGGATACTATTGGACGACTTTAGATAAGGATTGCTGTGAGTATGTTAGGAGATGCCATAAATGTCAGATTCATGCAAATTTGATGCATACTCCGCCTTCCCAGCTCTATAGCATGACCACCCCTTGGCCGTTCTCTGTGTGGGGTATTGATATCATCGGGGAAGTAATTCCGAAAGCTTCAAATGGGCACCGGTACATAATTGTGGCGATAGACTATTTTACCAAATGGGTAGAAGCGGCATCATACGCAACTTTGAAGGCAAAAGATGTGGTGAATTTTATCCAGAAAAATATAATCTGCAGATACGGGGTGCCAAATGAGCTTATTTCTGACCACGGGAGTCATTTTTCAGGGAGAGGTTATCCCATTCTTAGAGAAGTATAGGATCACCCACCACCAGTCCTCACCATACAGACCACAAACAAATGGAGCAGTAGAGGCAGCAAACAAAAATGTAAAAGCCATTCTGGGGAAGATGACGGATACATATAGAGATTGGCATGAAAAACTACCTTTCGCTTTGTGGGGATATCGAACTTCCGTAAGAACCTCAACCGGGGCTACACCATACTCGTTGGTCTACGGGATGGAGGCTGTTTTACCAGTAGAAGTTGAAATACCATCTCTAAGGGTTCTGGCAGAATGCGAAGTAAATGAATTAGAATGGTTGCGGGGGAGATATGAGGAGTTGATGTTATTTGATGAAAAGAGGTTGGCTGCTGTAAACCATACTCGGGGATATCAGAAAAGGATAGCTCGTGCTTTCAACAAAAAGGTTCGCCCAAGGAAGCTTGCTGAGGGCGACCTGGTCCTCAAAGAACTTAAAGCGCCCGTTTATGACCCACGAGGAAAATTCAAACCCAACTGGGTCGGACCATATATCATCAAGACACTCCTCTCCGGGGGAGCTGCCTATCTCATGGACCTAGATGGAGTTGAGTTTAAACAACCAATCAACCTCGATCGCCTCAAAAAATACTTTGCTTGAAACCTTGCCTTTCAAAACCTCCAGAATTGATGAACTACGCTTGACCTGATTCCCGGTAGGGGATACGTAGGCAACCTGCTCGGTTCGGTCACAAAATAAAAAGATGGATGTATGTTCTTTCTAGCCTTAGCTGAACTACTGCGGACCTGATACCCGTTCGGGGATAAGTAGGCGGGCCCACAAGGCCCTCGGTCCAAAGCCCAGATAAGTTCAAGAATTCCAAGCTTTCACCATACCAAACTAGGGGCAAACTTGCGTTTGCCCGAGAACCACATCTAAGTCCCAAAACCAGGGGCAAACTTCGTTTGCTAGAACCGATGAACCCAGATATAGATTAAACCCATTTCTGGACCTACTGGCTATCGAAATGTGCATCATGTGAAAACAAGCAAGAATTCATTATATAGAGAGATTAAAACTAAGCAAGATTCATGAAAGAGTAATAAAAGCTGAAGGAGACATTGAGGGGAAAACTGTTCATAACCCAAAGAAATTAAAGAAGTGCTAACTTTGATTCTTCATGATCAGTGCATTAACAAAAAAAAAAAAAAAAAAGAGAGGCATCACAGAAAATAAACCCAGCAAAAGTTAAGCAGAATTTGTCAAAACTTTTAAAATCTTGTTTCATTCCTTTTTTTACTTTGCCTATCTGGAAGCTACCCCCTGACCAAAGACTGAATCTCAAGCAAATACTCTGCGGTCGGGACAACTGAAGCTGGAATCCTCCAGAAGGGAGCTGATACCCTATCATGCCAAGCCTCTGCGAATATCCTCACAGTCGAAGGACGGAGAGCAGAGCTCCTCGGGAAATCGGCAGTAATAACATCAGGGACATCCTGGGGCAAGCCGAACTGGCGGGCTACCCGGCTGGGAATGTAAAAGGTGGTAACTCGCAAACCAGTCAACCAAATCCCGGGGCGCCCAGGAAGTCGTACCGCGACGAAGCAATAAGACCATCGGGGGCATATCCAGCAGACGTCCTCATAACTCAAGCCTCGAAACCAAGCAAGCCAGCTAGAAACTGTGCGGGAGGAGTAATGGACACCCATGCGATCATAAGGGAGCAGCCTCCCGAGGGGAAGGTGAGCAAAGAAGCCCAAGCGCTCGAAGAGCCAAATCTGTAGGACGTGGGATGACCCCGAGAGTAGCATCGATCCAGTGGTATGTGCATGATCCAGGCCTAGCAAAGTCTCCCCTAGAATGAGCATAACAGCGCTCCGCATCTCTCGGAGGCCACATACGACCGGAATCAGAATATCAGTAGAAGACTGAAATAAAAAGTGTGAAAGCATCGCCAAAGAAAGTGCATTCCGCCTGATAACCTGGTACCTCCTGTCGTCAGGATCACCGATGGGTGCATAAGTGGAGGAGAGGCGATCGAAATCAATATGACGATCATGAACAAAGGAGCTGGCAGCGTCCCGAGAAATACCGAGAAGGGCCGATAAATCCTGAATATATCCTGACTGGGTCTGTGGAATAATCAAATCAGCATACGGATCGGTGTGAAGGATAGCGCTAAACTCCTCAAAGAGAGGACAGACCTCCTCGTGACCAAACCGAAAGACGTGAGGGGAAGGGTCCCAACACATGATAGCTGCTCGAAGAAAGTCCTCATCTAGAGCCATATGGCGAAATGCAAAAAGATCAGTCAGCCTATGAGACTCAAAATTGAGTCGATCAATACCGGAGAGGGAATCCATCCATGGATATAGAGTATCGGAACTAATGAAGGCCATGAGGGAAGGTAAAGAATATGGGAGGAAAAGTTTGAGTGCAAAGAAGGCAAAGGGCTCTAGGAATCTCAAATAAAACTAAAAAAGGGTGATAAATGGCAGCTTATATAGAAAAAGGGACCGGACCGGCACTCGACGTAAAGTAGCGGCACTCACTGAGTGCCGGCCGGCAGTCGCAGAATGACGCGCGGCATTCACTGAGTGCCGCCCAGCCTCACCGAGTGCCGGCCCAGGTTTAAAAAGCATGTGGATCATTTTGTAACTTTAATCAGCCCAAAACCTGCACAGAATTTGAATAAAAAAAATGGTGCCAATCATCATTTTAAGCACCATTGTTTGCGCCATTCATCAAAATAAAGCCAAGAGAAGGTATTCACAATCTAAATAAGCAAAGGGAATAAGGTTCCAGAACTAGGCCAGGGAAGCAATCAAGCATGAATATAAACAAATTCAAAATGGGCACGCAGGCCACCATGCATGAGTATTGCTAATTCACCTAAATAACTTAAAGAGAATTCGAAATTCTTTCGTCCTCGCAGGGACATAATATAACATAAAGGAGATAAAGCTATCCTCGTCTACGACGAGGATTCCTTCTGGGCGTTTGCTGAGCTGTCTGACCTCTCCCAGCTCTGCCATCGCCCCCATCTCCGCCGTCGCCTCCATCTCCGCCGTCGCCCCCATCTCCATCACCTCCTTGGTAGCCGCCGCCTTGGCCACTACCGCCAGCACCTCCCTGATAGCCGCCGCCTTGGCCCAATTGGAACTCCTGAATTTGTCTCCTCAAAGCTGCCATCTCAGCTTCCTGTAAGAAAGAGTAAGTGAAATAAGTAATGGAATAAAAAAAAAAGAAAAGAATTAAAAAAAAAAAAAAAGAAAAAAAAGAGAAAAGAAAAGAGAGAGAAAAGAAGAAAGGGAGTGTAATACCATAGCTCTAGCCTGAAGATCGGCGTTGGTCCTCGCTCCATCAGCCTAAGAAAAGAAAAAAAAAAGAGAGGATTAGGGCGCAGTCATTAGAATAAAACTGATCATTTGAATTCCTTTCTTTGAAAAATAATAATGGTAATTGTTCAAAACAAAAGAGGAATTTACCCTCCATTCACGTCCATGAATCCAGTGTTGGACGGTGTGCGCATAAGACAGACCCTCTCCAGCATAATCCCGAGGGACTGTATCATATTGCAGAGGGATAGTCGGAACATTTTGAGTGTAAGGGGTCAACTGATACATGGTCTCTTGACCCATGTCGACCATAGGAACGCTCCAATTCCACTGCGGAAGAGCTGGGGGTTCAGCGACCCCAGGAACAGGCTGCAAATAAGAGTTTTTTTTTACTTAAAAGATTGAAAAAGAATAAGAAGCAGAAATAAAAGAGGTATACATGTGTGAATAAGGTTTGTTACATGAACGACATCCATAAGAGGGAAGTTGTGCATAAGGGAATTCAACCTAAAAGCCGCATAACCGTCTGGGCCGTCCAGAAGATTTGCAATGTTCTCCCCGTCAAGAGCAGCCACCAGGTCATCATGATCCAGGGTTTCTGTGCTCCTCATAGTAGCTGGAGGGGCCCACGGCACATAAAAGTTCGGGGCAGCGAGAGACTGCCTAGTCACCCTCTCACCAAGGTACCACTCCCGGCACGCCTCACCCACCATCAGAACCCTCAATCTAGAATAGGCCACCGCCGCCTGAATCGCTTCACCTGCCTCTGGGAGGGCCGCCGCCCAGGGGTTCCATGTCACATGAATCTCACGCAAATTAATGAGAAGGTTCCGGTAACCAACGAAATCATGGGCCCCGACTTTTCGGCCCGTTGCCCCTTTCCTCCACTTCAAGCCCTGAGGCATGATAGCAGCTTCGCTGTCCCAAGTACTGGGAGCTCTCATCCGGAGGTATTCGTGAGACCATATCTGCAAGGCAAAATAAAGAGGCAAAATCAGTTTTCAAAATTAAAGGAGATGAATGCAATAAAAATAAAAGGAATAAGGATGAAATGAATGAATAAGTAAATAATAAAATTGAAGCTTTACCTCCCAAGCTCTCCAATATCCGCCCGTAGAAGGGGAATTTCCCCTGGATACCTCACTCATGTGATTGTAGAGAGTGGCCAACCCTGCCCCTCCCCAGTTGTATTGGGAGATGCGATCGATGTTTGTGAGAGAAGCCAAATACCCAAGACTGATTGTGTCACCCTTTGTGCTCATCAATGAGCAACCCAACACATACATGATGAAAGCCCTGGCCATCTGGTCGTCCGTGAAAGCTTGACCTCTGAAAGTGTCCAAGAACCATTTTGTCGGCACTATAAAATCCCCTGGATGAGCCCCAAGCAAGTCAATAATTTCTTCATGACGGTTCTGAAGATCGTCATAGCGAGCAATAGGGAGGCCACCAAATGGGACGCCAGTGATCATGGCGAAGTCTAGGGGAGTCATCGTCATCTCCCCGAAAGGCATGTGGAATGTGTTCGTCGTGTCCCACCACCTCTCCGCCAAGGCTTGAATGTGGGTCCGGTCATTTGTGCTCTTCTCCAGGAGCAAAGCAAATAGCCCAAATCCAGCGTTATGAACTATGGTTCTCACATCATCAGAGAGCTCCACGTACCACCTTCGTCCATGGGCCATGCTTCCATGTCCCTTGAGAACGAATTCTGGAGTCTGCAAAAAAAAAAGAGGAGATAGAAAAGAAAATAAGAAAGGAAAGGAATAATAAATGCTTTCTTTTGGGATTCAAGCAATGCAATTTAGTGAATAAAGAAAATAACTCCCGAGTCTAAGCGACTCGTCAATTCAGAAAAGAATAAAATTCTTTGAGAGTCTAAGCGACTCGCTGATTTGAAAAGAATGAAATTCTTTCTTTGGAGTCTAAGCGACTCGTTGATTTGAAAATAATGAAAAAGAAATTCTTTAAGAGTCTAAGCGACTCGTCAATTTGGAAAAGAATGAGATTCTTTGAGAGTCTAAGCGACTCGTTGATTTGAAAAGAATGAAATTCTTTGAGAGTCTAAGCGACTCGTTGATTTGAAAAGAATGAAATTCTTTCTTTGGAGTCTAAGCGACTCGTTGATTTGAAAATAATGAAAAAGAAATTCTTTAAGAGTCTAAGCGACTCGTCAATTTGAAAAAAAAATGAAGAAGAAATTCTTTGAGAGTCTAAGCGACTCGTTAATTTGAAAATAATAAAAAAGAAATTCTTTAAGAGTCTAAGCGACTCGTCAATTTGGAAAAGAATGAAAAATAAATTCTTTGAGAGTCTAAGCGACTCGTTGATTTGAAAATAATAAAAAAGGAAATTCTTTGAGAATCAAAGCGACTCGTCAATTTGGAAAAGAATGAAATTCTTTGAGAGTTTAAGCAACTCGTTGATTTGAAAATAATGAAATTCTTTCTTTGGAGTCTAAGCGACTCGTTGATTTGAAATAAAAAAAAAAAAAAAAAAAAGAAGGATTTCTTTTGCACGAAAATGTTTGTGGGTCGTAAGCAATGTTTGGATTTTAGGTTCATTCAAAGTATTAAGCACACGCAAAATTCATCCAGATTAGCACAACCACCCATTAGCAATGAATAAACGGAATAATGAAACCAATGTGTCCAACTAAGGGCAACCAAAAAGGGGGAGGAAGGGGGAGACATTCATACATACTTTGATTATCATATACTACATGGGCATAAAAAGGGGTACATTCATGCATGCATAGCACTACATTGCACTATCTCATCATAAGCATAAAGAGGGAAGTTTTTGGGGTATACCGATCGATTGAAGGCCCGTGCCGAGAGATGTGCCCCGGGATCGGCAAGTAAAACCGATGAACTGTGGACTGGATTAGGTTTGTACTTCTTCTTGGGGGGACCATAGGACCCTGAACCACTAGCCATTGGAGAATCTACAAACAAGAGAAGGAGGAAGTCAATGTTCATATTAAAATTTGAAGGAGAGAGATCAAATAACATGAGAAACATGATTGCAAACACAATAATTAAAGCAAAGATGTAATCTTTATGAACATACCTTGATTATGAGTGGTTATTGAAGAAAGGATCAAGAAGAGGTGAGATTTTGGAGAAGAAATCCGAGAGAGGAGGGAGGAGAGAATAAAAAAAGAGAGAAGAAACCAAGTTTTGAACACACTGCTGCTAAAACCGGCACCCGGTGAAAAGGCGCCGGCATTCGCCAAATGCCGCCCGG
The DNA here is from genome assembly GCA_033977485.1 of Hydrangea macrophylla. Classification (NCBI taxonomy): domain Eukaryota; kingdom Viridiplantae; phylum Streptophyta; class Magnoliopsida; order Cornales; family Hydrangeaceae; genus Hydrangea; species Hydrangea macrophylla. The sequence continues at coordinate 77,650,030 of CM066999.1, forward strand.
CATTGGATAGAGTGCCGGTCGGCACTCAGTGAGTGCCGGTTTCCCTCACCGAGTGCCGCCGCGTATGACAGGTGGCCTTTTCACCCCTGAATCTTACTAATTACAGAAGAACCCCCGAATTTTGCTCCCATGTCCTTATAAATTTTCCCTCATTCCAAAAGGACCCCCGAGGTTTGAAAAATAAGTTTTAAAGCCCTTTTGTAAATGGGAATTAGCCCCTGCTTGTTGAAAATTTTGTCAAGAAACACCCGTTTGCAATGAATAAGTTAATAAAGTTCAATCAACTCCGGATTTCTGTGAAATTGAACTTTGATAGGAGTCTAATTGGCTCCTGATTTTGAAAAAAAGAATAAGTTGAGTTTATTCGACTCCGGATTTCTCTGAATTTGAATTTGATTGGAGTCTAATTGACTCCCAATTTTGAAAAAAAAAAAGAATAAGTTGAGTCTATTCGACTCCGGATTTCTCTGAATTTGAATTTGATTGGAGTCTAAAAAAGAATAAATTGAGTCTATTCGACTCCGGATCTCTCTGAATTTGAATTTGATTGGAGTCCAATTGACTCCTGATTTTGAAAAAGAATAAATTGAGTCTATTCGACTCCGGATTTCTCTGAATTTGAATTTGATTGGAGTCTAATTGACTCCCAATTTAAAAAAAAAAAAAAAAAAATTTGGGTCTGATCGACTTTTAAATTCAAGAAGAATGAATTGATTTGGAAAAGTTAAGCTAATCTGATTATGGTAGACCATCAAGTTCCAGAAATGAAATGGATACGCATTTGGGTGCTTCCAGATTTAGGAAAATTTGAAAATAACCCTTGAAAAAGAGAGTAAATCCGGAAGGGGAAAATAAGGGTCAAGTATGACACATTTGCATCTTTGGTTTTCGCAAGAGAATCTGCGCCGATCAGATGATTTTGATTGATTTTGAGCATAGAGCAGCCCAATCTCTCAGCGTGCTACCTGATTCGGCTTAGCCGATCAGATGATTTTGATTGATTTTGAGCATAGAGCTGCTCAATCTCTCAGCGTGCTACCTGATTCGGCTTAGCCGATCAGATGATTTTGATTGATTTTGAGCATAGAGCTGCTCAATCTCTCAGCGTGCTACCTGATTCGGCTTAGCCGATCAGATGATTTTGGTTGATTTTGAGCATAGAGCTGCTCAATCTGTCAGCGTGCTACCTGATTTGGCTTAGCCGATCAGATGATTTTGGTTGATTTTGAGCATAGAGCTGCTCAATCTGTCAGCGTGCTACCTGATTCGGCTTAGCCGATCAGATGATTTTGATTGATTTTGAGCATAGAGCTGCTCAATTTCTCAGCGTGCTACCTGATTCGGCTTAGCCGATCAGATGATTTTGATTGATTTTGAGCATAGAGCTGCTCAATCTCTCAGCGTGCTACCTGATTCGGCTTAGCCGATCAGATGATTTTGATTGATTTTGAGCATAGAGCTGCTCAATCTCTCAGCGTGCTACCTGATTCGGCTTAGCCGATCAGATGATTTTGATTGATTTTGAGCATAGAGCTGCTCAATCTTTCAGCGTGCTACCTGATTCGGCTTAGCCGATCAGATGATTTTGATTGATTTTGAGCATAGAGCTGCTCAATCTCTCAGCGTGCTACCTGATTCGGCTATGGAGTGTAAGGCGCAAGGCGCATCTCAGTCAATCAGACGATTCTCAAAACACACATGCAATGTGTATACATCAATCATGATGCCCCTAGAGTAGGACGGTATCATAATAGGATAAATTAACGTATAGGTGTGGATATCGCAGAGGATTTCAAATTTTACCCACTTTTAAAACAAATATTTTCAAATTCAAAGTCAATTTCTAAAACACGAAGAGTCGCCACTTAATTTTTTAAAAGGAAAATTAAGAAACCATTTAAAAGGAAACTGATCTTTTGCGAAACCAAAGATAAACTGGGTCCGGGGATTATGGAATGAAAGGGGAAGGAGCCCGGCGGACTAAAACACCCCCTTTCATCCTATCTCACGATAGGCCTCTACTCGACATCCTTTTTAATCAAGTTATTAATCTAAGCATGCCCTCAATTAATACATATATAGGTATACATAACACAAGCATGTTGAAAGGGTGCAAAATTGCTAACGGCAAAATATCATTCATAAGTCACATAATTCAACTAGCAAACATCATGATATGCAATAGAGAACTAGAAAACATACCCGGGATCCGGCCGCGAATATCAAACGTGCAATGCATGCAAAAATAAACCTAAGAAAGGTCTCTAACACATATATACACATAAGGCAAAACTTAAGCTAAGGTGTCGCACATGGGGTCGAAAAATCAATTAAAATCAATAGAATAGATTAAACTAGAGAAGGGTTGAGAAATTGTACCTCAAATGCGCTACAAAACAAAGGTTAGTATACATGCTTTAGACAAGATATAATATCATAAATAAGTAAATCCTAAGTCATGTTCAATTAGATACATCTTAGACAAGAGATAAGTCCTACTTATGGAATTTAACATGTATGAATGAATGCATGAATATGAACAAGGATGAGACATGAATTTATTCACTAATTTGGATCCCTAAGCCTCTGGGTTTAATCTAAATTATCATTATTCAAAACATGGTTTGAGTCCCAAGACATTAAGAGACCATTTGAGTTGAAATAAATAAGATTAGACAAAAACAGTAGCAGTTTTTTGTGATTTACAGAGAGCAGACCCGACGTTCAAAAATGGAAATAAAATACTTCAACGGTTGGATCTTACTGATTTTTGGATATGTCATGCCTCTGTGAGTCTAGTTTCTAACCCAACTTGAAAATCAAGATTTCAACGGTTAGATCTCCGGGAATATGGAAAATACTAGACCTCCCTCAGGATTCTGCAACTCTCTGTCCAGAGATCTTGTATGATTTTCTAAAAATAGTAAAAACATGAGAAACACTTAGATCCTTTTAGGGTACCTTCCTAACACATTAAGGTACTTATAAAAATTTATTTGAGACCCCAAAAACTTTATTAGGGTTCTTATTTATTAATTTCAAAACAGACTTATTATTCTGAAAGCATTTTAGAACTCTGGACAGATTGTATTTAGCTCACAAAAACCATGATCAAACCTTTCTAATCACAAGATCTTGCTAAAACAAAAATCACAGTGGTAAATCAAAGTGTTATGAATATTTTCCCGTTGGTTTCACTCGATTCCAACGGTCGGATTTCAAACTAAAAATCCTTGATCAAAAACAGTTTTATGAACCCACTGTTTCATTTTGCTAGTTCAAGTTTATTGATTGCCCTCAACTATTAGAACATGAAGTTGGGGCTCAAACCAAACTACTTCTTCTACCATTGGATGGTCATTGAAGACTATGAGGCATACCACACTTATGGATCTTGATGAAGTATTGAAATGAACTTCACAAAATTCTCAAATAAAGAACTCAAACCTATGGACCAAAACTTGAGTTCAAAATATTACTCCTACCATTTGATGGTCATTGGAGTCTAAATATAGTTAACATCTACTCAAAACCTCATTGGAATATAGTAAGGATTCCATAAGATTCCTTAATGAAGAGGTTCAAGTTATGGATTGAAACTTGAATCTCTCTAACTATATATAGATTAAAATTATGATTCATTCTAACCTCTATGTAGATCATGAGATCTTAGAAGTTGAAGAATCAAACTCAAAGAGGTTCAATGAGATATGGAAGATCTCATGAGCCTTTTTAGTGAAATAGAAGTAAGGAAAATCAAAGATTACTTAGAGAAACTAAGATTACTCCTACCATTTGATGGTCATTGGAGTCTAAATGAAGTTAAAATCTAATGAAACCTTATTGGAATATAGTAGGGATTCCATAAGATTCCTTAATGGAGAGGTTCAAGTTATGGATTGAAACTTGAATCTCTCTAACTATATATAGATTAAAATTATGATTCATTCTAACCTCCATGTAGATCATGAGATCTTAGAAGTTGAATAATCAAACTCAAAGAGGTTCAATGAGATATGGAAGATCTCATGAACCTTACAAGAAATGGTAGAAATAAGAAATCAAAATTTGCTTTGAGAAACCAAGAACACAAATTCTTCAAAATTGAATTTATTTTAAACCCAAGGCATCAATTAGACCCAAATCAATGAAGTAATATGAGATTCAATCATAAGTTCTAAGTGGTGTGTGATGAAATGAGGTAAGAAGAGAGGTTTTGAAAATGTGTAAAGTTCCTAGAACTATGAACTTGTGATTGAATGGCCTAATTCTATCAAATGATTGAGAGGTTACCTCTAAAACCTCAAGGGATTCTTCAACTTCTTGTGAAGATCTTCCAAGACTTCAAGATTTTCCTCCAAATTCTTCAAATTCTTTAAGCTTCTTCAAGAAATTCTTCTTTTCTCTATATGATTTTGTATCTCTCTCTCTCTCTAAATTCAAGTATATGTGTTGATTCAAGTATATTCCAAGTATATCAAAAATGGAAGAGAAGGTTTGTTTATATAGACCATTAATCCAGGGATAGATGGGTAAATTCGGGTGGAGACCCATGTGCAAAGATTTCTTCTAGAACATGTGAGAAAAGCAGTCTGTTACAGCCAGCGGCACTCGATGGGTGCCGGCGGCACTCACTGAATGCCGGGCGGCACTTACTGAATGCCGGGCGGCAAACAGAGAGTGCCGGCGCGGCACTCAGCGAGTGCCGCCGCGTTTTCCGCGTGCCGGCGCTAACTGATTTTTGTCCCTCTTTTTGATTTTTCGAAAATATGTTGGGGTAAACACAATTTTTCTTATTTTATGTATGTATATATTTGCATTAAGATCCCCCATGTGCATGGTATCAACCATGTGCATGGTATACATCTAAATATACTACTTTTTTTTGTATTTTCTCCTTTTTCCAAGATTTTTTATTTATTTTGTTCTTCTATTTCTTTCAAAAGAACTTCTCTCTCCCCTTTTTTTTTTCTTTCTTTTCTTTTTTTTTTATTCTCTTAAAAACTGGTTCCCAGACTGTGTTTCTCACACGTTCTTCTTTGTTCGAGTTTCTCCCGAATACCCAAACTCTCTCTCTCTTTTTTTCTTTTTACATTTTTCTATTTTTAATTTTGAAATTTGTCTTGAAGAATCAATTGAAGATTTTGAATTTCCTGGGAAGTCTTCGAATGTAACCGGTCATTGTCATCATCGGTCTTTTGAGAGGTAACCAATCCCTAGATTTGACGTTTGGTCAAAATTGGGGTGTCTACAGTTTGCCCCTCTTTGACAGAGCTTGTGAAGCAACGCGTATCACAAGTGAATGTCAAAGCCTGTGTGAAAGACAAGCCTTTGACCAAACAATCGAATCTAGGTAAAAAGTGCGTTGCAAAATCGGGTGCGCAGATAGCCAAATGCTGGTCGTGCTCAACGGTGAGCTGCCTACTGACACGACTAAAAAGTTGTGCGCTCTTGTGCAGCACCCAAGTGTAGGTGATCGTGCAAGTAATACTGGATAAGTCCAGGTCGATCCCACAGGGAAGGAATAGGAAGAATGTCTACTAAGTTATAACCAAAAGAAAAAGAAAATAAGAATATAGAAGTGGAGGTTCTACGAATCCTAATTAATTAACTTAACCTAAATAATAAACTAAAGCTTATAAAAACATAACTAATTAAATAGATAAACTAAAGGTGTTGGAAACACGTGAATCCACATTGCTCCTAACTATCTACCATGCAAATTCATTAATGTTCTATGGAGTTCATTCCTCTTCAGCATTCCGTATTTTTCTAAAGATATAGAATCAATAGCCCTTTCATGACCGGGACTACATCATCACAATTGATTTAAAATACTTGGAAGACGGTTTAAACCAATGGTAATTACTTGCACTCTAAATGGTATTAGCATTCAAAGTGGTTTTCAAAAGTCATTGAAGAAAAGGCCTTAAGGCTTTAAGTTCTAAAAACTGTTGTGACAAACTGAGCTTATTGGGACAATTTGATGACAGATTTCTAAAACAGAAAGTCATGGAATACTTAAAAGAATCATCTCAAGAATCAACAAGTTCGATCGATCGAAGCGCTCTCGATCGATCGGACTGCATCATCCTTCAATCGATCGAAATTTCTTCGATCGCTTGACTATGGCTGGTTCGATCGATCGAAATATCTTCGATCGATCGAGCCCAAGTTTTCTAAAGATTGCATGGCAGAGGCTAAGAATCAATATATCATCACATATTTCCAACGTCTAAACTACAGAAACATGATTAAACTAATACAGGAATAACAAACTAGAGCAATCATAGCATATAAACTAATAGCAATCAAATAACAAGGATTGGAAAGAAAAACCTGGATATAATCTGAAATAAACTTGAAATAAACATGAAAGAACTTGAATCTTCAATAATCTTCAGTAAATCAATGAAAAGGATGAAGAATAATATGAATCTAACCTAATCTACACCTAATCTAACCCTAAAACTACCTAAAACTGCTGTTTTTCGCGTTCTGGAGCGTCCTCCTTTCGTCTGGCGTCAAAACGATGTATATATAGGGTTCCTGCAGAGTTTACGCAACTTTTGGGGGAAAATAGAGTTCGATCGATCGAGCTCAGTTCGATCGATCGAAGGTTCGATCGATTGAACTCTCTTCAATCGCTTGAACTCTTCTGATTTTGACAGCTCTGCACACCGATGGGAGAATGGCCATAACTTTTCACTCGGACCTCGGATTGACCTCCCGTTTGCGGCCACGCGACCGTAACTCAAAGATCTACATTTCATGTCTCTGGGAAAATCTTCCAAATCTGAAGTCTTAATTGTCAAAAATGGCATTTTCTCAGCTGCTTCCGTTGTTCTATCCACCAGAATCACTTTTCTTTAGCTCCACTTCATTGATTTACATCCTAATACCTATAAAACAATGCAAAAACATATATTTTAGCATTAACACAATAAAAAGAACATTGTTATTAGAATGCACCTAAATGTAGGGACTTTGGGGATAAAAGATGCATAAAATACCACATAATACACTAGAAATATGCACTTTTCACCACGAATCACACCCCCCAACTAGCTCGTTGCTAGTCCCTAGCAATGAAGCGAACTACAACAGTGTTTATTTAACTCTAAGAATTGAAAACAAAAGAAAGTAAAAATCCTAACTCACTTTCACAGGAATCGCGATTGCATTTAGCGTATGCAACAAGCCTTTAAACCCCTAGGTTTCCCCTAGTGGACGAGTGTTGTCTCGTGAGGGTTTGCAGTGAATCTACCCACAAAATTCATGTTTAAGGTAATGGTTCTAGTTTAAATGTTTTCAAGAAATTTTTCCTCTCATTTAGCAATATAGTTAAACTCAACAATCTCATGAAACTCTCTAGTAAGCCATAGCAATGCAACACACACATTACAGTTAATCTACTATCAAAGTCATTAGAATATTCCATACCTATCAATCTTCAAGTGTGTGTGTGAATGGACAACCAAAATACAAAACCTTAATTTCAAAGCTTGCATAACCTAAGACACTATCAAGACGTTCATTTTGACTCAACTCTCACCGGGATTACACTCTTAAGATGAAATCACTCTGAATTAGGTGTAATAATTATCACTCATGATATGGAAGCTATAAAGACTAAATGTAAATGGAATCTAATGCTTCTCATATCTAAATTGAAAAACGGAAATTTTATAGTGCACAAAGTCTCATGAATGGATACTTTTCACTAGAATAGCGAGATACCGTGGATAGCTCTCTCATTACCTTAACTTCAAATCCAATTCACTTAAAATCATCAGGACTTTGAAAAAGAGGTGTTAGATTAAGAAGAAAAAGGCTCGTGATATTCAATTGGGTCAAAGGATGTGATTGGAATGTCTACTATAACTTTTCAAACTTCCCACATCTCCAATCTCTCTCTTCTTCTTTTCTTTTATTTATTTTTTTCACACTCTTCTTTTCATTCCTTTTTTTTTTCTTTTGTAACAACCATTGGCATTTTTTTTTTCTTCTCATGCTTTTCTTTTTTTTTCTTTCATTTTTTCTTTGCCAACTTTCCCTTATTCAGACTAACATACTTCTTGTTAACGCAACACATCCCAATCACACCTAAATAAAGAACTGATGCTTGAACTCCTAATTTGGAGTTTGGTATAGACTTTAGGATTATGAAGACAAGGCGATTATGATAAGCTCAAGAGGTGAAGTAAAGGAATAGCATAGAGGTAGGCCAAGGCTGTATTATCCATGTATGGTCAAAAGATGGCCTAAATCATCTTCTAAGTTAATAGGATAATTCATTTCAGTAAATTCAAGAGCTCTAAAGTTTGGTAAATCCTGAACGTTCTCTTCTAGTGATCAGTCAAAATGAAGAAAATTGAGACTTTCAACGAATTAATACGCTTTTCAAAAAAGTAAGAGTAATTTTATAAAACCCTCAAAAACAAAGAATGGCACAAAAGCTCACTTGGGTTCTTAGTCTCCACTACAGTCTCTCAAGACACTTAAACTATGCTTACTAATCCATTTTAGCTAAGTACAAGGTTGTCACAGCGTGCTCAAAGTTGTTTGAAGATTAAAAAGCATAAAATATACTATAACTAAGATAGTAAAAAAACTATCATAGTATATCACATACTAATAACATACAGAAAATAACACTAATGCATCATAACTAACTACATAAACTAAGAGAGAAATACAAGAACCATTTTATTAAATTTAAAAAAAACAAATAAAAATTTTAAAATTTTTGCAATTTTAATTTACTGAGTCATGTTGCTAAGCAGGTATATGACACTAAAGTACAACAAAAAGATATGAGGCATGCAATGACTCACTCCCCCCAACTAAAACTAAACATTGTCCCCAATGTTCTAAACTAAGCGCATGGACATATGTAAAGTAAAGCGAGGGAAGGAAGGATTTTACCTCGAAGCGTTAATATCCATTTTTTTCAAGCTACCTGCAAGATTATTAGTAGCAACAAGGAAACATAGATACAACTACTCAGTAAATAAATTCGGTTAATCAAGATTTTTATCATAGATTAACAACCGAAATTTTTGAGGATCTTCCCAATAAAATAATTTAACAGTGAGAAGAATGTTGGGATCCTCATAAAAATGCAACTCCCCCCAACTAATGTCAGGCTCAAGGTCAGAGGAGATGATGCAAAACCTATGGCTTCCAAATTTTTTTGGGACAGTTATAAAAGGAATACCACACTTTTTAGGAATTATATGCAAGAAACGATCTTTGGTGTTGGTATTTCCTATAACAGCCTCTATTTTAATACTAAAAACAGGTGGAGGCCATGGTTCAATAAAAGGGGCAGGGTCTAAGTGATGTTCTAATAAAACTTTACTACCCTCCTCTTGCTCTAGAACAGAATCCATAGAAATATGATCATAAGAATTTAAATTCTGTTCTATGCATATTGATTTGGACTGGACTTGGATAAAACTATTTATTTGGGCCTCAATGTCATAATCACTCAAGAAGGTCAAGCAGTCTAAAAGATTGCTAGCTTCTTGTTGAATTTTAAGATCATCTAAAGTGGACCCAATATTTTCCAAGTCTTCTCTCAAAGAATTTTGAAAGTTAAAATTTTGTGAAGAACATGTGCTAGTATCCTTACCATCCTCTTCCACAACACATTCTGTTTGTTCACGAATGGGGTACACATAACATTCAAGCTCAGGACGAGAACTTTGATTGATAGCAAGGATAGGTGATGGGCAACTTGGTGACACCACCTCTTCGGTCGAAAGAGGTGAGGGTTCATGAATATCACAAGAATCTAAATCAGATTTAGATTTTTCAATTATGTCCTCTCTAGGGTCACTTTCAAAGGTAGGGGTAGAGTCAACAGGGGACTCTTCCTTTCCTAATTGCGTGCAATCACCTAAACTCTCGTCATCTTTTAAAACCTCATTCTCATCCTTGTAACTCTCCTCACTATATATGTCATCTATTGAAGTACTCTGGACAAAGGAATTGTGCAACTTTATCCAGGCAGTGAAGAAGTTGATGTCGGGGGTTGTATCTTGAGGAGAAGATTGTTCTACAACTTCATGCTCAATGGTTCGGTTTTGGAGTTCTTGTTGGGTTATCACTTTCTCAAATGAGTTGTTAACCTCACTCGGTATAAACCCATCATTGTCCTCTAATTCCATTCCATTGTTAGTGTCTTGAAATTCAGGTTGTAGCGTTGAAGGACTGGTATAGTCTTCTAAAGGTTGGCTATCAAATGCTTGTTGATATCTAGCTCCTAATTTATCAATTGCACTCTCTAGCCTTTTCATTTCACTAATCAGCAATTCTAACATACCATTATCCTCAACTTGGTTATTCTCCTCATTATAACTATATGAAGTTTCACCCCATTGTTGTTGGTAATAGTCCCCTTCCCATTGTGTTTGTGTGCAAGACTCCCCAGACGGAAAGTCTTGGTGCATTTGGTAATCGTGGGAACTACTACTATATCCTACACTATCATCTTGGTTATATCCCCATTGCGATTGATAGAACTCTCCAGGTGGAGGTTCTTGATACGTTTGATAACATGGGGGACTAACACGATGGTTTACCCATTGTGGTGATTGGTAGCACTCAGGTTGATAATGTGCATCATATGTGGGTGCTTGCCAACTCGGGGTATAGTTCTCATTACCTAATGTGTACCCATTCGTGGTATTTGTGTTGTATGGAGGGTAATATGGATAAGACATGTTTACCCAAAATATTTAAACAAAAGAAAATTTTTTTTTTCTTGTGAGAGAAAAAGTCCAATGATTTTTTTTTTTTTTTTTTTTTTTTTAAGTAAAAGAAGAAAAATGGAAATAACTTAGTAAAATCCTAACCTAGTTGCCTTCCCCGGCAACGGCGCCAAAAACTTGACACGACTAAAAAGTTGTGCGCTCTTGTGCAGCACCCAAGTGTAGGTGATCGTGCAAGTAATACTGGATAAGTCCAGGTCGATCCCACAGGGAAGGAATAGGAAGAATGTCTACTAAGTTATAACCTAAAGAAAAAGAAAATAAGAATATAGAAGTGGAGGTTCTACGAATCCTAATTAATTAACTTAACCTAAATAATAAACTAAAGCTTATAAAAACATAACTAATTAAATAGATAAACTAAAGGTGTTGGAAACACGTGAATCCACATTGCTCCTAACTATCTACCATGCAAATTCATTAATGTTCTATGGAGTTCATTCCTCTTCAGCATTCCGTATTTTTCTAAAGATATAGAATCAATAGCCCTTTCATGACCGGGACTACATCATCACAATTGATTTAAAATACTTGGAAGACGGTTTAAACCAATGGTAATTACTTGCACTCTAAATGGTATTAGCATTCAAAGTGGTTTTCAAAAGTCATTGAAGAAAAGGCCTTAAGGCTTTAAGTTCTAAAAACTGTTGTGACAAACTGAGCTTATTGGGACAATTTGATGACAGATTTCTAAAACAGAAAGTCATGGAATACTTAAAAGAATCATCTCAAGAATCAACAAGTTCGATCGATCGAAGCGCTCTCGATCGATCGGACTGCATCATCCTTCAATCGATCGAAATTTCTTCGATCGCTTGACTATGGCTGGTTCGATCGATCGAAATATCTTCGATCGATCGAGCCCAAGTTTTCTAAAGATTGCATGGCAGAGGCTAAGAATCAATATATCATCACATATTTCCAACGTCTAAACTACAGAAACATGATTAAACTAATACAGGAATAACAAACTAGAGCAATCATAGCATATAAACTAATAGCAATCAAATAACAAGGATTGGAAAGAAAAACCTGGATATAATCTGAAATAAACTTGAAATAAACATGAAAGAACTTGAATCTTCAATAATCTTCAGTAAATCAATGAAAAGGATGAAGAATAATATGAATCTAACCTAATCTACACCTAATCTAACCCTAAAACTACCTAAAACTGCTGTTTTTCGCGTTCTGGAGCGTCCTCCTTTCGTCTGGCGTCAAAACGATGTATATATAGGGTTCCTGCAGAGTTTACGCAACTTTTGGGGGAAAATAGAGTTCGATCGATCGAGCTCAGTTCGATCGATCGAAGGTTCGATCGATTGAACTCTCTTCAATCGCTTGAACTCTTCTGATTTTGACAGCTCTGCACACCGATGGGAGAATGGCCATAACTTTTCACTCGGACCTCGGATTGACCTCCCGTTTGCGGCCACGCGACCGTAACTCAAAGATCTACATTTCATGTCTCTGGGAAAATCTTCCAAATCTGAAGTCTTAATTGTCAAAAATGGCATTTTCTCAGCTGCTTCCGTTGTTCTATCCACCAGAATCACTTTTCTTTAGCTCCACTTCATTGATTTACATCCTAATACCTATAAAACAATGCAAAAACATATATTTTAGCATTAACACAATAAAAAGAACATTGTTATTAGAATGCACCTAAATGTAGGGACTTTGGGGATAAAAGATGCATAAAATACCACATAATACACTAGAAATATGCACTTTTCACCACGAATCACCTACGTATCCCATCAGGAATCAGACCAAGACGTAGTTCGAGCAAGGGACAACAAAACACAAACGCAGGTAGTCACACAGATGAATGCACCTATCCTATCGTGATGCACGTGCTCAAGCAAATTTATGCTCTATGTTTTCAGGCTCAATGACTTAGGACAAAGCTACTCTTTAGAGTAAGCCAAAACGTGCCTTTGTCTTGAAATCCTTCTATGCTGATGATGTCCTATCCTGGGAAAGTCATGACTATCATTTTTTATGTGAATGCTGACCGACTGAGATGCGCTTCGCGTCTTATACTCTGGTGTCTTGAGGATCATCTGATTAGCCGAGATGCGCTTTGCGTCTTATACTCCAGTGCCGAATCATGAAGCGTGTTGAAAGACTGAGATGCGCTTCGCGTCTTATACTCCGATGTCTTTCAAGAAATGAGATGTTTTGTAGAAAAGTCAGAATCGCTCCAGATTCGATGACCCCAAATAGCAGAAAAGTCAGAATCGCTCCCGATTCAATGACCCCAAAGATCGCAGAAAAGTCAGAATCGCTCCCGATTCAATGACCCCAAAGATCGCAGAAAAGTCAGAATCGCTCTCGATTCAATGACCCTAAATAGCAGAAAAGTCAGAATCGCTCCCGATTCAATGACCCCAAATGATCGCAGAAAAGTCTGAATCGCTCCCGATTCAATGACCCCAAATGATCGCAGAAAAGTCAGAATCGCTCCAGATTCAATGACCCCAAAATAGCAGAAAAGTCAGAATCGCTCCAGATTCAATGACCCCAAGATAGCAGAAAAGCCAGAATCGCTCCAGATTCAATGACCCCAATGATCGCAGAAAAGTCAGAATCGCTCCAGATTCAATGACCCCAATGATCGCAGAAAAGTCAGAATCGCTCCAGATTCGATGACCCCAAATAGCAGAAAAGTCAGAATCGCTCTCGATTCAATGACCCTAAATAGCAGAAAAGTCAGAATCGCTCCCGATTCAATGACCCCAAATGATCGCAGAAAAGTCTGAATCGCTCCCGATTCAATGACCCCAAATGATCGCAGAAAAGTCAGAATCGCTCCAGATTCAATGACCCCAATGATCGCAGAAAAGTCAGAATCGCTCCAGATTCAATGACCCCAGATAGCAGAAAAGTCAGAATCGCTCCAGATTCAATGACCCCAAATAGCAGAAAAGTCAGAATCGCTCCAGATTCAATGACCCCAGATAGCAGAAAAGTCAGAATCGCTCCAGATTCAATGACCCCAAATAGCAGAAAAGTCAGAATCGCTCCAGATTCAATGACCCCAAAGATCGCAGAAAAGTCAGAATCGCTCCAGATTCAATGACCCCAGATAGCAGAAAAGTCAGAATCGCTCCAGATTCAATGACCCCAAATTCGCTTGGTATTGCAAGGGTAATTTTTATTTTTCTCCTCTTTTTTTAAAACAGTCACGCGAACTTAAACAATTCATTTTCTATCGGGAGTCACGCAGACTCGCAAAATTCATTTCTACTTTTCAAAGATTGGGAGTCGCGCGGACTCGAAAGTTCATTTCTACTTTTCAAAGATTGGGAGTCGCGCGGACTCGAAAGTTCATTTCTACTTTTCAAAGATTGGGAGTCGCGCGGACTCGAAAATTCATTTCTACTTTTCAAAGATTGGGAGTCGTGCGGACTCGAAAATTTCATTTTCTAAAAATTCAAAAATTTTTTTTTTTTTTTTTTTCAAGACCTGGAGTCGCGCAGACTCGACAACTTGTTTTCGGCATTTCTAAATTTGGTTTTATCCCTTCCCTTTTTGTTTTGATCGGTAACCCCAGGCTGCAGTAGATGACTTATGCCAAGATCGAAGATTTGATTGGTGACTTCAAAGGCTGCGATAGACGACTTATACCAAGACCGATGATTTGATTGGTAATGGTACAACCTCAAAAGATTTGCTTTGGGGCTATTCTAGCTCAAGATACGTTTCATGTGCTTCTTATTCTAGATTCATCATTTTCTTTTCTTGACAGATTGTTTGCTATGGACAGCAGTTTCAGGTGATTCGGGCAAGAAGAGGAAGAAGCATGAGCCATTTCTCCACAACAATCCCACTTTTCTGCTCACGGATTCCCCTTTTAACTATGGACCAGTTCAAAAGGCTTTCTGTTACATCTGATGATCTGCTTGTACGGCTTGGAGCCTGATCTGCTGAGGGTATTCACTTGATTTTGTTCTCTCTGAAGATGTTACTCGCCCTTTCCTTGGCGGGGCAGAATCTGACTCCCTGACCTCCCTGCTATTACCCTTCTTTTGGAATCTTCAATTCTTGTTGATCCCTCTGCGGAATATATCTTTTGAATTTCAAGAAGGTAGACTCAAACTGGGTTGAGATACACACATTTTCAGATTTGTGACCAATTCTGCTTTCTTTTCTTTGCGCTTCTTTGATCGACTTTTAGAAAATGTTGTAATCCCATAATATTCTTTCATTGTATCTTCCTTTACGATTGACTTTTTGATAATGAAGAATTCTTCTTTTCATGTTTCTTTCCATCTTAAATCAATTTTAGACTTATGCATGAAAACAAAAATTTTTTTTTTTTTTTACTTCAAGAATTCTTTAGGATGCCTAAGCTTAGCCCTTGAAAACCAGAAAACACAGAGATACTTTATTTGGCAAACGACAGTTTGCCCCTAGTTTGATAGGGGCTTGGAAATGCTGGGCAAACGAAGTTTGCCCCTGGTTTGGGGGAGGTGACGCGGCCTCTGGGCAAACGATAGTTTGCCCCTAGTTTTCAAGGTAATTTCATGAATTGGTTGGGTTTCTTCCTTGGACCGAGGGCCTTAGGAGACCCGCCTACTTATCCCCGAATGGGCATCAGGTCCTATAGTAGTTCGGTTGAGGCCTGAAAGAAGTGTAATGATTGACTCTATATGCGATTGTGACCGAACCTTGCAGGCTGCCTACGTATCCCCGAATGGGAATCAGGTCAAAACGTAGTTCATCTACTCTGGAGGTCTTGAAAGAATAAGGCTTCAAGAATTGGTGGGCTTTTCGAGCCATGTTTTCATTTGGGTTCAATGAGTGCCCTTTCTGGGCAGATTCTCTGAAACAGATTCCTTGTGGTAGCTTTCGAACAAAATGATGAACTTCTTCTCCTTCTTATGCATTTTTTTTCTCTTTTCTTCCTTCTTTTTTTTTCTTTTCTTCTTTCCCGTTTTTTTTTGTTTTGTGGCGGTTGATTCTTTTCACCTTATCACTAGCCAGTCAATCTTTACAACTCTCATAACACATCGTGTTTTAATCATATTCTATCATACTCACATAGTAATATCAGCCCTCCAAATTACTCTTTATCTTTCTCAAAGATATTTCTGCATTGTTTAAGGTCCATATCACTTATCCATTGAGTCTCTCACAAAAATTTAATTGATACTTTCAAATCTTTCTTTTCATTTCCAACTTATTTTCTTAGGATAATTCATGTACTTTGAAGTACTCAAGAATTCTCAATCTTATTTATTCTCTACTTTTTCCTTTTTTTCTTCCTTTCTTTTCTCACTATCTCTTATTCTCTTCATGATTTTGACTGGCTAGGATTTGGATTTTGAAATCAACACGCGTCTTATCTTGCTCTAACTTTTGCCTAGGCACCCTTTCGGGTTTTCATCCTAGCGAGCTTTCTCTTTTTTCTTTTTTTTCTTTTTCTTTCTTTCTTCCTTTTTTTTTTCTTTTAAGAAGAAGAAGTTCATTTAAGATATCTAGCTACCATTAAGGAACAAGTTCATGGCTTTGGACTGTGAGCTCACCTGTTAGGTTTGGTATAAAGGGGGGTGATGTGGGATAATTTCTGAATTTATCATCATAGGACCATGCAAGGCATCCTTGTATTCTTTTAGCAATGAGATCAATTTTATGCTTTTATCTTTATTGAGTGAAATATGGAAAGAATCACTTTGAGGATGTTCTTCATTTTCTAAGTCAAATGCCAAGGTTTCCTCAATGATTTTGCATGCAGGTTCATTTGCTTTTTTTTTTTTTTTTTTTTTTTTTTTTTTAGAGTTATTAAAATCATTATGTGCAATCAAGTAAGCAGAATCAGTCACTTTCATTGATAACAGAAAATTGAAAAGTTTGGCTCATACTTTGCCATTACAGACTTCCGGTGTTGGGGAATCCTATCACTAGACTCAAGGACCTCTTGGCAAATTCCCTGATTCTACCTCTCCTCCATTCTCCGGCTCCTCCTTCCTTGCTTTATTTCCCTTGACCTCTTCCTTCAGTATTCCTCCCATCTGGTCTTTCCCAATCTTCACTTCCAGGATCTTCTTTGGACCACTCTCCTTGGTCTTACTGCTTTCTTCATTAAAGAGATTCCTCATGGCCAGGCCATCCAGTGCACAAATCCAATCTTGGACAGACATAGGTTCTGTGGGCGCTTGTAGGTATGGATCTTCATAGTCAGCAAATTCATGTAAGAAAGAGATCTCAAACCCTTGCTCCAGGTTCTTATCTTTGCAGTCCATCCATGGCTCTGGAAAGCCATAGTAGGGGAAATCTCCTCTTTTCTTGATGAAGTATTCATGCGATGCCTGACCTTCTTCTTTTTCTTCAAGATCCTTCCCTTTCTCCTTTTCAGGATCGTTCTCCTCAGAATGATTGATCACTTCCTCAGCGTTTACTTCTTCTTCTCCCTCGGACCACAGGCCATCTATGTCGCTGTACACCTCCTCCTCCCAGATGGAGTTATCAGTAGGATTGTTTGGATCCCACCAATTGATTTGGATGATTTCATTGTCCATATCTTCCTCAAATGCTTGTTCTTCTTCTCCTCCCATCAGCCAATCCTCTTCCTCGACTACTATAAGGCATATCTTCTGGTCTTTTGGGAATTCATAAGCTTTGGTAGCCTGTCCTACCGGTACGATCAATACAGATGGGTCCAAGACTTCCTCCCTAATATCTAAGAGATTGATGTTCCGTGGTGGTGGTACAGCATGATGATTAGGGAGCGGGTTCCGGGTCACATGCGGCCGATTGGTAGGCGGAGCGGAAATGGTCTTATTATCAATCAAATCTTGTACTTCATGCCTTAACCTCATACATCGGTCAGTTGTATGGCCGTGAGTTTGATGAAACTCACAATAGAGGTTTGTATTGAAGCCTGGTGGAAGTGGATCAGGCATTGGCTTTGGATCCAGCGGCTTTAGATATCCCTTTTCCATCAATCGCTTGAGAGTAGTGGTCAATGAGATCCCTAAATCCGTGAAGTGACGAAGCTGCCCTTCCATCTTTGGTCTCGACGCACCCCCTTTTCTCAAAACATTGACATCAGTCGCTGCCTGATTTCCCGTGTTCCCTCCGTAAAATGGTCTTCTAGAGCGGTTCCCCTGAGATTCCTCCTTCTTAATCCTTCCATCCTTGATTGCGTCCTGGATCTTGGTTCCAATTTCAAACAACTCAGCAAAGGTATGAATGCACTGGTACATGAGTTTCTCCTGATAAACACTTTGCAGGTTCTTTACTATGATTCGGATCTGTTCCTTCTCTGATGGTCGTTGGGTCATTTTTGCAGCTTTCCCTCTCCATCGCGCCAAGAATTCAGCAAATGACTCTCTATTCTCTTGCACGGTTGTGTCCAGATCCCTCACAGTTACATCGAGTTCTTGGTTGTACTCATACTGGGTGACAAAAGCCTTCACCACTTCCTCCCATATGCGACTCTTGCTTGGCTCTAATGTGAAATACCAAGATAAAGCTGCCCCAGTTAAAGTTTGCTGAAACAGCATGGCCATCATGGCAGGACTCAGACCATTTGGCTGAAAGGCCCCGATGCACATCCTCACGTGATTTCTGGGGTTGCCAGAACCATCAAACTTATCGATCTCAGGCATTTTGAAACCGGCTGGCAATTTTTCTTGAGTTCCTTCAAACAAACCCTCTAACTCTAACAGATAGCTATCAACCCTATTAGACTTGCGGACAACTTTCTCTAGCTTTTCTACCTTCTCCTTCATCTCGATATGCTCTTTCTCAGCTTTCTCAATCTTCTCTCTCTCTGCCCTAGGTATGTCAACTCTTGGTGGTTCTGGATCCTCAAACCATTCATCTTCCTGAAGCGGAGGTGGGTCGGCTATCGGTGGATCATTTACTGTCCTTTGGCGGGTCAGTGCTTCCAACATGACCATCATTTGGTCCATTCTCTCTTTCAACTGAGCTATCTCTGTAGCATGCTGATCCTGGTCCATTTCTCTTTCTGTCTCTGGCTCTCTTCGTACTAACCTTGCACTCGAATCCCTGAACCAAACTGTCCCGGCGTTCAATGCTATCTTGCCTACAACCATTTTTATTCAATTTTCAAACAACTTTATTTTTTTTTGAAAAAAAAGCTTGGTAAAAAATCTTTATGAATGGCTCATATGTCACACAGATGTGATGCATGTGTGTGTGTGTGCCTATTCTATATGCTAATAGAAAAGAAAATCCTATTTCTAACATATAAGCAAATAAGCACATGAAATCCTCATCCATGTCAAGTGCGCTGATTTCTCCTTTCATTGTGATCCTCATTACCTCTTTTAAGTATTAAAACTTTGAAATTTATTTGGAAAGTATTTCTTATGTGAAAGCTTTCTTGAGAGTTCCTTGAAAAGAGGGATGTAAAACATTCTTTAACCAATTTGTTGGTTTGAAACTTTGCTTTGAAATTCATTTGAAAAGCATTTATCAAAACGATTCCCAAGATTTTTTTGGATTTCCTCTTTGAAAGTGGGGACATGAAAGTTTTTTCTTAATAAGAGATGATTGGGTTTTATTTGATTTAAAGAAAATGAACCTTGGATCTTTTTTCTTTGAGAGGGTGATTTTTCAAAACATGTCTTTTTGGATTCGAAAATTTTCATAAACAATGAACTTTGGATTCTTGGGTAGGAGTATCACACGATTAGATAATCATCGCACTTTTCATGAATTCGGATGCATACAAGGTCAATGATGCTTAGCTAAACATGATACAAGAGGTGTAATCTTATAATCAAGATTCGGCATGTTCCCAAATGTCGTGGGACATGAGAAGGAATTGCTAAAAGGTGATTAAAGGGTTACACATCTTTTATCAAGCAAGTATCGTCATCATCTCAAGTAATCCCTTCCGGGCATACAAAGCTCCCTAGCACATAACCTTAATCAAGAATTGAATTCCTAATTTTGAAAGGTTCTATGGAAACTACTATGCAAAGGCCGGGTTTTGGTCAAATAAGGGACCCTTGACACATACCCGATAGGATGCTTCATATACCAAAACATGGTACGAGATCAAGGGTGATCACACGGCCCCATGATGGCTTGACCGACCGAGTTGCCCCGAGCCTCCAAGGTCATAGTTCCATGCAATCGACTGGCGAGACATGCAAGTGCAATGCAACAGGCATACAAAAATTAATTAACTTGATTAAAAAGATGCTTTCAAGTCTAATCCTCGAGTGAACCCAAAATCAGAAATTCTGGTCTGCGAAACCAGAGATTCTGGGTTCGATCCCCAGCAGAGTCGCCAGATTGTGGATATCGCAGAGGATTTCAAATTTTACCCACTTTTAAAACAAATATTTTCAAATTCAAAGTCAATTTCTAAAACACGAAGAGTCGCCACTTAATTTTTTAAAAGGAAAATTAAGAAACCATTTAAAAGGAAACTGATCTTTTGCGAAACCAAAGATAAACTGGGTCCGGGGATTATGGAATGAAAGGGGAAGGAGCCCGGCGGACTAAAACACCCCCTTTCATCCTATCTCACGATAGGCCTCTACTCGACATCCTTTTTAATCAAGTTATTAATCTAAGCATGCCCTCAATTAATACATATATAGGTATACATAACACAAGCATGTTGAAAGGGTGCAAAATTGCTAACGGCAAAATATCATTCATAAGTCACATAATTCAACTAGCAAACATCATGATATGCAATAGAGAACTAGAAAACATACCCGGGATCCGGCCGCGAATATCAAACGTGCAATGCATGCAAAAATAAACCTAAGAAAGGTCTCTAACACATATATACACATAAGGCAAAACTTAAGCTAAGGTGTCGCACATGGGGTCGAAAAATCAATTAAAATCAATAGAATAGATTAAACTAGAGAAGGGTTGAGAAATTGTACCTCAAATGCGCTACAAAACAAAGGTTAGTATACATGCTTTAGACAAGATATAATATCATCAATAAGTAAATCCTAAGTCATGTTCAATTAGATACATCTTAGACAAGAGATAAGTCCTACTTATGGAATTTAACTTGTATGAATGAATGCATGAATATGAACAAGGATGAGACATGAATTTATTCACTAATTTGGATCCCTAAGCCTCTGGGTTTAATCTAAATTATCATTATTCAAAACATGGTTTGAGTCCCAAGACATTAAGAGACCATTTGAGTTGAAATAAATAAGATTAGACAAAAACAGTAGCAGTTTTTTGTGATTTACAGAGAGCAGACCCGACGTTCAAAAATGGAAATAAAATACTTCAACGGTTGGATCTTACTGATTTTTGGATATGTCATGCCTCTGTGAGTCTAGTTTCTAACCCAACTTGAAATTCAAGATTTCAACGGTTAGATCTCCGGGAATATGGAAAATACTAGACCTCACTCAGGATTCTGCAACTCTCTGTCCAGAGATCTTGTATGATTTTCTAAAAATAGTAAAAAAATTAGAAACACTTAGATCTTTTTAGGGTACCTTCCTAACACATTAAGGTACTTATAAAAAATTATTTGAGACCCCAAAAACTTTATTAGGGTTCTGATTTATTAATTTCAAAACAGACTTATTATTCTGAAAGCATTTTAGAACTCTGGACAGATTGTATTTAGCTCACAAAAACCATGATCAAACCTTTCTAATCACAAGATCTTGCTAAAACAAAAATCACAGTGGTAAATCAAAGTGTTATGAATATTTTCCCGTTGGTTTCACTTGATTCCAACGGTCGGATTTCAAACTAAAAATCCTTGATCAAAAACAGTTTATGAACCCACTGTTTCATTTTGCTAGTTCAAGTTTATTGATTGCCCTCAACTATTAGAACATGAAGTTGGGGCTCAAACCAAACTACTTCTTCTACCATTGGATGGTCATTGAAGACTATGAGGCATACCACACTTATGGATCTTGATGAAGTATTGAAATGAACTTCACAAAATTCTCAAATAAAGAACTCAAACCTATGGACCAAAACTTGAGTTCAAAATATTACTCCTACCATTTGATGGTCATTGGAGTCTAAATATAGTTAACATCTACTCAAAACCTCATTGGAATATAGTAAGGATTCCATAAGATTCCTTAATGAAGAGGTTCAAGTTATGGATTGAAACTTGAATCTCTCTAACTATATATAGATTAAAATTATGATTCATTCTAACCTCCATGTA
This sequence comes from Hydrangea macrophylla, assembly GCA_033977485.1. Lineage (NCBI taxonomy): Eukaryota > Viridiplantae > Streptophyta > Magnoliopsida > Cornales > Hydrangeaceae > Hydrangea > Hydrangea macrophylla. The sequence continues at coordinate 77,671,972 of CM066999.1, forward strand.
GATCATGAGATCTTAGAAGTTGAAGAATCAAACTCAAAGAGGTTCAATGAGATATGGAAGATCTCATGAGCCTTTTTAGTGAAATAGAAGTAAGGAAAATCAAAGATTACTTAGAGAAACTAAGATTACTCCTACCATTTGATGGTCATTGGAGTCTAAATGAAGTTAAAATCTAATGAAACCTTATTGGAATATAGTAGGGATTCCATAAGATTCCTTAATGGAGAGGTTCAAGTTATGGATTGAAACTTGAATCTCTCTAACTATATATAGATTAAAATTATGATTCATTCTAACCTCCATGTAGATCATGAGATCTTAGAAGTTGAATAATCAAACTCAAAGAGGTTCAATGAGATATGGAAGATCTCATGAACCTTACAAGAAATGGTAGAAATAAGAAATCAAAATTTGCTTTGAGAAACCAAGAACACAAATTCTTCAAAATTGAATTTATTTTAAACCCAAGGCATCAATTAGACCCAAATCAATGAAGTAATATGAGATTCAATCATAAGTTCTAAGTGGTGTGTGATGAAATGAGGTAAGAAGAGAGGTTTTGAAAATGTGTAAAGTTCCTAGAACTATGAACTTGTGATTGAATGGCCTAATTCTATCAAATGATTGAGAGGTTACCTCTAAAACCTCAAGGGATTCTTCAACTTCTTGTGAAGATCTTCCAAGACTTCAAGATTTTCCTCCAAATTCTTCAAATTCTTCAAGCTTCTTCAAGAAATTCTTCTTTTCTCTATATGATTTTGTATCTCTCTCTCTCTCTAAATTCAAGTATATGTGTTGATTCAAGTATATTCCAAGTATATCAAAAATGGAAGAGAAGGTTTGTTTATATAGACCATTAATCCTGGGATAGATGGGTAAATTCGGGTGGAGACCCATGTGCAAAGATTTCTTCTAGAACATGTGAGAAAAGCAGTCTGTTATAGCCAGCGGCACTCGATGGGTGCCGGCGGCACTCACTGAATGCCGGGCGGCACTTACTGAATGCCGGGCGGCAAACAGAGAGTGCCGGCGCGGCACTCAGCGAGTGCCGCCGCGTTTTCCGCGTGCCGGCGCTAACTGATTTTTGTCCCTCTTTTTGATTTTTCGAAAATATGTTGGGGTAAACATAATTTTTCTTATTTTATGTATGTATATATTTGCATTAAGATCCCCCATGTGCATGGTATCAACCATGTGCATGGTATACATCTAAATATACTACTTTTTTTTTGTATTTTCTCCTTTTTCCAAGATTTTTTATTTATTTTGTTCTTCTATTTCTTTCAAAAGAACTTCTCTCTCCCCTTTTTTTTTTCTTTCTTTTCTTTTTTTTTTATTCTCTTAATAACTGGTTCCCAGACTGTGTTTCTCACACGTTCTTCTTTGTTCGAGTTTCTCCCGAATACCCAAACTCTCTCTCTCTCTTTTTCTTTTTACATTTTTCTATTTTTAATTTTGAAATTTGTCTTGAAGAATCAATTGAAGATTTTGAATTTCCTGGGAAGTCTTCGAATGTAACCGGTCATTGTCATCATCGGTCTTTTGAGAGGTAACCAATCCCTAGATTTGACGTTTGGTCAAAATTGGGGTGTCTACAATAGGGTGCATTTCTGATAATAGGAAAAGTAACGTGACTCGGGATCATCACGTTTGGAAGCATAAGATATAAAATTGCATGAGCATGTGCATCACGATAAGATAGGAGCATTCATCCGTGTGATTATTTGCATTTGTGTGTTGTCCCTTGCCCGAACTACGTCCTGGTCTGATTCCCATTGGGATACGTAGGCAGCTCACCTTTGAGCACGACCAGCATTTGGCTATCTGCGCACCTGATTTTGCAACGCACTTTTGTTTTTACCTGGATTCGACTATTTGGTCAAAGGCTTGTCTTTCACACAAGCTTTGACATTCATTTGTGATACGCGTTGCTTCACAAGCTCTGTCAAAGAGGGGCAAACTGTAGACACCCCGATTTTGACCAAACGTCAAATCCAGGGATTGGTTACCTCTTAAAAGACCGATGATGACAATGGCCGGTTACGTTCGAAGATCTTCCAGGAAATTCAAAATCTTCAATTGATTCTTCAAGGCAAATTTCAAAATTAAAAATAGAAGATATAAAAAAGAGAAGAAAGAGAGAGAGAGTTTGGGTATTCGGGAGAAACCCGAACAATGAAGAACGTGTGAGAAACCCAGTCTGGGAACCAGTTTTTAGGAGGATAAAAATAAAAATAATAAAGAGTTCATTTGAAAGAGATGGAAGGACAAAATACATAAAAAATCTTGGAAAAAGAGAAAATACAAAAAGAGAGTAGTATATTCAAAATATACCATGCACATGGTTGATACCATGCACATGGGGGATCTTAATGCAAATATATACATACATAGAATAGAAAAATTGTGTTTACACCAACATATTTTTGAAAAATCAAAAAGAGGGACAAAAATCAGTTAGCCCCGGCACGCGGAAAACGCGGCGGCACTCACTGAGTGCCGCGCCGGCACTCTCTGTTTGCCGCCCGGCACTCAGATAGTGCCGCCCGACACTCAGAGAGTGCCGCCCGGCACTCAGTGAGTGCCGCCGGCACCCGTCGAGTGCCGCTGGCTGTAACAGACTGCTTTTCTCACATGTTCTAGAAGAAACCTTTGCACATGGGTCTCCACCCCGAATTTACCCATTTATCCCTGGATTAATGGTCTATATAAACAAACTTTCATCTTCATTTTTGATATACTTGGAATATACTTAAATCAACACATATACTTGAATTTAGAGAGAGAGAGATACAAAAAATCATATAGAGAGAAGAAGAATTTCTTGAAGAAGCTTGAAGAATTTGAAGAACTTTGAAGAAAATCTTGGAAGATCTTCACAAGAAGTTGAAGAATCCCTTGAGGTTTTAGAGGTAACCTCTCAATCACTTGATAGAATTAGGCCATTCAATCACAAGTTCATAGTTCTAGGAACTTTACACATTTTCAAAACCTCTCTTCTTACCTCATTTCATCACACACCACTTAGAACTTGTGATTGAATCTCATATTATTTCATTGATTTGGATCTAATTGATGCCTTGGGTTTAAAATAAATTCAACTTTGAAGATTTGTGTTCTTAGTTTTCTAAGTAATCTTCGATTTTCCTTATTTATATTTCATCCAAAAGGTTCATGAGGTCTTCCATATCTTATTGAACCTCTTTGGGTATGATTCCTTAATTTCCTATGATCTTATGATCCATATGGAGATTAGAATGAGTCATATAATTAGTGAGATTCAAGTCTTAATCCATGACTTGAACCTCTTTATTAAGAAATCTTATGGAATCCTTACTATATTCTCATGAGGTTTGAGTAGATGTTAATTATATTTATACTCCAATGACCATCAAATGGTAGGAGAAAATGTGTTAGTTCAAGTCTACCCTCATGGCTTAGACTAATCTTTCCCTTAGGTGTTGAGAAGTCTTTCATACTTCATCTAAAACCTACATATGTGTATGTCTTTAGCTCCAATGACCATCAAATGGTAGGAGTGATAAGTTGAATTCAAGCTTGGGTCCATAAGTTTGAGTTCCTTATTTGAGGATTTTTGTGAAGTTCATTTCAATACTTCATCAAGATCCATAAGTGTGAGATGTTTTAAAACTCCAATGACCATTAAGTGGTAGGAGTAAGTGACTTGAATCCAAACTTTTATCCATGGATTTAAGTTTATTATTCTTTGGATCTTGTGGAATCCATATGAGTATATATGCCTCTTAGTCTTCAATGACCATCAAATGGTAGAATAAATAGTTTGGTTTGAGCCCAACTTCATGTTTTAATAAGTTGAGGTCAACCAACAAGGTTGAACTAGTAAAGAGAAAACAGTAAGTTTACAAACTATTTTCAATCAAAGGTTTTTAGTTCAAGATCTAACCGTTGAAATTAAGTGAAACCAACGGGAAAGTGTTAATAACACATTGATTTACCACCGTGATTTTTGGTTTATAAAGATCTTATGATTAGAAGGGTTTGATGATGGTTTTTGTGAGCTAATCATAATCTGTCCAGATTTTCAGAATACTTTCAGAATAGTAAGTCTGCTTTGAGATTAATAAATCAGAACCCTAATTAAGTTTTTGGGGTCTCAAATAATTTTTTATAAGTACCTTAATGTGTTAGGAAGATACCCTAAAAAGATCTAGATGTTTCTCATTTTTTTACTATTTTTAAAAAATCATACAAGATCTCTGGACAGAGAGTTGCAAAATCCTGAGTGAGGTCTAGTATTTTCCATATTCCCGGAGATCTAACCGTTGAAACCTCAATTTTCTTTTTGGGTTAGAAACCAGACTCACAAAGGCATAACATATCCAAAAATCATCAAGATCTAACCGTTGAATTATGTTATTCTTATTTTTGAATGCCTGGTCTGCTCTCTGTAAATCACAAAAAACTGCTACTGTTTTTGTCTAATCTTATTTATCTTAACTCAAATGGTCTCCTAAAGTCTTGAAACCCAAATCATGTTTTGAATAATGATAATTTAGATTAAAACCAGAGGCTTAGTGATCCAAATTGGTGAATAAATTCACATCTCATTCTTGTTTATATTCGTACATTCATTCATACATATTCATATTCATAAGTAGGACTTATCTCTTGTCTAAATTGTATCTAATTGAACATGACTTAGGATTAATTAATCTTTGATATCATTTTTGTCTAAGGCATGTGTACTAACCTTTGTTTTGTAGCGCATTTGAGGTACAATTTCTCATCCCTTTCTTAATTTAATTTATTTCTTTGATTTATATTGATTTTCGACTCCATGTGCGACACCTTAGCCTAGGTTTTGCCTTATGTGTATATATGTGTTAGAGACCTTTCTTAGGTTTATTTTTGCATGCATTGCACGTTTGATATTCGCGGCTGGATCCCGGGTATGTTTTTTTAGTTCTCTATTGCATATCATGTTGTTTGCTACTTGTATTACGTGGCTTATGAATGATATTTTGTCGTTAGCAATTTTACACCATTTCCAACATGCTTGTGTGATGTATATGTATATATGTATTAATTGAGGGCATGCTTAGATTAATAAATTTGATTAAAAAGGATGTTGAGTAGAGGCCTATCGCGAGATAGGATGAAAGGGGGTGCTTTAGTCCGTCGGGCTCCTTCCCCTTTCATTCCATAATCCCCGGACCCGGTTTATCTTTGGTTTCGCAAAAGATCAGTTGCTTTCAAATATGGTTTCTTAATTTTCCTTTTAAAAATTAAGTGGCGACTCTTTGAAATTTGAAAAAAACGTTTTAAAAACAAAAGTGGGTAGGAAATCCTGCGATATCCACAGGAACATCCTCAGCAGATTTGGTGTCCCCCAAGTTCTGGTTAGTGACAACGGTAGACAATTTGACACCCCGGTATACAGGCAGTTCTTCTTGGGCTACGGGATATCCAATCACTACTCATCCCCCGAGCACCCCCAGGCCAATGGCCAAGCTGAGGTGACCAACAAGACTATTCTTCATTCGATCAAAACAAGGCTCGAAAGCTCCAAAGGACTTTGGACAGAGGAATTACCGATCCTCCTGTGGGCCTACCGCACTACACCCCGAGCGGCAACAAGGGAAACATCATTTTCTCTAACCTACGGCTTTGAGGTGATGGTCCCCACGGAACTCGGGTTACCTACCCACCGAGTAGCAAATTTTAGCTAGCTAGGCAATGAAGATGCCCTCAGGGCGGAACTCAACTTGGTGGAAGAGAAAAGAGACCGGGCCTATTCGAAAGTGGCAGCCTACAAGCAGAGGGTCTCCCGATACTACAATAGTAAGGTTAGACCCCGCAGTTTCCAGGTGGGGGACCTCGTTTTGAAGGCGGTAAACCAATCCACAAAAGTCCCGAGCCATGGGAAGTTGGGACCAAACTGGGAAGGTCCGTACATGGTTACCCAGATTAACCGTCCGAGCATATACTGGTTACAGACCCTAGATGGGCATGATCTTTCTCACCCTTGGAACGTGCAGCACCTCCGCAAGTACTACCAGTGTGGCGAAGGAATAAGAGATCGGGCACTAGTTAGAAAATTTTGTAGCTCTGTTTGAGCAGTTTTACAAATTTTGAAATAAATCAATTTTTCCTCTATTTTCACTCTAGTGATTCCTATAAGATAATGGTCAAAAGCCCTCGGGATCATTCTTGAGGTACAAAAGACCTTGGCTCAAAACCAAGGCACAAAGACCTCGAGATCACACCCGAGGCAAAAGATCTTGGCTTAAAACCAAGGCACAAAGACCTCGGGAACATACCCAAGGCATAAAAGACCTCGGGCCTAACCCCGAGGCACCGGCTTTGCTTAGGCCCAACCAGCGACGGGGGTAAACCCCCTAGGTGGCTGATGATGGCAAGCCTCAAAAGACCCTACAACCACCCATGTTCTAACTCGATTTCCTATGGTCCCTACCTCCTAGACACCTGCCTTAACAAAATGCTTGGGGGCAAGGGGATACCAAACTGAAAAAAGGAAATCACACAGGTCACTAACAGGGCTTGGAATCTTAACATTCCTAAGTACCTACAAAGGCCAGAGAAAAACCGTCCGGCCAGTAAAACAGGGTAAAATGCTATAATATACCGGACGGGACCTTTCAAACAGGTCAAGAAGACCAGTTGTCCTACCGATTATGATCCAAAACCATTTGCTAAGGCAGGGAGTTAGAAGTGGTCAACTAAAGTAAAAACCGGTCGAGAATTGGCAAACTCAATCACACAAGTACAGAAACGGTGAACAGTTAATGGAAAGAAAAGTGGCCTCCAAGGGCCTTTTCATTAATTGCAAAAAAAAACTGTACAATACCAGGGGGCAGTTGTAGTAGCCTCCCCAAAAAAAAAAAACTAACTACAACATGAAAAAGACAGTTCAGGGACCTCAGTCGTCCACATTGACCACATCTTCAGTTTCTCCAGCCTCCTCCTCTGGGGCGGCAAGTCCTCCAGTTCCCGAGCCCCCGCCCGGGGCATGCTCAGCAGTTCCAGCAACAGCAGCAGGATCCTCACTAGCTACGGGACCGACGTCCCAATAATCCAAGTCAATCCCCTCATAGGCCGAGAGGTCCCACTCGGGGTGATCCCGGGCTACCTACCGTTTCAGATCTTCGTAGCCTTAGAAGAAACCGTCGTCAAACGCCTCTTTCGTGGCTTTTGCAGCAGTCACCTCGGCTGCAGCCTTCGCCCGGGCCTCAACTGCCACCGTGAGGGCTCGGGAAGCCTCCAAATAAGCCAGGGCAGCCACCAGATCTGCCTGGGTTTCACCCAAACTCAAGGCCAAGGCCTTGGTCTTGTTCATCTTGGTGGCCAGGGCGGCTTTCCCGACCTGCTACTCTTCCCGCTCCTTTGACAGGGCAGCTTCAGTAGTATTGGCCCTCCCAGCCAAAGAAGACAAGAGGGACTCGGATCCTGCAGCCATGCAGCCAACCTGCGATGAAAGAAAGAAGCCTGGTCAGTCAACAAGGCAAATAAAAAAAAGGGAGGCCAATACTTAAAGGGGCAGAAATGCTTACCAGATGAGAGAGGCTGTACAGCCAGCCCTGGAAGTCCTCAAGAGACAGGCTGACGCATGTCTCCACCTGGCTCGAGATGAGGGCGAACTTCGCCCTCTCCCGGATCTCAGCAGGTCCGCCCATGGCAGACCAGACAGAACATCCGCCCGAGGAGTGGACTCCTCCACAGCTACCACCTGGGGAGTTGACGTCCCCACATGCTCCGGACGGTTGGTCGTCCCATGGCGAATACGCCTTAGAGGACGCTCACCACCCGGGGCCTCATCAGCAGGCCTCTTCCCCTGAGCAACCGCCATCTGGGCGGCAGCAAAAAAGAGATGTAAAATTGGAAAGCAAGGGAACTTGGACACTCACCAGGGATGATCGGGGAGAAGGTGGGGGCTTGAATGGGCTCTTCTGGAGAGTAAGACTCCACAAAATCTCCCGTCTGGGATAGCACATTCCAGATGCTGGTGGGCAGCTCTGCCAAACCCAAGATCCTGGCCTGGCATACCTCAAGGATCTTGGGAGGTTCTGTTGACCCAGTTGTAAATAGAAATATGAAAGTAGTTAGCAGACTGATAAACTCCTAAAGCAGAGGAAAACAAACAGAAGAATGACGGGCGGTCTTACCCCTCAACTCCCCCGCCAAGGAAGTCCTCAGCTGGCTCCCTAGGGCCCGGTCGCAGAGACGAAGGGTGGACACCTGGAAGAACTTGTTCTTCCACCCTTTGTTGTTGCTTGGGTATTTATCGATGATTTTCCTACCAGGCCGGGCAGAAAAAAGAAAAGAACCCTACTTCCTAGTGCACGGGGAACGGCCGGTGAGCCCATAGAAACTCCCGGAGGGTGATCTCGTACCCGAACACCTGGGGCCACAGGGAAATGGACCCCTTCAAAAATCTCCACCCGTTGGGAGCCAACTGTCCGGGAGCAATCCCGAGGTAAATCAGGATGTCCCGGGCGACTGGGTGAAGCGGTAGGCGGAGGCCAGCCATCAGCGCATCCTCGAACAGGGTGACGAAGCCTGGCTGGTAGAGATGTGCTCCGCCGGGGTTCATGGCTAGGGAGCAACCGTCAGGGAGAGAGTATCTCTCCCTAATCCATATAAGGTCCTGGGAACGTAAGGTAGAGGAGGTAGACTCACAGGTAAATACAACCTCAGGGTTGGGCCCCCCGGGCGTCTCATCGGCCAAACCCCGTGAAACGGAGGCGACGGGATCCTCCTGGACAGACTCGCTATTAGACAGGTAGGTAGGAATCCTGCCCTCGCTCTAGTGATTGAATGGGGAAGCAGAAGGAGGATCTAAGCTGGTGTCGGGCGTACCCGACCAGGACATCTCGCTCTCCGATCGGTAAGAGAAATTGAAGTCAGAGTGCTCCATCTCTGGTATTCTTATGGAGGGGTGAGGGAGCAGGCTACGACCTAAGTATGGGTCAGAAACCCCGAGCAGAATATACAAGGGGGGCAGCGTCACTAACTTGAAAGGCAAAGAGTAGATGGTCCTTAACGCTAGGTGACACTCTCTCAAGACCACTTCGGGGACACCCGCTCGGTTCAATTGACCTAAGGTTCCACCTGACTTAAAAAATGAACAGAACCTAAGGAAGAAAAAATCCCACTCTAGCTCAAACCCTACCGGGCTTTCTCTCTCCAGCCTCACTCTAGAAAGAAAAGAGAAATGGGGGAAGAAGGAATCTAGCAAATTGAAGCTCGAAAAAGAAAGGGACTTACAGAAGTTAACGCGAGAAAGGGATCGGAAATCTTGACCGGGGACTGTTTCTCTCAAAATCGCTCGAGAATACTCGTCTTGGCAGCAGGAATTCATGAAATGGACAAGTGTTCCTTATGTGAGAAGCATGGATGGCCAAGATCAAAGTAGATCAACGGTCCAGATGATTTCCCGCCGAAATTATTGCTTCAGGCACGTGAAGCGTCGCCTCAAAAGGCACATGCATTCAATGTATGACGAGACGGTTCAGTTACCACACAGACGGCTCAGTTACTTCCATGCTGGCATCATTAAATCCTGACTAGGCCAGTGACCTATTGACACGTGGCAGTGGTAGGACCCGGGCCCATAGTGTCACCGCTCGGTCTATACCCCAGCTGACCACCATGACCGGTCGCGCCTCGGGTATAGTCCCGACCTTATACCGGGCGGGTCTTCGAAGGCAGTTTTAATTTTCAAACCTCATCAGGTGAAGCATCAAATCAATTTGAAAATGGGGGGTAGTTGGTATATATAAAAATATCCGGTCAAAGTCAACCCTTGCCAACTCAGCATAGAAGAAACGAATCATCACAAGCCTGGGATAAGTACTCAAGCGTCCCAGGCGCTTGCTCAGAACCGCCCGGGCTGACCTCGCCCCGGGCGTCCGTTCTAGAATGGTCCCATATGGACACACGTCTGGGCGACTCGGCTGCTTGTCCAACAGGCCTTCGAGCAGTTTCCTATCCCAGTTGGGTGACTATATGGAAGGAGAAGTAGTTTCCTAAACCACTTAGGGAACTCTCCTAAATTAGTATAGATTAATTGCAATCAATCTAGGATTCCAAATCTCATCACATCACTATGTAAAGGCGGACTCTTACACCTATTAAAGGGACCGCCTACCCTCTTTACAAGGGGGCCTTCTTAACCTAAAGAATAACAGCTTTACTTATTATTACACATACACCCAGCCAGTCTTACTGGTAGGGCTGCCCACACTGTTGGCTCACCAGGCTTGTCGGTGATCTTCTAGTGAAGCACAGCGACGCACCACGTGGACGTAGGTCACCTCATTAACGGGTGATGATGCCAAAAATTGGTAAGAGTAAAGTAAAGCAATTTAAGAGAGAGACTATTTTTTTGTATGTGGTTCGGCCCTGTTAATGAAGGTACCTACGTCCACGTGTGTGTCTGAGCACGTTCATTAGCAGATCACCGGCGGGCCTGGTGAGCCAACAAAGAGGGGCAACACTCCCAGTAATATCGACCGGGTGTATGCGTACAATGGTGAATTATAGAGGTGCTGTGTAGACTAGAGAATTATCGGCCCCTTTAATGGGGGGTGAGAGGTCTCTTTTATAGATGTAAGAGACCTACTCTTACATGGATAAGGAAATATAATTCCATTAGGATGTGATTGACACCAATCAAGTAAGTTTCTTAATTGTATTAGGATTGATTGACATTAATTGTGGGGGTTTCCTAATTGGATTAGGAAATAGTTTGCACTTTCCATTAGTCTTCTAGCTTGAGTAGGAAACTGCCCGTAATGATCGGGATAATGCCTGTGGGCCAGGATGAGCTGTTCCCGCGGTGGGATGTGCATGCGCGGTCTTCCCGATCTGCTGGCCGGGTCGTAAATGAACCGCTCGGGATGACAAGTAGACAAAATCGCTCGGGCTGATGCTTCTGAGGAGTTGTGCAGGACTTGTCGGGGGATGGACTAGCTGCTGATTTGAACTGCTCGGTCATAAGATAGAGCCAATTTTGGGTGTATCAGCTGCCCCCCATTTCCAATATTGGCCAGATGCTATATCGGGGCAAGTTTGGAAATCAATTTGATGTTACTTGCCGCTGTCTGAGTGCTTTGTGGAAGCTGCTTCGGGGCTTCTGAGCCTGGTGAGCCCTCAGGAACTGACTGAGAGCTAAGACCCAGCCTAGCTCGGGACCTTTAAGTGCTCAGGAACTGACCGGGAGTTGAGACCCGACCTAATTTGGAGTCTTTGAGTGATCGGGAAGTGACCGAGAGTTGAGACTCGGCCTACTTCAGAGTCTTTTTGCTTGAGTTAGCCTCCAGGATGGTTATCTTATGCCCGTGAACCTTTGTCAAGGTTGTGGGAGAAGAATTTGACCATGTTGGAAAAGCCGACCTAAAGCGTATCGCTGTAGGGTCATTTTTACTGTTAACTCCCTAGGATGGTTGTCTTCCGCCCGGCCAGCCTTCGTCAAGACTGTTGGGAGAAGAGCTTGACCATGTTGGTGGAGCCAACCTAAATCACGTTGCTTTAGGGTCTTTTTTCTCTATCGTCGGCCAACCTAAGAGATTTTAGTCGCCTCTATCGTCGGTCTGGACCTAAGTGGAGTTATTGCCTCTGAGTACTGTAGGTGCTTGGGTTGTCCAAGATTTTGACTTAGTTATCCGCGAGGCCTGTAGATACTCGGTGTGATTACCTGTTTAGATCACTACGCCATCTTACCCCCCAAGCTTTCGCTAAGACGAGGGCGTTACAGAGGCTATGATCTGTGGGTAACCGACTTGGAACATGGTGGTTGCATGGTCTTTTGAAGCTTGCCATCATCAGCCACCTAGGGGGTTTGCCCCCATCGTCGGCTGGACCTAAGCGAAGCCGGTGCCTCGGGCGTGACCCTGAGGTCTTTAGTGCCTGGGTTCGGAGCCCGAGGTCTTTTTAGTGCCTGAGTTCAGAGCTCGAGCTTTTTTTATGCCTCAGGGATAGGTACGAAGTCTTTAGATGCCTCGGGGTTATGTCCGAGGTCTTTGGGTGAGTTCTCTGACAATCGGTGGAGCCTCATGTGGTGATCAAACAAGTACCACTGTAGTCGGGCTCGTCTAGACTGATGGAAACAGGAGGTCAGATCAAGATCGTCGGGCTTCAGATTTCTCTGTGCTGGAGGTAAAGTCGGAACTGCTTGATCCTAATCGATGTGAACTGGTGCTGGGGCAGCTGGACTTAGACCACTGTGAACTAGAGGTCTGATCAGGGCTGCCTGACCCGGACTACTGTGAACTGAAAGAACTGTCAGGACTCCCGGGCTGATCTCGCTTTCGCTTGCTTCTCAAAGACTTATTACTTTCTTGCCCAGGGTCTTTGATCTTTAGAAATTCTTCAGTGTCGATGTATTTTCCAACCCTCTCTCCGAGTTCGACCAAGGTTACCGGTCAGTTTCTGTGGAATGACGCGGCGCACTTGGTGTGTTGAACTCCCGAGCAGAAGGCTATGATGGCGACTGTCTCATTCAGATTGCGGATTTGGAGCTTCTGTTGGTTGAACCGGTTGGTGAACTCCTTGAGGGACTCATTATTCCGTTGTCTGACCGTCAGTAGCTGCACGTCTAGCTTTGGCCGCTCATGCATACCGGCAAACTGGTTGATGAACTGCTTGCTGAGTTGTTTGAAGCTGCAGATCGATCGAGACTCCAAGGAGTAGAACCACTGCATGGCCGGGCCTTTCAAAGTGCTGGGGAAGGCTAGGCAGTGTAATTCATCAGAGTTGGTGGCTAGGGCCATCTGAGCCTTATAGGTCCGGACGTGGTCGACCAGGCTTCCCGAGCCTTTGTAGGGATCTAGGTGAGGCTGCTTAAATTTGCACGGGATGGAGAACCTCGTGATCTGGCTGGAGAATGGTGACTCTGTCTCGGTATTGGCTTGATTCTGAGCATAGTTTTGACCAAGCTTCTTGGCCACTCCGTATATCTGCTTCTGCAAGTCCTTGATTCGGGCTTCCACTCCTTCCCGACCAGTATCTGAGGAACTAGTCGGGTTGGTAAAAGATCCTTCTTCATGGCGGGGTACTATCTTTTAGGATCGGGCTCGGCTATGACTCCGGGTAACTGTTTGCCTAGGGACGACTCGGCTCTTGACCAAGTGACCCTGGACTGATTCCCGGGCCATACGCTCCCGCCTTCCCTCTCGGGCAGCACGCCCACTATTGATATCTCTGGTATCCTCAACACGGGACGGGTTGGCTCGGGCACGTTGTCTGGTCAAGATCGGTTCCCGACCGTACGCAACGTTCCCGGGTCGTTTCCCGGCCACTAGAGGATTGCTTTGCTGGCCTAGCAGGGCCTCAATCTGTTGCTGGATTTGACGCTGGCCCTCCAAGAGTTATGTGAGGGTTGCGGTGATTTGCTCAGATGTCATGACTGCCGCAGCCGTTGCCGGGGCCGGAGGAACATCCCGGTCGGACTGCTGGTCAGCCTTCTTACTCTTCTTCGGTGGCATGACGATCAGTTGAAAAATTTGTTGATGAGAAGGCTTGTCATTTCTCACAGACGACGCCAAACTGATGATGCCAAAAATTGGTAAGAGTAAAGTAAATCAATTTAAGAGAGAGACTATGTTTTTGTATGTGGTTCGGCCCTATTAATGAAGGTACCTACGTCCACGTGTGTGTTTGAGCACGTTCACTAGCAGATCACCGGCGGGCCTGGTGAGCAAACAAAGAGGGGCAGCACTCCCAGTAATACTGACCGGGTATATGCGTACAATGGTGAATTATAGAGGTGTTGTGTAGACTAGAGAATTATCGGCCCCTTCAATGGGGGATGAGAGGTCGCTTTTATAGATGTAAGAGACCTACTCTTATATGGATAAGGAAATATAATTCCATTAGGATGTGATTGACACCAATCAAGTAAGTTTCCTAATTGTATTAGGATTGATTGGCATTAATTGTGGGGGTTTCCTAATTGGATTAGGAAATAGTTTGCACTTTCCATTAGTCTTCTAGCTTGAGTAGGAAACTGCTCGTAATGATCGGGATAATGCCTGTGGGCCCGGATGAGCTGTTCCCGCGGTGGGATGTGCATGCGCGGTCTTCCCGACCTGCTAGCCGGGTCGTAAATGAACCGCTCGGGATGACAAGTAGACAAAATCGCTCGGGCTGATGCTTCTGAGGAGTTGTGCAGGACTTGCCGGGGGATGGACTAGCTGCTGATTTGAACCGCTCGGTCATAAGATAGAGCCAATTTTGGGTGTATCAACGGGGCCGAACCACATACAATTTGTTTTCTCCATATCTCTCTCTCAATCTCTCTGATACCAATTTTAGGCATCATCAAATACAACTATAATTATGTTCAGTTTGATTATGTTGTTGTTCTTATTATTTGCTAGACTAGTACTGTGTGGTGTGGATAATTAGTGACATTCACCCGTCATTCCCTATGGACCCAAAAAGAAATTTATTTGTATCCATTTTTGTTGTTCCGGGGCGTGACAGGATTTTTGGTATCAGAACTCTAGGTTGTGATACTTTCATTACTAACGATTCCACACGATCTGGTCCTAGTATTTTAAGATCCTTGATATGAGATATGAGTTTATTCGTCTTCCTGATGATAGATACTTTCCTTTACAGATTAGCATCATGGATCCAGAGTTCCATAAGTTTGTGATTGATGCCTATGGAGGACATGTGATTCATGGGGATACAGTAGACCCAACTGACCCGGAGTTCTACCATAAGTGCATATGCCAAACAACTAGCTGATATTGAGGATATGTGGAAGGCTCTCTATGTGACCGGGAAGACTCACTCTACGGAGATGCGTATAGATGCTTATCATTCTACGAGGACTGGTAGGGATATTTATCAGGAGATTTTACGATTGATCCAGAGTAAGCTAGAGGTGGACACTATAGAGCTATAAACCATTCTTGGAGGACGTATTGAGGCGGCACCAGCAGTAACACCACCATCACTTGTACCCGTTGTACCAGTTCCAAAGCTTGAGCCGATTCAGGGAGAGGAGGACTCAAAGCCGGAGGATGAGCATCCTAATGAGGATATTGACGGAGATGGAGAGGAGGAGCCGATGGATGATGAGGACCCAGCAGAGGAGGAGCCTGTAGATGATGACGATGATGACGAACCAGAGGATGATTCGGAGGAGCCGAAGTATGTTCCTGATGAGGAACTAGAGCAGGAGCCAGAGGACCCCGAGGACGTTGAAGTAGATATAGTGGTTGGAGAGGATGATGCAGTAGTAGAGGGAGACATGATCATGGAGGTAGTAGAGGAGGATGTTCCTGATAAGGAGATATTTATGCCAGAGGTACCCGTTATGCTTTAGTTACTAGCCGAGCCGATAGTACATATGGAAGCCATGGCCGATATGGCAGCAGGATTGATAGTTGAGATGGTCGCTCAGCCAGTTGGATTTGTTATGGGAGAGTCTGCATTAGTAGGGGCATTGGACATAGCTGATGGATTTGCTGCTATGGCTGTCGACGTCGCTAATCAGACGATGATGGCAGAGGACGTAGTTGAGGATTGGGATATCGGAGTGGTAGTCGGAGATCTTGTTGCACCAGTTGAGGACGTTCCCCTTTAGGAGAGGATAGCGTTTCAGAGGATGAGGCACCACCAGCAGGATCAGACGCTGGCAATTTTTGAGCCAGGCTCTGCAGGGTTTATTGTTAGTTTTACATCAGGACATGTTGTCCACAGGATTTTTGGGAGCTTGAGAGATAGCTATTTAACCATAGCTTTGTATAGATGTTATCAGTGATGGTAGTATTCTAACTAACTGACCTTAGTACTGTTTTGGCCTATGTCCCATGTGGTACACAGTTTGACTAGTGTGTACTATGCGGTACATATTTTGATATATATATATACTTTTGATATTGATGGTATGTTAGAGTGTTATGTGCTGATTAGTAGAACTGTTAGTTCTTATTCCTGTAGATCGCTCTATCTTGATTTTGTTTCTCCATAATGACTTTTAGCTAATCGATAGGTATCTTGTAGGTACGCATCCCTAGCACATTATGGTAGGACCTTTGAGAAACCATAAAGCCCGAGTTGGAGTACCTATTCCATAAGGAATGGACCCATCCAGAGTTTTTGAAGCTTTTATGCAGAGAATGGAACATGCAGGTTATACCTACAACCATACTACCAATCAACGACCTGCCCAACCCCCTGTTGCACCATTTTAGCAGAGACAAACCGGAGACAAATTACTAGCAAATTTTTGTGGACTCCGTCCTAAAAAGTTTGATGGGTTAACAGAACCATGGAAAGCCGAGCAATGGATAAGATAAATGGAGTTGATCTTTGAAGCATTAGAATGCAATGAACAAGAGAAACGTCGTCTTGCTCTGTTCTAACTCACCTATGCCGTCGCAGATTGGTGGGAAGCTGAGTGAGCCACTATAGGGATGAACGTTGCAAGAGCGATGCCTTGGGAAATGTTCAAAGGAATATTTCTAGAAAAATACTTCCTAGAAGATGAGAGGGATCAATAAGAGAGGAACTTTCTTAGTCTGGTCTAAGGAGGATGGACTGAGCGGGAATACACAACACAGCTCGAGTGTCTATCTCGTTTTGCTCAACATAATATACACACTCCACAGACGAAAGTAAAGAGATTTCACCAAGGATTAAACCCCCCACCTTAGACATATGATGGTTGGTCATCTGAATCAGTCGTTTGAGGGGATTATCAGATTCGCTATAGGATTGGAAAAGGACGCTTGATATGTTCAGGATTATCCAGCATGGGCCCAACGACCACGTCAGCATCAAAAACCAAGCAGAACCCTGGGGTCCACACCCAGGGCTTGCCAGCGTAACCGCTCGGGGTGCCAGCACAGCCCGGGCGTGACCTTCGGCGCTCTCCCGGACGCACGGCTCAACTCCAGCAGTTTCCTTGCGCGGCCGGAGTCCTATTAGGAATAAAACTCGATAGATTCCTAATCTGATAAGGATCTTCCCTTAACTTATGCACATCGGATTGTGATTGATATAGGCTTCCTAATGTATCTAAGTTTCCATGTAGAGGTGGCCTCTTGCATCTATAAAAGAGCCCACCCATACCCTCCTAAAGGGGGAACGATCTTGAGAAACCTAATAACTAGAGCATACACTGAAACGCATAAACCCGGACGGTATTACTGGTAGTGCCGCCCACCATTGTTGGCTCACCAGGCCGCCGGTGATCTGCTAGTATAACACCTAGACGCACACGTGGACGTAGGTCACCTCATTAACGGGGCCGAACCACATACAATTCCTTGGTGTCTCTCTGTCTCTCTCTGAATCCTCTCTTACCAATTCTGGGCATCATCAGTTTGGCGCCGTCTGTGGGAAGCGTCAGTTTCCTCATCGAAAAAATCTTTGACTGATCGACATGCCGAAGAAGAAGGGTAAGAAGACCGCTGACTCGACCGGTCAGGCGGATCAGTCAGGTCAGGCGGACCAGTCAGGCCAGGAGGGTCTACAGATCGAAACACGGGCTGCCTCCATGTCCACCGAGCAAGTCACGGCGGCACTGGAGCAACTCTTGGAGAGTCAGATCCGGGCGCAACAGCAAATAGAGACGCTCATGGCCCAGCATGGAAAGGTGGTCAAGGACCACGAGAAAAACACTTCGTCGGGGAAGCGGCCCGAAAAGAGCGTTCATAGCCAAAGGCCCGCTCGGACCCGCGGAAAAGCCCGATCTGCACCAGTGTCCCCACCAGATCGAGAACACCATGGAGAAGGAGAACGTAGTCAGCCTACGCGGCGTCCAAAGGAAGGGCCTCGGTATGTTCCTCGCCGAGCACGCCGAGTGGAGGACGCCCGGTTACTCATCGAACGACGCCGAGCCGCAAGGGGAGAAGCGTCCGGACGAAAGGTGAGGGAGCCGGTCAACGATCCGCCCACCCTAAGCCGGGAGGATCTTAGGCACAGGTTATCCCGGACCCGTAGCCGAGTGCTATCCCCAAGATCGACACGCTTCGAGGATGAGGACGAGGCATCATCGTCCGACCCCACTTATTATTCAGATGCAGATAGGAGGACCGCGCACACTGATGTTAAAGCCCAGGTCGAAGAGTTGCAGCAGCAAATTGAGAGGCTGAACCGTAAGTCCGGTCACGACCTCACAAACACGGAAACGGAGTCGCCCTACACCTCCCGGGTGACACAGTTCCCCATTCCGCGGAAATTCAAGCCCCCGCACCTTAGCTCTTACGATGGCAAGGGAAGTCCGGTGGACCACATCCGCACCTATAAGGCGCAGATGGCACTGGTCGCTACAACCGACGAACTGCTGTGCCTGGCCTTCCCCAGCACCTTAAAGGGATCGGCCGCGCAATGGTTCCATTCGCTGAGGCCCCGGACGGTTGACGACTTCAAATGTCTAAGCAAACTTTTCATCAGCCAGTTCGTGGGGATGCTTGACCGATCACAGCCGGACACCCAGCTGCTCACTGTGAAGCAGCGCAAGGGAGAGTCTCTGAGAGAATACGTGGACCGCTTCAATCAGCAGAGGCTCCAGATCCGTAATCTCAATGAGACAGCAGCAATCATGGCTTTTTGTTCAGGGGTCCAACACACTAAGGTCGCCACGTCGTTCCATCGTGACCGACCGACAACCCTGGTGGAACTCTCGGACAGGGTCGGTAAGCACATTGATACCGAGGAATTCCTAAGGGCAAAGCGCTCCGGAACCGGGGAAGATGAGTCTCCGAGGTCCAAGCGCAAGCACGAAGGGCCGGACAAAGGTTTGGGCAAGAAGCCCAGACAGGATCAGCAGCGAGGCGGCCGGGACCAGCAGCGGGGTGGCCGGGATCAGCCCCAAGCCACCTTCACGCCGCTCTCCCGACCTATCCAGGAAGTAATGGCCGCTGCCGAGGCTCGGAGGCTACTCCCGCAGCCAGCAAAGCTTAGGGCACCCCCCGGCAAAAGAAACCGGGACAAATTCTGCCGTTTTCACAGGGACCATGGCCACGACACGGACGACTGCTTTAAGTTGAAGATAGCCATAGAGAAGCTAATTGAGCAGGGGCACCTAACCGAGTTTGTCACAACAGACAGGCAACCCCGACAAGGTAACCGAACTCCGGATCAGCCTCCACCTCTCGGCCAGATCAATGTAATTTCCGGCGGTATCTCGGGCGGAGGGGATTCGCAGTCGGCAAGGAAGAGGCATGCTCGGGCATCCCGGGCGGATGTCTGGCACGTCCAATCCACCGACTCCCCGCCGTCCGACGTGTTGACCTTTTCTTCCGACGATGTGCAGGATCTCCACTGCCCCCACGATGACCCGCTGGTTGTAACGCTCTCCATCGCCAATTATGTGGTCAAGAGGGTACTAGTGGATACGGGCAGTTCATCGGACATTATGTTCATCTCAGCGTTCGAACAGCTAGGGATATCCCGGGATCGATTACGACCGGTGACGACCCCACTGGTAGGCTTCAATGGGTCCAGCACATTGCCGCTCGGCACCATCGACCTTCCAGTCCTCATGGGAACTTACCCTCAGCAAGCCTCTGTGCTGGCGAACTTTGTTATCGTGGAAACACCATCTGCCTACAATGCCATCCTCGGTAGGCCAACCCTCAACAAAGCCAAGGCGGTCGTCTCGACGTACAGTCTGACAGTTAAGTTCCCGACCCCCCAGGGGCCCGGGAGCCTACGCGGAGATCAGATGACCGCACGGAGTTGTTATGTCAGCTCCCTGCGAAAGGGCGCCGCCACAGAATCCTTCAGCGTCCAGGAGATGGATCCGAGGGACCCAAGCGACAAAGTCGGCCCGGTAGAGGAGTTGGAAAGAGTGGTCCTGGACCCTCAACTCCCAGACCGGACTGTCAGCGTCGGTACCCTCCTTGAGCCTAGCCTCCGGGAAAGACTCATCCAGTTCCTGCGCCAAAGCCAGGACGTCTTCGCGTGGTGCCACAAAGATATGCCCGGGATTGACTCACGGGTTATGTCTCACCGCCTCAATGTCAACCCGGACTCTCGGCCGGTGAAGCAGAAAAGACGAGGCATGGCCCCCGAAAGGCAAATTGCGGTCTCTGAGGAAGTAGAGAAGCTCCTCAAGGCGGGCTCAATCCGAGAAGTCCTCTATCCCGACTGGTTGGCCAACGTCGTATTGGTCAAAAAGAGTAACGGAAAATGGAGGATGTGCGTGGACTTTACGGACTTGAACAAAGCTTGTCCCAAGGATTGCTATCCACTGCCTAGGATAGACCTCCTTGTGGACTCCACCGCCGGCCATTCGCTCCTCTCTTTCATGGACGCCTACTCCGGGTACAACCAGATAAGCATGCACCCCGGAGACGAAGAAAAAACTGCCTTCATCACAGATCAAGGCACGTATTGTTACAAGGTGATGCCCTTCGGCCTCAAGAACGCCGGGGCAACCTACCAGCGGTTAGTCAACCACATGTTCAAAGATCTAATTGGTAAAACTATGGAAGTATACGTTGACGATCTGCTGGTCAAGAGTCGCGATGAGACCGACCACTTGGACCATCTGGCCGGAGCCTTCAGCATTTTGAGAAAGTTCGGAATGAGGTTGAACCCGGCCAAATGCACATTCGGTGTCTCGTCCGGAAAATTCCTTGGCCACCTTGTCAGCAGGCGGGGAATCGAGGCTAACCCCGAGAAAATACAGGCCATCATCAACATGAAGTCCCCCCGATCAACCAAAGAAGTCCAAAGTTTGGCCGGACGGGTAGCCGCACTGAACAGATTCGTCTCCCGAGCCACTGATCGTTGCCTGCCATTCTTCAAAATCCTCCGAAAGGCGTTTCAATGGTCGGAGGAGTGCGAGGAGGCATTCCAGGAACTCAAAAAGTACTTGGCCTCTCCCCCTCTGCTCTCAACGCCAGCGCCGGGGGAAGAACTGCTCCTATACTTGGCGGTGTCACCTTCAGCGGTCAGTTCAGCTTTAGTTCGGGAAGAGCACGGGATACAGTTCCCCGTGTATTACACAAGCCGAGCACTCCAGGGCGCCGAAAGCAGATATTCCCGGGTTGAGAAGCTCGCTTTTGCGCTCGTGACATCTGCTCGAAGGCTCCGCCCATACTTCCAGGCCCACCCAATTGCAGTGCTCACAGACCAGCCGTTGCGCCGGATCCTAAGCAGACCCGAAACATCGGGAAGACTCGTCAAGTGGGCCCTGGAATTGGAAGAATTTGAAGTGGTCTACCGACCCCGGACAGCCCTCAAGGGGCAGGCAGTGGCAGATTTCCTGGTCGAGTTTACCTATGCAGAGGATCAGACCGAAGAGCTCGACCCACCAGTCTTGCCGCCCGGACTGCAGATCAACATCCCGACCTGGATACTCTACGTCGACGGTTCTTCCAACAACCAAGGCAGCGGAGCAGGAATCATCCTGACCTCTCCTGACGGAATCCAGCTCGAGTACGCGCTGCGGTTCGGATTCCGCGCTTCAAACAATGAAGCCGAGTACGAAGCCCTACTGGCAGGGTTACAGTTAGCTACATCTATGGGAGCACAGCAGGTTCAAGGGTATAGTGATTCCCAGCTCGTGGTTAACCAAGTCAGTCAGGAGTATGAGGCCCGAGAAGACAACATGGTGGCCTACCTGGCCCTTGTCCGAGCGGTTTCGAAGAGACTCAAAGGACTGGCCATCACGCAGATACCGCGGGAGGAGAACACCAGGGCCGACTGGTTGGCCCGCCTAGCTTCATCCTCTGAGTCAGACTTGCCCGGGATAAGGATAGAATATCTGCCCGAGCCAAGTGTGATCAATTCAGAAGGAATGGAGGTGGACCCGGTGGACCTGGGACCCAGTTGGATGGACCCCATAGTTACATTCTTAGCGACCGGCGTGTTACCGGACGGAAAAGATGAGGCCCGCCGCACCAAATACCGTGCAGCCAGGTACCATTTAATTGATGGCATACTCTACAAAAGGGGCTTCACCATCCCATACCTCCGCTGCGTTCATCCCGGGCAAATTCAAGCGATCTTGTATGAAATTCATGAAGGAATTTGTGGGAACCACGTTGGAGGTCGGGCACTCTCACGGAAAGCGCTGCTGCAAGGCTATTACTGGCCAACTATGGCTCGGGATTCCAGGGACTATGTGAAAAGGTGTGACAGATGCCAAAGGTTCTCCCCCATGATCAATTGTCCGGGAGAGATGCAGACACCCATCCTTAGCCCCTGGCCGTTTGCTAAATGGGGCATCGACATAGTAGGCCCCCTGCCAATGGGAAAAGGGCAAGTCAAGTTTGCTGTCATAGCCGTGGACTACTTTACCAAGTGGGCAGAAGCCGAGCCATTGGCCACCATCACCGAGAAAAAGATGGAGGGTTTTATAGAGAAGAATATCCTCAGCAGGTTTGGCACCCCCCGTGTACTGGTAAGCGACAATGGCAGACAATTTGACACCCCGGTGTTTCGGCAGTTCTGCTCGGGCTACGGGATATCCAACCATTACTCCTCTCCCGAGCACCCTCAGGCCAACGGCCAAGCCGAGGTGACGAATAGGACAATCTTGCAATCAATCAAGACTCGGCTTGAAAGTGCCAAAAGCCTGTGGGCTGAAGAGTTGCCGACCCTCCTGTGGGCCTACCGTACAACTCCCCGAGCAGCAACAGGCGAGACGCCGTTCTCACTTACCTATGGCTTCGAGGCCGTAGTCCCCACAGAGCTCGGATTGCCCTCCTACCGGGTAGCCAATTTCAGTGAGCAAGGCAACGAGGAAGCTCTGAGAACCGAACTTGATTTGGTAGAAGAGAAAAGAGATCAAGCCTATCTGAGAGTGGCAGCGTACAAGCAGAGGGTGTCGAGGTATTATAACAGCAAGGTCAAGCATCGCAGCTTCCAAGTGGGTGATCTTGTCCTGAAGGCGGTAAACCAGTCGACCAGAATCCCGAATCATGGGAAGTTGGGGCCAAACTGGGAAGGCCCATATACGGTCACCCGGATTCATCGACCGGGAACCTATTGGCTACGAGATTTTGACAGGCATGAGCTTTTCCACCCATGGAACATACAGCACCTTCGAAAATATTTTCAGTAGCAGGGATGAAGGGGGTTAGCGATCGATTAGGACTCTTTGTAGCTCTATCCGAGCAGTTAAAATGAATTTGAAATAAAGTAATTGCTTTTCTGCAAAGTTCCTACTCAAGTGTTCCACCCCAGCATAAAAAGACCTCGGGCTTAACCCCGAGGCACCTTCAAAGACCTTGGCTACACACCAAGGCACAAAAAGACCTCGGGCCTAACCCCGAGGCACAGGCTTCGCCTAGGTCCAGCCAACGATGGGGCCTAACCCCCTAGGCAGCCAATGATGGCAAGACTCAAAGGACCCTGCAACCACCCATGTTCCAGGTCGGTTTCCTACGGTCGGTATTCCCGTCAATCTCCCTAACAAAACGCTTGGGGGGCAAGGGAATGCAGGCTTAAACAGGAAATTAAACAAGGTTTAACCTAGGTCCAACCGACAATGGGGGCAAACCCCCTAGGTGACCCACGATGGCTAAACCCCAAAGGACCCTGCAACCACCCATGTTCCAGGTCGATTTCCTAAGGTTGCTCGCTACTACGCACCCACCTTACCAAAATGCTTGGGGGGCAGGGGAATGCAGCCTTAAACAGGGAATCACACCGGTCATTAACAGTACTTGGAGTCCTAGCATTCCCAAGTACTGACAGTGATCAGAGATAAATAACCCGGACGGTAAAACAGGACAAGTCCTATAATACACCGGGTATGCCTTCAAAAACAGGTCGAGAAGACCAGGCGTTCTACCAGTTACGGTCCTAAACCATTTTGCTAAGGCAGTGTTCGGTTCGACTAAAACTGGTCAGATACTGGCAGAAGACCAATTATCCAACCGGTTGCAACCCTAATCCATGTGCTAAGTAAATGCAATTGAAAACTGGTTGGGGATTGGCAATCACATGGGCATGCAAGTACAAAATGTAAACAGTTAATGGAAAGGAAAGTGGCCTCAGGGGCCTTGTCATTGATTAAAAGCAGACTTGTACAGACCCTAGGGTGAGCAGTTGTAATAGCTCACCCCCCCCCCCCCCCCCCCCCCCCCCCCACAAAAAAAAAAAAAAAAATACTACAACAGTAAAAGAAAGGGCATAAAAGCCCTACTGGTCACCCACAACGTCCAGCTCTTCCTCCGCAGCAGGAGCGGCTCCAACTGGCGCAGCCTCCGCAGGCCCCCCGCCAGCAGCCCGGTCCTCTTTCCAGTAATCAGATTCGGCCCAGGAATAGCCGGAGATGTCCCAGTCCGGGTGATCCGCCATAACACGGGCAATCAGGTCCTTGTAGCCCTTGAGGAATCCAGCCTCGAATTCCTCTTCGGTATCTTTCGTCTCTGCTTCAAGGGCGGCGGTCGCTTCGGACAGAGTGGCGGTCAGAGCCTCAGCATCCTTCTCGGCAGCAACCCGACCGGCCTCCGCGGCAGCAAGCTTGGCCTCTAAAGCAGCGAGCTGGGCCTCAGCAGCCGTTCGGGAAGCCCGCTCGGTTAAAACCACACCTCGGGCCTCCCCCAGCTCCTGGCCCAAAGCCCTAGCCTTCTCCGCCTCAGCCTCCCGGGCCGTCTTTTCCATGGAGAGGGCCTCCTCAGCAGCCGCTAGTTTCCCGGTCAGCGCGGGAAAGGTCGCCTCGGACCCCGCTGCTATACAACCGACCTGCAAACGAAAACAGCTATAAGCATTATGAGCGAAACAAGCAATAAGAGCCTATGAGAAGTACGAAATATGGACGCACCATATGGCTAATGCTGTAAAGCCAAGCGGTCACGTCCTCCGGGCTTAACAAGGAGCACTTGTCCACCTGACCCGGCAGCAGAGCGGGGCGGATCCTCCCACGTACCTCATCCGCCCTCTCAACCGGCGGCACTGCAGGAAGCCCTCTATGCACGGTCTCCTCAACAGTGGGGAAGGAGACGCCAGCCGTTTTGGGAGCAGCGGGCGTCTTGGGGGGCACGGCAATGGTCACCCCGGGCGCCGAGGTGCCTACCCCCTCCTTGTCAGGGCGGATGACGATGCCCCGGGTAAGCCTCTTGAGCTTCTGGCCCTCGGTGGGCTCCATCTTCTTCCTCTTTGGTCCAGCTCGGGCAAGCAGGGCCTCCTCTTTCTCCTTCAGCGCCGCCGCGTCCTTGGGAGCCATTGCTGCAAAACAACCGGAAAGATATTAGGCCGCAAAGAAAGATGTAAGAGGAAAAAGTGGAATAAATAGAACACTAACCGGGAACAGTAGGAGAAGAAGCAGGGACTTCTGAGGGCTCCGCGGGGGAATAAGACACCACTATGTCTCCCGTCGGGGACAGAACGTTCCGAATGTTGGTGGGCAACTGTGCTAAGCCCCAAATCCTGGCCTGGGACGTCTCGGAGATCTCAGGAATGTCTGCCGACCCAGCTGCAAGTAGAAGCATAAAACCGGTTAACAGGTCAATAAATCTATAAGACCGAAAGAGACAAGCAAAAGAAAGACAGGTAGCCTTACCCCTCAGCTCCTTCACCCAGGATGTCCTCGGCCGGGTCCCCGCGGCCTCGTCACAAAGGAGAAGGGTGGACACTTGGAAGAACTTGCTCTTCCACCCCTTGTTGTTACTGGGGCACTTGTCGATAATCTTTCTGCCCGGCCGGGCGGAGAAAGAAAAGAACCCCAGTTCCCCGTGTACGAGAAATGGCCGATGGGCCCAAAGAAACTCCTCGAGGGTCACCTCACTCCCGAACGCCTGGGGCCACAGAGATATACAACCCATCAGGAATCTCCACCCGTTGGGGGCCAGTTGCCCGGGAGCAATCCCAAGGTGAATCAGGATGGCCCTGGCTACTGGGTGGAGCGGAAGGCGGAGACCTGCCATCATTGCATCCTCGAAAAGAGTCGTGAAGCCCGGATGGTAAAGGTGTGCCCCCCCGGAATTCACCGCCAAAGAGCAACTACCCGGGAAGGAGTATTTCTTCCTAATCCGGATAAGGTCCTCGGAACGCAAAATCGAGAATACTGACTCACAAGCAAACCCAACGCCGGGATCGGACTCCCCGGGCGCCTCGTCGCCCAAACCCCTAGAGACGGAGGCAACGGGGGCCCCCTCGGCGGATTCGTCATCAGACTGACGGGCTGGAATCAAGCCCTCACTCTGGTGGTCAGAAGGAGGGTCCAAAACCGGGTCGGAGCCATCCGACCGGAACATCTCGCTAATCGAACGGGACGCAGAATTGAAGCCGGAATGCTCCATCTCGGATGCCCCTGGGGAAGGAAGAGGGAGTAGATCGCGACCTAAATACGGATCGGAAACCCCGAGCCTGAGGTACAGGGAAGGCAATGTCACTAACCTAAAAGGCAGAGAGTAGATGGCCCTAAACGTCAGAAGGCACTCTCTCAGTGAAACTACGGAGACACCGGTCCGGCTCAAATGGCCTGAGTCTCCACCCGACCGGAAAAACGAGCAGAATCTAAGGAAGAAAAAATCCCACTCCCGCTCGAACCCTACCGGACTCACTCTCTCCAGTCTCGCTACGAAAAGAAGAGAAGATGGGGAAAGGGAAGAGGGGAGCAACTGACGAAAGTTCGGAAGGAAGAGGACTTACAAAAGCTTGCGCAGAAAAGAGAACTCGAGAATCTTGCTCGGACTAGCCTCTGCTCTCAGGACGTTCGGCGATCTCTCTGCAGTAAAGGGCCAGAGAAGTGGGCAAGCATTCATTTTATAGAAACCGGGAACGGCCCAGATCAAAACGTATCCAACGGTCCGTATGATCCCCCGCCCGAAATTGCTGACAGTTGTCTCCTCGGGCGCATGAAACGTTGCCTAGAAAGGCGTGCGCATTAAAGGCCTGACATGACTGTTCGGTTGGCGCGCAAGTGGCTTGGTTGCGTCCGCGTTAGCGTAGTTCGAGCCTAACCAGGTCAACGGCCAGCGAACACGTGGCAGCAGCGACTCCCGAACCAACGGATCACCCGCTCGGGGAATGTCCCGACCGACGTCTTCCTCCGGCCCCGCCCGAAGGACAAAATCCCGGTCTACTACCGAACGGTTTCCAGGGAAAATTTCAGTTTTCAACCCTCATCAGACGGAGCGTCCAATCAGCTTTGAAAATGGGGGGCAGGTGGTACCGTGCACGAGAATCTCGGCGTAACCACACAGCAAGTCCACGAGGTCTATTGGACGCTGGTTGGAATTTTGGAACCCCAACCGAACAAACCACTGTCAAAACAGAAATCGAAAATACAATTAACGCGAAAGGGATGGCCTCAAGGACCTTGTTCATTGATAAAAAAAAAACAGAAATCGGAAATACAATTAACGCGAAAGGGATGGCCTCAAGGACCTTGTTCATTGATAAAAAAAAACTGTACAAGTTCGGGGGGCAGTTGTAGTAGCCTCCCCCAAAAAAAAAAAAAAAAAAAAAAAAAAAAAAAAAGAGAGAATGACGGCAGACTTCAAGTGCCCTTATCCTTCAAGGCCTTGATCTCCTCCTCCAGGGCAGCCATTCTCTCCACCAGCCCTTGGACGGTCAACTCTAGGGCGTGGACATCCACTTCCCGCATGACAAAGCTCGTCTCCAGGTGAGCGGTCTGCTTTTCCACTTCCTGCAGACGGCCCTCCATGTTAGCAAGAGAAAGATCCGTCCAGGTCGGCACACGGAGACCGCTCGGGGTGTCAAGCTTGCTCCTTTTCGGCGAAGGTCCAGAGACTTCACCAGCAGCTTTTTCCTTCCCTTTCCTGGACGGGCCCGGTGGCGGGCTTGCATCCTCAGATGAGGAGGAGTCACTGCTGGTGGACAAGGTGACCGGCCCCTCGGGCTGGCCCGTCCGGCTAGCAGGGCGCGCCCCGGTCGCCATGGATCGGGTATAGCGCCGCGACCCAGAAGCTGCAGCGGCAGGGGTCACAGAAGAGGGACCGTCAATCGCGTTCTCCGCAGGTCTCCCTTCCAAGTAGGAAAACGACATGCCGGCCTCAATGGCTTGATTAAACGCCTCCATGTCATCCTCGGAAGGAACGACTCCACGAAGGTCGGTGAAAGCCTGTCTGCAGCGGTCGGGACTATAATCAGCAGGAGGGGAGAGACCGTCATTCTCCAGCCAGTTACCAGCAACCAGGACCCAAGGGTACCGTTGCCAGTTCTTGTTTGGGAAATCTAGACCTCGGACAAAATCTTTTCCCTCAGTCTTAGGGCGGAAGTAGGGGCCTCCGTTGTCAATGCCCATTATGTAACACCTCGCAACGTCGGCGGCCCGGAGAAATAACCCCAGTCGCTCGTTCAGCGCTGCAATCCCCCACAAGAGGCGGGCAACGTTTGGTCGGCATTTGTGTAGGGGGATGTGCAATCCCTGAAGAAGGTCGCAGAATGAGACCGGCAGAGGAAAGCGTAATCCCACAATCAGCAGCAGATAGCTGCTGATGAGGAAGAAAGGATGGGCTACTTCTTCTCCCTCAATGTGTGGACGAACTACCACGTCGTCCGGAATCTGCCAGTCCTCTCGGAAGGCTCTGAGCCCTTCGTCAGACGACAGGTCGATGTTGGAAGCCATTGGGAGGAAGATTGAATTAGTATGAACAGAGGAAAAGGGGTCGGGAGTGCTTTGCTCTGAAAACCCGCTCGGTGATTATTGATCTTCAAACAGTGGTGAGTATGTAGAATGAATTGACGCTCCTTTTATAAAGACAAAGGACGGCTCAGATTGAATCAGATCGGACGGTCAGGACGTTTTCCCGCTCTTAGCGACTGACGGCTGTCACATCGGGCATACCATACGCCGCCTCAAAAGGCGCATGCATTAAATGCACGACGTGACGGTTTGGTCCCAACGCAAACGGTTCGGTTACCTCCACGATGGCCCCGTCGCATCCCAACCAGGCCTGCAAGCAGCTGACACGTGGCCCTGGGCGATACCGGACCCTCCGGTCTCCCGCTCGGTCCTTTCTCGGAAAGACAACCCTGGGTCAGCCTTACCTCGGGGAAGGCCTCGGCCTCTTCCCGAGCGGTTTCTCGTGAATAGCTCTGATTTCCAAACCTCATCAGATATGACATCCAATCAGCTCTGGAAATGGGGGGCAGCTGATATGTTCAGGATTATCCAGCATGGGCCCAACGACCACGTCAGCATCAAAAACCAAGCAGAACCCTGGGGTCCACACCCAGGGCTTGCCAGCGTAACCGCTCGGGGTGCCAGCACAGCCCGGGCGTGACCTTCGGCGCTCTCCCGGACGCACGGCTCAACTCCAGCAGTTTCCTTGCGCGGCCGGAGTCCTATTAGGAATAAAACTCGATAGATTCCTAATCTGATAAGGATCTTCCCTTAACTTATGCACATCGGATTGTGATTGATATAGGCTTCCTAATGTATCTAAGTTTCCATGTAGAGGTGGCCTCTTGCATCTATAAAAGAGCCCACCCATACCCTCCTAAAGGGGGAACGATCTTGAGAAACCTAATAACTAGAGCATACACTGAAACGCATAAACCCGGACGGTATTACTGGTAGTGCCGCCCACCATTGTTGGCTCACCAGGCCGCCGGTGATCTGCTAGTATAACACCTAGACGCACACGTGGACGTAGGTCACCTCATTAACGGGGCCGAACCACATACAATTCCTTGGTGTCTCTCTGTCTCTCTCTGAATCCTCTCTTACCAATTCTGGGCATCATCAACGCTTATCCAATCCAACGACCACAGATAAATCGACCTCAGTCGTCAAGAGGTTTTGAACAGAGGTGTTTCTAGGACCAACCACCGAGAAATACCCAGAGTTGGAGACCTCGGGGTACTTTTCAAGAGAACAAGAGAACCTAGGAGGGAACCAGGAAGCCACTGCAGGGTTATCCTCGACCCCAGTATTATTACCAGCATGGACCACAGCCTCAGGCGCTGCTAACATCCCCGCCAACCAATAACAGAGGATGTTTTAATTGCAACAAGTCAGGACACATTGCCAAATTCTGCATAGCCCCTAGTGTTAACCGCCGAATGGATGCTATCTGTCGGAATTACAGCAAGCCGGGTCATTTGAGCAAGGATTGTCGTGCACCACCCGGAGGATACTACGGGGCACCAGTTCAAGGAATTCAGGGACCCCCTGATCAGACTAGAATGAATGCCATAATCCCAGGAGAAGTAGGCTTTAATGCTGATGAGCAGTAATATTTGGAAGGTACTCTTGTACTCTTTTATAGTCCAGTTAAAGCTTTACTCGATACTGGAGCTGAACGTTCATTTATTGCTGTTAAGATTATGCATCAATTGAGTTTAGAACCCCAGACACTTGAGCCAGCACTTAATGTTGTGTCACCATTGGGAGTGACTGTTAAGTTGGGTAAAGTGTGTAGAGATTGCCCACTGACCTTGGGAGATAGCAAGTTGTATGCAAAGTTACAAGAGGTCAAATTCTTGGGACATGTTATATCTCAAGATGGTATCTCTGTGGACTCATCTAAGATCGATACAGTTTTAAGCTGGAACAGACCAACTAATGCTACAGAAATTGGAAGTTTCATCGGCCTAGCAGGATGCTATCAGAGATTTGTCGAAGGATTTTCCAAGATAGCGGGGCCATTGACGAATTTGACAAGGGAGGAGATGAAGTACGAATGGATAGACAAGCATGAGGGCGCATTTCAGGAGTTAAAAGAAAGATTGACTTCTGCACCAGTACTCGTGATACCTAAGAGTGGTGAAAGGTATGTGATTTATAGTGATGCATCGCACCAAGGACTTGGTTATGTACTTATGCACGATAGGAATGTCATTGCATATCGATCAAGACAGTTGAAGGTACATGAGAAGAATTATCCGATGCATGATTTGGAACTAGCAGCAATAGTATTTGCATTGAAGATATGGAGATACTACCTCTATGGAGAAAAGTTTGATCTATTTTTTGATCATAAGAACTTGAAGTATTTGTTCTCTCAGAAGAAGTTGAACATGCAACAATGAAGAAGGATGTAGTTACTCAAGGACTATGACTTTTCGTTGCAATACCATCTAGGTAAAGCGAATGTCATAGCAGATGCTTTGAGTCGTAAATCTCGATTAGTGATCGCTGCATTATTAATTCAAGAATTGCGAGCATTGGAAGTTTTAGCTGAATTCGATCTTCAGCTAGTGGAACCAATGGAAGGACAACATTTTGGATGCCTTATGGTACAACCAACTTTGATCAGACGTAGCATAGAAGCTCAATAGACAACAGAAGATTTAAAGTTATGGTTCGCAAAGATGTTAGCCAAGGAACCAGAAGTCTAGAGTATTGGTGCAAATGGAGCCTTGCGATGTAAAGGTAGACTTTGTGTACCTGATGAAGAAAATCTTCGGAAAGAAATATTAGATGAAGCACATAAGTCACGGATGATGATTCATCCTGGAGGTACGAAGATGTCCAAGGACTTGAAGAGGAATTTCTGGTGGGAAGGAATAAAGTAAGAAGTAGCTGAGTATGTAGCTCAGTGTCTTACTTGTAAATAAGTAAAGGCAGAACATCAAAAACCACTTGGATTTCTGCAACCGTTATCGATTCCCTAATGGAAATGGGAACACATCACCATGGATTTCGTGGTAGGATTGTCGAAGTCATAGCAGAACTATGACACTATTTGGGTAATCATGGATCGACTTACGAAGACGACACATTTTAATGCCTACGGTATGACGTATCTAGTCGAACACTTGAGCCGAATTATCTACAACACATTGTACGGTTACACGGTGTACTTGTTTCTATCGTGTCAGATTGAGATTCGTGCTTTACTGTAGAGTTTGAAAAAGTCTCTAGACGGTAATGGGAACAACACTAGACTTGAGTTCAGCCTTTCATCCGTAGACCGATAGGTAGACCGAATGAGTTAATCAAGTGATGGAGGATATGCTACGCGCTTGCGTTATAGATTTCGAGAGTTCTTGGGAGATGCACCTACCATTGATCGAGTTTTCCTACAACAACAGCTATCATACAAGTATAGGGATGGCACCATTTGAAGCTTTATACGAAAGACCTTGCCAATCACCGATATGTTGGGCCAAAGTCGGAGATACTCAACTTCTTAGGCCAGAGATGGTATGAGAGACCAGCGAGAAGATTCAAATTTTATGTGAGAAAATGAAGACAGCTCAGACCCGACACAATAAGCGACGCAAAGACTTGAAATTCGCCGTTGGAGACCACGTACTACTCAAGTTTCGCCTGTTTGGGGCATTGTCAGATTTGGACGGAAGAGAGGCAAGCTATCACCATGATTTATTAGACCATTCGAGGTTCTAGAACGTGTTAAAAAGGTTGCTTATCGACTTGCGCTACCGCCGAAGATGTCAGGAGTGCACAACATATTCCACATCAGTATGCTGAGAAAGTATGCTTACAACCCAGCGTACAAGATCAACTTCAAAGATATTGAAGTCAACGACAATGTTACATTCAACAAAGGACCAGTGCAGATCCTAGATCATGGAATTAAGAAGCTTAGAAACAAGGAGATCCTGTTAGTGAAGATCCAATGGAAGCATCATGATAAAGGCGGAGCTAGAGTCAGAGATATGTGAGAAGTTTCCATTTTTGTTTTAGATCTTGGTTGTTTTCGATTTCAAGGACGAAATCCTTAATGAGTAGTGGATGATGTAATACCCTGTATTTTCAATATTTATTTATATGATGAGATTCTATACATTTCCCTCGATCATACTTAAAATTTTGTTTTCAATTAATTGTAGTCCTTTCGAGCGATCAAGAACTTCTACTTTTGAGCGATCGAATATTTTTCAATCAATAGAAACCCTTCCGACATAAATTTAGGATGTGGTCCCCACTTCAATCGATCAAACCCATTTTCAATCGATCAAACCTGGCCGAATCACTTTCGAGCGATCGAAGTAACTTCAATCGATTGAACTTATAATCATCAGGAATTCTAGGTTTCATGTAAAGATAGCCACCTGCACCCCTCCCCCTCTATAAATACATTATGTTCGTGTGTGTTGAGGTGTTTGGAAGATCAGAGAGTTGGGAGAGAGTGTGTGCTTGTGTTTGTAAATTGTACACACACCTATATATACACTCATATTATATATATACATATACACTCGGTTAGAGATATACACTCATATTATATATATACATATACACTCGGTTAAAGAGAGAGAGAGAGAGAGAGAGAGAGAGAGAGAGAAAGGCAGATAGACAGAGAAGAAGAAGAAGAAGAGAAGGAGAAGGAGAAGGAGAGACAGAGACGAAGAAAGGAGCAGAGAGAGAGAGAAAATGAGGCCACCATTAAAGCTTTGAAGCTTCAAACTTGCCAAACGCACCCCTACAACGTTCGGTGAGTTCCAAACTCACTCAGTAGCTTAGTTATAATGTTTTACGAGTATTGTACGTTAAAAAGGACCCAAACATGCCCTAGCATATTCTCGACATTCAATGCCAGAATATGAGGAAGACGACTTTCGAGCGATCGAACTTTGTTCAATCGATCGAAATGGCTTCAATTGATCAAACCTTAGCAGAACTTGGATGTTTCCTTTAAGTTATAATTCAAAATGCTTAGCTGTTTAATCGATGTTTCATGTTCCTATTATGCGATATTATGGATTACAGAGGTAATAGGATGTGATAATGAGATAGAGATAATATGGTGAGTAACGTAGTCGAGTTCGGGACAGTGGTATTTACACGGCGCGATAACGAGATAAGGTTTGAGGTATGACGGTGGTAACATTGGGATAAACCTGGTGACCGAGTCAGTAGGGTGGTAGTTACTTTTGAAATAAGGATATCAGTATCAGGGATCAGTTGTGAACACATCTACCTGGGATGTGAGCGTTATGTATTGTACTCGTAAGGGTTCTTAAGAGTAGTGAACCAGAGTACTGATACGTATTGATTGTGAACAGACGATACTCACAAGAGTTCTTAAAAGCGGTGAACAGTAAGAGTTCTTAAAAGTGATGAATAGGAGTATTGGTGCGTCCATAAACTAGTAGTTATATTGGGACGACGTGTGGTGCTCATAAGAGTTCCTAAAAGCGGTGAGCAGTAAGAGTTCTTAAAAGCGGTGAACAGGAGCACTCGTATGTTGTGATGATATAATCAGTTTGGTATAGCCAGTCGGGGTTGGTACAGTCAATCTTCGGGTTATAAGACAATAAGAATCAGATAGTGATGGTTCTAAATAAAAGAGGAAAAGATACTATTAGTATCACTGCTGTATATCGTTCATGATTGGTAATTACTTTATTCCTATGAGACTGTGTTAGTTTGTTCTCACTCAACTTTCAGTAAGCTAATGGCCTTTATTGCCTGGACATTCCCCGTCCAGACTACCTTGTCCTTAACAATGCTGGTGGTGGAACCTACGGTGATGGCTACTACCCGGAGTTGGATTATGCAGAGGGTGACCCTACTAATGACGGTTATGCCGGAGACTCCTACAACGTTGACGACTACCCTTACGCCAGCTAGAGACGAAAAAGATTAGACCTAGTTTTATTTCTATTATTTCTGTTGAACTTTTGTAACGGGTACTTGGGCATATGTTGTCTCCAGACTTGTTGTGATCTTGAGGACCACTCTGATGTTTTGTAATAAATACAACTGTTATTATGTTCAGTTTGATTATGTTGTTCTTATTATTTGCTGGACTAGTACTATGTGATATGGATAATTAGTGACATTCACCCAACATTCCCTATGGACCCAAAAAGGAAATTTGTTTTTCTCTATTTTTGCTGCTCTGGGACGTGACATGCAAATACAATGAAAAGAGGTGTCAACACTCTATTATATGAGTTTGTTGAGAGAGTATTGTATAGTTAGAGGGGGGATTGAAAATGGCATATTATTGGGGGAGAGAGAAGACGGTGGATGTAGAGTCTAATAAGAGAAGATAGCTAGGTGAAAAAGAATTGGTGGGTTTTAAGTATTAGGGCTATTTTTGGAATGCTAGGTGAGTGCAGAAAGCAAGGTGTTTTAATTTATAGTATAAGTGGCGGGTGTAGAAGATATAGAGAAACAATTAAATGTTAGATGCCAACTGAGAGTTTCTCTCTCTATCTCTAGATATTCTAGAGAGAGAGTAAGGATGACCTTGTCACAAACACCCCTCCCCCCCTTCTATTTTAGCGATCTGCTATCCCTCTCTCTCTCTCTCTCTCTCTCTCTCTCTCTCTCTCTCTCTCTCTCTCTCTCTCTTTCTCTCTCTCTCTCTCCCTCTTTGTGCCCAGGTTTGTCCACCAGCGTCCATGTTTTGTCCTAGTCTAAGTAAAGGGTCTATTTGGATCCTCGGCTTCCTCTATACAGCTTTTCCCTTTCCTTTGGGAAGGTGGTTTTCCTAATCTCGCATAGCTTCTCCTTGGGTTCAAGATGGTAGATGATGCCCAGACCAGTCTTGCAATAGTAGATTGGCTTTTTGGTCTTCATTGGGTTATGATTGGTGGATTTGGAGCTCTCTTCTTGTCATACCCCAATCCACCTCGGATGGATTAGGACACGTATAACAAAGTCAAGACACCAAATCAACCTCTAATTACTAGAGAAAACATGAATTAGACGTCATAAAAGAACTTCCTTGACATAAAATAGCCCCAAGGGCAAAAGAGTCGTTAATAAAGTATAGCCAAATTTTATAATAGAAGATAGATCTTTGAGTCCCAGTTCCAACGAAAATAACGGCATGCGAATCCGAGTTTTCTAGAAAGAGTTACGTCCGTTTCCATAAAAGTCGACAGCTGTAAAAAACAGGGGCGGATCGATCCCCCTTTGAACCCGGATTGATCCGACTTAGCAATCCCTGGCAGAATGTCCCTAAAATGGGCCAGATTAATCCCCCTTAAGCCCGGATCGATCCAGTTCTGCAGAATCTGCTTCCTGCTACTTAAAAACTTATGTTTACAAGATCAAAACATTTCCTAACCAAACTAAACTTTATGGAAACATCAAAAAACATTTCAAAAATATTCCCAATTGCCTCTAAATATTAACACAAGATATCTAAGCATGTTACAACCACCAAACTCATAAATTTATTTCTAGGATCATGAATTTACTCCCGACTTTCATTAATCCAACCCAAACAACATAAGAACTTCTAAAAATCATTTCAAAGCATTCCCATGTGTCTCCAAACCTTAACTAAATAGCAAAAGAGTTTTCAAATAGATTTTCAAACACTTGGTTAGCTAGTCACATACCCAAAACTCATAATGCTCCAACTAGGAGTTCAAGGATACATCAAATCCACATTATAACCTAGCACAAAACATAAACAATCAACATCAGAAAATTAAGTTTAGTCTTACAATAAAACCACCCCATTTCTGTGCTTTCCCTACTACATACACAACCTGTGACTTGCAAGTGCAACTCACATCATAAGACACAACCAACACTAAATTAAACTTGACATATTATAAAGTTTTCCAAAACATAAGTTGTTCAGATACTTTATAGACACAACTATATTAGAAAGCCAAAACATTTAAGTCTATGAATGACTCCACAACTCCCATTCCCAAACCCATCGTGCCGGTCATTTCCTCTTATCTTTTCGTTCCGTACCTGCGGTGGTTATTCAATAACCACAACAGAAAATATGTTTTTCATTTAAGCTTTCGCTTAGTGAGAGAACCAATCATACTATTGGAATGTTCAACATGCAAATGCAACAATTATTATTAACATCAACAATATGATCTCTGGAAAGTCAAGTAACTCCATCCACCACCCCGGGTCCTTTTTATCCCGGAACTTCTCACTCTTTTGTTGCATATAGCTTATCACTTACTCTGGTGACCCTGAAGGCATCACCATTTTATCATTGGGGTCATCACCACGCCCCACTCATTGAGGGCTTCCTATCCCTTACATATGGGACCTATAAATGGTGACCACTACTTGACTTCCCTTTGATCCACATAAGTATACAAGTAACTAGGCATATAACATGACAATTTATACATAATTGACATGCTTTACTCCCAAATTCATCAACATGTAAGCATATAAGCATGAATTAAACAACTTTCAACAACAATTATCACATAACATATCTAAACACCCAATTTTGGGATTAGAACACTCACCTCCTCGATTCTTAGCCAATTATGCTCCTGGAATCCAATTCCAAGCTAGAACCAAACTCAATTCTTGTTCTAGAGTCAATCCTACATACTTTTTACATATCAAGAGTTGTCTATCAAAAACGGTCGTCGGAAAAACGTTACCGAAAATGAAAATAAAGGTCGTGCATGTAATCCTCTTACCTCCACGAGTTCAAAAGTGGTCTCGGTTCGCAAAACAATCGTCGGACGGCGAAGGAACGGTGTCAAATGTCGTCGGATAAACCCCCGTCGTCTTCGTTCTTTCTTCTTCCTCTCTCTACGTGTTTCTCTAACTTTCATTTGCTGTCAATGACTCTTATTAGTCATCACATGCCTTTACAAGAGATAAACATCTCTTTTCTCAAATTTTCATTTACACCCCCAGAATTTTCTACTGGTTTATTATGACACCCACAAAGTAATTATGTTAATTACCCATATTCTCTATAGGGATTTAATCCATGTATCACGTGGGTCCCAAGCGTGGTCCCATATATATTATGAGGTTGCTATAAAACCTACCAATTATGAGCCATATTCAGTACGCCCTC
The DNA here is from genome assembly GCA_033977485.1 of Hydrangea macrophylla. Lineage (NCBI taxonomy): Eukaryota > Viridiplantae > Streptophyta > Magnoliopsida > Cornales > Hydrangeaceae > Hydrangea > Hydrangea macrophylla. The sequence goes on from CM066999.1 coordinate 77,709,597, forward strand.
ACATGGGTACCCAAACTAGCCCCCTTTACATATCCTAAAACATAATAATATCTTTAAACATTTAAACAAGTATTCATTTAAGCATATAATTACATCTAAATGCAATTCACATCATTTAGACCTTCATCAGGTCCCACTTTTATACCAGTTTCACTTGACTTGAAACTTTCATCTATGTTCTCATCTGAACACCTTTTTACCTTTGGGTTCATAACCCTACCTTAAACCATCATAAGCATTAATCATCATTAATTATCACTCATTAACATAGCATTAACCTTCTTTTTCGGGTACGGGTGTTGCACTTCTATAGCTGTGTTGCTTTCCATGGTACAACTTTTACTACCATGGAAGCTTTTCAAGCAACTTCGGTTGCCCCCTTTGGTGAAGCTTCTTCACTTGTTTGGGCATGACTTTAATTGTGCCATCTTCTTTCTTTCGATGGTCTCTACCATCTACAAGTTGCCCTGGGTTCCGGATCTCTCTACGCGGTAGTCCTTGTGGTGCAGTGGCGGTTTCCTTGTGCAGATGGCAGAGTGTTTTCTGTGGTTGCTTTTGCTTCCTTATCTATTGTACCTTTGGTTGTTTTGCTTATGCTTTTGCTTGCTCTACTTTTCTTTTATTTTGTTGTTTGTTTGGTTTTCCTTGTAAAATTTGGTTTTCATTAATGAAATTTTAGTTTTTGAGCCAAAAAAAAAGTGGCGAGTGTAGTGAGTAGATTTTACAAAAAAAAGTCATAGTTATCCCAAAAAAAATTACATTTAAATCCCCCAAATACTTAAAGAAATCCCCCAAAAGATTAAAAGAACTCCCTATTTGAGTTTTGGAAAACTCTATGATACAACCAAATAAGTTTAGTTGTATGATACATCAAGTTTTTGGTCTTAATTTGTAATAACAATGTGTCATTTTGTTACCTTGGTGTCCGTGAGTAGTAACTTTCTAATGTGTCATTGGGTAGTAATTTTCTAGGTGCCATTTGTTATTAATAATTTTATATTGGGTAATAACTAGGTTCAAAGTAAAATAACTTTTGCATAAGTATCATACAACCTATATATATATATGTATTAGCTTATATAATCTACATGAAAATATGTATAAATAGACCAAAAAAATTTCTTACGGGGCATTGCCCCCGAACCCTATTAAGTTAACTAGCCAAAGAAGCAACTTTTAGTTTTCGCCCCTACCGAGCCCCCCTAGTTTGGTTTTCTGTATCTGCCCTTGATTGGATATGCTTTTTTACAATTGCCAAGTCAAAATTCTCAATAATAACTTTGCATGCCAAACTTATTAGAGTCTGGCTCAAAACTAGTTATGTGATTTATAAGTGAACTGGTTCCACTTATCCAAGTGCTGGGTAAATGGTTTTTGTTATTGTTGGATTTATCATTTTCGCGACCCAAAAATGGCCCAGGCAGGATAGATGTAGGATGTGGGCTTTGAAAGTGATGTTTTTCTTTAAAAACTAGAGGGGCCTTTATTTAATATTACAGAGTCGCCACCTAACTGGTTTAAAGACGTGTATGCCTTCTAAAAGATTTTAAAGTAAAGTAAAAGACCAATTTTAAAAATGTGTGACTCTGTAAAAATGATCTGCTTTACCAAAGAAAATGGTTTGAAGGCTCAATTCTGTTAGGGGAAGGTGTTAGGCATCCCTAAACATCCCTCGAAAGGGTTACCATGCTACTTTGGTGTCATATCGGCTTTTAAGTCAAGTGAAAGTAAAATTGCATCAGAAAGTGAAAGGTGATTTTTGTTTGGTGCGACCGAACCCCTCGTGGGCCGCCTACATATCTCGAGTTTAATCGAGAATCAAGTCGTGCATAGTTCTCCTGGCTAAGGGAGGAATTTAAAAAAGTGAAGTGAGTTTGGTTTCCTATTTTCCTCAACATGAGGTAACAAAACCAGAAGTAAGGTGCGGTTTTCCTGTCTAGATTGACAAAATCAAAAATGAAGTGCGGTTCTCCTGTCTATGTTGACAAAACCGGATGTGAAGTGTGGTGTAGTCGAGAACTTTAGCTTAGGATGGCGTAGTCCGAACTTTAACCAAAAGTGTTTGTTTTGAAAGTGCAGGACTTAGTCCAAAGATCTTGCAAAGCATGGGAAATGATCCTAAGTATTTTAAAAGTGTAGATTTGATCCCAAGAATTTTGAAAGTGTGGGAAATGATCCCAAATATTTTGGAAGTGTGGGAAATGATCCCAAGTATTTTAAAAGTGAGGGAAAGTGTTTATTTTTTTAAAATGTGGGAAAGTGTTTACAAGTGATCTTAAAAGTGGGGGATTTAAAAGTATGTAATTGATTTTGAAAAGTGTGAGATTTTAAACCCAAGATTGATTTTGAAAAATGATTTGAAAATGTGGGATTTAATCCCAAGAATTATTTAGAAAAGTGATTTGAAACTGTGGGATTTAACCCCAAGATTTATTTTGAAAAGTGATTGGAAAGTAGGGGATTTAATCCAGATGACTTTTAAAAAGTGATTTGAAAGTGTAATGTTTTAAAAGTATGAGATTTAATCTAATGAGTGAATTGTGTGATTTTAAAATTTCGACACTACGACAACATAAATGGTGACATGGGAACTGCGGGATTTGATCCCTATAGAAGAAGTAGTGATTTGAAAGAAAAAAAAAATGGGATTTTGAAGTAGTTTTAAATTCCCAGAAAATTTGACATTATAACGGCGTGACATGAGAAAGTGGGAAATATGAGATTTGATCCTGGTTGATTTTAGAAGTAGTATTGATTTGAAAAATAGATTCAAAGTTATTTTAATTTTTACGAAAAATTCAGCATTACGACATCGTAAAATGAGATGGATTGAATTTATTTTATCCTTTTCTTCCATCCTAATCCCAATGCTGGATGACCCATTGTCTAGAAGAGGTTAGGATACCGAGGAAAGAATTTTAATTAACCTTTCTCCCTTCAGAATCTCAACTCCAAATACTTGTTGAGAAAATGTTAGGATACCAGGGGGATGCATTTAGTTTGTCATTTTCTCCCTACCTAATCTCAACACTGGATGACCTGTTGTTGAGAGAAAGTAAAGGTACTGGGGAATGCAAAATTGAAGATGCAACAGTTGTATAAGAACTGAAATAGTATAATACATAAATATAGTATCAACCTACTAGTTGGGGATTACAGTTCCATACGAGCAGAAAGCATGCATAATACGTAATTATAGTGTCAACCCACTAGTTGGAGACTACAGTTTTATAAGAGCAGAGAGTAGTATAATACATAGATATATTGAATATCGCCACTTGCCAACCTGAATCTGAACGGTCTTTGCCTTTATATCTCAAAGGACACTAGTAGAGCCACGGTCTAAGCTAGGCACGACACTCGAAGCTGATGTGTGGGTGTGTGTGATGTGTAAAAGGAACAAGACTCTCTTCATTTTATATTTTATTTTTGGGAAGAAAGAATCAAAAGAAAATAAAATTATTTTTTGCAAGTAAAATGAAATAAAAGTATTTGTTTTCTCTTTTTTTTTTTTTTTTTTGCGCAAGTAAATCTTTTTTTCTCTGTTAACAAGTAAAAAAGTAATCAAAAAGACAAACATCTATTTTTTTTTTTTTTTATAAGTAATAAAAAAAATCTTTTTTGTTTATAAGAAAATAAGAAAGTGAAAAAAAATTGAGGCTAGGGTTGAGTGAACATACCCAATGAACATAATATATAATAGAATATACAAAATAATAGAATGTTATGATTCCTGGTCTTAATATATAATAGAATATACAAAATGATACTCCGTATTTTTCATTGTTCTTTTTTTTTTTTTTTTTGTGGGTGGGTTGTAGTGTTGAGACCATCTTTATAAACAAAGACAAAGTTATGGTTTATAATATAAGATAAGATTGTTTCTTTCACGACATCTCTTCCTAAACACGCATGTATTTCTCTGCATTCAAGACATCATTTAAAACAGGAATAATGCTCTAGTTCTCAAATCTAAATCTCAAATTTATTCTTAAATATTTTATCAATTGTTTTACATGCAATGCTATGTGGTATCACTAATCACTGCTCTAGCATGTAATACAACTATTCAAGTATTTGGTAACTAAATTTGGAATTCAAATTTAAGAAGCATAGAATTACACTAATACATAAATCAAATGTTGGAGTGATGCTATACTTCGCAAATTTGATTCTCAAATGCTTTCTTAGTTGTACAATATGCAGTGATATGTGATACTAACAACCACTATCACAGCATGTAGTATAATTATTAAAGTATTTGGAAATCAAATTTAAGATTCAACTTCGAGAAGTATATCATTTTTTCAAATTTTAGGTTTGTCCGAGAGCACTCAATTGCAAGGATGCAGCTCATGCCTCATACTCTTTCACACACACAAACACAAAAATAACATAAAGAAGGTGAAATAGCAAAGGTGCATAATAACAACAGTGGTTGTGATGGACGCGATCTTTATCCCTTCAACAAAATAACTGGGGTTAGTAACCACTAACCAAGTAATTACACTTATGAAATCAATAGAAACATAAATGAGATTAAGGGTGTGTTTGATACAATTAAAAAATAAGTGCTAAATTTTAAGTACTGAAAATTTTAAGCGATTGAATTTGCAGTAATTGTATTCAGAGATGAAATAGACTGCATTCAGTGATTAGTTTCTATAGAAAATTTTTACTTAAAGTTTTGAGTGAGTTTTTTGCTACTTTTTCAATTAAGTGGTGTATTATCAAACGCACTGAAGAAAATAAGCACTGAAACTTTTCATTTTTTAACACTTAATTGGGTTATCAAACACACTTTTTAAGTTTTAGACGGTTCATCCACATAGGGTAGCTTTTACGAATCCAATGAAAAGCTGCCACATCTCTCCTTCATCAATAGAAGTTGATAAAACAATGTATATGCATATGTTTCACTAAATAATTTCACACCCTAAAATATCTCAAATGCTGCTCACCCACTTAAAACATTGTTTAGGGTTTTATTACTCCTTTCGAGAAATTATTCAGTGATTCCGTCACACTATATCATCATATTGATATGGTGTGACCACTCAATACTAACTATACATACACCTCTTATTTTCAGAGGATCCTGACTAGTAGTTAGCATAATTTTAAACTAATAAAGCGTAAATCACTTGTTAAAAATCCTCCTAGAAAAAGTGGACATTAAAATTGTGTGATCACACTATGTTAATGTGATAAACATGATGTGACATGCTCACTGAATAATATCTTTGACTGTAAATGGTAACTTAATCTGTGATCCGTCTCAAATGTATTCCAGAACATAAATAACACAATAATAATGCTTGGGGCACCAAAGTACACAAATAACTTTTACAAAATGAGTGGAAAGTCAATGTGGCACACTGGGATCCGCCGGCAATTAATATAAAAAATGCTTAATTACTAACAGATCTCAGTGTGCCACATAGACTTTTCACTCATTTTGTGAAAGTTCTTTGTATACTTTGGTGCCCCAAGCATTTTCATAACACAAAACAAAGGAATATTGTTACACATTGTCCTTATGTATTCCTCCTCTTTCTCCTCCCTCCCTAGTCACTCCTCTTTCAAACCACCATTCCACATTACCATAGGAAAAATCTCTCTCCTCTCTCTCTCTAAAATAGCAGAGGCTGCAGGGTTTGTGGATCCCTCACAAGTAAGTCCCCACAACTCATTTCCAGTATAGAATTGTCTTTAAGCTTCAGTATATTTCAAACTATATATATAATCTGTGTGATGATATTTACTGTAATCAGTACTTCCAGTGACTTCAAATGCTTAAATAATTGTTTTCTGTTCTGGGTTTCAATTAATTTTTGTTGTTTTTCTCCCACTCCAATAGTTTTTGTGGCCCCTCTTTACTTGATTTCTTCTCCAAAATGTACGTTTGTTTTTTTTTTTTTTGTCATTGGGCAGATCATTAAGCTATAAAGTGAATTGAACTGGTAGTACCAACTTTTGCATTTTTGTTTTAATCTGCTGAGAATTGTTTGATATATACTGTTCAAAGTTTGAATTCCATTTTGTGTGTGTGTGTGTGTGTGTGTGTGTGTGTGTGTGTGAAAAGAGAGAGAGATATGCAGCATGCTTCATTGAACCCAGTTGTTCATACCAATTTACAGATCCATTTTTCAGATCTACCCATAATGGGATAACATAAATCAGATATTATATATAATTCTATACATGTATATATAGGTATATATCGTTTTGTAATGACAAGGATGAAGGCAGATGCTTTATATTTTTAAAAGCTGCTTTTGAGAATTTGTTTTCAACTTTATGTTCAGTTTCAAATTTGGTTAGTTCAAACACAGCACACTCACCATACTCCAGTGAACTCCTTGTCTTCCAGACTGAAGAAGAAGGACGCCAAGATGAAATTTAGTGGAAGTCGTCCTAAGGGGTGGCACAGATCTTGATTTTGTGGTGTTGTGTGCTTTCATACTCTAGACAGTTTGACTAGGTCTGGGATGGGCTTCTTTTTTTGCTTTTGGCTCTAGATAGATTCCCATGCCTTGTTTCTTAGTTTTTGATTGGTAGGGTTGGCTTTGGTTTTTACCCCAATGCCATGTTTTTTTTTTGGGCTGTATTGTAAATCATGGGGATTGCTCCTTGTACATTTGTACCCTTCTTTTTGGATTTGATTTACCCTTTTTTCCGAAAAAAAAAAAAAAAAAAAACACAGTACACTCATCCCTTCCCTAAACGGATTGATTATTCACTAGCTGTAAAACATTTAAAAGAATAAATGGTTTTTTTTTTTTTTTTTTCGATCTTAAGGTAATTTGGGGACGAAAATGGCGAGAATTTCCACATTCTTGGTGGGGATTTTGGTAATGTGCTGCTGGGCAGCCATGGCAGAATCAAAATCAATGAAATACAAAGATCCCAAACAGCCCTTGAATGTTCGAATAAATGACCTAATGAGCCAGATGACTCTAGAGGAAAAGATTGGGCAAATGATTCAAATTGATCGAACCGTTGCGTCACAAGAGGTCATGAAGAGATACTATATTGGTAAGGAACGTGATGGTATGCTGTATGTATGATGTATGCTTATATTTATGTGTAAATGAATATGTAAATTTTTGTATTTGGGCAGGGAGTGTGCTGAGTGGCGCTGTTGGGAGTGTTCCAGCCAAAGAGGCCTCTCCCGAGACTTGGGTAAATATGGTGAATGATTTTCAAAAGGGTTCACTATCAACACGGCTTGGGATACCGATGCTGTATGGGATTGATGCTGTTCATGGCAACAATAATGTTTACAAGGCAACTATTTTTCCTCACAATGTTGGGCTTGGAGTCACAAGGCAAGTACATATATGTATATATATAGTCCTTTTCTTGTGCGGACGTCCGACTGTTTTCATATATTATTGCATAGGCTCTGTTAGAATTGTGCTTAAATGTTGGCATTGTAGGCATAACTGGGTTTACTGGTAGCCAAAATTGTAATGACCTTTTTGGTTTTGAGTTTCTCAGTAAAAAGAATAAGTGAGTAATTTCAAAAATTTTCTTTCCAGACGAACTTTTTTTTCGAATTGGGACTAACTTCTCTTCTTTCCGACGAAAAATTTCGTCGATTATTGGTACGAAAGGGCGACAATTTTTTTTTCGTCAGCAAGTACTTTTTGCGACGAAAAATTTCGTGGCTAAGACCCATTTTTGGGATGAGAGATTGTTGCAATTGAATCCCCCCTAGTGAATTTGTGATGAGTTTTCTTTGGGTGCTTAGATAAATGCTCAAATATTCAAGAAAAGGACTTGAAATCTAAAAGTTCCCTATTTAAACTATTAGGCATTGTTTGGGTCATGGATTTAGTAATGGAAAGGGAAAGGAAATACTTTTCTTTGTTTGGTTAATAAGACAAAAACAGTGAGGAGAATAAGAAGGAGAAGAAAACACGAAAAAAGAAAAAAGAAATTAGATTGATCATTTCCTGGAGTTCCTAAAATATTTTATTTTTGATAGGTACTCTTCCACAATATTTTTTATTATTTTTTTTTTTTTGGTATAAGGAAAGGAGGAAAATACATGTGAAAACAATAGGAAAATAGTTTTCCTTGCCTTTTCTAAATTCGTAAAACCAAATGGAGCCTAACCTTTTATCTGTCTTGGTGGCTTTAACAAATAAATTATAATATCATTGATTCACTTGTTCTTGTCAACCAGGGACCCCCTACTTGTCAAGAAAATTGGAGAAGCCACTGCTCTTGAAGTTAGAGCTACAGGCATTTCTTACGCTTTTGCTCCCTGTATCGCAGTAAATAAATCAAATTCTAAATCTCATTACATGATCAAACTACATAAAATAAATATTTAAAACAAAATTTTGACTTATTAGAAGTTGTTACCTTCGCCTAATTTTGCATATATTAATTTCCAAGAAAAGAATATAATTATATATTTCGTGTATGTGTAGGTTTGCAGGGATCCACGATGGGGTCGGTGTTATGAGAGCTATAGTGAAGATCACAGAATTGTTCAAGCAATGACTGAGATCATACCAGGATTACAAGGAGATACCCCTCCCAATGTTTCGAAGGGTGTCCCTTATGTTGGTGGCAAGTAAGATTATTGATAAAACCAATTACTAATTTCTACTTATGAACATAACTTAGGCCACGTTTGGCAGAGCTTTAGATATAAGCGATGACCCAAAAAGCAGCTCAAGGCTGCTTTTGGCCAATTGCAGGATTCCTGAATGGTATGGGATGGGAAATCGCGATTGGAGGCACAATCGCGGAACCCGAACAGGACCCTAGTGATAATAATTTAACATGCGAATAGATAGATTTGTGTAAAACCACATAAAATGTGAAATTGTAGTGATTATAATACAATGTAGGTGGATGTGAAAGTGAATTTAGACCGATATGGCTGAAATTGTGAGAATATATTCCTTTATACCATGCTTGGGTGCCACTAGAATTTGAATAAGCTCATTGATAATTCGTATATCATCTTGGGCAAAATTCATCATTAGGAATGAATCTATTCTGATAAATAGGACTTCGTTATCTTTCTTCTTTTACTGCAATTTCTGTGTTTTCTTGGAATTTCAAACTTCGTGATCTTAAGGGTCATCTCTGAATGAGCACAATTTTCCTAAAATGAACCACTTGAAGAAAATCATCTCTAATTAAATGCTTTGTAGAAGTATGGAGGTAATATTTGCATTCAAGGACTCCCAAACATGCCCTTAGTTCATATGAAATATATCTCAAGTATCACTACTATACACATCCATCATTATTACTTTCAAGGGTAAATATCACCTGTCTCCCCTGAGGTTTGGCCTTAATACACATACCTCCCCTCACATTTCAGGAATCTCACTTACCTCCCTTATTTATGAATTTTAATGTTAGATACCCTTAAATTTTCTAACGATTTGTTAAAGGGAGGGGGGAAACCGATACTAAAATTTAAAAATTAAGGGAAGCAAGTGAGATTACTGAACCGTAAGGGAGGTATGTGTATTAAGGCCAAACCTCAGGTGAGGTGGGTGATATTTACCCTACTTTTCAATATCCATCCAAGAACTATGAACTCATCAAGAAACAGAGTCAAATTTGACTTGATTGATGTGTGACTTTTATGGTGGTCTAGTTTCAAAGTGGTATTAGCATAAAAACCATTCTTGTTTTTATAGATAAGTTTTAAGTTTGCCATATGGTGTCCCTAAAGCAACTCTTTTGGACCTTTGTGTATGAGTGAGGACTCAGTGGCAAGGACCACAGCCTTCACTTTGTCTAGAAAGTAAAATAATTAAAAACAAATAAAAAAATTTGAGGAAAAAGATGGAATATAAACAAAAGGCAATGATTGTCTGGCACTCTGGGCCTGGCTGTATATTTAATCTATAAATTTAAATTTTGATTTTGGTGATTGTTTACTTAGGCTCTGTTTGGTTCATGGATTTAGTGTGAAAAAATGAGAGGATGAAAAATTATTTGATTTCTTTTTTTTTTTATCTTTTTTTTTTTTTCTCAAAATCCACAAAATCAAACAGTGCCCAAGAAAACTGAGGCAAAGGCTTCTAAAACTGTGCCTGGTGGTCTAAAAATATTAATCAAGTATCCTTGCCATCTTTTTTGACTAGAATTCCGGTGTCCCTATCTTTTGGTTACTTATTCTCATTTTGAAATTAATTTTAAAAACCATCATAAATTTTGACTTTTAAGATACTCTATGATTAAGCTAATTCCAACAGTATTACCAGATTTTCTTTTCCTCCTACGATCTTAATTACCTCAAAATGTCATTAATATACACAAATTGTTAGATCTAAACTAGTTCTCTTCATCTTTAAAATTTTTTTTTTGGCCAGAACAAAGGTTGCGGCATGTGCTAAGCACTACGTGGGTGATGGAGGAACGACCAAAGGCATCAACGAGAACAACACGGTAACAAACAGGCATGGATTGCTAAGCATTCACATGCCTGCTTACTATAACTCAATCATTAAGGGCGTGGCCACCGTTATGATCTCATATTCTAGCTGGAACGGGATTAAAATGCATGCTAATAATGAGCTTATCACCGGTTACCTTAAGAACAAGCTCCGCTTCAGAGTAAGTCTTTATTTTATATTTATTTCTTCTGTTCTTGTAAATGTCATATTCAAGAAAAGGAAGTTAAATTGAGTATGTAAAATTCTTTCAGGGTTTCGTGATATCAGATTGGCAAGGCCTTGATCGAATCACTACTCCTGCTCATGCTAACTACTCTTACTCCATTGAAGTTGCAATTAATGCTGGCATTGACATGGTTATTTATTTTCAAAGCACTTTGATGCTTAACAATGTCGCACGTTTTGAAATTTGAACTTTAAGGCTCTGTTTGGTTCTTGGCTTTGCAGAAGGAGTAGAAAAGGAAATATATAGGAAAGCCCTTGTTGTTTGGTAATAGGAAGCTTAAGAAAATAACTAAGAATAACATAAAAGATATCTTTTCGATTTTATATTTCATCGAATTTCTTGATTTTCAACTTTCTCAAATCTTTTTATTGAGTTTCTAATATTATTGAGAAAACACTATTGATTTTAGATTATCTTCCATATTTCCTTACCCTTTCTTTCCTTCACTAAATTCGCACACCAAACAAAGCATAAAATGTCAGTCAATTTCTAGACTCATATAGTTATTGTAGGCACTTGCAGGCTATGATTCCCTACAACTACACGGAATTCATCGACGGTCTAACCTTCCAGGTGAAAAATAAAATCGTTCCCATGAGCAGAATTGACGATGCAGTGAGGAGAATTCTACGGGTGAAGTTTGTTATGGGACTTTTTGAGAATCCTCTGGCTGATTATAGCATGACCAAGTACCTAGGAAGCCAGGTCAGTATAACGAATGTAAAATGCAGCCCACATTATTCTCTCCACACCCACATCATGCATCGAGGAGTAGTACATTCAGCATCCTCTGTCGTACATGTGGGTGCAAAGAAAAAAAATGTTGGGTGCATCTAGAACCACCCGAAAGTCTATTTTTCAATTGATTTGAAACTGTGGACCCGTTTTGTGAAAGATGAGAGGAAGAACCTTTTTTGTGTTCTTCTAAAACCATGAAACTTGAACAGGAGCATAGAGAACTGGCGAGAGAGGCGGTCAGAAGATCTCTCGTTTTACTGAAGAACGGTGAAAATGCTGACAAGCCAGTGCTACCTCTTCCGAAGAGGGCGCCGAAGATTCTCGTTGCGGGAACCCATGCACACAACCTTGGAAATCAGTGTGGTGGATGGACAATTGAGTTGCAAGGACTTGGTGGCAACAACCTCACAATTGGTACGTATAGAATAACTACTTTAATTTCTCCTTTAAAACATGTTTGGTATAAGTTAAAAAGGAGAAGGAAGAAGAGGGAGGAATCAATTTTTTGGAAAGATGTAAGAGAGAAGGTAAAAGGAGAGGGCATGAATGCCTCTTCCCTCCAAGCCACAAATTTGAATACATCCAAAAGCGGACGGATTGGGAAGGGGGTCCAAAATGACTTCCTTTCCTTTCCTTTCCTTATCCTTTCTATTCAACCAAACACAATTCTGCTATGTTTGGTTCATGGATTTAGTGAGGTAAAGGAAAAGTGAACAATGAGGAAAACATCCTTTCTTTGTTTGGTTTATACGGAAAATTGTGAGAAAAAATATAAGCAGAATAAGATACAGTAAACACTAATTTAAACGTTTTAATTTTGTGAGTCACTCACTTCCTAATTTATTGAGTTCCTATTTTGTTTTAAAAGTTGCAAATTTCTAATGTTAATAAGCATGAGGTAGAACTCTAAGGAAAACATTGGGTGAAATATTTTCCTTCTCAATTTAGTTTTATCTTCCGTTCCTTCTCCTAAATTCACAGGCCAAACGGAGCCTTAAGGAAGAACATCTTCCCTTTCTTAGAGTTACCTCTTCCCTTCATCCCTACCCTTCTCCAACCCTCCTACCAAAAAAGCCATAGCTTTATTTTTATAGCGACGTTCACAATTTTTTTCTATGAATATGTTGCCAATATGTAACTAGTTGATCATAGCGTCACTTCACGCTTTGCATTTCATTTTATGGAAGTAGCAACAAATTACCTTTCCATATGCAGGTACTACAATCCTAACCGCAATAAAAAGCACTGTGGACCCTACAACTAACATTGTCTACGAAGAGAACCCTAACGCCGACTTTGTCAAATCCAACAACTTCTCCTATGCTATTGTTGTAGTGGGAGAGCCTCCATATTCAGGGACAGATGGTGACAGCTTGAACTTGATGATCCCCGAACCTGGTCTCACCACCATGAAGAATATTTGTGGGTCCGTGAAATGTGTCGTTGTCATTATCTCGGGTCGTCCGGTTGTTATTCAACCTTATCTTGTCGAAATGGATGCCCTTGTCGCGGCTTGGCTTCCTGGTACCGAGGGTCAGGGTGTTGCAGATGTTTTGTTCGGTAACTATGGTTTCACAGGCAAGCTTGCTCGGACTTGGTTCAAGACTGTTGATCAACTACCGATGAATGTTGGAGATCGACATTATGATCCTCTTTTTCCTTTCGAATTTGGGCTCACTACTAGCCCAACCAAGGCCAATTAGAACCCTTCTTGGTGGAGGTAGACATAGTGAGAGTCTTTTAATGTAATTATTCCCTTCCAAAGGGAATTTTGATTTCTAATTATGACCCTAATAAATACAATCAATAAATAAATAAAAAGTGAGAAAGATAGATTTTTTTTATTTTTTTTTTCCCGAAGAAAACAATATTCATATTAGTTGAAAGTTTGTACTGTTTTTAAGTATTTCAACATTTTGTTTCTCCATGAATATCAAAAAAGAAATATTGGTAACCAGAATTATAAACGAGACGATTGAAGGAGAAATTACGCTATGTGACAACCACGGTAATTTCTTCTTTCCCGTCGGACTCACAAAATGCTTAATAGAAGGTCAAACGAGAAAACTTCTCCTATTAGGAAGAAGCATAAATTCATAGTTCTTTTTTTCACAGGATCTTGAGAATATAAAGCTTGAAGAATAAGAATGAAGGACAACATACAATAGTATGCACACTTCATTAGAGTTGGCAAAAAATGGATGTCTCTGTGAGAAATTATGGATTGGCAACATTTCTAAAACCCTGTTTGGCTCAGAGGATCTGGTAGAAAAGGAAAAGGTTAAAATGGAGGAAGAATTATTTCCCTCTATCCTAATTATAAGCAATAAATTAAGCATGATGAGCTACAAGGTCTTCTGAAATGGAAATTCAAAATGTACGTACAAAGTTAGGGTGCCTTTGGTTTCTGCTTTAATGAGTTATTTGATTTCAAAATTGTTAAATGAGTTAATTAGTATAATGTCCATTTTACTCTAGGTTTCTTGCAATAGGCCCAACGTATGAAACAATTTCGTCTAAAGTCCACATCACAAAATTTGGACCAAACTACCCTTTCCATTTCTCATTCAAAACTGCAATTAATAACCCCAACTATTTTAGGGGTTTTCAAAATTCAAATCCCATATACCTAAATGAGAATAAATCACATTATATATGCATCAACAAGGTCTCTCTCTCTCTCTCTCTCTCTCTCTCTCTCTCTCTCTCTCTCTCTCTCTCTCTCTCTCTCTCTCTCTCCCTGTTTAGAGAGAGAAAGCTCAGGCCATAGCTCAGACCATCCTCACACAGGACCTCTCCGGCGACCTCACGCTAGTCGACGCAAGCCAGATAAACTCCATGGCGAGATGCTCAGTCTCAAATACGCCGCCGCGCTCCTCCCGGGGACCAAGATCATGGCCGACGTGGACTACTCGAGGACCAAGATCATCGTCGGATCCGCTCTCTGTATCGTCATCGCCGGCGCTAGGCAGAACCCCGGCGAGTCCAGGCTGAATTGATACAGAGAACAAGGGTGTTCTTGATTATTGTGCCCCAACTTGCGAAGTACTCACCCGATTCGATGTTGGTGATTGTTTCGAACCCGGTTGATGTTTTGACCTATGATGCTTGGAAGCTTTCTGGGTTTCAACAACAATGGCAATACCGGATCTGCTCTCTCTCAAGCTATACAATGGAACCCGATTGCATATTATGTTGTGGTTCAAAGGTTGTGGTCCAAAAGGTTGTAGTGTAAAATTTAACACTCTTGTTCTTGCTTCAAAAGTTGTGATGTGTAACTGTATACTATGTTGTAGTTCAAATGATATGGTTCAAAAGGTTGTAGTATAAAATTTAACACTCATGTGCAAATGAATTTGTCATAAGACAGTGTTCCTTTGTTGAATAACTCGAATATGAGTGTGAAATTTAACACTTATATTCATTCTAGTGTGAAATTTAACACAATTTTTTTTTGGTGATGGTGATGAATGACTGTTAGATCACCCAAGAATGGTGAAATACGAAATTAAAAAAGATATGTGTAATATTAAACAGATTCTAACGTATAAAGCCCTACAATTATGGCATTTAGTAACTTAATTCCTAAAATATATGCAAGATTTAGTAACTTCCCAAAATTATGGGATTGAGTTTGACCAATTACAGTATAAAATAAGTTTGGTAACTTCCCAAAATATATGCAAGATTATGGGATTGAGTTTGACCAATTATAGTATAAAATAAGTTTGGTAACTTCCCAAAATATATGCAAGATTATGGGATTGAGTTTGACCAATTGCAGTATAAAATTTCACACTAATGAACTAGTTGCAATGTAAAAACAAACCAGTTGTAGTGTAAAATTTCACACTAATGAACCAATTGCAGTGTAAAACGAACTAGTTGCAGTGTAAAATTCAATACTCGCATAAATGTATGGTGCATAGTAACAGATTAATATGCTATGTGATCAATGATTATTGGTAGAACATACAAAAATGGGATACCCACATAAAAATGTCGTTAGAAATAATCAAAAGACCCATAATGTACAAGGCTAAAGTTATGGGATTTTATTTCCATATATTTGATATGCAAATCAATGGGATCTTTAAAATAGAGTTATTACCATATATATATATTTCTATATATGTATGTCTGTGTATATGTATAGGGGTAAAAAAGTCACTAAAACTATCTATAATTGGGGATTGTGGACTAATCTCTAACAGCATTCACAATTATAGGGTCTCTCATTGGGAAGTACCAATTGGTGGGTCTATTATAACAAACATTGGTAGAATGGGATTTCCCACTAAATTTTTCTTGTTAAATCTAAATTTATAAATTTGTAGATAATTTAATTCACGTCTATGGAATCGCAACCATACCTAGTTAAGTGCATTCATTTATGCATATTTGTGTGTTGGGCAATGCTATAGTGAGCAGCTTCTCATATGAGACGGTGAGTTTTAACCGTTGGATGAACATCTAGCCATAAACAAAAAAATATTCAGAGATAAAACATTTGCCAAGTGGCAAGCGATGAAGTTGAGTAAATCACTAAACACCATAACCAAATTACTATAAGGGCCTAAATGTATGTGGGGAAAAAATTTATAAGAAAGTTGAGAGGAATGCACGTGGGGGAAAAAAATAAATAGATAAGAACGTTGAGAGGAGAGAGAGTAATGAACTAGAAAAGATAGGGACAGCACTTCTGTTTGCTGTAATTTGCGCGGGCGTGTCAGAACCAATCAGTGGTTCGGTGTGTGTGTGTACGTGCAAACTAATTTCCTATCTGCTTGTGTGAGTGATACACAAGGCTTTGACGAATCTAACTTCTAAACAGGGTGATTGTGTATAGTGAGTAGGAAAGTACCCTCACTGTAAGTTCTTTAGCAGTACTGAAGCGCACAAGCTAAAAAGTATCAAGTTTAACAGGTAAACAAAATCACAAACGGTTTAATAAAACAGATTTTATTAAATGCTTGGAAAAACTAAACAGATCTCAAGAACACCCCAGAAAAGGTTGAATATTCAAAAGAACAAAAAAGAAAAATAACAAAAAGGACAGACCTAATTGCTATTAAAGCTGAAAAAACAAAGACTTGGAGAAAGTGCTTTGAATGCTTCGAATATGCTGAATACTCTGAATGATGTGTATGTTGTTTCGAGAGAGACGCGGAGTCCTTTGCTTCGATAGCCTGCCTTATATTTATAGCGACCTTATACGATTTCTACTTGGACAATAATTCCTTAACTTGCGCCCCAAGCTACTTAATTGATTGGCTGATTGAAGACCTTCCTTATCTCTGACTTAATTGAATCAATCCCTACAATTTAGGGATCAGACGCCTCCATCCAGCTGGCAATGAACAACTCCTTTCCTAAACGGACTCTTGTTGCCAAAGCTTTCAAAGATGATGTCATCCTGCCAGCTGTAGACAGCACCGCCTTCGCCTCAAAGTCCATCGGCCTTATCATTAATTCTCCTGGATAAATCGGGCTTTACCAATTTCCATGCCTTCCTTCATGCCCGATAGCCAATCTTCAACCGCCCATAGCCAATCTTCAACTGCCCATAGCCAATCGGACTATTACTCTTCTCCATCATTACACTGTGTCCGATTGGCTATCTGTTGCTTTACTCCACCATCGGGCTCTCCTTATCTCTCCCAACAGTCTTATTCCTTCCATTGGTCTCACCTCTACGCTTAAGTCCGATGGTTTGATCATTACTTAGCCCGGCCTCTCCTTCATTCAACTCCACTTAAATCGGGCTCAACAACCATTGACGGTTTTTGGGTGCAAACAACTTCAGTGCAGTTGCCACAGTGTTGATGGTGTTGTGCCCCTCACAAGTGAACAGTAAAATTGGGCAGTTTTTTAAAAATTGCTTTTGCAAAGCAGTTTTACTGTGCACTTGTGAGGGGCACATCACCACTAACACTGTGACAACTGCACTGAAGTGCTGTCCAAAAGATAGAAACCTTTGACGAGTGACAGTTCAATTCTTGACTTGACAAATTCTATAATGACACGAGTGCTTATGAGAAACAAAGATAAGAAAGCTGAGATGAGAGAATGTAGGAGGGTAGAACATAAGAAAAACTAGTTGGATATATTTTCTTTGACTGAAAAAAAAAAAAAAAAAAAAAGATCGGATACAAGTGCGGCGAATACGTACAAGGGGAAGGGGTTCAAGTCTCCTTAGATTTTACAAAAGAGTGATTCTATTAACACTCACCTAGCTTTCTACACCCACTAATTAACAAAGTATTTTTATTCCAATTTCACCCTTATGTAGAATGACATATAAGGACAAATTAACAAATAAGAAATAAATTACACAGCTCTCCTCTAATATATCTTATAATTACATAGACCTCCTTATATTTGAAATTTCACACATTTATATATATATATATATATACATACGGAGAGGCTCTTAAGTGAACATGGGTGATTGAACATATGTTTTTTAACCTAAAAGAACATGCGGGCTGCCCCACTGACTCCAGATTCTTTTAGGCTAAAAAAAGATGCTTATTTGGTATGTTCACTCAACCTCCTTCACTTAAAGCCTCACCGTATATATATATATAATATACATGAGTATATATAGATAGAGATACACAAAGGCTATATGTGTACTGTGTACATAATAAAGCGATATAGATAGAGAATCATGGATAAACAAAGGCTGACCGAGGAGAGAACTATTGGTCTTCTCCTTTCTCTAAATTGCTGCCCACTTTTGTGTTAAGGGCTTTGTTTAATAGGGACAAACAAGCGTGTGTTCTTTTGAGATCCACTTTCTACTAAAAAAAATGAGTAGTTGACAATTTGAATTCTAAAAATTAGAATATATATCACATAGAGAGTATTGTCCTCCTTTTCTATAATTGGATCAACACTTAGGAATCCAACACAATTATGTCAGTTTTTCCCTCATCTTTCTCTCTATAGATCTCCTTTCTGGGTTTCATACGAACATTGGGTTTCTTTCTGTCTCTAGATATCCATTCTAGGTTTCAAACTAGCTATATGCATTTATTATTGTGGGTATTGCAAATACAGTGAAAAGAGGTGTCAACACTCTATTATATGAGTTTGTTGAGAGAGTGTTGTATAGTTCGTGAGGGGATTGAAAATGGCATATTATTTGGGGAGAGAGAAGACGGTGGATGTTGAGTCTAATAAGAGAAGATAGCTGGGTGAAAAAGAATTGGTGGGTTTTAAGTATTAGGGCTATTTTTTTTTTTGGATTACTAGGTGGGTTTAGAAAACAAGTTGTTTTAATTTATAGTATAAGTGGCGGGTATAGAAGATATAGCGAAACAATAAAAAATTTTAGATGCCAATTGAGAGATTCTCTCTTTAGATATTCTAGAGAGAGAGAAAGGATGACCTAGCGCAACCAACCCCCTCTCTCTCTTTCTCTCTCTCTTTGTGCCCAGGTTTGTCCACCAGTGTCCATGTTTTGTCCTAGTCCAAATAATGGTCTATTTGGCTCCTCCGCTTCCTCTGTGAAGCTTTTTCCCTCCTTTTGTGAAGGTTGTTTTCCTTATCTCGCATGGCTTCTCCTTGGGTTCAAGATGGCAGTGATAGGAAAATAGCTTTCGATAAAATTATTTATATGCACAGCGAAAAGGCAAAGTTTAGAACTTTTTAGTATGCCCGGATCTACTACTTATCAATTCCATAGATGCGTATAACAAGGGGGACAAGTATATTACCTTACAGTCTTGAACCCAATTCTAAATCTTCAAACTCCTGGATGGTGCAACAACTTCTACAAGGTGATCTTCACTCCTATGTCTCCTGCGCATACTTCCGGCGAGGCTAGAGTTGATAAAAACTCTAATAGGGAGGATAGAGAAGGTTTGAGAAACCCTAAATAGTTTCTACAGCTCTAGAATATGAAGCAACGATTAATAAATTTTGTATGCAGCTGCCCTATTTATAGATTTCCAAATCGACTTTAAGCCTCCGATCGATCGAACCTTTGATTGATTGAAGAACTTTTGATCAATCGAACTTGTATTGACTTTAATCGATCGAAACTCTTTCGATCGATCGAACATGTCTTGACAACATCCTCTTGTGCCTTTCCAAGTATCATATTGGAGCTAAGAGTGGAACCTCCTAGGTTCTTAATTGTTGGCTCAGACTAGTTGTTAATTCCCATGACCAAACTCTTTGATCAGCAAATTAACCAACTGGTCAGTTAACGTTTACTCCACTATAAAACGATAACTGTACTCCAACGCAAAAGAACTTATCCGAAGCGATAACTAGACTTGTATGGTGTACTAATGTCCCTCTACCATCAGCATTCGTAATCATTTTCAGGTATTCGGATAAACTGTTACTGTCAACCTGAATCATGATTACTTCTTGTATTCTTTGAGTCTTTTTCACCTCTTATGATTACCAAACATGTTGATAACTACCTATCAACAAGACTGCAGTTCTCAGTAATCAACTTGGTAACATTCTCAAAAGAATGCTTGCTGTTTATTAGAGGGTAGATTTTATCTTGACAATATATGTTCACAACCCTATGAACATGACATACCCAAGTGTTGATTTTTAAGACCTCACTGATTGGTAAGTCAAAGCAGTCATATCCACAGTCTGTATCCATAATCATCTCAAGATTAAGAACACATACCTTATACAAGTTATGAGTTTTTATCGACTATTGACAGTCTTAAGTGTCAATAGGAAAGCTCAGGTCCGTCAATGCACTATAAGCACTAGTATATTAACTAAGAGTCATACTCTAGTGATTAAGATTCATTATTCCATCCCATGGTAGTTAATCATGCTACAGTGTAAACTTGATGAGATATCTAGTCTCATCATCCACTGTGACAAATTCTAAGTATCAAAGAATAGTAATTCATATCTCACTTGTATGTATCTCATACACACACGAATTACTTACTATAATACTCAAGGATCAACAATCATCTCTTGAAAGAAACATACACAATGAAATGTAAAGCTGATATCCACATATTAAAATGCCAATGTCTCATACATAAAATAATGGTTTGAGGGCACAATCCCAACAACTCCCACTTGCACTCATAACCATTAAGGACTACATATGAGACCTAGACTATCTAGATGACGATCAAAGACCTTCTGTGGCAAGGCCTTTGTAAACGGATCCGCAAGATTGTCAGCGGTGGCAATCCTGGTAACAGCCATCTCTCTACGTTGAACAATATCTTGAATTAGATTATATTTCCGCTCTACGTGCTTTGCCTTTCCGTGGTTCCTTGGCTCCTTAGACTGAGCCACTGCCCCACTATTATCGTAGTATATCATAATAGGTGACAGTGATGATGGTACTACCTCGAGCTTCATAAGGAACTTCTTGAGCCAAACAGCTTCCTTTGCGGCTTCACAAGCAGCCATATACTCAACTTCTATAGTTGAGTCTGCAATGCATTTCTATTTAATGCTCCTCCAACTAACAGCACCACCTCCCAAGGTAAAGAGATATCCGGATGTCGACTTCCTCGAATCTTTATCTGACATAAAGTTCGAGTCAGTGTATCCCACTGGAATTAACTCATCACCGTCGTACATAAGCATGTAATCTTTAGTCCTTCTCAAGTACTTAAGAATGTGCTTAACGGCTATCCAGTGCTTTGGACCAAGATTCAATTGATATCTACTAACCATGCCAATGGCAAAGCAGATATCTGGTCTAGTTGTTGCATATAGATGCCTTCCTCAAGATTGCCATTCAAGAATGCAGTCTTGACGTCCATCTGCCTGATCTTGTAATCTAGGCATATAGTAATGGATAAGAGTATTCTGATGGACTTGAGCATGGATACCGACAACAAGGTTTCCTCATAGTCAATGCCCTCCCTCTGAGTATAGCCTTTTGCTACAAGCCTTACCTTAAAGGTCTCAACCTTTCCATCAGATCTTATTTTCCTCTTGTAGACCCACTTACAGCCATTGGGTTTAATATTGGTAGGAAGTTTTATAAGATCCCAGACCTGATTAGAATCCATAGATTCCAATTCAACCTTCATAGCCCAATGAGCTGAATCAACATCAGCCATTGCATCTTCGTATATGGTAGGATCAGATTCAGATTCTATAGAGATGGCTTAAAAAACTTCTCCTAAGAACATATATCTGTAAGGCTGGCTGACCATCCTCCTCCTACAACGAGGTACCGGTGTGGAAATGGGGGAAGAAGTGGTATTTTCTTGTCTTACATCGTTATCAACTACGGGTAGGACAGAGGGCTCTCCTTTTATCTCTTTCAGATCTATCCTTTCCTTAGGTTTATGGTTCATGATATAATTATCCTCCAAGAAAATAGCATTTGTACTAAAAAATACTTTATGTTCTCTTGGATCATAAAAATACCATCCATAAGTACCCTTTGGATACCCTACAAAGCAACATACTTCCGATCTAATTTCTAATTTGCTCATCTTTTCTTTCAGCACATATGTTGGACACCCCCATATTCGGAGATGTTGCAAAGAGGGCTTGCATCCAATCCACATCTCCTGTGGTGTCTTAGGAATGGATTTGCTTGGAGCGAGATTTAGTATGTACGCAACAGTTTCTAAAGCATAATCCAAAAAAATAATGGCAACTTGGAATAACTCATCATCGACCTAGTCATGTCTAAAAGAGTTCGGTTACTTCTCTCCGCTACACTGTTCTGTTGAGGCGTGCTAGGTGCAGTTAACTGTGATAGAATCCCATTCTGTATGAGGTGATCAATAAACTCATTAGAGAGGTACTCAACACCTCGATCAGATCGAATGTCTTTGATATGTGTGCCCAATTGCTTCTCCACTTCAACCCTAAACTCTTTGAATTTTTTAAATGCTTCAGACTTGTACTGCATTAGGTACACATATCCATACCTAGAGTGGTTATTAGTAAATGTAATGAAATACTCATAACCACCCCTTGCTCTAATATTTATTGATCCACACATATCAGTATGAACTAATTCCAACAATGCACTCGTCCTATTGTCCTTTGCAGGAAAGGGTCTTTTGGTCATCTTACCCTCTAAACAAGACTTGCAAGCTTCCATTGGTTCAAAAACCAAATCGCCTAAGATCCCTTCTTTGACTAGTCTGCCAATCCTATTTAGATATATATGGCCAAGCCTCATGTGCCAAAGCCTTGTTGATTTAGTGGAAGGTTCCTTTTTTTTAGATGGTGCAGTTATCATTGAGTTATTAAGTTCCATATTAGAATCTTTAGAAACATTAGAAGTAATCACATATAAGCCATTAGTTTTAACACCTGAACATATAAAAGAACCATTTCTTTTAATGACAACTTCTATTCCAAAATGAAAAGAATAATTTCTATTTGATAACTCTGAAACAGAAATTAAATTACGTCTCATTAAAAGGACGTAAGGTACATCTGATAGAACTATTGTCTAAAAAACTCTAAAACTACTACCCCTATAGCAACCGGGGAAACGGTTGCGCTAGATCCCAGAGTCAGCACGATCTTTCCATCACTATATTTCTTGGTTGATCTGAACCCCTATAACGAATTACAGATATGGTTAGTCGTACCAAAATCAATGCACCAAGTGTTTGAAATATCCGTTATAAAGCTTACTTCAATCACATGTGATTCGATCATACCTTGAACTCTTGTAGCTAAGAATTACAGACAGTTCCTCTTCCAGTGGCCCTTCTTTCCGCATTGGAAACACTTTTCTTTGCCTTAGCCATCCACCTTTCCATTACTCATACCTTTTTCCTTTAGATTTTGCAATCATAGGGACCAGTCCAACACTTGGACCATCAGTGCCATCCTTCTTCTTCCCTTCTTACCTTTCGGCGTAGATCGGGAGGATGGAGAGCTTTTTACAATGTTCAAAACATTGCCCCGAGGCTTGATCACCCCTTTCGTTGCCAGTAAAGAACTCATTAATTCGCTCATTGAGAAATTAATTTGATTCATGTTATAGTTTAGTTTAAATTGAGTGAATGATGGCGACAACGAATTAAGGATCATATCAAATTGGGTCTGTGCTTCGATGTTGGCACCCAGGGTCTCCAGTTTGTTTAAATATCCAATCATTTTTAAAACATGTTCTTTGACTAAAGTCCCTTCCGACATCTTCGCACTCATTATCTTTTGCATAGCAACCTGTCTAGCAGTTCTACCATCTTTCCCAAACATTTCTTTAAGGCTTTCAATGATGGTACTGGTTGAATCATTCTATTGGAATTGGTGTTGCAACACACTAGCCATAGATGCCAGAATATAGCAACGAGCCATTCTATTCAATTTCTTCCATTTATCGAATTTGCGTATAGCAGTTGTCGAAGCATTTGCAACAGGTTCTTCGAGGCATGGAGTGGTGAGAACAAAATGTGATCCTCTGTAATTAAAACGATGTCTAGGTTAGGTTTTCATTCTGTGTATTATTTTCACTTAACTGATTATGAGTGAGTATAGTGGCAAGTGGACTAAATGTAGATCCAGACATAATGATTACTGAAAAATCAAACAGACAAAATAAATATGGATATCAGAATTTGATAATTTGGAATAAAAGAATCCTTAAAAACTCTTATTTTAAAACAAAGTCTCCAAAATAAAAGAGCAAAGCCTCCGTGTGGCGGTCAATACTCGATCTTTCGATTAATCATGACTTATCCGCTATGCAACTCTTGTAAAGCAAGTTATGACTCCCGAACCTATTTGATCTCTAAGTTTCTGAATAATGCCCCGTGTGGGATCCCTTATCCATAGCTTAGATAGTGTGCACCATTAGCTAGGATCCAATCACAACTGCCTCAAGTAGTTCTTCCATGTGGTGGTCACCCTCTAACAAGTCTGATTGATTCTATCCGTAGGAAGTTCACATCTAGCAACCAATGAGTATTGTACCCTCCATATGGAATGATCACCCATGGCTGGGTGACACAGAATACTCCACTCATCTTATAGTGAACTATTAATGGAAGATCGTGGGTATTAATAGTAAGGCTCTCTCCCACTAGATTTATTAAATAAGGATTTTGCTTTTATAAAAATTATTTCTACTCATTGCCCATAGACATCCAATGTCTACTAATGAGTTAAAACGGTTTTTGAATTTTTGGTTTAGAAAACTTGTTTTAAGTGCATGCAAGTAGTAACAATGTATAAAACACTAATCACAAACCAAGCAAATAAAAGAAAAAAAAACTAAAATTGAAATATAGGCATTCATGTGTCTCTATATCCAATGGTTCAATCTCCATAGAATCTCCTTCTTGGTTTGGTCGCCTCCGGCTCCATCTTCATGGACTTCGGTTTGCTCTTCCATCTTTGTGGATTTTATAATTCTATTACATTGGTCCTATGCTTCTTTCGAAGCTTACAATTTATTTAGAAATAGAAAACAATAACAAAATAAAAGGCTAAGGAAACCGGTGCGACTTTCCTATTCGCAGGATTGAAGTCACAGTGCCCTTTGCACACACCTTAAAACTACACCAAAATTAAATGTACAACAATCACAAACTTAAGTACAAAATTCAAATTATCGACACCATGGGAGATAGAGGACTAATCTTGCTGCAAAAGGGTTAGTTGTACACACAATCACGCATATATGTAACAAAATATATAACCATTAGAACTATTAATTGATTCGCATACACCATAAACACTTTATGGAAGTAATTAAAACTATAAAACAACATCTTTGAACTCAGGAGGTCGATCGAAGATGTCTTGACAACATCCTCTTATGCCTTTCCAAGCATCCTATTGGAGCTAAAAGTGGGACCTCCTAGGTTCTTAATTGTTGGCTCACACCAGTTGTTAATTCCCATGACCAAACTCTTTGATTAGTAAATTAACCAACTGGTCAGTTAACGTTTACTTCACTATGAAATGATAACTGTACTCAAACGCAGAAGAAAACATCTGAAGCGATAACTAGACTTGTATGGTGTACTAATGTCCCTCTACCATTAGCATTCGTAATCATTTTCAGGTAGTCGGGTAAACTGTTATTGTCAACCTGAATCATGATTACTTTTTGTATTCTTTGAGTCTCATTTACCTCTCATGATTACCAAACATGTTGATAACTACCTATCAACAAGACTACCATTCTCAGTAATCAGCTTGGTGACATTCTCAAAGGAATGCTTACTCTTTATCAGAGGGTAGATTTTATCTTGACAATATATTTTCACAACCCTATGAACATGACATACCCAAGTGTTGATCTTTAAGATCTCACTGATTGGTAAATCAAAGCAGTCATATCCACAGTCTACGTCCATAATCGTCTCAAGATTAAGAACACATACCTTATACAAGTTATGAGTCTCTATCGACTATTGACAGTCTTAAGTGTCAATAGGAAAGCTCAGGTCCGTCAATGCACTATAAGCACTAGTATATTAACTAAGAGTCATACTCTAGTGATTGAGATTCATCATTCCATCCCATGGTAGTTAATCATGCTATAGTGTAAACCTGATGGTAGTTAATCATGCTATGTATCAAAGAATGGTAATTCATATCTCACTTGTATGTATCTCATACAGACATGAATTACTTACTATGATACTTAAGGATCAATGATCATCTCATGAAAGAAACATACACAATGAAATATAAAGCTGATATCAATATATTAAAGTGCTAATGTCTCAGACATAAAGTAATGGTTTGAGGGCACAATCCCAACAAGTAGGTGATGCCTAGACCAGTCTTGCAATAATAGATTGACTTTTTTTTTTGTCTTCATTGGGTTATGATTGGTGGATTTGGAGCTCTCTTCTATAGATATGTTGCTTTCCTTGGTGTAGCTTTTGCTACCATGGAAGCTTTTCAAGCAACTTTGGTTGCCCCCTCTGTGAAGCTTCTTCACTTGTTTGGGCTTGGCGTTAATTGTGACATCTTCTTTCTTTCGATGGTCACTACCATCTACAAGTTGCCCTGGGTTCCGGATCTCTCTACACGACGGTTCTTGTGGCACAGTGGTGGATTCCTTGTGCAGCTGGTAGATTGTTTTCTGTGGTCGCTTTTTGCTTCCTTATCTATTGTACCTTTGGTTGTTTTGCTTTGACTTGCTCTGCTTTTCTTTTATTTCGTTGTTTGTTTGGTTTTCCTTGTAAGGTGTGGTTTTCATTAATGAAATCTTAGTTTTTGAGCCAAAAAAAAAAGTGGTGAGTGTAGTGAGTAAATAAGGTGGGTTCAAGCGTCCCTAGATTTTACAAAAAAAGTCACAGTTACCTGGCCTAAAAAATTTACATTTAAATCCCCTAAATACTTAACACAAAAAAGCCCCCAAAAGATTAAAAGAACTCCCTATTTGAGTTTTGGAAAACTCTATGATACAGCCAAATATGTTTAGTAGTATGATACATCAAGTTTTTTATCTGAATTTGTAGTAACAATGTGTCATTTTGTTACCTTAGTGTCCGTGAGTAATAACTTTTCTGATGTGTCATTGAGTAGTAATTTTCTAGGTGCCATTTGTTATTAATAATTTTATATTGGGTAGTAACTAGGTCTAAAGTATTCTAACTTTTGCGTAAGTATCATACAACCAATATATATATATATATACATGTATTAGCTTATATAATCTACATGGAAATATGTATAAATAGACCAAAAATTTCTTACAGGGCACTGCCCCCGAACCTTGTTAAGTTAACCAGCCAAAGAAGCAACTTTTAGTTTCCGCCCCTACCGAGCCCTCCTAGTTTGGTTTTCTGTATCCGCCATTGATTGTATATGCTTTTTTACAATTGCCAAGTCAAAATTCTCATTAATAACTTTGCATGCCAAAATTATTAGAGTTTGGCTCAAAACTAGTTATGTGATTTATAAGTGAACCGGTTCTACTTATCCAAGTGTTTGGTAAATGGTTTTTGTTATTTTTGGATTTATCATTGTCGCACCCCAAAAATGGCCTGGGCAGGACAAATGTAGGATCTGGTTTTGAAAGTGATGTTTTTCTTTAAAAAGTGGAGGGGCCTTTATTCAATTTACAGAGTTGCCACCTAACTGGTTTAAAGACGTGTAAGCCGCCAAAAAGATTTTAAAGTAAAGTAAAAGGCCCATTTTTAAATGTGTGAGTCTGTAAAAATGATCTGCTTTACCAAAGAAAATGGTTCGAAGGCTCGGTTATTTTAGGGAAAGGTGTTAGGCACCCCTAAACATCCCTCGAAAGGGTTACCACGTTACTTTGGTGTCATATCGGCTTTTAAGTCAAGTGAAAGTAAAATTATATCAAAAAGTGGAAGGTGATTTTTGTTTGGTGTGACCGAACCCCTCGTGGGCTGCCTACGTATCTCGAGATTAATCGAAAATCAGGTCGTACGTAGTTCTCTCGGCTAAGGGAGGAATTTAAAAAAGTGAAGTGAGTTTGGTTTCCTGTTTTCCTCAACGTGAGGTAACAAAACCAGAAGTAAGGTGCAATTTTCCTGTCTAGATTGACAAAACCGAAAGTGAAGTGCGGTTCTCCCGTCTATGTTGACAAAACCAGATGTGAAGTGTGGTGTAGCTGGGAGCTTTAGCCTAGGATGGCGTAGTCCAAACTTTAACCAAAAGTGTTTGTTTTGAAAGTGCAGGACTTAGTCCAAAGATCTTGCAAATGGTGGGAAATGGTCCTAAGTATTTTAAAAATGTGGGGTTTGATTCCAAGAATTTTGAAAGTGTGGAAAATGATCCCGAATATTTTGGTAGTGTTTGAAATGATCCCAAGTATTTTAAAAGTGAGGGAAAGTGTTTTTTTTTTTTTTTTAATGTAGGAAAGTGTTTACAAGTGATCTTAAAAGTGGGGGATTTAAAAGTATGTAATTGATTTTGAAAAGTGATTTTGAAAGTGTGAGATTTTAATTCCAAGATTGATTTTGAAAAATGATTTGAAAATGTGGAATTTAATCCCAAGAATTATTTAGAAAAGTGATTTGGAACTGTGGGATTTAATCCCAAGATTAATTTTGAAAAGTGATCGGAAAGTGGGGGATTTAATCCGAGGATTGACTTTTGAAAAGTGATTCGAAAGTGTAATCTTTTAAAAGTATGAGATTTAATTTAATGAGTGAATTGTGTGATTTTAAAATTTCGGCATTACGATAACTTAAAATGAGGACATGGGAAGTACGGAATTTGATCCCTATTGATTTTAGAATTTTAGAATTAGTGATTTGAAAATTAAAATGGGATTTTGAAGTAGTTTAAAATTTCTAGAAAATTTGACATTATAATGGCGTGACATGAGAAAGTGGAAAGTGCGGGATTTGATCCCGATTGATTTAGAAGTAGTATTGATTTGAAAATTAGATTTAAAGTTATTTTAATTTTCACGAAAATTTGGCATTACGATGTCGTAAAATGAAGTGGATTGAATTTATTTTGTCCTTTTCTCCCTTCCTAATCCCAACGCTGGATGACCCATTGTCGAGAAGAGGTTAGGATATCGGGGAAAGAATTTTAATTAACCTTTCTCCCTTTCGAATCTCAACTCCAAATACTTATTGTTGAGAAAATGTTAGGATACCAGGGGGGATGCATTTAGTTTGTGCTTTTCTCCCTACCTAATCTCAACGCTGGATGACCCGTTGTCGAGAGAAAGTAAGAGTACTGGGAAATGCAAAAGTGAAGATGAAACAGTTGTATAAGAACTGAAATAGTATAATACATAAATAGAGTGTCAACCCACTAGTTGGGGATTATAGTTCCATAAGTGCAGAATGTATATATAATACGTAATTATAGTGTCAACCCACTAGTTGGAGAATATAGTCTATAAGAGCATAAAGTAGTATAATACATAGATATATTGAATATCGCCACTTTTCGACTTGAATCTGAACGGTCTTTGCCTTTGTATCCCAAATGACACAAGCGGAGCCACAGTCTAGGCTAGGCACGACACTCGAAGTCGATGTGTGGGTCTGTGCGATGTGTAAAAGGAACAACACTCTCTTCATTTTATATTTTATTTTTGGGAAGAAAGAATCAAAAGAAAATAAAATTATTTTTTGCAAGTAAAATGAAATAAAAAGTATTTGTTTTCTCTCTTCTATTTTTTGCAAATAAATCTTTTTTCTCTGTTAACAAGTAAATAAGTAATCAAAAAGATAAAAATCTCTTTTTCTTTTCTTTTCTTTTTTTTTTTTTTGGTTTTGTTTTGAAAGTAGATGAGTAATAAAAAAAATCTTTTATGCTTATAAGAAAATAAGAAAGTAAAAAAAAAAAAATTTGAGGCTAGGGTTGAGTGAACATACCCAGTGAACATAACATATAATAGAATGTACAAAATAATATAATGTAATAATTCATGGTCTTAATATATGATAGAATACACGAAATAATACTTTTCATTGTTCATCTTTTTTTGGGTGGGTTGTAGTGTTTGAGACCATCTTTATAAACAAAGACAAACTTATGGTTTATAATGTAAGATAAAGAGTAAAGATTGGGACACACCCAAATACACAATCTTTGGGACACAACCCAAATAATGTGTCTATCTCTCTCCTGTAATGTCACTGGACCCTACAGTGACACAGGAGAGAGATAGATACATTAATTAGCTAGGTGGTGTCCCAAAAGTTGTGTATTTGAGTGTGTCCAAGTATTACCCTAAGATAAGATTGTTTCTTTCACAACATATCTTCCTAAACATGTTTAAATGTATGGTTACAATAAGTCAAATAAGGCTTTCTTCAGCTTTCAAGACATCATTTAAAATAGGAATAATGTTCTGGTTCCCAAATCTGAATCCCAAATTTGTTCTTAAATATTTTATTAGTTGTTTTACATGCAATGCTGTGTGGTACCACTAATCACTAGCCCAGCATGTAATACAACTATTCAAGTATTTGATAACTTTGAAATTCAAATTTAAGAAGCATAGGATTACAGTAATACATAAATCAAATGTTGGAGTAATGTTTTGCTTCGCAAATTTGATTCTCAAATGCTTTCATAGTTGTACTATATGCAATGGTATGTGATACTAACAACCACTATCACAGCATGTAGTACAATTATTAAAGTATTTAGAAACCAAATTTAAGATTCAACTTCGACAAATACATCATTTTTCCAAATTTTAGGTTTGTATAAGAGCACTCAATAACAAGGATGTAGTTCGTGCCTCATAGTCTGTAACAACCTATATTTTCCTTTAATTGCTAAATGTAAATTTCCATGTTATTAATTATAACTCTTGTTTTATTTTAATCAAATTCTTTAATTGGGGTCAAACTGTATTTTTTATAAATTCAAGGATACCTGAGTTATGTTTTAATAACTGATTATTTTCACAAGGATAGAAATACCTGTGATTGATTTCAAAACTGTATTTCAAAACGGTGAAAATATTTATTTTTGATTCAAACAGCATTTTTATTAAACCAGAAAATTATTTCTTACGTTAAAATAATTTTTTTGTATTTTTGTGGTGATCACCGCGCCGCGAAATACCAGTTTATGTTCGAAAACTGTCTACACCGCGTTGGGACTCCCACATGTTGGGAACCTCCACCAATCAAAATGTGACACTGTTTTATGATCATTTAAGGCAACTAATGATTGGATAAGTTTGTTTGGGAATGCATTTTGTGCATGTATAATTGTAGTGCTATAAGTTGTTTTCCCAAACACACAAAAAGATTCCTAGAGAATTTGCATATACCTTTTTTGGCAATGCTTTAGTGTGTGTGTGTTAATGTTATGCCAAAAGCTACTTTACCCAAACACCCACACTTGACCCCTAGCACTCTATATGAACCCCTAGACTAACTTAGACTCCATCTAAGTTATACTTCAATATATATATATATATGATCTGTATATATGTATGTATATATAAGCTGTGTATTCTATATTATTAGTAATTTGAAAACAAAATCAATTGTTGAGTGAAGTTTAAAGAACTTGGAGACCAAGTTCTTGTATAATTTTTCCTATATAACTCACACCATCTCTCACAAACTGCACATTTGCAAAATAACATAGAGAGCAAAAGTTAGAGTTTCAGAGAGTTTATACAGGAATTGTTTAGAGAGAGAGATCACCATAGCTAGAGCTTGAAGTGGTCTTCTTATTTCTTGATTCTTTCTCAACAACTTCTTCAATCTATATCACAGTGAGTATTATCAACTCACTTAGAATGTATTCCATGCTGTAATTATTGTTCATATGTGAGGAATTATAAGACACCATGGGTGATTTCATCAATGGAGTTCAAAGCTTGAAAATGGTGATTTTCCAAACTCAAGCAAAATTCATTTTTAGAGATGAATATGAAAGATTACATATCATAGAGGTTACGGTTAAAGTATTAGAGCCTAATTCATTCGTATCGCAACGTATATTAAAAATGAAGTTTCATCACCTCTCGGTTGTTCATAAAATTCGAGAGCTACGAATTGATTCGTGTTAAATTGATTTTAGATTCGTAATCCTTGCGGAAAAACGAAGAGAACCATATATTATAAGGCATGTTTAAGTTCGGATTTCAAAATGGGTCAAAACAGGACATTAAAACTAAAACAGGGAAGATAAACGAAGAAGATGAAGTCTCAACACTAACTCGCTCACGCGACCTGTGTAATTTTTGATATTTGGAAATTAAAAAAAGAAAATCGAAAAAGTGGCATATCGCGCGAGCGACCCATCGCACAAGCGACTTAGCAATTTCTGATTTTTTGTCTGTTTTCTGTTAAGGAACTGTTTGGATAAAGTTTTGTGAGTTTTTAAGTACTGTTTGGGAATTATACTAAAACAGAATCCTGGTTGTTATGTTTTGTTAAAAATGAATGATTAAAGACTTGATTATCCTTGTACGTATGTTGTTATTCATTTCTTTTCAGTAATTTACTTTTCTGTATAAAGTCATGTGACATGCACGTGGGGTCAAGCTTACATGCATGGTGAGTGATGGTCAGTGTGAAAAGAGTAAGTGGATGAGGTTGTGTATTAGACACTCCCTCTTACTATAGTGTGCTGTTATGAGATTGCGGTTTGGAGTATCTTTAAAATGTGACGGTGACAAACTTGGACACTCCCTAGTGCCTATGGTAGCGCTAAAGTGTGTGACGTGGACTTGGACACTCCCTGGCACCTGTGGTAGTGCTATAGTATGGCCTACTGGATACTCCCTAGCATACGTGGTATGGATAAAGTGTGAGGCAATTGGACACTCCTTGGTACCCCTGTCACGACCTATCCCGCTAACGCGCAGAAACGGACACGTGGCACACCACCAAGGCTCATCCAATGCATCAAATAACAATACGTACTACGTAGTGGAAAACAACTTTAAAACAACCTTGAGTATATAAAACTTTTGAAAACATTACCCTCTTAGTTGTAAAATCCGTATAAAATTGAAAACGCAATTACATTTCGAATCGAATGATTTTATGTTAAAATGCGTCCCAAAGGTACCCTAAGAACCAATCAAAATATTTCAAAAATTTCCGGAAGGTATCGAAAAAGATTTCTGGCAGGAGGTATCTCGACCGGTCGAACAACCCCCTTCGACCGGTCGAATGACCCTTTAGCAGAATCCTTACCAATGTTGCAGAATTTGTTAAGGATCAAACAACCTCCACTCCAAACCTTCTACCAAACATACTTGTAATTGATTTAACACTTTACCATCCTTACTAGGCTTTCAATAACATCTTTAAGACATGATACACTACGAAAAGAAATAATAACGGAACAAGCTAAGGCTTGTTTGTTTTAAAACATAAAAGTTCTATTACATCCTCCGAAATGCCAAATTTACAAGT
Source organism: Hydrangea macrophylla (assembly GCA_033977485.1). Lineage (NCBI taxonomy): Eukaryota > Viridiplantae > Streptophyta > Magnoliopsida > Cornales > Hydrangeaceae > Hydrangea > Hydrangea macrophylla. The sequence continues at coordinate 77,742,788 of CM066999.1, forward strand.
TAGGCTTTCAAATCACGAATCTATGAGTTCGGATTCATTACAACAAAACAAAAAGGAGTTTTAATACATGTTACAACCTTATAAATCCATTCCAAAGCTTAAAAGTGTAGTCTTAAGTCTTAACTTCCAAAATTTACATTTTCGACAAAGGAATGGAACATAAAAACATATACAAAGTAATTCAAACCCGTCATCCCCGCGGTCTCACTCTTCGCGTTTCTTCTTTCCTTTCTTCTTGTCACCTGCAATGGAATAACACTCCACTGCCCAGCTATATGCTGAGTGCACAATTCTAAACATATGCTTATATGACAATTCATGTTCTAAACATTTAAAATGCATCAAAATAGTTGCTAGGGTGAGTAGTATGCTTCTATCCGTTAAATGAAACCGATGTCGTGGAAGGCACACCTCTTCCACGCATCCCGTACACTGGTTAGGCCTTCCTCCATACCAGGTACCGTGTCCTGGTTGGGCCTTCCTACATACCATACACCACACTATCAATTGTTAAAATCCACAAACTTCGAGGAGCTTACCCCCAGACGAAATTGCACTAAACCCCCCTTTGACCCACATAACACAAAACATGCTCATATAAATATTTGTACGTGCATTCATTGCATTTTCATGTGCATAATTAACGGGCATACATAGTACATGAATTTCACCCAGATCCAAAATATCAAGTTCAATGGCTAAAACATAGAATTTCCTATAAATCATAGGCTTACAATTCATACCTCATGCGATTTCCTTAAAACGTTGAAGGATGAACTAGGAGATCGATTAAACGTTGAGTTTCATATTTCAAGCGATTCCTACAAGTTTACACGTGTTTACCCCAAAATTCTAACATTAGGATTTTTATAAAAACCTAACCAAACATGTCCTAATATATATCAAAACGTAGGTCTTACCTCCATGAGTCGTCGCAAAGCCTGTAGCAACCAAATCTCCTTTCTCTCTCCTCTCTCAAGATATTATATAGGTTTTGTATCAATGACAATTTCATCATTTTCTATATAGGCAAACTTTGCGAAAATAGAGTTTACCTCCCCACGAGTTTTCCAAACTCGTATTCAATTTCTGAAACATCGCATACATCCACTTTATTACTTCACGAGTGAAAGTTCTAAATTTTAGAAGTTTTTGACTAAGTCCCGTTTAGGTCCAAAATACGTCCGAAACTAAATTCCGTAGAATCTTTACACAACCTACCTTTTATATGACGTATCACTCATGTTCTCACCACAGTTCTCAAAATGATATCTAACGGTATCAAGATTATCAGAATTTTACTCTACACAGGTATAATTCACTATTCATGGAATACCAGATAAGTCAAATAACATTTAAAACACATAAATGTCATTTACTCGTGCCAACGAAAAATGAATTACCATGTTCTCATGTCCTCACTGACACCTTCCGTTGACTCACAGTCAATTCATCTCAGATTATAAATGAACACTAATAGTTCCACAATTTACCATAATTCCATTTAAAAACCTATAATTTTTGGAACGGGTGTGACAACTCCGTACTAATGTGTGAGGCAAATTGGACACTCCCTAGTACCCTTGTACTAAAGTGTGGTCACCATAGTATTTCAAGATACTGGAACGAAAGAGTTGGAAGATGTGTTGTCGAGAGAAAAGAGTCGGTGAGATGAGAATGGTTGCATTGTTCCATGCACGGTCACATGTTTTATTGATTTAAGATTTTGAGATTATCTTTGTTGTTTTACGAGTTGAATTCATTTCTATATTTCTATCATGCGGAATAATGAGCCTGTGATAATGAAAATGGTAAAGGGGTATGTTTTACATTATAAGTATATGTTCTTAATACTCACCAGCTTCATGAAGCTGACAGCGTTGATGCACCCTGGACATTCGTGTCTAAGCTTTTCAGGTTGTGACCCGGGGATAATATGACTATGCAAATTGAGAACAACTACTTATGAAGAGAAACTATTTTATGTACTGCTTTAGCTGATGAACTGAACTTGTAATATGGATTATTGTAAATAGTTATTATTTTGTTTCAAGGCGGGTTGTGCCTTTAGACGATCACGTGCTGTAATAATTAATAACTTGGGAAATTTTTGTAAGCCTTGATTGCGCTTACTCTGATTTAAAATATTATATTGTTCAACGTTTGGGACGGAATCGATCCTTCAAACTGTCGCGACCTACGGGTCCATAAAGAAAATTAAATACTTTCCCTATTTATACTAAGTCAGGAAAACAACATAAAGAAGGTAAAATAGCAAGGGTGCATAGTAACAATGGTGGTTGTGAAGCAGGGGATCTTTATATCACGCCCCGGAAACCGAAACGCGAGGAAAAGAAAAAGATAGAGAGAAAAGGATTAAAATCCAATCACAATGCGGAAGCGACTTTGGAAACCCACGGGGTTTCTTACAAGGATGACTTACTAATACATAAACCCAAAATGGACTTACATGTTAACGAGTCCATCAAAGATGAAAGCATTTGAAAATCACATTAAAAGACTTTCCGGGCAAGCACTATATCAAGGAGAAAAGGAAAAATTACAATGAATTTGATAAAAGGTCATTTTTTTTTACAGTTGCTGAATTTTAAAACACCCGTAAGTAACTATATCTTTGACATTTTCACATTCTGTCCGCAATGGTCTATGTAAAATTAGATTCTGCACAACTTTTGTCTAATGGCAGTTTTTCCAATTCTGCACCATTTGGGCAGAAAATAAAAAAAACAGTAGCAGTTTTTTTTTTTTTTTACAGCAACTTGACAGCACTTTGACAGCATTATGAAGTGCCTCCAATTATGCTAAATTCTCAAGTTTAAACCTCAATACATGACTAAACAAGTCCTAAATGACATATAACACATGCCTAGACCAAACGGAACTTCATATACTCGAAATTTATTAAAAACGAGAAGTGAAAGAGATAAAGAGAGGAAAAAGGGGAGAGATTGGGAGAGAGATATAGGGAGAGATAGGGAGAGAGATATAGGGAATGTATTCTAAACACACACACATGTGTATTTTCACATTCAGAAACATTTTTAAAACATGTATATACATAATTCCAACATAAGTAAAAGGAAAGAATATTTGAGAAGGGAAAGAGATCAAAGAGGGGAGAGGAGAGAAAGAGAATGGGAGAGATTTAGGGCGTTTAAATGTTTGAAACCTTGTTGGAATTAAAAGAGGGGTTTGATCCGGCAAGGACCCAACTATAAAACGAACTAAACTACAACAAATGAACTCTCATAAAAGCAACCACCCAAACCAATCCGGCAAGGATTCAAATAAAAGAGAAAAATAAACAATGGACATGTAAATCAAAAAGACAAGGACTTAAAGAGCTTCAACGACCTCGGAAAGTAAGTACATCATCATAAAGTGAGTTTAACAATTGAAAGAAATAACCATGAAAGCAAGGGCTAACACTTGTCCCATTAAAATCAAAGAAGCTTCTCAAATACAAGAGATAAGAACCTAAGCTCACGAAGTTTTTGTAAAACCTTAATACTCTAAGTTTCAAAGCATTAAACATTTACAATCTTCCAAAATGACTGAATCAACAAGAGAGCTATTCATATACATAACTAAGCATGAGTCTTCAAAATAGAACAAAATGCCTCATAGTTCACGCGTCGGGTCACATATGCCCTTTGCCCTTATCAAGCTTACCTAAAAAATGTTTTGTCGTTTTTATGAGAACGACGGCTCGTAGAAAACATTGTAACAAGTCTATATGCTATCCATGACTAAAATGAAATGAGGTGCAATGAATCGCCACCATGGCTACAATGAAATGTTCAAAGCCGCAAGGCTATGCGTGACAAATGCACATCTCTCTCGTTACCGGACCATGAGCCACCCACGCATGGAGTGTAGCATACCAACTTCCGGGAGCTACCCGAATATAGTTTGGAGTTTGAATGTTTCTAAGGGTCATTCTCCCTGTCTCACATCACAACCCACGTCCGGATTTCTTAAATCAAAATTCCCACACATGGGGTTTTTCTCTCTTTTTCAAATAAAACCTTTATGTCGTGATACGTGAATGCTTGCCAATTTGGCCTCAATGCATGAAATGTTTAAAATGACATTATAGATGCTCCATCAAAATAGTGAACACAATAATTCTTGCATGTTGAACATGTATTAAAGACATCAAGAGTTGAATTAAAATTCATAATATAGCACTCGTAACAAGGATTTCTAAACTAACGTCCTAACATGCTTTTACACATAAAGGGAGCATCCTAAGCATATCTAGCATCATGTAATCAAGTTAAGTACAATCAAAACATGAAATTCACAATCTAGCATACAATCTCCAAATTACCACTTTGAGGAAAAATAATGCATGTGTCCATATTATTCCCTTAACATCATTTTAATTACATTTAACACCCCAAATTTTACAACTTACACAACCAAGGCATATAATTCCACAATTAGGCATACAACCCTTACATTACAACTTTGGGGAAATACCCATTGCATGTGTCTAAATTATATTTTTAGCATCATTTTGATCACATATAACATAACAACATCACAACTTACACAACCAAAGCATATAAATTATATTTAGGCATATAACCCTAACATTACAACTTTGGGGAAATACCCATTGCATGTGTCTAAATTCTCTCCTAGCACATATATATAAACTCAAAACACCTTAGGCAAGTGTAACATATAGAAGAGCAACAATGTAATCTACCTCAATGCTTAGCTTCCAAAAGATCAATGGCAACTCAAGAGAGCTAAGTACAACCAAAATAACTTCAAGGCTTGTGCTAGGATCTTGAAGAATGCTTCAAGAATGCATCACTAATCAAGAACAACCCAAGGTTAGGATAGAAAACATAAAGCTAGTAAATCCTAGGTTGCTAGAGATTGGGAAAACTTACCCACACTAGAATCCTCCATAGAAATGGTTAGGATGTGAAAGAGAAACTCCATATACTCCAAGGAAGCTATGAAAGAGAAGAGAAGTTCAATCAAATCCCAAAATTTCAAAATTTAGTGAAACCCTAGAATTTGGGGGTTTTCTAGAAAGCTTACCAAATGATGATTCCAAGCTCTAGGATGATTAGAGATGCTAGATAATGAAGTTCTTGACAATCCCTTGAAATCTTGAAGTTAGAGATGGAGGAGGGATGAAGATCTTTGAAGGTTCTTGGCTCTTGAAGCTTGAAAGAGAAGAAGGGAATGGGAGGGAGTGAATGAAACGTGAGTAATGAGGGAAGGGGGAGAGTTGGCCGGCTATAGGGAGTGGGGTGGGACCCACTCTCTAGTTTGTTCCAAAAATGAAATGTTGGTACTCCAATGGACAGTCTGACCCAACAGTGTAACCCCAAAATTAAATAAACACATCCACAGGCACATAAAATAAATTTTAAAGCACATGAAAGGTAAAATAAAATAATTTAGTCATGCTCTGGAATAAATAAAAAAAAATACAGTCAAATACACTAATGGTCCACAACAGGAAAAGCAAAATTACTCCATTACCCTTAATTAAAATTCTAAAATATTACACTTTATCCCTTCAATAAAGTAGTTGTGGTTAGAAACCACTAACCAAGTAAATACACATATGAAATCGGGAGAACCTCATTACAAAAAAGAAGGGAACTAGCCAGCAGCCTTAATACCACCATAATATCATTCTTGCAAAATCAATAGAAATAGAAATGAGATTAAGAGTGTATTTGATAAAACTAAAAATTAAGTGTTAAATTTAAAGTATTGAAAATTTAAGCGATTGAATTTGCTGTAATTGTATTCAGTAATGAAATAGACTGCATTTAGTGATTATTTTCAGTAGAAAATTTTCACTTAAAGTTTTTAGTGGGTTTTTGGCTGCTTTTTCAATTAAGTGGTATGACATGAGAATTATTTTGTGTGCGCTTGTATGCTATACCCAAGTGTAGGTAGACGTGCAAGTAGTAATTTGGTTAAGACCAGGTTGATCCCACAGGGAAAGTTGAGAACTAAATACTTAGATCAAACTCTACTAGAAAAAGAAAACTCAAGATTTAAGCAAGGTGTAGAACACAGAGTTCTACAATTAACTACTACTAGAAACAAAGCAATTAAATTAAACTAACGATCAACTGATTAACTAAAGCGATATTTAAAAATGGTGTTTCTTAATAAAAGGGGAACGTTGGGATCACACGAATCCGCAGTGACCTAGCCATCTATCATGCAGTTACATTAAAGCTCAATGGAGTACATCTTCTACAGTATTCCTTATTTTCCTTAAAATAAAGAATCCATAGCCCTTTCATGACCGGGACAATATCATCACAGTTAATTCGAAATACATAAAAGCGGTTTAAATCAATAGTTAAGTCTCGCACTCTAATTGGTGTTAGCATTCAAAGTGGTTTGCAAAAGGTATTGAAGAAAAATGCCCTAAGACTTAAGGTTCAGAAACTGGTTTGACCAATTGAGCATTTGGGGACAATTTGATAACAAATCTCTAAAGCAGAAAGTCTAGGAATACTGCATAGGATATTCTCAAGAATCAGAAGGTTCGATCGATCGACGCTCTTTCGATCAATTGAACATCGTCATCTCTCAATCGATCAAAATTTCTTCGATCCCTTAACTATATCTCTGGTGTGATCGATCGAACTAACTTCGGTTGATCAAACACAGGTTTTAAACTGCTGCATGGCAGAGGCTGGAGATCACTATTTCATCATGATCTCCCAACCCTAGGACTGCTCAGACATGGTCTAGAGTGTCACAGATTCATTTTTAACGTAAATATTCATTAAGGACATGTTTGGTTGCGATTTAAACATGGAAGCATGAAAACTATGGATTAAACAATAATCTAAAATGTACTACTACGATTAACACTACTTGTGCTACGAGAACCTACTCACAGATTATAGATAAACAATAATAAGGAACCTGAACGAACTGAAACTTGTGTTGAACTATGAATCTTCAAAGCAATGTATGAAAAACCTACAAAAACCAATAAACAACTCTCTCTATCTCTCTATAAACTGTTGAAAACAAAGTTGGGCGTCCTTATGGATGTCTTACAAATTGATACTTTTAGACAACCTAAGAGCTAGGGTTACAACCCATGTTTCTGTTTCATGCGCGTAAATTCTGATAAAAGGCATGTTCGATTGATCGAACATCACTCGATCGATTGAACTTCTGGATTACTCGATGGCTTAAAATGTCCTCAATCAATCAAAGTCTCGATCGCTTGAACTTATTCGATCGCTTGAACTTCACTTTTCATCTTTGACTTCTCTTGCTATTAGTCCAGCATTCCCTTTATCCTGTAATCCACTTCTTCACATAGTAAAACAGTAATCTGCACAAATAGTAGCTAAAACAATACAGCTCATCATAGATTAATCACATTGTGTATAAACTAGCATTGTAATACGAATTGCAGATTCAGCAGGGAAGTGTAAACTAAATCAATGTATTTCTCTATTTTAGGTTGTATTTTACAAATACCCCCGCTTGTCATGGTATGTTATCAAACGCACTGAAGAAAAATAAGTGCTGAAACTTTTCATTTTTAGCACTTAATTGGGTTATCAAACACACCTTAAGTTTTAGACGGTTCATCCACATAGGGTAGCTTTTACGAATCCAAAGAAAAGCTGCTACATCACTCCTTTATCAATAGCAGTTGACAAAAAAGGTGTATATGTATATGTTTCACTAAATAATTTCACACCCTAAAATATCTCAAATTCTCCTCACCCACATTGTTTATGGTCATATTACTCCTCTCGAGAAATTATTCAGTGATTCCATTACACCATATCATCATATTGATATGATGTGACCACTCAATACTAACTATACATACATCCCTTATTTTCAGACGATCATGACAAGTGATTAGCACAATTTTAAACTAATAAAGCGTAATCCTCCTAGAAAAAGTGGACATTAAAATTGTGTGATCAAACTATGTTAACGTGATAACATGATGTGACACGTTCACTGAATAATTTCTTTGGCTGTAAATGGTAACTTAAACTGATGATCCGTCTCAACTGTATTCCAAAACCAAAATAACACAAAAAAAAGGAATATTGTAAAAAACATTGTCCTAATATATTCCGAATAATGCTAGAGTCACAAAGAAATACTCACAAAAGGATGTGGCATCCCATGTGACACCTATAAAGCAGAGTTAAGTGAGTCCTACTATCACACATGTGGGATATCGAATCCTTTTGTAAGCATATTCTTTTGTAAGTATATTCTTTTGTGACTCTAGCATTACTCATATATTCCTCCTCTTTCTCCTCCCTCCCTAGTCATTCCTCTTTCAAATCACCATTCCACATTACCACAGGAAAAAATTTCTCTCCTCTCTTTCTCTAAAATAGCAGAGTCTCCAGGGTTGTGGATCCCTCATAAGTAAGTCCCCATAACTCATTTCCAGTATAGAATTGTCTTTAAGCTTCAGTATATTCCAACTTCCAAGCTATATATATATATATATATAATCTGGGTGATGATATTTACTGTAATCAGTACTTTCAGTGACTTCAAATGCTTAAATAACTGTTTTCTGTTCTGGGTTTCAATTAGTTTTTGTTTTTTTCTCTCACTCCAATAGTTTTTGTGGCCCCTCTTTACTTGATTTCTTCTCCAAAATGTACATTTGTTTTTCTTTTTGTCATTGGGCAGATCTTGAATCTATAAAATGAATTGAACTGGTAGTACGTACTTCTGCATTTTTGCTTTAATCTGCTGAGAATTGTTTGATATATACTGCTTAAAGTTTGAATTCCAAATTTATTTTGTTGTGTGTGTGTGTGTGTGTGAAAAGAGGGAGAGATTACAGATCTATTTTTCACATCTACCCATAATGGGATAACATTAAAGCAGATATTATATATAATTCTATACGTATATGTCTTTTTGTAATGACAAGGATGAAGGCAGATGTTTTATATTTTTAAAAGCTGCTTTTGAGAATTTGTTTTCAACTTTATGTTCAGTTTCAAATTTGGTTAGTCCAAACACAGCACACTCATCTCTCCCCTAATTGGATTGATTATTCACTAGCTGTAAAATTATATGTGACTTTTATGTATATTTGATTTCTATTTTTAGAGATTTTTTTCGTAGTTATTGTCAAATAATTTATTTTATATTTATTTTTTTCGTAGTTATGTAAATTTGATTTCTATTTTTAGGGATTTTTCGTAGTTATTGTCAAATTAAATTATATGTGACTTTTATGTAAATGGATTGATTATTCACTAGCTGGAACGAGATTAAAATGAATGCTAATAATGAGCTTAGCACCGGTTACCTTAAGAACAAGCTCCGCTTCAGAGTAAGTCTTTATTTTATATTTATTTTTTCTGTTATTGTAAATGTCATATTCAAGAAAAGGAAGTTAAATAGAGCATGTGAAATTTTTTCAGGGTTTTGTGATATCGGATTGGCAAGGCCTTGATCAATTCACTACTCCTGCTCATGCTAACTACTCTTACTCCATTGAAGTTGCAATTAATGCTGGCATTGAGATGGTTAGTTATTTTCGAAGCACTTTGATGCTTAACAATGTCGCACGTCTTGAAATTTGAACTTTAAGGCTCTGTTTAGTTCATGGGTTTGCGGAAGGAATAGAAAAGAAAATACATAGGAAAGCCCTTATTGTTTATTAATAGGAAGCGAAAGAAAATAACTAAGAATAACATAAAAGATATCTTTTCGATTTTATATTTCATCGAATTTCTTGATTTTCAACTTTCTCAAATCTTTTTATTGGGTTTCTAATATTATTGAGAAAACACTATTGATTTTAGATTTTCTTCCATATTTCTTTACCCTTTCTTTCACTAATTTCGCACACCAAACAAAGCATAAAATGTCAGTCAATTTCTAGACTCATATAGTTATTGTCGGCACTTACATGCTATGATTCCCTACAACTACATGGAGTTCATCGACGGTCTAACCTTCCAGGTGAAAAATAAAATCGTTCCCATGAGCAGAATTGACGATGTAGTGAGGAGAATTCTACGAGTGAAGTTTGTTATGGGATTTTTTGAGAATACTCTTGCTGATTATAGCATGACCAAGTACCTAGGAAGCCAGGTCAGTATAAGGAATTTAAAATGCAGCCCACAGTATTCTCTCCACACCCACATCATGGAGTAGTACATTCAGCATCCTCTGTCGTACATGTGGGTGTAGAGAAAAAGAAATGTTGGGTGCATCTAGAACCACCCGACAGTCTGTTTTGCAATTGATTTGAAACATTGTGGACCCATTTTGTGAAAGATGAGAGGAAGAATCTTTTTTATGTTCTTCTAAATCCATGAAACTTGAAAAGGAGCAAAGAGAACTGACGAGGGAGGCGGTCAGAAAATTTCTCGTTTTACTGAAGAACGGTGAAAATGCTGACAAGCCAGTGTTAACTCTTCCGAAGACGGTATCGAAGATACTCGTTGCGGGAACCCATGCACACAACCTTGGAAATTAGTGTGGTGGATGGACAATTGAGTTCCAAGGACTTGGTGGCAACAACCTCACAATTGGTATGTATAGAATAACTCCTTTAATTTCTGCTTTAAAACATGTTTGGTATAAGTTAAAAAGGAGAAGGAAGAAGAGGGAGGAATCAATTTTTTGGAAAGATGTAAAAGAGAAGGTATAAGGAGAGGGGATGAATGCCTCTTCCCTCCAAGCCACAAATTTGAATGCATCCAAAAGTGGACGAATTGGGAAGGGGGTCCAAAATGACTTCCCTTCCTTTCCTTTCCTTATCCTTTCTATTCAGCCAAACACAATTCCGCTATGTTTGGTTCATGGATTTAGTGAGGTAAAGGAAAAGTAAACAATGAGGAAAACATCCTTTCTTTGTTTGGTTTATACGGAAAATTGTGGGAAAAAATATAAGCAAAATAAAATACAGTAAACACTAATTGCGGCTTGACTTCCTGGCTCTGAGGGTCAGGTGTTGTAGATGTTTTGTTCGGTGACTATGGTTTCACAAGCAAGCTTGCTTGGATTTGGTTCAAGTCTGTTGATCAACTACCTATGAATGTTGGAGATCGACATTATGATCCTCTTTTTCCTTTCGAATTTGGGCTCACTACTAGCCAAACCAAGGCCAATTAGAACCCTACTTGGTGGAGGTAGACATAGTGAGAATCTTTTAATGTAATTATTCCCTTCCAAAGGGAATTTTGATTTCTAATTATGACCCTAGTAAATACAATCAATAAATAAAATTAAAAATAAGAACAAAAGAGAGATTTGTTTTCTTTTTTTTTTTCCGAAGAAAACAATATTCATATTAGTTGCAAGTTTGTGCTGTTATTAAGTAAATCAACATTTTGTTTCTCCATGAATATCAAAAAAAGAAATATTGGTAACTCGAATTATAAACGAGAAGATTGAAGGAGAAATTACGTATGTGACAACCACAGTGATTTCTTCATTCCTATGGGACTCACAAAATACTTAATAGAAGGTCAAACGAGATAACTTCTCCTATTAGCAAGAAGCATAAATTCATAGTTCCTTTTTCACATGATCTTGAGAATATAAAGCTTGAGAATAAGAATGAAGGACAACATACAATAATATGCACAATTCATTATAATAGAGTTCGCAAAAAATGGATGTCTCTATGAAAAATTATGGATTGGCAACTTTTCTAAAACCCTGTTTGGCTCATAGGATCTGGTGAGAAAAGGAAATGGTTAAAATGGAGGAAGAATTATTTCCATCTATCCTAATTATAAGTAATGGAAATGGAAATTCAAAATGTAAGTACAAAGTTAGGGTGCCTTTGGTTTCTACTTTAATGAGTTATTTGATTTCAAAATTGTTAATTCTAAATTTATAAATTTGTAGATAATTTGATTCGTGTCTATGGACTATTTGGTCGGTTATAAATTGCCTAATTCGTAACCTTACCTAGTTAAGTGCATTAATTTATGCATATTTGTATGTTTGTATACAGATGTAATGTATATATACATGTGATGATTAGTAGAGGAGAGATAGAGAATCACACTGATTTGACGATACAAGGATGCTGGAGACAGAAATTCTCTATCATGAATTAAGACTTTTAAAGTTTTTTGAGAAATTGCCTTCTTCTTCTTTTTTCGGAAAAAGGGTAAATGAAAACCCAAGAAAAGCCAAAACAGATGGCAACAAGACCAGACCAAAAGAAAAGTCAAGATCTGTGCCTTCCCTTAGCAGTTAGGACGACTTCCACTGAACTTGATCTTGACTTCCCGTTTTTTCTATCTATTAGAGATAGAGCTTTCAATAGCCAGGAATGAGCATTCTCACAAATTTCATCCTCACAAATTATCTTACTTGAGCTTGGTGTGTGAAGATAAACTCAAACACATGCATAGGGTTGGGTTTAGGACATTTCCTAGCGGAATTGAGCCGGACGGATCGTAGATCGTTGATTGTTACGAGCCCCTTAACCTTGTTCTTCCAATCCGAGAATACTAGCCTCCGTGGATTCCTTATACTTTGCTACGGTCACGAGAACGGCTTCTAGAGCAATCCCCTTGATGTTCACGCGCTAAATCCCAAGCTTCTTTAGTGATTAAGCTAGAGAGAGAGATGGATGGCCAAGAGGGAGAAGAGAGAGTGCCGAGAGGGAGAGAGAGATAGGTGTGTGTATATAATTTGTGATTATCTCTCTTAGTTGTAACATATACAACTTCTATATATAAGCACTCTCCTAATAGGGTTTGAATAGGACTCCTTATGGGCTTGCTTAGCAACCAAGCAAGGCCCGTTCGACCCCGGGTCCAATGTGGGTGTCCCAACCTAGATAATATTTGTTACATCTCCCACTCACCCACATAGGGCTTTGTGTCAAACAAAATCTCTCAGATTTCCACTTTCATCCTCTCTTCATATGGGAAATAGAACGTGCGACCTCACAAAAAGAACGTATAGCAACAGGAGCTGAGATGCTAAGTCAATCACTAAACTAGAAAAACGCATCACTCAGAAGCTTCTCGTGTATTTACCCAGACTTGTCTAACCACACCGGATGTAGCACTCTTAATCCCTCGAAAACAGTGCTATACCCCACATATGTAATGTACCCATGACAATCAGTACATATACGATCGTCGCTGGCCAGCTAATGAGTCACAGTACATGGTGTGTTATCGAATTAGTCTCCCCTGCCTACTAATGTCAATTCAACTAACTTGACCGCTTTCCTAGACATACCCCATGGAAAGAAATTTGCCGCTTCGCCTCTGCAAGGTATGCTAAAGTAGCATCATCAAATGTCCTCTTCATGACACAGTTTTTGGTTAAAAGGTAAATGGTGTAGAATCCTCGATAAAAGGGAGACTATGTGGCTCACACATCAATGAAATAGGGATCAATCCATTATTCCACAAAAGATGATAGCAAAATAGCACATACAATATGATATGTATGCTATGGCGTTCTTCTATAAAAATGGGTGTGTTACTACGTGGTAATAGTAACGCCATACGAATCTTAGTCTGGACGTTACACAAATGTCAAACTTGAGTTTTTTCAACACAGTCGCACCTCCTGGCGCCCGTCTGAAATCTCACATTCGGCTAGGAATAGGCTATATAGAAGCATGGGCAATCTACATGTTCTACTCAGTATAGAGATACTGGTCTCATCTTAGAACTTATCTAAGGCGATGTATAAGTAAAAATATCTATATCTTGCTTACTGTTCTTACACTGCACATATATAGGTGTTCTAGCTTGCTCTCTTAGCGCCATGAACACAAATGTCTCATCTTGCTCACCGTCCAAGTGCTATGAACACATTTGTTCAAAGTCAGCTATCTAGGCGCCAAGGTGAATCACCCGTGTGAGTAGGTTGATTCAAGGCTAGTGATACTTACAAGGAAAAATGTGCACGTATCCAATTAATAACTAATAAATTTGGATAACAATCGATTTTATTATTAAAATAATTAACATATGGAAACAATAATAGTAATGTCAAGAATAACACTGTCTAAGAACATTAGAATCTACGGAGTCCCATACTACTAATGTTGGACAAGAACGAATCCCTAGCAATTGGCTTGGTCAAAGGATCAACCATCATTTCGCTAGTAGAGATGTGCTTCAAGACAACCTCCCCTTGTGTAACCATATTTTGAATGTAGTGGTGGAGAATATCTATGTGCTTGGACTTCCCGTTGTACTTAGGGTCTTTTGCATATGCTAAAGCTGACGTGCTGTCACAATAGACCAACACTGCTTCATCGCCCTGAGACAAGAAGCTTACGCTATGCAAAAACCTCCTTACAGCCTCCTGAATGGCTGCAGAAAAAGCCACATATTCAGCTTCCACAGTGGATAATGCGATGCACATCTGCTTCTTGCTACACCAAGAAATTGCTCCACCTCCCAATATGAATGCATACCCGGACGTGGACTTGTGCTCATCCTTATCGCTAGCCTAATCAACATCACTATATCCTCTCTACTTCAAATCTCCACCACCATAACATAGGGTAGGTCCATAGTCCTCGACAGATATCGAAAAATCCTCTTCACTGCCTTCCAGTGGTATGGACCTAGGTTAACTCTGGTAACGACTCACTAGACCTACTGCATAGCATATATCCGGTCATGTACACAACATAGCGTACATTAGACTTCCTACAGTTGATGCTTATGGTACTTTGGACATCTGGTTCTTTTCTTCTTGATTCTTAGGACAGTGATTCAAGGTCAATGAGAATCCCTTCTCAACTGAATGTTCAATGGGCTTTGCATTATTCATACAAAAATGTTCCACAACCTTTGCTATATAAGTCTGCTGTAACAAACAGAGGAGTTTCTTAAAACGATCTCTCATAATCTTAACGCCCAACACATAGTTGGCCTCACCCATGTCCTTTATCTTAAATTGAGAGGATAGCCACTCTCGAGTGGCAACAATGGAACTCATCTCATTTCCAGCGAGAAGAATATCATTGACATACAACGATAGAATTAAGATACCCTTTTTGGATCATTTCAATGCACGCAATGGTCCTCCTCAATCATCTCAAAACCAAAAGAGGTGATTGAGTCATGGAATCATAAGTACCACTGCCTTGATGATTGCTTGAGACCATAAATGGATCGCCTGAGATGGCACACTTTGCGCTCATCCCTTTGGTAACAAAACCAATGGGTTGATCCATATAGACCTCTTCGTCTAGTTCTCCGTTGAAAAATGCAGTCTTAACATCCATCTGAAAAAGTTCTAAATCCAAGTGTGCTACAATTGCAAGAATGAGGTGTATAGAGGCAAATCTCACCATAGGGGAGAATGTGTCTCCATGGTCTATACTCTCCCTTTGGGTATATCCCTTCACTACCAAACACGCCTTATACTTGTCAATTGAGCCATCTGCTTTGCGTTGGACTTTGAAAACCCACTTGTTTCAAATGGTCTCACGGCCAGGCGTAATATCAACTAATTCCCAGACCTTGTTCTTGTTCATAAAGCTCATTTCTTCTTGCATAGCAACTATCCATTCAAATTTAGCAGGAGAAGCAAGCACTTCCACATAGGAAGTAGGCTCATCATCATCTACTGCACACAAAAGAGCTTCCCCCTCAATATCGAAACTCTTACGTGGAACTCTTCCATACCTGCTGCTTTGGTGTGCTAACTGAGAATCTTGATTACCTTGTGGTGTACTCCTACAATCTGGTACACTCCCACTAACATCTAGTGGTGTACTCCTACTCGGTTGTAGACTAGTACCAATTTCAGAAGCGATGTCCTCTAACTCATAATGGTCAAGATCTCGTTTAGCATCACTAATATTGGGAAGTCTATCTCAATAAATTCGACATCTCCGGACTCAATCTCCGTCATCCCTCCATCCTGGTGTTCACCGTACATAACATTGCCTTTGGAACTGTCAGAGTGTCTCCAAAAGATATACTTTCTAGCCCTCGGGCCTAGTTTCCTATACTTATGGGATGTACTATGAACATATCCCTCTGAGCTCTAAGGGCGCAAATGCTCCAAATCAGGCTTTTCGCTTTTCCAAAGCTCATCATAGATCTAGACATATCTAGAAGGATATTGGGAGGTTTGCCTGCACCATCATAGATCTAGACATATCTAGAAGTGTTCTATCACTTCTTTCTGCAATAACATTTTGTTGCAGAGTTCCTAGAATAGTCAACTGTCTGCGTATCCCCTTTTCCTCACACAGTTCCTTGAACTGATCAAATAAATACTCGCATCCTCTGTCTATAGAAAAAACCTTAAGGATTTTTCAAGCTAATTCTCTACCTCTGCTACAAAGTGTTTGAAATAATACAAAGCTTCATAGCGGTGAGAAATCAGATAGACATACCCAAATCGCATGTAATCATCGATAAAAGTGAGAAAATAGGACGTGCCATGTCGTGCATTCACATTCATGGATCCACAAATATCTGAATGAACTAGTTCTAATGCAGTTGTGGCTCTAGCAGCCTTACCAAAAGACTTTCGGCATGCTTTTCCCGTTAAACAAGGCTCGCACATAGGTAGGTCAACCTTAACGAGTGGACCTAAAAGGCCTTCTTGAGCGAATCTGGTCATCCTATCTCATCCTATGTGCCCGAGCCTAGCATGCCAATTCACTAAGTCAATACTCTTATTGGAATAAGAATGATCAGAAGAAACAGAATCTACTAAATCCATTCTAAATAGATTACTAGATAAAAAAAAACCATGTCCAATCAAACTACCATCATTAAAAACATCCATTCTAGCACTACTAATAACCCAAAAATGGAAAACCCTAAATAGTTTCTGCAGCTTTGGTATATTAAAAATGACGAACTCTTTTTTCTGGACGCTGCTGCCCTATTTATAGATTCCCAGAATCGACTTTACTTTCAATTCAATCGATCGAACCTTCGATCGATCGAACCTATCTTGACTTCAATCGATTGAACTATTTCGATCGATCAAACTTGTCTTGACAGCATCCTCATGTACCTTTCCAAGCATTCTAGCAAAGCTAAGAGTGGGACCTCCTAGGCTCTTTATTGTTGGCTCAAACCAGCTGTTAATTCCCATGACCAAACTCTTTGATCAACGAATTAACCAACTGATCAGTTAACATTTATATAAAATGATAACCAAACTCCAATGCAAAAGAACATATCTGAAGCAATAACTAGACTTGTATGGTGTACTAATGTCCTCTACTATTAGCATTCGTAATCATATTCAGGTAGTCGGATAAACTGTTACTGTCAACCTGAGTCATGGTTACTTCTTGTAATCCTTAAGTCCCATTCACCTCGTATGATTACCAAACATGTTGATAACTACTTATCGACAAGACTGTAGTTCTCAATAATCAACTTGGTGACATTTTCAAGGGACTGCTTACTCTTTATCAGAGGGTATATTCTATCTTGACAATATATGTTCACAACCCTATGAACATAACATATCCAAGATACCCAAGTGTTAATCTTTAAGACCTCACTGATTGGTAAGTCAAAGCAGCCATATCCACAGTCTGTATTCATAATTGTCTCAATATTGAGAACACATACCTAATACAAGTTATGAGTTCCTATCGACAGTTCCTATCGACTGTTGATAGTCTTAAGTGTCAAAAGGAAAACTCAGGTCCGTCAATGCACTATAAGCACTAGCATATTAACTAAGAGTTATACTCTAGTGATTGAGATTCATCACTCCATCCAATAGTAGTTAATCATGATACATTGTAAACCTAATGAGATATCCAGTCTCATCATACACTATGACAATTTATAAGTATCAAAGAATAGTAATTCGTATGTCACTTGTATGTATCTCATACACACACGAATTACTTACTATGATACTTAAGGATTAACAATCATCTCATGAAAGAAACATACACAATAAAATGTAAAGCTGATATCCATATATTAAAATGTCAATGTCTCATAAATAAAGTAATGGTTTGAGGGCACACTCCCAACAACCGTTATACCCTTTCTTCAACAGCTTTCCCTCACAGATGATGAACTGTGCGGCAAATCTTCGGATTGCCCTTTTGTGCTTTTAGGTAGACTCTTGGAGATATATTCCTTTTCTCTATGAAGTCCCATACATCTCGCTATCCTAGCCAAAGAATCTGCTAGTTGGTTTTCCTCCCACAGGGATTTTGATCATGGATGGCAGGTAGAAGAATGCTATGCTCTCGAACTATTTCTTGAGTCCATTGAGATAGTCATGATATGGTTTCAACCTTTTCTCTTTCACCTTCCATTCTCCTCTGGCTTGTGATACAATGAGTTTCGAGTCCCAGAAGACATCCAATTCTGAACCTTCAATTCTATTGTCACTTCCACCCATAGGATGCATGCTTCGTACTCAGCGGTGTTGTTGGTGGAGTTATAATTAAGCTTGATCGCTAGTGGGGTATGGTCCCATTTGATGATACCAAAATCATCCCTACTCTGTATCCATTCATGTTGGCTACTCCATAGAAGAATAACTTCCACTACTCTTCTTTGACTTCCATGATAGTCTCGTTCGGGATCAAGAAGTCTCCATTTTCCTCAGAATCAATGGTGTGCTAAGCGAGACACTCAGCTATAGTCCTCCCTTTCACCGACTTGCTTGTTACATACTTGATATCAAATTTTGATAGTAGAAGTAACCAACGGAATATGCGACCGGTTAGGGAGGGTTTTTCGAGGAGGCATTTTAGAGGATCCATGCGGAATATGAGCACAATCGGAAAGGCTAGCATGTAGTGCCTTAGTCGGCAAGTGCCCGAGACTAAAGCCCAATGTATTTTTTCATAGGTAGATTAGTTGAGTTCATACCCAGTAGGGGTGTTCACGGTCGGTTTCGGTCGGTTTTTCTCGGTTTTTTCACATAAAAAACCCGACCAATAGCCTCGGTTCGGTCGGTTCGGTCGGGGTTTTGGGGTGTTTCGGTCGGTCGGTTCGGTTTTCTTCTTGAAATATAAGTTTGAAAACCGACCGAATGCTCTCGGTTTGGTCGGTTTGGTCGGTCGGTTTCGGTCTCGGTTTTTCTTGTACACCCCTAATACCCAGTCATCCTCTTGCTAAGGGATATGAGCTCAAAAGCTCTGACGGCGTTCAATTGTAGTTTAGTCTTAACAAGTTATGGAATTTTAAAGTTTTAAGGGCAAAATAGTCATTTTATAAATATGTTCAAGTCAAATGGACCTTGCCATTGGATCTTGAACGTCGAAAAACCTCGAGGTAGGCCACTCTGTATTATTTGAATACTTTAACAATGTCAACTTCTCATATGTAAGCCCCAAGGGCAATTTGGTCATTTTATTATATATGTACTTTTTAGGTCCCCAAATGTTCTTTATCTTAATATGAGCTTACATACTCAGACGATGTTTAATTCTAGTTTAGTCTTAATAAGTTATGGCATTTTGAAATTTCAAGTGCAAAACAGTCATTTTACAAATAAATTCAGGCCAAATGAACCCTGCCATTGAATCTAGAATGTCGAAAAACCTTGGGGTAGGTCACTCCGTATTATTTGAAGACTTTAACAATGTTAACTTCTTATATATAAGCCCCAAGGGTAATTCGGTCATTTTATCTTACGTACTTTTTAGCTCCCCAAATATTCTTCATAATTATATGAGCTCACAGGCTCTGACGACGTTATATTTTGATTTTATTTTAGTAAGTTATGAAATTTTAAAGTTTTAATGGAAAAATAATCATTTTACAAATAGATTCAGGCCAAATGAACCTCGCCATTAAACCCATAACCTCGAATAACCTTTGGGCAATTCACCTTGTGTTATATGAAGACTTGATTTTATTAATTTATAAAATGTAAGCCCTAAGGGCAATTTGATCATTTTATGATTATATACTCTTTTTGGTCCCAAAATGTTCTTAATTAATGTACGAGTCCGCAGGCTTCGACGACGTCCAATTTTGGTTTAATCTTAGAAAGTTATGGCATTTTAAATTTATAAGGGCCAAGTAGTAATTTTGGATAAAAAAAATCAAGTTTAGAATTATGAAAGCTACTTTTTTTGTTTTCATTTTTGCCTCTTTTTGAAAATTGTTTTTGAGAAAAGAAAAATAAAATTGCGTTAACAAACGCATTTTTTGTTACCATTTTAGAAAAAATTATAAACAAACACAAAAAATTGAAAACAAAATAGTTATCAAGCATACCCTTAATCCTTAATAACTAAGGGGTAATACTTGGGACACAACCTTCATACAACTTTCATACAACCTCCCCAAAAGATGTGTCTATCTCTTTCCTGTGTCACTGTGGGGTCCAGTGACATCACAGGAGAGAGATAAACACATCTTTTGGGGAGGTTGTATGAAAGTTGTATGAAGGTTGTGCCCCAAATATTACTCATAACTAAGATAGAGAATTTCTCACTCAAGACCGTGTGTCTCTAGTGGTATGCGCTGACTTATCCCATGGGAGAGGCCAGTATTCGACTCCTTTGGAAATCTCTCCCTTTAGGGAGTTTGTTTGGGGCTTTGTGGATCTGTGACCCCCATATTGTGTGTGTACGCGCGCCTCGATGTGCTTTGCCCCTAGCAAGTTAGCAACTCGAATATGCTTCCTGTTTTACTTTTGCTTTGACTACCTAATTGGGCTGAAATTTGTGGACCAAACCTAAACCCAGGGCTTAAGAGTTGTTATCAGGCCCATTTAGTCAACTATCTAACAGATTGTCTTTCTCCACTTAGTTTGGAATGGTAGTGGAAGGCTGTTTTAAGAAGGGTAATGCTTAGGGACATAAAAGGGTCACAAAAAGTGGCATCTCATGTGGCACATTTCCATTTAAGAAGGGTAATACTTGGGACACATTTAAAGACAACTTTTGAGACACAACTCAAGAGATGTGTCTATCTCTCTCCAGTGTCACTGGACTGTAGGGTCTAGTGACATCACATGAGAGATATAGATACATCGATCTTTTGGGTTGTATCCCAAAAATTGTCTTTGAGTGTCCCAATCTTTAATCGTTTAAGAATGCAGAAAACATGACCAAAGTTCAAGATTATTCGTATCTTTTAATTATGGTTGTATAAAAAATAGCATCATATTGTTTTGACAAAAAAATCTTTTTTTTATTAATCAATTTTTTTTTTAGTAGATTCAAAGGAATCTGTAAAAGCATATAAAAGTAAAAAAAAAAAAAAAATAAATGAAAAATAAATAACACAAACTTCTTAACTGCATGCAATGCAAACCTCCCAATCCTTGATTAAAATGTTTGTGGCGTTAGCTCAAGATTGGGCCGGTTGAAAGAAGAAGTTGCTAAAATGATCCACAACTAAAAAGATCGAATCAAAACACCAAATTTGACGGAGACAGCGCCGGATCTGCATGAGTAACTCAACGAATCTGAAAGGATAAGATTGTATCTACGAAGAAGAGTAGCCGGATCCAATTACAAAAATGAGGAGAAGAGGGAGATTAGAGTGGAAACCCGACAAAAAAAAAAAAAATCTAAGAGAGGGACGAAAAACCTGCATAAAGACGCACAACAACGACAAATAAGAAAGTAAGGGAGCAAAAAATATATTTTCAGAGTGATTATAGTATAGACAAAGATTATCCCGTAATAAAATAGCACTACCAAACATTTAAATACATCTCATAAATGACCCACATTATAACCAGCTATTAGCCTATCCACTTGTGCTTTTAGAGTCAAACAGTTTTGATATCGAACTTTCAACACCAAGTCAAATCGAATTTTTTTTTTTAATCTATCTATCTTTGCCCGTTGTCGGTGTTTATTATCTTCCTCATAAAATTTTCAAAGTTCAAGTCGCACACAATCTCCAAAAATGTCTAACTTTTGAAGGAGCAGACAAAACAAAATCTATATACACAAGTACTTTGCTGTAATGAGTAATTGTGATTTGTAGTGAATCTCCTTGGGAGGGTGAGATGTATAGATAAAAGAGGAGGAAAAAAAATTAGACAAAAGAAAAGAGTAAAAGGCTTTTGGGCAAATCAAAATTCTATCCAATCAAAATCATAAAATGCCTATCAAAGTGTGTTATGATTTGTCCCACATCGGCTAGGCATAAGCCTAGACGGTGGGTTATAAGCTCTTGGGCACTCTCCCCTTGCAAGCCGGTTTTCAAGGGTGAGTTCTACCCTTAGGTTCGTGGGATTGGGACCTACCTAGGAGGGCCCTCGTCACGGTTGAGGTGTGGTTGATGCGCGGCTGAGGCTGTTGAGCCACTGTGGACGTCGGTTCTAGGGGGGGTGGAATGTTTCGATTTAGTGGGGACTTGTCCCACATCAGCTAGGCATATGCTTAGTTGGTGGGTTATAAGCTCTTGGGCACCCTCCCCTTGTAAGCTGATTTTCAAGAGTGAGTTCTACCCTGGGCCTGGGGTTGATATCACAGAGCCATGTCAGCACTATATCGATCTGGATGGATCAATAAATGTGTGGCTGTGCATCCCCATACTTACGAGTAGCAGGATCTTCATATTTTCCCAATATCACCCCAAAAGTATCGTCAAACTTTCCTAATACACAAACAAACAAGAAAAACAGAATATCAGCAAGAAAAATAAATCAAACCCCACATAATTCTTTACCTTCTTACCTTCTAGGAGTATAATTCACTCACTCACTCTCACTTTCCCTAATCAAACACAACGTAGATGAGTTGAAAAGTGATTCCCATGGCCTCAACTACCTCCACCCCACTTTCTCTCTCCTCCTCCTCAGCCCTCCTTGATGACAAATAAATATGTAATGCACCTTTTATTCATTTTGGAGCTGCACCTTCGTCTTTTGCATTTCTTGCAGTGGTCGCATACAAGAATGTGGTTTTCAAACCAGACAGGTACTAACTCATACTAGTAGTTTTTTTATTATATTATAAAAAAGAATACACGTAACGCCCAAATAGCCTCTATGAATTTATCCCTATGAATTTTCACAGGGTAAATGAAATTGCAGGGAAGCTTTGATAGAGAAGATCGAGTGCACATACAAGGATGTTATTGGGAGCAGCTGAAAGCAAATCAAGGTAGACTCTTTGTGTCATATCCCAATTTTCAGACAATTAAATATTAGTCAAGGGAGAATACCTAAACTAATATCCAGTTGTCCAATTTATTAGAGGTGATCGCAATGTAAAAAACATCACACAGTCTGAATACGATAAAACTTAACTCACAAGCGCAATATACCAGTAAAATATCCAATCAATAAGGATCAAAACCTAATGTTCCAAAACCATAATTAATCTCTAAAAAAAACATCATTCAACCAATATCTGATAGAGTCAAATGGCTCACAATGCCAAAATATAAAATATTAAAACTCTCAAATAAAAATTTTAAAAGCTAATAAGGACTTCACACTTCTCCTGCTATCAGATGTCACGAACTTCTCACTATCCCTGCAAATTCCGATCGGCTACGCTCCAAAAAGAACGCACCCGCGAAAAAAACTCAGCGGGTCAGTCATATGACTGGTATGAGTTAAATAAAACTAATCACACACAGTCTTAGGGATCGCTCACAATCCCTTACAGCAACACAACAATAATAAATAAAAGATCGGGTAGGAAAGTAGTTCCGCTCACATAACGGGACAAGGGGTAGTTTCCCTTTTATGTGACGGCAATATAGTTCCTACCCGAACTAGACTGAATAAATACTTACCCTTCTTAGCTATGGTAGGCCAATACCTGCAAACACATTAGTGGGCCTACCATCCTGCATAAATAGATGTTAGTAAAAAAAAAAAAAAATCAAAAATCATACTTTAAATGTTATTTAAAAAATGAATTTATCTCCAAGGAGTTGGAGTTGGAGTTAGAGTTGGACAAAACTTAAAACACGAAAAATGTTCAGAATTAAATTTCCAAGGGAAGTCACGCGTCCCCGTTCATTAATTCTAAACACATAAGTCAGAAATTAATTATTAAACATCAGCTCATAAACACGCGATATTCAACAGATTCTAAAATTAAATCAAAACGGTGTCAAGATGACGTTTTTAGGAAAAGTGTAAAACACGAAAGTCGCTCGGATTGTCGTTTTACTTTAGGTTAGGCGAAACGACCCTCAGTTGTGAAGTTAGGTGACCAAATTATCTAATTTACTAATTTGATCCTATTTATTATTAGTTCACAATGTTCCCAAAGATATTACGGTACACATACAAGACTACATTTAAATTAACGGATACCCACATAAGTTGTTTGATATGACAAGGATTCGACTACAACAAAATATAACGAACTACATTACAACGTATAGCCACAATTGAAGCACCACATGTGTTTTAGTTAATTAAACCTTATGTTCACCACTTCGGCCACCCATCCATGGTTCAGCCTACACATATATCCCATGTGTCTCCTAACGTAATACTAACTCCCACTCCGGTCCCAACTCCCATGGAGTATCACTGAGATTTGAGTCTACACCAAAAGGCTAGTCCTTACGTTTTTGATGTCAATAAATAATGTCTAAATACACATGAAATAGACTAACAAGCCGGGCATAAGGCTTAAAAATGAAGAGACGGGTCATCCACGTAGTCGCCGTCTAATCACACAAGACAGTTCATCCACGAAGTCGCCGCCTAAACTCATAAGGAGCAGTGGTGAATATTAAAGGATTTCCTATTATTAACTTCTATAAAAAAAATCTTCACACAGATGGTCTCACATTCACAAGTTTATGAAATCCAACATTAGATGAGAATACTTATATCTCAACAAAATTTCACGTTATATTATAATAACGAAATACGAGTCCATCCCGACACATAAATCAACTTAGACAATCAACACGTTTTTAACCTTAAAAAACAAACTGCTACTGAAATTTAAATCTACAGCCCAAACGGTGCAGAATTAGGGAAAACTCAAAACACGAAAAGTGTGCAGAATCGCGTTTTACACAGAACAATCGGACAGAATGTTAAAATTCAAAGCCACGATTGCACAATAATTTTCTAAAATTTCTGCAACTGTGTGAATTAAAAAAAAAAAACGAATTTCACATATATTTCTTAATTACCATGAATGTTTCACATATGGTTTTATCAAACTAACTATTCACCTAACCCTTTCGAATACCCTAATGTCATAATCACAAAGTCACACGAAGGGGAAATAAATTATCTAGATTACTTCAACAATAACAATGTGTATCCATTACAAAGATTTAACCCTAACAATTAAATTAAACATGTACTAATTTAATTTACTCACATATACATATATACATATGTGTATATATATATACTCGGATATACAAAATTTAACTCACCTTGTTTGGGAAAAAAAAAATTGGCAACACGGTGTATACGCTCCGCGATTCCCCACGCGCCTACGCACCCAAGACCCTTCTCCTTCTTCTTCTTCTCTCTCTCTCTCTTCGGCGGCTGACATTGTACAGGAACTAGTGTTTCCCTCTTTTTATTTTTTTTTTAACATATTTTAACCTAATATTACATAACTATAGATGTACACCCATAATATTATATATTATATATATATAACCTAATCACACACGCCACACTAAACACACACACACACACACGCGCACTACTGATGTATCAATTTTAAAATTCAAATGGTATTTCCTATGGTGTAAAACACTCACACTAATATTTGTATACTAATCACATTATTAATTTAAATAAAATCATCAAAATACCAATTTAAACATTAAGAACTATAAAAAAAATTCAAGGTATTACATTATACACACCTCAAAGAAAATCTCGTCCCGAGATTTGCAACACGCACGAACACTAATCAAATAGTTCAGGATGCGACTTCCGAATCTTCTCCTCGAGCTCCCACATAACATCATTAATTCTCTCACTCCATTGCACCTTCACAAGATTCACTACTTTCCTCCGCAAATACTTCACATCTCGATCGACAATAGTGATAGGTCGAACAACATACGTAAGATCATCATTAATCTCAAGCTCTGTCGGACGGACAATTTGTGTAGGATCCTTCACACACTTCCTCAACATGGATACATGGAACACGTTATGAATTGCCGCCAATGCAAGTGGTATCAATACTCTATAGGCCAACTCTCCAACCTTTCCGACAATCTCATAAGGTCCCACAAACCTCGGAGGAAGCTTCCCTTTCTTACGAAAACGCATCACACCCTTCATCTGAGATACTTTCAAGAACACGAAATCTCCCACTTTGAATTCTACACCCTTGCGCTTCCTATCAGCATAACTCTTTTGCCGACTCTGAGCAGTCTTAACCTTTCTCGAATAACACTCACCTTCTCAGTAGTTTCCCGAACCATCTCCAGACCCAAAATAGGTACGTCACCCACTTCTGCCCAACACACCGGAGATCTACACGGTCTCCCTTACAATGCTTCAAAAAGTGCCATTTATGCTAGAATGGTAACTGTTATTGTAAGCAAACTCTACCAATGACAAGTGTTCTTCCCAACTACCACCGAGATTGAGAACACAAGCCCTCAACATATCCTCAAGGATCTGGTTAACCCTTTCAGTCTGCCCATCGGTCTGAGGGTGATAAGCAGTACTAAGATCTAACTGGGTCCCCATAGCGCGTTGAAAACTCTCCCAAAACTCTGCCACAAACAATGGATCACGATCAGACACAATCGAGACCGGAGTCCCATGAAAACGTACTATCTCCCGATTGTACAACTGCGCCAACTTGTCTACCGTACGATGTATACTAATAGGGATAAAATGTGCAGACTTAGTGAGCCGATCCACAATGACCCAAATCGACTCATTCCCCTTCTTGGACCTCGGTAACCCATCCACAAAATTCATGGAAATGCATTCCCACTTCTAACAGGTATTTCTAAGGGTTTCAACAAGCCAGGTGGTTTCTGATGTTCCGCCTTCACCTGCTGGCACACCACGCACATAGAAACAAACTCTCCCACATCTCTCTTCATACATTCCCACCAAAAGGTACGCTTCAAGTCATGATACATCTTAGTCCCACCAGGGTGAATAGTGTACCGAGATCGACGTGCCTCACTTAGAACTTCCTTCTTTAACTTTGCAATATCAGGCACACAAAGCCTACCTCGGAAACATAGACCCCCCCCTCTGAATCCACAGTCCAATCAGTCGGACATTCATCAAGCAAATCCACAATCAAATCATTAAGACGACTGACCAAAACTTTATCTGAACACTGCATCTGTCGAATCTTACTTACTAGGGTTGGCTGAACCAACAAACTTCCAATGTACTCCTTCTCACTCTCTCGCACTGGTTGAATATCATGAGAGGTTAACACCTCAAGAGACTTCCACTCCCGAACCATCATAGAAGCCATCACGCTATGTTTCCGGCTAAGCGCATCAGCCACTACATTTCCCTTCCCTGGATGATAAAGAATCTCAAAGTCGTAACTATTGCTGAACTCGACCCATCTCTGTTGTCTCATGTTTAGTTCCTTCTGTGAGAACAAGTACTTGAGGCTCTTATGATCTGTATATAGCTCAAATCTCTCTCCAAAGAGGTAGTGCCTCCACACCTTCAATGCAAACACCACCGCTGCCAACTCCAAGTCATGAGTAGGATACCTCCTCTCATGTGGCCTCAACTGTCTAGAAGCATACGAAACAACCTTCTCTTCCTGCATCAAAACACAACCCAAACCGGTCCCACTGGCATCCGTGAACACTACAAGTTTCCCAGCTTCAACCGGAATGGTCAAAATAGGTGCGGTGGTCAACCGCTGCTTTAACTCCTTGAATGCTTGCTCACACTCATCTGTCCACAAAAACTTCACATTCTTACGTGTCAACTTTGTTAACGGTGCTGCTATGACTGAGAATTTTTCAATGAACCTGATCGGGAGAGAACAAATCCTATTTATACGTCTTAACGAGCATTTGTTAGTACCTTTTTATCCTGTTTTTATATATTTTTACTTTGTTTTCTATTTTCTGACAGGTTTTGGAAGAAATCAAGTATATCAGGCTAAACAGGGTGAAAAAGCAGAAGAAAAGAAGCTGAAAAAGCCAAGTCGCGCGCGCGAGCCGCGGGCGCGAAAACCGAGAATCGCTCGCGCGATCTGCTCGCGCGAAGTGCCAAATGTCGCGCTCGCGCGATATGTGTAAAAACCAAAGTTGCGTATTTCAGTATTCTGAAGACTCCTGTGCAAACGAGACTGCCTAATTGCGTCCAGATTGTAAAATATATCAGTTTTAGTTCGTTTCGGGTTAGGAAAGCTTCCAAAACTTGTTGTAAATCTATATATACCCTATTTTAATTCAATTAGAGGGTTGCCAAATATTATACACACAATATACAACCATTATTTTCAGCCATATTGAAGAGAGAAAAGCAAGGAGAAGAAGAAGAAGACCAAGGATTCCCATGGCCTCCTCCATCAACCTCTTGATATTCATCAATTCTATGGCCAACTAAACTTAGATCTAGGGTTTCAATGAAACCCTAGCCAAGTAATAGGGAGTATTTTATGCTTTTATTTTAGTTTTATTATGTATGGACGACAGTCACATGTTCCGAGGATTTTTATAAATAAATCGTACTTCTATTGATTAAATCATTACTTTCAAAGTTTATTCTTGTCTTAGATCTATTTTGACTGTGATGTGCTCAATGATCTATTCTTGCTGTGCTTGTTTAGATTGTTTACATGTGATGGTGCTTTATTGATTTGTGCTATCAAGTATCCGAATAGTCCATGCCTAGACTAGACGGATTAGATCACAACCCTAGTTTAGTGTGGGATAATTCGTGCTAACCGAAGATGGATTATGTTGGTGCTTGAACCATGATTATCTTCTTGTCGGAGGAATTGGGCTTGTAGCTACAATTCCCCATTATCATCCAACGTAATAAGCTAAAGTAATTCATAAATATTCCTATTATGAAGCTAGTAGTGGATTTGCAATCCTAGGATCCCTTAAACATTATTTAAAACAACTTTAATTGCTTTCATAGTTTAGATTTATTTTTATGTTCTTAGTTTAATTCAAATTAAAATCAAATCCGTTTTCATAATTAACTAAAGTTAGGTTTTAAAGTTAAGTCGTTGTAGTTAACCAATCCCTGTGGGTTCGACCTTTGCTTTCACACTACAAATCTTTAGAAAAGTAAAGTATACTTTTATATCTTGATATTGACAATATCAGAACCTTCTATAATACCCAGCTAACCCCAAGAAACTCCTCACCTCTGTAGGATTAGTAGGTTATACCCACTCTTGAACCGCTGCTACTTTCTCAGGATCTACTGCTATTCCCTTAGCTGAAATAACATGTCCCAGAAATCTCACCGACGACTCCCAAAAATGGCACTTACTAAACTTGGCATATAACTTATGCTCTCGAAGCGTCTGTAGTACAATCTTTAAATGTTCTCTATGCTCCTCAAGAGTTCGAGAATAAACCAATATGTCATCGATGAAAACAGCAACAAATCGGTCTAAATACGGCTTGAACACCCGATTCATCAAATCCATAAAGAATGCCGGAGCATTGGTCAACCCAAACGGCATCACCGAAAACTCATACAATCCATACCAGGTACAAAAAGCTGTACGTGGAATACTCTTCTCCACAACTCCCATTTGATGATATCCCGTCCTCAAATCCAACTGAGAAAAGACTACTGCCCCCTTCAACTGGTCAAAAAGGTCGTCAATCCTAGGCAATGGATATTTGTTCTTAACCGTCACCTTATTCAACTCTCTATAATCTATACACATACACAGAGAACCATCCTTCTTCGACACAAAGATAGCTGGAGTTCCTCATAGAGAATTGCTGGGTCGTATGAACCTGAGTCATACATACCACAAAAGGATTACTCTATTGGCTAAGGAAAGAAAACAACAAAGAATAATAGAATAATCAACAAAAGAAAGGAATTCAACGCGCCCCTTCTGAAGCATCTCATCCAGTTGCTTCTTCATCTCTCCTAATTCCTTGGGTGCCATACGATATGCTGATTTTGAAATAGGTGAGGATCCAGGTAAAAGATCAATCCGAAACTCCACCTCTCTCTTAGGCGGTGGTCTAGGAATCTCCTGAAAAATATCTTCAAAGTCGCATACCACCTCCACATCATTAATATCCTTCTTCGGTATCTCCACCGAATAAAGAAAACTAGACATCACTAACTCTGCGTTGTCCGGATAAGTATGAGAGAAACGAGGCAAACCCGGAGTATCTATATGAATAGTCCTTTTAACACAGTCTAAGGTGACATGATTCTTCTTAAGCCAATCCATACTCAAAATAATGGAGAACCCGTCAAAACCCAACACAATCAAATCAATAATAAATGTCCTATCCACAAAGTCTATCACAAAGTCTTTACACTGTTCATATAAGGTAACAGACCCTCCTAGAGGTATTTCTACGTATACAGGTACAAGTAAAGGAGTAACAGGAATACCCTCTCTCAAAACAAACTGACGAGAAATAAAAGAATGAGATGCACCCGTATCAAACAAAACACGAACATTGGAATGAAAAAGTTTCAGACTACCTTGCATATTCTCATTGCCTGGCATCACTGCAAATGCTCTAGCGGGAGATGTCTGATTATTCTGGGGCTTAGTGGGACAATATTTAGCAATATGCCCTAGTATCCCACAATTATAGCACAGCTTAGAAGCTACAACCATCTCCTTTCCCGTTAGTGGTGCTCCAATCTGATGCACTGGTGGACGAAACCCAATCTGCGGCTGCAGAGCCTGCTGACGATAGCCCTGGAAGCCGTGATTGTTTTGACCTCCCTGCCCATTCCACTGACGGTTCTGATTCCTGAAATTTCCTTGGTTCTGCGGGAAGTACTGACCCCTATTACCGTGCTTTGGTTCTGTTGGCCCTTCTGCCCTTGGTCATAAGGCTTGTATCGATTCCCACTTCTTCCCCCATCCTTCTGCTGAGACTGGGAACGGTTATCTCTCGATGACTCTGCTACCTTAGCTCTTGCAGATTTCTCTGCCTGGAACTTCTGCTCTTTCTTTTCAATTTCAGGGCCAAATCTACTATCTTACTAAATGGCTCACCCTCTGCCGCCAACACTGACTTGGAGAGGCAATGTCCCAATCCATCAATAAATTTCTCATTCTTCTTCTCCTCGGTATCAATGAGATATGGAGCATAGTAATAAAGTTCATTAAATTTTCTCACATAGTCCATCGCAGACATGGTAGCCTGAGTAAGATCTTGAAACTCTCTAGCCAATTGTGACTGCACTGCTCTAGGAACAAAGCTCTCTTTAAATTCAGTCTTAAACTGTTCCCATGTCATTTCTGCTACATCATACTGAGCCCGCACAAACTCCCACCATGACAAGGCTGCACCTTCCAACTGCTAAGATGCCAACTCCTGCTTCTGCACCTCTGTTAGCAGCATCCGCTCAAATATAAATTCACACTTGCGAACCCAAGCATGTGCTGCCAGCGGACCCTTATCCCCATCAAATATTTGCCCGCCAATAGAAATAAAATCCTTGTTCCTTTTAACGAACGGGTCACCCTGGTTTCCCTGCTGATTGTTATGCACAGCTTGGAGAATCTGGTTCATCATAGCCCCCACGTCAACCTGAACTAAGTTGGGATTTCCTGCCCCAACTCCTCCAGAACTCTCACAACTTCCAGCCTGAGCTCCATGACGAGTATTGTAGCCTCCAGCCATAACCTTCATAAGACAACCACACATACATAAATATCTGAAACAAACTCGTTCATTGTAATTAACAACCCATTCACCACATTCCAAAGATCACCTAGACACTCTCCAGTATAGGGTAACCTAAGGCTTTGATATCATTCTGTCACTACCCAAGTCTCGCTCAGTAAGATATTGTCTGCTTTGGACCCAAACCAGCACGGATTTGTTCTTGGGTCACTACCCAAAAGGCCTCTTACTAGGGAGACTTGGAACCACACATATATAGCACATTACTTTTCCATACCCAGGCGATGTGGGACAAACTTCCCATAGTGTGTAGCCTGCCAGCACTTACTGCAGCCACAAAGGCACCTACAGCAGCCCGCCCACAGCACCAGGGTCGTTACACTATGCTGCTGAGAATAAGATGAAACTTGAGCTACTGAATCAAATTAATTATCTTGCAGCAGCACGCATGAAAAGTTTGACAATGCTTGCTTCTTCTTCTTTTTTTTATTTATTTTTTATTTTCTTAAATTTTTTTTGATAATTATGTTATTATATAATATAAGCCTCTTGTAACCAGAGTAAACCCATTGTAATGTACTTTGTTGAAGATATATTTATCAGACCTATAATCCATTTTTCCTTCTTTTGCGTTAGCACTATCTAAAATATCGATTGCATGCCCATAATCTTGATTTTTTTGTGAGCAGTTACTTGCTTGAACAACTTCATGCATTACAGTACTCTGCATCCTTGTGTTTTTGGAGAATCAATGAATCTTCTAGTAATCTCTATTTATACTCTGATTATTATGACTCTATATGAAATTTTCAATTCTATTGATTACTTGTAATGAAAAGGGAATGCTCGATATATAGTTGCTGATCTATATATTGTTTGTAATTATATTGTTCTTGTGGGAATAATGAGCATTACTGACCTTAAGGCGCCTAACAAGGAAATGGTGCTGTGGATACCGACATTTGGGCCCACTTTTAAACATTTTTAAATACAAAGAGTTGCCACTTAATTTTTTAAAAAAAATTAAGAAACCATTTTAAAAGCAAACTGATCTTTGATTATGCACATGAATTTGAATCAATTGAACTTTAGTAACCCTAGCCAAATCAGTCACACTTTGCCTATATACGTACATATATATATATGTATTTATGTACACCCATCGTTGAATTAACACTTCTGTACTACTATGTGTATACACACGCAGAACAGTACAGAGGTACCGCTCCTGGACTGAAGAGCTCAACCTCGACAAATAGGATAATTAATTTGTATTGAATGCCCGGATTCTTTTGTAGCCTTTGGGTTGAGTTGGTAGTTAAATGATCAATTTTTAAATTTTTTTTTTATTTTCATTGTTGTGCAATGGTCTCGTGTGAGAACTCAAGTGTCAATGCCATGGGAAAGGGGAGGGGGCATGGTTCAAACCCTGCGAATGTGGTTATTTATCAAATCAACATAAACTGAACTTAAGACTTGATTTGAATCTGATCCCATTATCAAATTTTTTAGCCCTTAAGAGACATTAATGTAAATTTCAAATTTACGAGTTGTACTATAAGTCTGTAACCATAGAGTAAACATAGGATAAATATTGAATGCAACAAATATACCACATCATTAACTGTAACATATTAATATATTTTAAAAAGTGTGTATACCATAGTATTACTCATGTAATTATCCTTTATTATTTTTCTACTAAAAGTGTGTATATATATAATTATATACATGGCGTAATTACAAAGTTTACCTGTAAACTTGGTCTTCTTTTGTTGTTTCCATATGGTTTTTTCTATCATGCATTTAGTATGACTACATACAATACTTCTTGAACAAACTTTAATTGATCGGTTTTGCGGTATGCATTAATCTTAATTACTACTAAAACCCTTTTCTTGCTGCTACTTTTTTATTAGTGCTGAATCTTTGATAATTATATATACACTACACGATGTTTATATAAAAAATACACACAAAAAAAAAAAGAAAAAGAAAGAAAAGAAAAGAAAAGAAAAGACAATTGGGATGTGATAATTACTGTCAATGTGTTATTGAGGCATTTTAGATGTAGCCGAAACTCACCTAGCTGCCATCAAGGTATTACTGCTGACTCACATGACATTCTTCCACAAAAGTCAATCCAGAAGCAGGCCGATGCATTGTCTGAGAATCTTCGCTCTGACCAGACGACGGAGATGATGTGGTCCATGTGGATGGTCACAGCTCTAACTGAGCTATCTTCAATTTTTGGCTATTTGCCTTGGTTATCGTTTGTTAAGTAAGGTGTTGAGTAAGCAACTTATTAAATAGTACTATTTATAAGTGGTTTACAAAAAAAAAAAAAAGAGTAATATTTGGGGCACTAACAAATTCCACTAACACTCACACCCACACTCTATCTCTCTCCTAGTTCTTAGTGCCACTAGGAGAGAGATAGAGTGTGGGTGTGAGTGTTAGTGGAATTTGTTAGTGCCCCTAGTATTGTTGAAAAAAAAAATTGGTCCCAACAAGTTGTAATTACGTACCAACATGCTATGATTTGGTCCCAAAATTATTGGCATTCATGAACTTCTCAGCCACCTTACATTTTCTATATTTATAGTAATTTATCTCTCCACTTTTCTATCTCTAATATCATATATACCAGTTTATAGTATTTTTGACGCGTTTTATGAATTACAATCTAGCCCGTGCATTTGCACTGGTATTCGACTTGTCATAATTTATTGATAAAAAAACATAACAAGTAAATAATGTTTGTAAGATAGTTAACAACTGATACGCCCAAAATTGGCCCTCTTCTACGATCGAGAGATTCCGGACAGTGACCGGTCCTTATCCCGACCAGGTCATAAACTAATGCTTGGATAATGACCATCCCAAGTGGTTTGGACTACCTGAGCGGTATATATATGAGGCCCGACCAATAGGTCGGAAAGACCACGCAGGCACGGCCTATTACAGGGATAGCTAACCTGGGCCCGAGGCATGATCCAGAAGTCCAGCTTGTTTCATATCTCAGCTAGAAGACTAATGGAAAGTGGAAATTGTTTCCTAATCCAATTAGGAAACCCCCATGATTGATGCCAATAAATCCTAATTCAGATTGTATTACCTAATCTGTTTAGTTTCCTTTTACAATTAGGTCTCTTGCATCTATAAAAGAGGCCACTCACCTCCTTTATGGGGATCGACTTTTAGTCTGCATAGCACCCCTATAGCAATCATAATCGTGCCCGGTTGACCTCTGGTAGCTCCAAACTGTTGTTGGTTCACCTACGGTCCCTGGCTTTGTACAATATAGTGAACGTGCTAAGACACACACGTGGACGTAGGTTCCTTCATTAACAGGGCTGGACCACATACAAAAAATCGGTCTCTCACTGTCTCTCTCTCTCTCACTCCAAAAACTGTTCTAATTCATCTTATCCAAATTTTGGCATCATCAACAATTGTGTATTACGTGGTTCAGTGGTTTGGTTCTCATTGTTTGATTCTTTTAGCATACAATACACAATTCTACTGTTACGTTATGCTCAAGGTGGGGCTGGTTTGGATTGGGCTGGGCTAGCCTAGGTGTAGCTTTGATGGGCTGGGCTATAGAACACTACTAACATTTTTTTCCCCAGAGGACTTGAACTGGGCTATAGCCCAGCTAAGCCCAGTGCCAGGTTGGCCCTTAGACCTATTTATGCATATTTTGTGTATATTTTGTGTAGATGATATAAACTAATACTAAAAAAATTATCCCAAAAACCTAAGAGGAAGAAGGGCTTTTATAATTAGCACAAAAACATAAGAAAAATGGGGCTTTAGGACCGCTCCTGAATAGCAACCTTATTATTTATTTATTGAATATATTTTTGCCCACCCCCAAAATTGCTCACATTTGCTCACCCCTCCTCTCCCATTGGTTAAGGCAGTGGGACCCAAAATTAAATGAGAATTAATTAATGGTATGAAGTACTGGGCCCCAAGGTAACGTGTAACGCATTCACATTCTCTGTAGCGTTTTCTCCACATCCTGGACCTCCGAACAGCGTTTCCTCTTTCCTGTGATCTGATTTCTGGCGCAAAGGACACCTGTCTTTCCTTTGTTTCTTTTGCCTTCCCTACCCCTCCTTTATTTCTCGAACTACCTCCTGATTTCTCTTTTCCCCTTTCTTTATTGACCTGACTCTGGTCCCCCGTCCTTTTTCTTTCCCTTTGTCTTTTTCTTCTGCTAGTGGTCCCCCCCCTGCTTTTACTAACATGGATGATTTAACCTCCCAACTCTCTCAAATTATCTCTCAAAGGAGAAGAATGTATCTATGAAGAAGAGTAGTCAGATCCAATTGCAAATGAGGAGAAGAGGGAGATCTAGCTTGGAAACCCGATCAAACAAAACAAAAACACGAAGAAGAAGAAGAAAAAAAACAACCCACTAAGAGAGGGATTAAAAACCTTCATAAAAATGGACAACACCGACAACTAACAAAGCAAGGGAGCAAAAAAATTATTTTCAGATTGATTTTAGTATAGACAAAGATTATCTCGTAATAAAAAGAGCATTACCAAACACTTCAATATATCTCGTAAATGACCCACATTATAAATCCCGCTACTAGCCTCCCCAAGTAATGAGAAAATCTTCATTGTAACAGTTATTTTGTTGATGTGGTATAACAATCAAATCTGAACCCTTTATTTATCCATCTACACCCTCTATTTCCAAGGAAAATGCCATCCACATAAACAAAAATCTCAAATATGTGAGTATGTTATTTTGTTGATGTAGTACCCCATTGCATTCAATATTTACTCCCAATTATGCTCTAGAGTCGAACAATTTTGATATCGAACTTTAAACACCAAGTCAAATCAAAATTTCAAGTTTTTATCTTTGCCAGTTGTCTACTTGTCCGTGTTTATTACCTTCGTCATAAAATTTTGAAAGTTCAAGTCGCACACAATCTACAACAATGCCTAACTTTTGAAGGAGCATAGAAAACAAAATCTATATACACAAGTACATTGTTGTAAGTAGTAATTGTAATTTGTTGTGAACCAAAGGGCATCTTTAGCAAAAAAAAAAGAAAAGAAAAAAAGAATAGATGGATAAAGATAAAGAAAGAAAGAAAAAAAAATGGCAAAAAAAAAAAGAGTAAAAGGCTTTTGGGAACATCAAAATTCTATTCAAATGAAACACCATAAAATGCCTATCCAAGAGCCATGTCAGCACTATCTAGATCTAAATGGATAAATGAATGTGTGGTTGTGCATCCCCCCATACTTGGGAATAGCAGGATCTTCACATTCTTCCAACAATAAGTCTTTGGACGCCCAAGGATCCTTGGCAGTGCGTTACTCGGACAGTACCCTAGTAGTATCTGAGTAGTGTTAGCAGGATCACATAGTGGTTTTTTTTTTTTTAAATTCAAAAAAATTCATCATGTGATCTTGCCAGCGCCACATAGGCTCTGCCCGGGCAGCTCATGGCTGCGGATCTAGACTCACAAAGACTTACAAACAAAGCAAGGGGCGGAGTCAGGATTTTTAGTCAGGAGGGTCTAAGCTAAACGGGGGTTCGGGAGTAGTGCCCCCATGGTGAAATTTTTTGGTCTGCTTATACATAATTATGCGTAAATTGGTTGTATGTGTAGATTTAGAAACCAATCTCTACTTATGCAAATGGACGATTATTTTTGGGTTTACTTATACATAGTTATGTATAAAATTGGTTTTATGTGTAAGAAAGTAGAAATCAAGCTATGGGGGGTCTACTATACATACTCATGTTTAGAATTGATTTTTTTGTTTTAATTTGTTCCCTACTTAACATGTTTTAATTTTTTTTTGAGGGGGGCCTAAAATGAAATATCAAAATTTCTTAAGGTGGTTTTGGAAGGGAGAAGAAAGGCTGCACAATGTCAGGGCCATTAAATGCCGTACAATCTGCTATAGCAGGTTTGGATTTTTTTAAGGGTTAATTGAACCTTGATTGGATGAGAATGATGATGGATCATGGAGTGACATGTGTTCAAGGTGGTTTTGGAAGGGAGAAGAAAGGCTACACAATGTTAGGGCCATTAAATGCTTACCACATGCTATAGCAGGTTTGGACTTTTCTAAGGGTTATTTGGACCTTGATAAAGGTTGTTTGGACCTTGAAAAGAAATGTGTCAAGTTTGCAAAATATTAAATATCACTATGTTTTATCTTATGGAATGAATATTGTACACAACTAAATAAAATTTAAATTGTAAACATAAAAAATTAAGAAAGAAAAGTAAATGGCAGTTTTGGACTTTCCCTAGGGTAGTTTGGACTTTGCAAAGAAAAATGCCAAGTTTGTAGAATATTAAGTGATATACACAAAAATATCCAATAAGAGTTGGTCTCCGTTACTTCAGCAAGAAATGCCAAATTACTCGGTACCTGCGCCAAGCACGTGACCATCCTGGGTAGGACACCTAGAACCACCCGGTAGAGTTGGACATCGATTGACTGGTCAGGAATACGGCGCGGGCCCGTCCGGCGTAGGGAGTTGGCTGGCCACATCGCAAGATGCGACCTAGAAGCTTCCAGACAATTTCCTATCTCAGCTAGAAGACTATTGGTAGGAAGAGATTGCTCCTTAATCCGATTAGGAAACTTCCATGATTTGTGCTAATCAGTTGTAATTAGATTATATTGCCTAATCAGTTTAATTACCTTGTACGAGTGGTCTCTTGTATCTATAAAAGAGCCCACTCACCCCCTTCGGAAGGGATTGCATTCTCATCTTACATATTAGCAATTACATAATTCATACGCATATACTCGCCGGTCTCTAACAGTGCTGCCCTCATTTGTTGGTTCACCAAAGGCTGCCGATGATCTGTTAGTACAAGTGCTCTGACATACCACATGGATGTAGGTTCCAGGGTCGAACCAGACTCAAATCTCTCGTGTGTACTTCTTAGTCTCTTTACCCAAATTATGGCATCATCGGCTTGGCGCCGTCTATGGGAAATGATAGATTTCTCAGGATAGCAAATCTTTTGACTGATTACCATGCCACCGAAGAAGG
This sequence comes from Hydrangea macrophylla, assembly GCA_033977485.1. Taxonomy (NCBI): domain Eukaryota; kingdom Viridiplantae; phylum Streptophyta; class Magnoliopsida; order Cornales; family Hydrangeaceae; genus Hydrangea; species Hydrangea macrophylla. The sequence continues at coordinate 77,781,563 of CM066999.1, forward strand.
GTAAGAAGATTACTGCTCCAACGGGTCAGGCGGATTCGCAAGCTGGGCATCCGGCGGCCTCCATGACATCGGAGTAGATCATCGCGGCTCTTGCGCAACTCCTAGAAGGTCAGCGTTAGGCCCAGCAACAAATCGAGGCACTGTTGGCCCGACATGATAAGCCCCCTCAAGCCAAGTATCAGCTCGGGAATGATGTACGTGATCGCGTGCCTGTGCAGACTCGACGGTGCGCCCATACAACACTAGTATCCCCTCCGGCTTTGAGGCGGTCTGGGAACGGTGAGCGTAGTCGCGGCCCCGAGCAGACCCGGCAACATGCCCGGGCCAACCCAAGCCGGGCGGGAGTCGCCAGAGAGATTATCAATAGCAGGCACGCCGCCAGAAGGGGGGGCAAGAGAAAACGGCCTGAGAATCGACCCAAGAATGCTCGACTGGCAGCCGTGGAGACCTTAGGCACACAATTACCCGGAGTCGAAGCCATACCCCGTCCTTGTGGACAACGCACTTTGAAGAAGAGGCTTTGTCGTCTGAACTGACCTACCGCACAGATACAGAGTGGGAGACCGGGAGGAAGGACTTTAGGGCCCAATTCAACGATCTGCAACAACAAATCGAGAAGTTGAACCGCAGGCTAGGTCGTGACTACACCAATACTGAAACTGAGTCACTCTTCACAGTCCGGGTCACAGGATTTCCCATCCCTCGCAAGTTCAAGCAACCATATCTTGATTCTTATAACGGCTCGGGGAGCCCGGTCGACCATGTCCGGACTTACAAGGCTCAGATGGCGTTACCTACCAATGTCGACGAACTACTGTGCTTGGCCTTCCCCAGCACCCACAAAGGGCCGGTCGCACAGTGGTTTCACTTACTGAAACCCAGAACGGTCGACGACTTCAAGGCACTCAGCAAGCTCTTCATTAGTCAATTCGTGGGAATTCTTGACTGATCACAGCCAGACACCCAATTATTGGCTGTCAAGCAATACAAAGGAGAATCCCTGAAGGATTTGCTGGTCATTGTCATCATTGGTCTAGATGTAGCCATCCCCTGAATTTGACGGTCAGTCAAAATTAGGGTGTCTACAGTTTGTCCCTCTTTGGCAAAGCTTGTGGAGTAACGTGTATCATAAGTGAATGTCAAAGCCTGTGTGAAGACAAGCCTCTGATCGAACTATCGAATTCAGGAAAAAACAAAGTGCGTTGCAAAAATAGTTGTATAGACAGCCATTGCTGGTCGTGCTCGATGGTGAGCTGCCTACGTATCACAACGGGAATCAGACCAGGATGTAGTTCGGGTAAGGGACCACACATAAATGCAAATAATCACATGGATGTATGCACCTATCCTATTGTGATGCACATGCTCAAGCAGTCTCAGGCTTTATGCTCCCAAACGTGAAGGTTCAGGATCGTGCCGCTTGCTCTAATGACAAGAATGCGTTCTATGCCTTAAATCTTCTACTCTGATGTCGTCCTATTCCTGGGAAGCCATGATTGATACATATGTGTTTCATACCTCACATTGCGAAAATGATTGAATTGAGATGTGCTTTGCACCTCTTACTCCAGTGTCTTGTCAAGGTTTGTAGAAAAGTCAGAATTGCTCCAGATTCAATAACCCCAAATTTATATAGATTGTGATCGACGTCTTACGCCAAAACTGAGAATTTGATCATTAACTTATAGGCTGCGATAGACGACTTATACCAAGATCGAGGATTTGATCGGTGACTTATAGCCTGCGATAGATGACGTATACCAAGACCGAGGATTTTATTGGTAACTTATAGGCTGCGATAGACAACTTATACCAAGACTGAGAATTTGATCGGTGACTTATAGGCTGCGATAGACGACTTATACCAAGACCGAGGATTTGATCGGTAACTTATAGGCTGCGATAGATGACTTATACCAAGACCAAGGATTTGATCAGTGACTTATAGGCTGCGATAGACGACTTATACCAAGACTGAGGATTTGATCGGTGAGTTATAGGCTGCGATAGACGACTTATACTAAGACCAAGAATTTGATCGGTGACTTATAGGCTACGATAGACGAATTATACTAAGACTAATGATTTGATCGGTGACTAATAGGCTGCGATAGACGACTTATACCAAGACTGAGGATTTGCTCGGTGATTTATAGGCTGCGATAGACAACTTATACCAAGACCTAGGATTTGATCGGTGACTTATAGGCTACGATAGATGACTTATACGAAGATCGAGGATTTGATCGGTGACTTATAGGCTGCGATAGACGACTTATACCAAGACTGAGGATTTGATCGGTAACTTATAGGCTGCGATAGACGACTTATACCAAGACGAGGATTTGATCGGTAACTTATAGGCTGCGATAGACGACTTATACCAAGACAAGGATTTGATCGGAGCTGGTCCAGCCCCAAAATATTTGGCTTGGGCTATTCTAGCTAAAGAGATGTTCATGTGCTTCTTATTTCGGATTTATCTTTTTTTCTAAAATTTTTTCTATTTTTTTTATAGATTGCTCGCTATGGATAGTAGTTTAGGTGATTTAAGGAAGAAGAGGAAGAAGTACGAGCCAGTTCCTTATGACAACCCCGCTTTTCTACTCATGGATTTCCCTTTTGACTATGGACAAGTTCAAAGGCTTTTTGGTACATCTGGTGATTAGCTTTTCTGGTTTAGAGCTCAATCTTTTGAGGATATTTACCAAATTTTGTTTCTTTCTGAGAGTATTACTCGATCTATTCGATTTCTTTGGCGGAGCGGGATCTGACTTCCTGACCTCCATGCTATTGCCATTCTTTCGAAATCTCCAATTCTTGTTGATCCATCTGAGGAATGTATCTTCAAGACGATAGACTCAAACTGAGTAGAGACACGCGTATTTTTCAAAATGTTGTGACCAATTTTGCTTTCTTTTCTTTGCGCTTTTCTGATTAATTTTAGAAAATTATCATCCCATAGTATTCTTTCACTATATCTTCCTTTACGATTGGCTTTATGATAATGAAGAATTCTTCTTTTCATGTTTCTTTCCATCCTAAATCAATTTCAGATTTATGCATGAACACTTTGGCTCTTAACCTCAAGAATTTTTAGGATGTCCAAGCTTGATCCTTATATGGAAAGCCGGTAAACCCAGAGATATTCTATTTGGCAAATGACAGTTTGCCCCTTGTTTGACAGGGGGCTTGGATATGCTAGGCAAATGAAGTTTGCCCCTGGTTTGAGGGAGGTGACGCGGCCTCTGGGCAAACGATAGTTTGTCCCTAGTTTTTAAGGTAATTTCATGACTTAGTTGGGTTCTTCTTTGGACCAAGGGCCTTGGGAGACCCGCCTACTTATCTCTGAATGGGCATCAGGTACTATAGTAGTTCGATCGAGGCCAGAAAGAAGTGTAATGATTGACTATGTGTGTGCGATTGTGATCGAACCTTGCAGGCTACCTAAGTATCCCTGAATGGGAATTTGGTCAAAACGTAGTTCATCTAATTTGGAGGTCTTGAAAGAGTGAGGCTTCAAGAATTTGTGGGCTTTTCGAGCCATGTTGCCATTTCGGCCTAGTGAGTGCGTGTCACTTGTGGTAACCTTTGTATAGCATGATGAACTAATTTTTTTTTATTGTTTATGATGGTTGATTCTTTTTCCTTTTCACTAGCCAGTCAATCCTTACAACCCTCATAGCGCGTTGCGCTTTTAATCATACTTCATCATCAGCTCTCCAAATCTCTCTTTGTTTTGTTTTCTCAAAGATATCTCTGCATTGTTTATAGGCTCACTCAACCATTGGGCTTTCTCACAATTATAAGACTAATTGATACTTTCAAATCTCTCTTTTCATTTCCGATTTCATTCCTTTGCTTGGAACAACATAAAGCCTTTGAGATTATTTTACATACCAATGATGTGCTTTGAAGCACTCAAGAATTCTCCCCCCCCCCCTTTTTTACCTCACTATCTCTTATTCTTTTAATGATTTTGACCGGCTAGGATTCAGGTTTTGAAATCAATACGTATCTTATTTTTGCTCTAACTTTTGCATAGGTGCCCTTTCGGGTTTTTATCCTAGCGAGCTCTCTTTTTTCTTTTTCTTTTTCTTTTTTCATTTTTTTTAAATAAGAAGTTCATTTAAAACATCTAGCTACCATTCAGGGACCAAGTTTATGGCTTTGGACTGTGAGCTCACCTGTTAGGCTTGGTATAAAGGGGTGATGTTGGATAATCTTTGAATTTATTCTTGGCATATCATTATAGGACCAAAACATCCTTGTATTCTTTTATCCAGGAGATCAAGTTTGTGCTTTTATCTTTATTGAGTGAAATATGGAAATAATCACTTTGAGAGTCTTCTTTATTTTCTAAGTCAATTGCCAAGGTTTCCTCAATGATTTGTATGCTTATTATAAATTAAGCGCAATCAAGTAAGCAGAATCAATCACATTTTCATTGATAGCAGAAATTTAAAAAGTTTGGCTCATACTGGCCATTACAGACTTCTGGGGTAGGGGAATTCTATTACTAGACTCGAGGACCTATTGGCAAATCCCCTGGTTCTGTCTCTTCTTCGTTTTCTGACTTTTCTTCCCTTGCTTTATTTTCCTTGATCTCTTCCTCTAATATCTCTTCTATCTGATTTTTCCCAATCTCTACTTCTATGATCTTCTTTAGACTGCTCTCCTCGGTCTTCCTTTCTTCTTCATTAAAAAGATTCCTTATAACCAGGCCATCCAGTGCACAAATCTAATTTTGGATAGTAATTGGTTTTGTGGGCGCTTGTAGGTATGGATCTTCATAGTCAACGAATTCATGTAAGAAAGAGATCTCAAACCCTTGCTTCAAGTATCTATCTTTACAGTCCACCCATGGCTCTAGAAAGCCACAGTAGGGGAAATCTCCTCCTTTCTTGATTAAATGTTTATGTAATGCTTGACCTTCTTCTCTAATTTCTTCAAGATCCATCTCTTTCCCTTTCTCCGAATTGCCCCCCCCCCCCCCCCCCCCCCCCCGACTCGTGTGGCTTATCATGATTGATTAGTACTTCTTCAGCTTTTCCCTCTTCTTCTCTTTCAGACCATAGATCGTCTGTGTCACTGTATACCTCCTCTTTCCCCCAAATAGAGTCATCCGCAGGATTATTTGGATCCCACCAACTGATTTGGAGGATTTCATTGTCTATGTCTTCCTCGAATGCCTGTTCTTCTTCTCCTTCCATTAACCATTCCTCTTCCGTGACTCCTATAAGGCATATCTCTTGTTCCTCTAGAAATTTATAAGGTTTGGCAATCTGCCTTACAAGTATGATGAATGCAGACAGATCAAAGACTTCCTTCTTATCATCCAAAAGATTGATGTTTCGCGGTGGTGGTACAACATGATGATTGGGGAGTGGGTTTCGGGTCACATTCGACCGATCTGTAGGTGGAGGGGAAATGATTTTATCATCAATCAAATTTTGTACTTCATGCCTTAGCCTCATACATCAGTCTGTTGCATGGCCATGAGCTTGATGAAACTCGTAGTAGAGATTTGTTTTGAAGCCCGGTGGGAGTGGATTAGGCATTGGCCTCGGATCTAACGACTTTAGATATCCCTTTTCCATTAGCCATTTAAGAGTGGTGGTCAAAGAAATCCCTAAATCTGTGAAGCGACGAGGCTATCCCTCTAACCTTGGTCTCGACACATCCCCCTTCTTTAGAAAATTTTTCCCTTCTTCTAACTGCCTCAGAACATTAACATCAGTTGCCACCTGATTTCCTGTATTCCCTCCATAAAACTGTCTTTTAGAGCGATGCCCCTGGGACTCTTCCTTCTTGATCTTCCCATCTTAGTATTCTATCCTTGTTCCGATCTCAAACAATTCTGCAAAGGTGTGGATGCATTGATACATGAGTTTCTCTTGATAGATACTCTGTAGATTTTTTATAATAATCCGAATCTGTTCTTTCTCAAACGGCCGTTGGGTCATTTTTGCGGCCTTCCCCCTCCAACGCGCCAAAAATTTAGCAAACGACTCTTTATTCTCTAGAGTAGTCATCTCTTGATCCCTCACAGTTACATTAAGTTCTTGATTATATTCATACTGGGTGACAAAAGCTTTTATAACTTCTTCCCACACACGGGTTTTGCTTTGCTCCATAGTGAAATACCAGGACAAGGCTGCCCCAGTCAAAGTTTGTTGAAACAGCATGGCCATCATGGCGGGACTCAGGCCGCTTGGCTGAAAAGCCCCGATGCACATCCTTATATGGTTTCTGGGGTTGCCAGAACCATCGAACTTATCAATCTCGAGCATCTTAAAACCAACTGGCAGTTTTTCTTGAGTGCCTTCAAACAATCCCTCCAACTCTAGCAGATAACTGTCAACCCCATTGGACTTGCGGACGACTTTTTCTAACTTTTCCACTTTTTCTTTCATCTCGATATGCTCTTTCTTAGCCTTTTCAACTTTTTCTTTTTCTACCTTATTTGCACTAGCTCTGGGTTGTTCCAGATCCTCATACCAATCATCTTCCCCACCCGAGCAGTAGGTGGAGGATCAATTTTTGGTTTTTGGCGGGCCAGTGTTTCCAACATTATCATCATTTGATCCATTCTCTCCTTTAGTTGCTCTATTTTTGCAGCGTGTTGTCCCTGATCCATTTCTTTCTCTGGCTCCCTTCTCACTAATCTCACACTTGAATCCCTGACCCAAACTGTGCTCGTCGCTGATTCTATCTTTTGCCTACAACCATGTTTCATTTTTTATTAATTTGATTGATTTCAAAAGAATTTTCATTTTGTTATTATTTTTCACATTTTCTTTTGCAAATGCTTTGTGAATGAATGGTTCATATGTCATGCAATGCACGTGTGTGTGTGCCTACTCTACATGCCAAAGAAACGAAAAACTTAATACTAATACATAAACACATAAGCATATAAAATCCTCACCTATGTCGAGTGTGCCAACTTCTCTTTTCATTGTGATCTTCATTACCCATTCAAAGATTGCACATTCTTTCGGAAAGTATATCTTGGATGAAAAAATAACTTTTGAGAATTCTTTTGAGAATGAGCATGTTAAACATTCCTCAACAAAGATGATTGAATTTGAAATTTTGCTTTGAAATTCATTTGAAAAGCATTTCTCCCAAAGATAATTCCCAAGATTTTTGGATTTTTCTTTTGAAGATGATCATGTAAAAAATATACTTTAACAAAGTTATTCTGGAGCTTTAATAAAAAAAGGTGAAGAACTCCAGAGAAAGGGCGATTGAAACCTTTGGAATAAAGATGCTAAAAATCTGTTTGATTTTAAAGATGGATTTAAAATTCTTTGGGTAGAAGGATCACATGATTGGATTATCACCGTACTTTTCATGAATTTGGATACATATAAGGTCAATGATGCTTAGCTAAACATGATATAAGAGATGTAATCTTATCATCAAGATTCGTCATGTTCTCAAATGTCATAGGATATGAAGAGGAATTGCTCAAAAGTGATTAAGAGGTTACACACATTCATCAAGCAAGTATCGTCATCATCTCAAGTAATTCCTTCCGGGTATACAAAACTCCTAGCACATAATCCTAATCAAGAATTGATTTCTTAAGATTGAAGGGTTCTATAGAAGCTATCATGCAAAGCCCGGGTTTTGGTCAAATAAGGGACCCTTGACACACACCCGATAGGATGCTTCATATACCAACACATGGTACGAGATCAAGGGTGATCACACAGTCCCATGATGGCCTGACCGACCGGGTTGTCCCGAGCCTCCAAGGTCATAGTTCTGTGCAATCGACTGGCGAGACATGCAAGTGCAATGCAACAGGCACACAAAAATTAGTTAATTCGGTTAAAAAGGATGTTTTCAAGTCTAATCCTCGAGTGAACTCAAAATAAAAAATTCTGGTCTACGAAACCAGAGATTTTGGGTTCGATCCCCAGTAAAGTCGCCAAATTGTGGATACCGGCATTTGGGCCCACTTTTAAAATATTTTCAAATACAAAGTGTCGCCACTTAATTTTTAAAGGAAAATTAAGAAACAATTTTAAAAGCAAACTGATCTTTTGGAAACCAGAGATTTTTAGGTCCGGGAATTATGGAATGAGAGGGGAAGGAACCCGGCGGACTAAAACACCCCCTCTCATCCTATCTTGTGATAGGCCTCTACTCAACATCATTTTAATCGAATTAACTATCTAGGCATGCCCTCAACTAATACATAGATATAAATATGTACATTACAAAAGAATGTCAAAAGGATGTAACATTGCTAATGTTAAAACGACATACAAAACCACATATTTCAAATAGCAAGCAAGATGACATGCAAATAGGGAACTAGGAAACTTACCCAGGATCCACCTGCGATATGGGAAACGTGCAATGCATACAAAATAGAGATCCTAAGAAAAGGTCTCTAATCACATATACACATAAGGCAAGACCTAATCTAAGCTGTCGTGCATGGAGTCGAAAAATCAATAAAATCAACAAGTAAAATGAACTAGAGAAAAGTTTGAGAAATTGTACCTCAAAAAGCGCTACAAAACAAAGATTAGTCCACATGCTTCAAACAAGATATCAAATAATCGATCCTAAACTTCTAGCTTAAATCTATCAAGTAGAGGAGGAATTGACATAACTTTGAATTTCTTTTAACTAGTTGGAACCATAGCACCTCTATAGATATACAAGTCTCAACTAGGACATATAGAGATGTCATAGCCCCAACATGATCATAAGGAACCCCTAGTCATGTTCAATTAGGTTCAATTAAGTGCAACTTAGACCAAAAATGAGTTCTACTCATAAGTATCAATATGTATGAATGAATGCATGATCATGAACTATGAGATATTCATTAGTTTGGATCATCTAGCCTCTGGATTTAAACTTAATTGACATTATTTAAAATATGGTTTAGATCTTAGGACATTAGGAGACCATTAGAATAGTGTTGTTCAGGATTTATCAAAACTGTGATAGAATTGTAAGAATTACAGAGAGCATAGACTTTCAAAAATAGAAATAAAATACTTACAACGGTTGGATCTTAATGATTTTTAAGTATGTTGTGCCTATATGAGTCTAGTTTCTAACCCAAAAAGAAAATCAAAGATCTAATGGTTCCATCTCTGGAAATTGGGCAAAAACTAGACATCACTCATAAATTTAATACTCTCTATCCAGAGTTTTTATATGATTTTCTAAAAATAGTAAATAAATATGATTGCTTCATTCTTTTTAGGGAACTTTCTTAACACATTAAACTTCAGGGAAAAATATTTTATTTGAAGTTAAAAAAGGTTGATTAAGGCTCTGATTTACTTATTTTAAAATGAACTCACTGTTTTGAAGTTTTGGACAGAGAGTAACTTACTCACCAATCATGAGACCAAACCATTTTAAATATGAAGTTTCATCAAGACTAAAAATTTGGTGGTAGATATATGAGTTATGAACACCCTCCAATTGGTCTTACTCAATTCGCATGGACCATGATTTTATTAAAAATCTTCGATCTCAGTGAGTTCATGAATTCACTGCACCAATGTTGATTTGATATTCATAAAAAAATATATAAAAAAAGACCAAATAAATCCCTCTCTCATAATTGATGGTCCTTGAGGGACTAAGATATGACTCAAAACTTTATGAACGTTATAGAATATAAAGAAACAACTTCATGAGATTCAATTTGAATGATTCAAGTCATGGTCAAGACTTAAACCCAACAAAAATCACAAGGATATAACCATGACCCATCTCAATCCCCATATAAATCACAAGATCATAGGAGACTAATGGATCAAACCAAAGAGAGTCCAATGAGATATTAAAGATCTCATGGATTTCAAAGAAAAAAAAGAAGGAAATAAAACCAAAGTCTAAATAAAACCCAAGTAAGAATACCTTTACAACTTTTTTTTTTAATTTTTATTTTAAACCCAAGGCTATATCTAGATCCAAATCAATGAAATCAACATATAGGAATTCAATCACAAGCTCTATGTGGTGTGTGATGAAATGGGGTAGGAAGAGAGGTTTGAAAATGTGTAAAAGATCCTAAATCTATGAATTGTGATTGAATTCCATCCTAATTCTAGATAAGATTAGAAGGTCACCTCTATAACCTCAAGGATCTCTTCTTGTTTAGTGAAGATCTTCCAAGTTCTTCAACTTCTTCTTAAAATTCTTCAAAGAAAACCCTTGAATTCTTCAAAATCTCTTGATTTCTCTCTTAAATTTCTCTACTTTTCTGTACATTTTTGCAAGATGGGAGAAGAGGATCCTTGTAATGGAGGTGAAGGCCTCCTTATATAGACCATTTTCAGCGGGGTTAAATTGGTAATTTTGGGTGAAAACCCATGTGCAAGAATATTCCATACGTATTTGAGAAAAACAGGCTATTACAGCAGGCAGCACTCATTGAGTTGTCTGCGGTACTCAGTGAGGTGCCGGCGCTGCCGGCCATCCCGCGTGCCGCAACCAATGGTATTATCACTTTTTATTTCATTTTTCAAATATATACATTCATATACTAAGTACATACTTATATATATATACTTAAATAATATACTTGAATAGATTATACTAATATACCTACATACTTCATAGATTATGTATATACGTATTTTTGTTTTCTTCTTCTTTTCTTTTCTTTTCTTTTTCAAAATTCTTTTCTTTCTCTCCCTTTCTATATATATTTTAAAATCAATTTCCCAAATCGTTTTTCTCATACGTATTCCATATCTGGGTTTCCCTGAATATTCGATTTCTCCCCTCTTCTTTTGAAACTTTTATTGGGGCTAAAGAATTCTCCGAAAAGATTTGGAGCACTTGGAAAGCCTTCGAATTTTGCCAGTCATTGTCATCATCGGTCTAGAGGTAAACCATCCCCTGAATTCGACGGTCAGTCAAAATTGGGGTGTCTACAGGTGCACAAAATCGTATTAGGAAACAAACTTGCTCCCAACTCAACTCTAGTGCATTGAAAATATTGCCCGAATGAGGCCTTCCTTTCAAACCAGAAAGGCAAGTTGACAATGTACAATGACCTCCATGCTGACTATAAACAGATTTCAAAAGTTATTTTCTTCTACATTTTGTCTGTAAATCAGTTCAGTAGTATTAAGAACTTAAGTCATATTTACCAATGACCCTACTTCTCGAGCGGAAGCTATGAACAGTCAGAATCCACTAAGAAAGAAGAAACAATTCTCAAAGAGAAACTGAAATGTTATTAGCCAAATAGGTAATATGCCATAGAGGTTTACAAGTCCTTGCATAATTCCAAACCTCAGAGGAAGAACTCAATACACAAACTTATGTGGAGAATACACTTACTAGTTTTTGCAAATAATAGCATTCATGACAGACGATGCAGAAAAGATTTATTCTAGATAGCAATGAGTAGATATATATTACTCAATCTTCACACATCTACTTATAGAATTCAATGACCCAAAAGTTACAGGCGAAACATTCCAATCTAATGCCACTAAATCCAGCTCCAGTGGCCAAGTCCAAAAATTCCTGTTCTGTCCTCTCTTTCCCTCCTGGGTTTAGGGTCAGCATTGCGAGGTCACTTTGACAAATATGTTTGACACCAGCACTAGTGTTTGGTATCACAGGAAGAATTGACTCCACAACTATTACCTTTCCGTCATCTGGTAGAGCTTTGTAGCAATTTTTTAGCAACTTCAAGCAATGATCGTTACTCCAATCATGAATTATCCACTATCACATCATTGCCATCAAGTTTAGTTAAACTCATCACTGACAATATCTTAATCTACTATGGAAGATTTTAATTAATCAGAAGAAAAACAATTGAAAATGCACTTCTTTGTAATGCCGTACATTATGACTCTACATCCCAATTGACATGGTTCTAACAAGTGATCTTGACAATCCTAGAGTGTCCTTCAAAACTTCATCGAGGATGGTAGGGTTAATTGAAGGACGATTTGGCATTTTGATGACACCAATCAATAATTATTGTTCACAAGAAAGGCTCTTCTAACTCAGGTACTTGTTTAGTTATAATTAATCACTCACTAATATCAGCAAATTCAAACTTACCTTCATAAAAATGGCATCTGCTTTTGGAACATTGACAAACATATCTCCCCCAACATGCTCCACACCTGCACAAAAACAAATTCGTTAATTCTTAACCATAGGAGTGAGAGAGTGAATGAGAAGGATTATCAATTATGCGAATACATATATTTTTGCGACTAGAATCCTTAACCCTTCTAGAGCTTAGTGACTTGTAAAGAGTACATATGCTTGCTCCTTGCTTCCCTATGATCGTCGGTCCAGGAAATTGTACGTATGTGGTACTGCAGTGACAATTTAGCTATTCTAAAGGCATTTACTAATTTTATCTTCTTTACCAGAATAAGATAGGCAGTTCTTTCATCACACATTTTGGTTGAGTTGTAGTTGATTTCTGAAAACACTAGTGAATCCAATTGAAAAGGACCGATACCCCAGTTTTTCATCATTTAATATGGATGCAGGGCATATGTAAACATTATTGTCATAGGATTTAAATGGACTTAATTACTTCTTTGACCATATATTCAGAAATTATACATTAGAGGATTGCCAAAATTTTCTCCATTTCAATATCTTTTGTGATTAGTCGATTAGTTCACAATATGCTTTCCCAATCAAATGCTATAACAATGGTTGAAGTGAGTGGTTTAAATAAATCTAACATCCTAATCGTCATACTGTTAATATCGTTGTGAAACACAGAGGTTGGATAAAGAAGAGAAATTTTAAACAATATCAGAAGAACTTAATCTCAAGAGAAAGGGAAGAAAAAAAAAATCAAAACTTCATATGCATTTATAGCTAGAAACTGTACCGGGATAGGAAGGGGCATGTTGTATAACATGTGGCAAGTCGAAATTGATACCCTTAATAGTAGGGTATATGGAGACAATCATGTTGAGGCTGATTCCGTGACCACCACCAACATCGACTAGCTGTTTGAGATGATGAAAACCCTTATAGGAGTCGAGGATTTTCTTCATAGCTATAGTTGTGTGGTTGGTCATTGCCTTGTTAAAAACCTCATTAAACCTTGGGTCCTTTCTAGGGTAGTCAAATGCATGCGTACCATGAACCTTGTCAAATGGTACCCCACCTTCCAGAACAGCATCTTTTAGTGCATACCTGTATGGTTGAATTTCAGAATTAAAGTACAACCTCTGATGAATTTTAGAATTAATTACAACCTCTGAGGTATTTCAGAATTTTGCTGCAATTTTCTTTAGCTTTAACTCATCAAGTTCAGATCTAAATTTGGCCCTTTAACGCCCCACAATTCTTATCTTCTACACCAAATGTTCTTAGTTTTTCCCCGTTTTTCATATTCTCGCACACGTTCGACATCACTCACTTCCTTGATTGGGAAAGAGCTCAAAGTTGTTACAACTTTTACGTAACATTGCTTGAAAATAGAAACAGCAAAGAGCTCAAAGTTATTGCAACTTTTACATCATCCTTGCTAAAAAAAACTAATAGAATAGAGTTCAAATTTCTTACAACATTTACTCCCCAATTATTCGAAGACAAGAAACAATTAGACCTGGCTTATACCCAATAAGAACCAGCTAAGAATAGAGGTATGAGTTTCTGTTCTATCCATCACAAGTATGATCAATTATCCTCTTCAATATATCTATATCTATAATCTATAATCTATATCTATAATATATATAAATGTATCAATGTGGATAAGTGTTTTACACTTTTATCAATCGGTGCACTTTTACTTAACTATTTTTCTTAGAGTTTTAATAAGTTTGGTATGCTATTTTTTTTTTTTGGTCCATCTATAAGAGTCCTACTTTATTTTTATTTTGTATGTTCTATGATTTCTAATTATCCATAGTAACAAGCATAATGAGTCCTAATAAATTATACAACTTTTAACTGGACGAAACCAAATTAACAACTCTGGGACTCACATTACAAATACATCCTACAAAAAAGCAACAAATAAGCCCTACATTTATTACTTCTATTTCTCACGCTACAAACATTTGTTTAATTTTTTTTTCATAGGAAATGGTACAAGCAGTTCTAAATTCTAATACGATTGTTTTGGTCACTTGTAATTTTCGACTCAATTAATTTACTTCAATTTTGTGGCCAAGTTTTTTTTTGATAACCAAGACAGATTCACATCTTAGGCAACTTTTATTTCCATACAAACATGACAATAATGATGAGTTCTAAAAAATTTTATAAAAAGTTTAGAAAAAAAAAACTATTAAAAGTTATATAAAATTACTACGGCCTACAATGTTTGGACATTCCTTCCTTTGCTTTCAGGCTACAAACAATTTTCATGTACTATTTATTTTATCATATATATCTATATCTATCTATAATGTATGTATTTATATATCTATAATCTATCTATAATCTAACTATATCTATATCTATAATTCTATATAAGTGCACCGATGACCTTAAGTGTTTTACACTTTCATCAATCATTGCATTTTTCTTAAGTGATTTTTCTTAGAGTTTTAATAAGTTTGGTATGCCACTTTTTTTAACCGATGGCCTTAAGTATTTTACACTTTTATCAATGCAATGCACTTTTACTTGAGCGAATAGGACTCATATGTGACTAGGACTGTCAATTGGGTTGGGCAAGCTAAAAGCCGGCTTGTTTGGCCTGCTTAATTTTCGGTCGAGCTTTATATGGGAACAAGCCAAGACAAAATTTTAAGCCCGAATTGATTTTCGGGCAGAGCTCGGTCTTGTATAAGATCGGTCAATTAGAAGCCTAACACATATAACGTAATGTAAATACTTATTATTTTTCCTTATTTGTAATTTAACTTAGTAAAAACTTAGTGACTTGCAACTATATTATGTTAAGAATTCCAAAATGATTTTTTTTTTGGTGGCTATAAGCTATTGTGAGTTCATAGTTTCATGCTTTTATGCACTTAAAGAGAGCATCAAATAAGTAGCGCCAAAAATTCGGGTCGGCCCGAAGCCCACTCTAGCACATTTGAGTCGAGCTTGGGCTTGAGATTGTGTCATCAAATGGGCCGTGTTCAGGTTCGAGACTTCATATGTCTATTCGGACTAAGCTCTGGCTCACCAAGGCCTACTAGAGTTTGAAGTGGAGGGATGTTGAAGAAGTCCCACTACTATTGAAGGTGACTCCACTGCCAGATACATTTGGGAAAGATTTGGATTACAAAATTTAGAAAGCATGGCATTAATACTCTTTTTGTAAACCAATATTAGCGAAAGCGGAGCCAGGATTTTTAATGAGGGAGGGCTGGGCTTGAATGTACATGCATATAATGACAGATCTATGTGGGGTAGTGGTGGATTTATAAATTATGGTTAGGGGGCCCACGTACATCGGCTTAGAATGACTCCTCCAACTCGTGGCAAAAATTTTGTGTTTATTTGTAATTTCTCCATTGGGGGTAGATTAAAACTATTTTCGATATTAAGTGCTAATTACTTATTGTAATGTGTAAAGTTTGCAATTATGGTAAAAATAATTTGAATTGAGTTCAAATGGTAAGCGAGAAGAAAGAGCATTGGTCTAAATATTTATAGGACGAGTTTGATTACAATTAGGATAATGTATTATATAGAACATTTTGAAAAAGTTCAAATGGTAAAGGAGAAGAAAGAGTTTAGTTCTAAATATTAAGGATGTGTTTGATTAATTAGGGTAATATAACTTTTATCAAATTTTGGGTGTTTTTTTTTATTTATCATAGCCAATATCTTTTTGGGGCTCTGAAATAATAACACTAATTTTTAGGGGGCCAATCTTTATAAAAAAAATTTTATATAAATTATATGTATAAAGTGGAATTTTAACAAAATTTGGGGTCGTGGCCCCCGCTTGCCCCCCTCCCTCCGGTGCCACTGCATGTCGAGGTTCGAGGACAGTGCCCCAATGAATTTTTTTTTGGGCCAATTTTTTTATATTATGGTTGTATTCTCTGCATATACTGTATTACAAGAATACGAGTTGATCGTTTTTTCACTCTGTAAAGCTTGACTTATAACCAAAGGTAAAATAATCTAGGTTGAACTAAATTAATAAGTGATAAGAAAAGGTGATGGGACAATATTTATGGGCCGATATACCATAATAATTTTTTATAGTACAATACTACACATTTTCTTGAATTTTCCACTAAACGGAATGGGCTGTGTTCAAAAAAGTTAATAATTAATTTTTTATTAATTTTTTGGGGGGTAATAAAGCTTAGATTCGTTCCACTCTTTTCTTTTCTTTTCTTTTCTTTTCTAAGAAATCAAAAAAAATTTTTAATTTTTTTAAACTCTGTGGATAAGTTAAATAAAAAAGTAATTCCATTGTAAGCATAAGATTCATTGGTACTTAGACACCAAACTTTCTTTTACGTTCTATGATTAATTTTATTTTCTTACAAAATAACTATGAGATAAACAAAAGTAAAACTCAAGGGGTGTTGGAAGGGAAAAGGAACATAAAATGGTGTTTTTAAAACACTCATGGAACTAAAAGTGTGGGATGTAAAATTTAGAGTGAGTTAGCTAGTGATTTTGAAGGAAAAAAATAAAAAGCAATTAAGGTTCACTAATAATTGTTATATAGAACTTTTGTCTTACACTATATTTACTATAAGCAACAAACATAGTTTGAAAAAAATCGTGTATAGTGTCAAAAAAAATTTATTTGGAGTGTTATTGTATAAAATTTTATATGAATATGATTATAAAAATCAATAATAACATATTACGTACTAGAATCCATAAACTAATAAATCTAAAAATTATTGGAAAAGATATATCGACTAATTATTCATGAATAACTACACACCTTAATTAGTTTTTCATATATAAGTTCCATGTCTGTTCATTATTTTGGTGTATTGGGTTAAACAAATTCAAAATCAAGTATTGTCTCCAAGAGTGGAGCCAGAAAATTTTATTAAAGGGTCAAGATAAGAGGTTGATTGCTTATTTAATTTGTAAAGCTCGACTGGAGGTAGCAAGTGAGGCATTGCTCAAATAGCAAAGAGCTTGACATTTAAGTCCCCTCCATGGTATCGGTTTGATGTTTGAAACCCCCCTCTCCTATATCATAAAATAAAATAAAATAAAAAAACACCTTGACTAGAAAAAAATGATGGGACAAATATTTAAGGTGGATTGATTTGTTATTGGGCCAATATATTACACATAATTTTGATCTTTTGCAAAAATTGGAAGGGGGTAATTACACATTAAAGTATAGTTTTTTCCACTTAAATTTTTTATTTTCCAAAAGAAGGGGGTACCCCAACCCTACCCTCTTTCCGCTGCTGATTGTTTCCTACTCCCTCCGTCCCATATTTAGATTACATCTTTGGCAATCCAACTGATTAAGCGAACATCATCATTGTACACAATAAATGCTTAATCCTCCAAATTTACCCCTTACAATATCTACAACTTCTTCCAACACTCAGTCCCCTCTAAATGAATGACGGTTAAATTGGAAAAGTAGTGCAAAAAGTGCATTGACTTTTCAATGATGGACGTAATTTTAGGACATCCCAAAATGAAATACAAGACTCAAAATATGGGACGAAGAGAGTACTTTATTAGGACTGAACGTTAGTGTTATATTCAAGAAGATACTTTCTTTTTCTTTTTCTTTTTCTAATATGGCAAGAAGATACTTGATTAAAGCATAATAACGTGTTTACGGTTTACTTCATCATTTAAATGAACACCTAAAAATATCAATGTTATGATTTGTTTTAAGTAAATCAACCACGTGCGAGTAAACTATATATATATAAATGTATAAATGTCAATACTTTTATCAATCAGTGCAGTTTCGCTGAAGTATTTTCTTAGAGTTTTAATAACCTTTAGTATGCCACTTTTTTTTTTGGATGTGTTCATGAGAATTGTAATTGTTTTATTTATTTATTTATATAATGTTTATTATGTTCATATGCCACGGTTCATATTTTGTTTTCTTCCTATGAAATAAAGCCCTACAATGATTCTATCTAAAAGTCCATGAAAGTCCTAATTGTTTTTTTTTCTTTTTTCAGGTGGATCAAATTAGAATTGATGTATTTAAAAAATATTTCATAATTTTCGGAATAGAGAAACTCATTCTCATTCTAAAACTTCAAATTCAATCGGATTCCAAAATTTTGGAATTTTATTGCAAAGATGTGGAAATCATATTTTTTTATTGGAATTTTAAATTAACATGTGATAAGTATTGAAAATAATATATAGATATATACAGGCATATATTTAATTTATGCCAGAATTCTCTGGTTGGAAATTGTTTATAATATTTTGGAATTTAAATGTAAAAGTTTCCATCACCATTTTGATTTGAATACGTTTATTATTATTAATTTTATTTTATATATATATTTTTTAAATTTTCAAGTTTTTGATTATTGCAATTCTGAATTGGTTTCAAAATTTCGGTTCGACCTTCACATCCATATGACCACATAATTAGCAATAACGAAACATAGTTAAAATTGTTAGAA
The DNA here is from genome assembly GCA_033977485.1 of Hydrangea macrophylla. NCBI lineage: Eukaryota > Viridiplantae > Streptophyta > Magnoliopsida > Cornales > Hydrangeaceae > Hydrangea > Hydrangea macrophylla. The sequence goes on from CM066999.1 coordinate 77,800,120, forward strand.
TTTTTTCAAAAAAAAAACAAAAAACAAAAAACAATGACATAAATTAAAGCAAACAATTAGAAGTGTTTCAGTACTTCACTTCAGCACTTAAAATATATTTTATAATCTAAATAATTTAATATTAGGCATTTGATATGATTCTCCTAGCTTTTATTACTTTTCAAAATTCAAAAGGATGTTATATATATATATATATATATAAAGACATGGCTATTTCAGAATATTTTATTTTTGTCTAGCCGCATAAATTTTTTTTTTCTCACTAAAATTTCCAGCTTCTTTGGCACTCTTCATATATCTGTTTCATTAGTTTTATTTTTTCGTATGACGAAGACAAATCCCTCAACCTGTCCTTGGCAACACCGACCCCACAACACATGTACCAGATAAGTCAGGGAGGTGAGTGGGTGATAGCATCCGAACCCACGCCAAGCTCTGTGTACGACTGGTCCATCTACTTCAGATTCCTCTTTGCAATCCACTGACACGACCCCGAGGATTTCGAACATATGTGCACGCACTGTGTGGACTACATTGCAGTTTCCAATCCATTCATCCTTCGCCCAAAGGCCCGTTCGTGCGGGACTTCGCTCGGGCTGCCAGCTCGAACTGCATCCCAATTTTGAAAATTTTATCCCAATTTTCAACAAAGTGCTTCATAAAAAAGGAATAATATTATAGTAACTCGTACAGATTAAAAAGGTTCATCATCGATCAGTACCAAATTTAATGGAGAAAAATATGCATATAGATTTTAAAAGAGACAGATATTAGAGAAGAAGATGAATAAATATGTACATATATGGAGGAGATGGAAAGAGAGGAAGTAATAGAGTAGAGAAGAGTAGAGTACTGAGTTTACTGACTGACCAGCTGTCCATGAAGACCTTATCCTGAATCAAGGCTATCAGGGGACCAAAAGATGCTCCATCTTGGTTCCTAACATAATACTTAGCCACAGGAGCCAGTCCGTACACCCTGCTGCTCCTGCTTCCGGGATGAGCACAATTGTCGACTGAGCAGGTCACAACAGAGTAGCTGGATAGGAGTCGGAGGATCCGATCAACAATGGCTGGTGCATCCGGGTTCTGGGTGGGCATCTGACCCGCAATCTCTGCTGGTGAGAGTTGTGCTCCAGGACCCGCTTTGGAAATAATCTCCAGCAGGTCAAGGTCAACGGCTGCCTTCATAACCATAGGCATCACACACATGCTCCACAGTTGCAGTGCATACGAGCAGTGCTCATCTTCTTCGTCACCATGGTTATTATGGGTAATTTTGGCCTCATCTTTTCCACAACACTCCATTTCTGTTTACTGCCCCCCAGCACCATCCCCACCCCCAACCCAAATATATAGGGGCATTTACCGTAAGAGTAGTGCTATATACACCCACTTTTTGACACATAGCTTTAAATACATATTTTCTGTGTTGTGTAAGTGGTGCATAGAATAGTATGAAAATTTCAAACAGCACATGTGTTTAAAGCATAGTATGTCAAGGAAAATGCTTCTGTGCAGTTAGCACAGTGCTGTTCGCACTGTGCTACTCACAGTTTGCACAGTAAAACAGCTTTTGCAAAAGCAGTTTTCAAAAACTGGGCAGTTTTTGAAAACTGCTTTTGCAAAAGCTGTTTTACTGTGCAAACTGTGAGTAGCACAGTGCGAACTGCACTGTGCTTATTGCACAGAAGCACTGTCCGTATGTCAAAAAGTGTGTGTACCAAACTTTTCCCTTTACCATAAAGGACCTCAGTACACTATTTATTAAGTTAAAGTACAAATTAGAGAGTGACTTAACAAACAGGACAAAAGGTTGACAGCTGGTACTCGCACGGTACAAGTGCGCGCACCATAGAATCTCCAATGAACAGCCAAAGTCACCTCACGTGCCCCCCACGCACGCCCTAAGCGTTCCCACGTGCCCGTCATTTTCTAAGGCTGCTCACACCGTGCGAGAAGCGTACCGTATCATTTCTAATTTCGAAAAATATTTTTTAAACTTTAAACTCCATAACTTTTGACCTACAACTCCATTTTTCGCAAATTTTATACTGTTGGAATCGTGTCGACGAGAGCTACAAAACTAGTACCATTGTTGATATGCTTTGAGAAAAAAAATTCATGTTTTTACATACATGAATAATAAGTGAAATTTCACTTGATATACATAAAATATTAAGTGAAATTTCACTTAATTCTAGTGCTTTTAAAAGCTCGAACTCCTAAAAAAAACCCTAAGTTCAATTTTTGGAAAGCTCATAACCTAGTTACCAAATGAATTAACATGAAATTGTGCTTTAAAAAAGGAGAAGCACCAAAATGGGGGCCAAACTAAGCCTTAATGTTCATGTACGAGTTAAGTGAAATTTCACTAAATATTCATCTAGGCATGGTGATTTGTTTTTTTTTTTTTTTTTAAACAATGCATATTTTGTTAAAATAAGCAAATTTCATAATCAATTATAAAACACAATTTTGAACCAAAACAAATGTAGGAATTCTTGTTAAAATTCGTCTTTTTTTAAAAAAAATTTCTTTTTAAAACATATAAATTTGGCATACATAAATATTAAGTGAAAATTCACTGAACCCGTACATGCATTCTTCATGAAAAACTTGAAGTTAAACTTAACATTCGTGTACTCGTTCACTGAGATTTCACTTAATGTGTCAAGTGAAATTTCACTAACTATCTAAAAGTCGCTAGAAGTAACTCTCTAGAGTTTAAGGTCTTAATTGATACATACTTTGTTAAAAAGTCGCTCAAATGTCAAGTTAAGTAAAATTTCACTTAATATTTATGTACAAGTTCAGTGAAATTTCACTTAATATTCATATATGCCAAGTGAAATTTCACTCTTTTTTTTTTTTCTATTTCATATTAACCAATGCATATTTTGTTTAAATAAAAAATAAAAAAAAATCAAATTTTATAAATCAATTATAAAACATAGTTTTTCAAACCAAACAAATATAAAATTCTTGTGAAATTTCACTACTCTCATTAAGAACAAAGTGAACATTCGATTTTTTTTTTTTTTCTCACAACATGTCTACTTGGCATACGTAAGTATTACGTGAAAATTCAATAACCAATACACGAATATTATGTGAAATTCTATTAGTTTCGTCTGGTATAGAGGTGTCAAACGGGCCGGGCCAGGCTCGGTCAAAGCGGGCCCCGAGCGGGCTTCGGGCCAGGCCGGGCTTGGGAGTGGAGGAGGTGTGTCCGCCCCGGACCGGTGGCCCGGGCCAGACATCGGGCCGGGCCGGACGGGCCGGACGGGCCAGCGGGCTTTCTTCTATTTTTGAAGTGGGCCGTGGCAGGCTTCGGGCCGGGCCGGGCCGAGCCAGGCCATGGACGGAAGGATGGGTGTCCACCCCGGCCCGGGGTATGTGACCCGGGCCTAGCGGGCCGGGCCGAGCTTTTAGCCCGAAAAAAAGCGGGTCGGGCTTGGGCCGGGCCGGGCCAACCCGACCCGATTGACACCACTAGTCTGGGACATGGCATGTAAAAATAAGAGTTTTTTTTCTTTTACTCAAAAGGTATCAACAATGGTACTAGTTTTGTAGCTCTCGTCGACACGGTTCCAACGGTATAAAATTTGTAAGAAACAGAGTTGTAGATCAAAAGTTATGGAGGTTTAAAGTTTCAAAATACATTTTCGAAATGGATATCATATGGTACAACCACTCACACGGTGCAACCCCAAGTGAGGAAGCTTATGGACAAGCTCAACATTTTGGCCAATGCTTGTAAGGATTGTGCCCCAATGCTTGTAAGGATTGTGCCCCTTACTCGGCTAATTACAGAATTTACAGAAGAAATATAGAAGATGAAGAAGATGAAGAATAGAATTAGAGAAGAAGAAGAACAAAGCAGGAAGAGAGAGAAAGAGATTGGAGAGAGAAAATCCACAATTTTATTCACAATTCCCATGCAATACCGAGTCAAATCCTAGCTTATATAGAGCTTTAACAAGCTTAAGTTGTTACACTCAACCAACTAAGCTGTTACAACCACCAACAACTAACTACCCAATCTTGAATTTACTGAGCTATCCACTACCATGAACTTTCTTCCCAATTCATGACAAATACCCTCTCCATGAAAACATCCTTGTCCTCAAGGATGAAAATGGGGAGAGTAGCAAAAAGGGTCCTCAATATGTTCCCCCTGGATCAGGCCGCTAAACTACACAACAGTTTTACTTAAAATGAAGGATTTCTTGATGATTTTCCATTTATCAGTGGCTATACTTCTTACAACTCCAAGCTTTACACCACAACTTGAAGAATGTTCAAAGCCCTTTTGGATCCTTAAACCAAAAACCTCAGCATGATAAAGTGATTCTCCTTTAGGGTCAAGTAACCATAGAATTTCTTTGTGATTCCAGAGAGATGCATGTCCTTCCTTTGAAGCAATACAAGAAGGTTCAAATTTTTTTATGGAATCTTCAACAAGTGAGACCCTTTGCATCTCTTTCTTCTTTTGTACACCATCAGAGATCAATTCCAAGGAAAATTGATCAGAATCTTGTTCTTTTTTAATGCAATTGTTGGCAACATAATCCTCTGAAGGAGATTTCTTGGCACTAAAATTGATTTCAGATTTATCATCCCTTGGCAGATCAATTTCTTCATAAGAAAAACCCTTAACAAAAACCTCATTTTCAGGTGCTATTTCTTCACCTAATTTCAGCCCCAAATAGTCATAAATCTCCTCAGAATTTGAAACACTACTCTTGTCATTTGAAGGGGTTATCAACCCATTTTCTGGCACAATTTTATTCTCCAATTGTTGCCCCCATTTGTCACTTTTCTTGGCTTATTTTTCAAGAAATTCTTCATGTATTTCTGCAAGGATTAATGCATGTGCTAGTGTTTGAGGAGTCCATATTGGCATCTTTCTTTTCATTTCAGTCCAGAGTCCATAGATGAAGATGTTGACAAATTCTCTTTTGGAAATCCCCAAATTCTTTGCCCTAGCCACTAATTTCCAACCCTCAAATTGAGCAACATACATCTTCACATAATTCTCTCCTTGTACCACACATCTAGGCATGCCAAAGTTGCAACCCAATTGCTGAAAACTCCAATACAAGAAATCTAACTTAGCCTCTATGCAGTTGTATGCATCAATCCAATCCTTCCTCATGCTTCAAATGTGCTTTTTAGTAAGATTTGTAACCAAAATATTCATAGTGACAGATGAAGATATCAGAAATTACAGAGGGAAGAAGAAGGAAGAAATCAGAAATACAAAAAGAAGAACAATTACATAATAGTAAGGAAGAGAAGATTCTGATGAGAGAGAAGAATTTAGAGAGAATTATAGACGAAGGAGAATTCAAGATGGATCGGAAGAGCTCTGATACCACTTGTAAGGATTGTGCCCCTTACTCGGCTAATTACAGAATTTACAGATGAAATATAGAAGATGAAGAAGATGAAGAACAGAATTAGAGAAGAAGAAGAACAGAGCTGGAAGAGAGAGAAAGAGAATGGAGAGAGAAAATCCACAATTTTATTCACAATTCCCATGCAATACCGAGTCAAATCCCAGCTTATATAGAGCTTTAACAAGCTTAAGTTGTTACACTCAACCAACTAAGCGGTTAGAACCACCAACAACTAACTACCCAATCTTGAATTTATTGAGCTACCCACTGCCATGAAATTTCTTCCCAATTCATGACTCACACCACAGTTCGACCTCTACCCGTCATCTTTATGTTTCTTTTTCAGAATGATGAAGCCATCGAGTAACTCCACAAGGATCCAACCTATATTTATTCTGATTTGCAGCTTACATCTCTTCCAACTTTCGCAGGATTTAACCTTTATTTATGAGAAGTGTGGTCTTTGAGCAATCCCAAATTTATCAGATTTTGTACCATTTCTAGCAAATATTTTAGGTTCTTCATCAAATTTGCCTTCTACCAATATTCTGAAGTACCCATAAAAATGCATTCAATGTCCTTAAGTTTAGGAAAAATCTCAACATATGCTTAATTGAAAAGGATGAGAATTTAGCATTGGGATTTTTGTGACATTATATTACGCTTTCAAGTTGTTTGTCAAAATCCTTGAAAGAGTTGAATGTTTTTTTTGGTGTCTACATATGTTGGGTTGGTAAGAGCAACTCCAATGGAGCTAGCCAAAAGTGCTAGGTAAAAGTGAAATTTGACTCATCAAATAGTGCAATGGCTTGTCCACTAAACTAATCTTCTCCAACCATACTAGCCATATCATCTAGCCATTTATTTAATTTGTATTTTCTATTTTCATTCAAATAAGAAACACTCATTATACATGAATTAAAAAATTAAAGATAATGGCTGAAAGAGATGGCTCTCCATTTGGCTCTTAAGTTCTCACTCTCCATTTTGGCTCTTAAATTTGTCACTCTCCATTTTGCCTAGCCATTTGGCTCCTCCATTGGACCATCAATTTTTCAATTTCACTAGACAAAATGGTGATTGGAAGGGATGGCTCTCCATTTGCCTCTCTCATTGGAGATGCATCATTAAGGCTCTTGCATTTTAATCTAGAAATGAAAATAGATAGTAGGAAGTGGACCAGAAGTTTGAGATCTAACAATTTATGTAAACTTGTAGCTTCCGAAAGAACCAAACTTTAGGTGCTTTGGCTCCTCTTTTTATTTGTTTATTTATTTATTATTATTTTATTAATTTAATTTTATACTTGGAAGAGCTTCTGGATTTCTTGTTAAGTTATTTGGATTCACTAAAATAGATTCTAGTGCTAGTAAAGAAGAGTCAGATTGGTTCGGGTTAATGAAAGTGTCGATTTGGCTCTTGTTTGGGCCTGTTGGGGCAAAGAAAAAATGGGATTTGTTTGGGTTTGAGGTTGGGTATACCGAACCAGACTCGAGAATCACGCCTAAAATTAAATGAAGAACAAAACTCTTCTGCCTTCTATAAGGATCCAGCAATTTGAAGAAATAAGAGAAAAAGAAGAGGAAAGGAAGAAAACAATGCAATTACTGGTGCAAAACCTCTCATTCAATTCGTCGAGCATCCCTTCCATGGGTGTGCACTTCGATATTTATAGAGAGAGTGAGAGAAGTGAAATACGTGTGTGTGGGTACAAGTAGCATGTGGGCCAAATAGATGCAAATACATGAAAATAAAGTAAGGATTGTTTGGACCCAAGTCTGCCCCAATCGGATCCTGACACCTTCACAGTTCTCTCTCAATCTGCATCTCGTTGATTGTGAGTGCAAACCAAACTGAAGACCATCTACCGTTGCAAGTGTGAATGGTACCAAACCTTACTTTCTCTCTTCCTCTTCTTCTTCTACTCCGATCTCTGAACTCCAGTTCTTGTTTTTCTTCATCTTTGAAAATGTAGGAGGTTCGTCCTTTTTCTATCCTCGGTTCAACTACTTTCGGGAATTCTAAAAGTTCTATTGACGATCTCTGTATTTTCTTGTTATAAAGTTGGCATTTCAAAGTTCAAACACAACTGAAAAAGTAACAACCTTCGTTCAATCGATCGAAGCTATTTCGATCGATCAAACGTGGGAACAGTCAAGTGATCGAAGACATTTCGATCGATTGAAAGATGATGAAGTTCGATCGATCGAGAGCGCGTTGATCGATTGAACCTGCAGAATCTTGAGATAATCCTTTTAGGTATTCCTAGATTTTTCGTTTTCGAAATATGTTATCAAACTGTCCCGATAAGCTCAGCTTGTCAAAACAGTTTCTTAATCTAAAGCCTTAAGGCATCTTTCTTCAATAACATTTGCAAACCACTTTGAATGCTAACACCATTCATAGTGCGTGTCTCAACTATTGGTTTAAACTGCCTTCTATGTATTTTAAATCAACTATGATGATATAGTCCCGATCATGAAAGGACTATTGATTCTTTATCTTTAGAAAAATACGAAATACCGAAAAGGGACTTAGAGCATTAATGAAAGTGCATGGTAGACGTTTAGGTCACTGTGGATTCGTGTGAACCCAACGCCTTTTTATTATAAAGTAAAACGGTTTTAAATATCGCATTAGTTAATTAATTAATTATTAGTTTAATTTAATTGCTTACTTTTACTAGTTGGTAATCTGTGGAACTCTGTGTTTCACATCTTATTTAAAACATTGAATTTTTTCTTTATTTTTCGAGATTAATCTTGGTAGCTTTTCACCTTCTTTGTGGGATCGACCTGGTCTTACCAGAATATTACTTACACGTCCACCTATACTTGGGTGTTGCACACAAGAGCACACAAATTATTTTCGTGTCACCAGTCGGGGTATTGCACTCCCCGGATGAACTTTGCTTTGAGAAGCTTTTCGATTTCTTCGCGTATTGCTTCCTGCCTCTCGAGTGCCATACCTCTCCTCTTTTGCTTAACCGGTCGATAGCTCGGATCAATGTTGAGCCGGTGGGACATGACCTGGGGATCAATTCCCGGCATGTCCTTATGGCTCTAGGCAAAGACGTCTTGCTTCTCTCTCAGGAACTGGACTAACTTTTCTTTGAGGCTCGATTCCAGGAGAGTACCAATGCTGACGGACCGGTCGGGCAATTAGGGGTCCAGCACTACTTGATCAAACTTTTCTACCGGGCTGACCTTGTTCTGCATGTCTCTCAGATCCATCTCTTGAATGTTTAGTGTTTCTACGATTGCCTCTTTGCTCAGGGAACTAACATAATAGCTTCTAGCAGTTGCTTGATCCCCTAGTAGGCTTTCCGGACCCTGGGGGGCCGAAAACTTGACAACCAGGTTGTAGGTTGGCACAAGTGCCTTGGCTCTATTGAGCATTGCCCTGCCTAGGATGATGTTGCAGACAGATGGTGACTCTACCACTACAAAGTTTTCCATCACAGAAGTTTGCTGTGGGTAGGTCCCCATTAAGACTGGTAACTCTATCATCCTGAGCGATTGTGTGTGACACGACTAAATAGTTGTGCGCTCTTGTGCAACACCCAAGTGTAGGTGATCGTGCAAGTAATATAGTACTGGAAGTCCAGGTCGATCCCACAAGGAAGGTGGTAAACTAATTACTTAGATTAATCTCAAACCAGAAAATAAATTCAATATTTTAAAGGAGTGTAGAACACAAAGTTCCACGGTTTAACAACTACTAAAAGTAAAGCAATTAAACTAGATTAACTAATTACTAACTAATTAACTAAAGCAATGATTTAAAATGTATTTTTCTTAATTAAAAAGGAATGTTGGGATTGCACGAATCCACCACGACCTAGCCATCTACCATGCAATTACGTTGAAGCTCAATGGAGTACATTCTTTACAGTATTCCGTATTTCTCTTAGAATAAAGAATCTATAGTCCTTTCATGACCGGGACTATATCATCACAATGGAGTTTGAAATTCACAAAAGCGGTTTAAAACAATAGTTTAAACTCTCACCTACAATGGTATTAGCATTGAGGGTGGTTTGCAAAATATATTGAAGAAAAATGCCTCAAGGCTTAAAGTTTACAGACTGTTTTGATAAACTGAGCATTTTGGGACAATTTGATAACAAATCCGTAAAACAGAAAGTCTAGAAATACTGCATAGAATGTCCTCAAGAATCAGTAGGTGTACCCCGTAGTTCTTAAGTAGTGACTCCAAGGGTCTATTGCAAAAGTGCTTGCCTTGGTCACTTATTAATGCTTTTGGGGTTCCGAAATGCGACAGGATATGTTCCATAAGGAAGGACATTACCGTTTTGTGGTCATTGCATCTCGTTGGTATCGCTTCTACCCATTTTGATACATACTCCACAGCTAGGAGTATGTATTCACAATTATTAGCTTTGGGAAACGGGCCCATGAAGTCTATGCCCCAACAATCGAATATTTCAATTGTGATGATGGGAGTTAAGGGCATAGAATTTCTTTTTGAAATGGTACCTAGCTTTTGACAGCGTTGGCACGATTTGTAGAAAGAATAGGCGTCCTTAAATATGGTGGGCCAATAAAATCCGCTATGTAGGACTTTTTGTGCAGTCTTTTGAGAAGAAAAATGGCCACCGCAGGCTTCAGAGTGGCACGAGGCTAAAATTACGATTATATCCTCCTTAGGGACGCAACGCCTGATGACCTGATCAGCACAATACTTGAATAAATAAGGGTCATCGAAAAAGAAATGGCGTGCAAACGAGAGGAACCTTTTCTTATCCTGATTTGACCAATGGCTTGGAGTCTCTCCTGTAACGAGGTAATTTATTATATCCACGTACCAAGGCACGTGGGAGACGGCCATCAGTTGTTCGTCTGGGAATTCATCTTTTATAGGTACAGGCTCAGTGTTGTCCGTGAATGTCAACCGAGATAAATGGTCAGCAACCACATTCTCTACTCCCTTTTTATCCTTGATAGTGATATCAAATTCCTGGAGTAGGAGTATCTAGCGGATAAGCCTCTGTTTCGCGTCTTTCTTAGATAGTAGGTACTTGAGGGTCGAGTGGTCTGTAAAACAGACTATTGGGGACCCTATTAGATAAGACCTAAATTTATCTAGAGCGAATACTATTGCCAGTAACTCTTTCTCAGTAGTCGCATAATTTATTTGAGTTTCGGTCAGTGTTCGGCTGGCGTAATAGATTACATAAGGCTTGTTGTCCTTCCTCTGTCCTAGAACTACGCCAATGGCGTAGTCACTAGCATCGCACATTAACTCGAATGGCAAACTCCAATCCGGTGTCTGTATTATCGGTGCGGAGGTAAGGTGTTCTTTTAGTGCATCAAAAGATATTTAACAGTTTTTCGACCATTCAAAAGGTGCATCTTTGACTAAGAGTTGGCACAGTGGTCGGGAGATAGCACTAAAATTTTGGATAAAACGTCGATAGAATCCTGCGTGTCCAAGAAAAGATTGGATGTCTCTAACTGTACGAGGGAAAGGTAAATTTGCAATTATATCTATTTTTATTTTATCCACTTGGATACCCTTATCAGAGATAATGTGGCCGAGGACAATTCTCTTGGTCACCATGAAGTGACACTTTTCCCAGTTTAGCACTAAGTGTTTGTCCTCGCAACGCGCTAACACATTCTCTAGGTTTCCAGGCATTTATCAAAGCTATGGCCGAACACTAAGAAGTCGTCCATAAAGACCTCGAGTGTCTGTTTAACCATATCACTGAATATGCTTAACATGCACCGCAGAAAAGTGGCAAGTGCATTGCATAAACCGAAAGGCATACGGCGGTAGGCGAATGTACCGAACGGGCAAGTGAAAGTCGTTTTCTCCTGATCTTCAGGAGCTATTTCGATCTGGTTATAGCCACTATATCCGTCCAAGAAGCAATAAAATTTATGACCTGCCACTCTTTCTAGCATTTGATCCATGAATGGCAATGGAAAGTGGTCTTTTCGGGTCACAGTATTTAACTTTCGATAATCAATACACATCCGCCATCCAGTGGGGATGCGTGTTGGTACTAACTCGCCATCTTTGTTTAGGATAACTATTATTCCAACCTTTTTGGGCACCACCTGAGTTGGACTAACCCAAGAGCTGTCAGAGATAGGGTATATTATCCCAATGTCCAGAAGTTTTAAGACTTCTTTTTTTACTACTTTTTGCATATTTGGATTCAGACGCCTTTGCATTTGTCACGAAGGTTTAGCGTCTTCCTCCAGATATATCTTATGGGTGCAGATAGATGGGCTTATGCCTTTTAGGTCGGCAATAGTCCATCCCAATGCTCTCTTGTGCAGTTTGAGCATTTGAATCAACTTATCCTCTTGTTCAGAATTCAACGTGGCTGAGATTATAATAGGATAAGTCTTTTCAGTCCCTAGAAACGCATATTTGAGCTCATTCGGAAGCTCCTTTAATTCTAGATAGGGAAACTAAAAGTTCGAAGGCATAGTTAACTTCGTTTTTGGAGGCAATGGTTCATATGGTGTGACCTACATGCATTCCTCTCTATCTTCCTCTTTAGTTTCCATCATGAGGTAGTCATGATTTAAGGCAGCGTCCAATGGGGTAGAATTGTTAGGTTGATAAGTAGCGTCGAATTGCGACACAACTACCTCCAAGGGATCTTTGTAATCAACAAAACCAGCCTCATCTTCGATGTTCGTTTCGATGAAGTCAACTTCTTCTTCGTCCTCATATTCTTCGGGTCGGGGATTTGAAAAAATCTTGACATTTAAAGTCATGTTCTCGAATACGATAGTTATAATACCACTTCTTATTTTGATTGTGGCATCAATGGTGTTGAGGAATGGACGTCCAAAGATCACCGGGATTTGTGAATATGGGTTAGACACAGGTTTAGTGTCCAGAATCTCAAAATCAACCGGGAAAGACAAATGTATCAATCTGTACCAGAACGTCTTCCAGTATTCCTCTAGGATATTTGACTGACCTGTCTGCCAATTGCAATGCAACTCGGGTAGGTTTAAGTTCACCCAACCCTAGTTGTTTATAGACTGAGTATGGCAGCAAGTTTACGCTAGCTCCTAGATCGAGGAGTGCATTGTCTATCCTTTGATTCCCAATTCTACACGAGACAGTTGGGGTGCCAGGGTCTTTAAACTTTGGAGGCAACTCATTTTGAATGATTGCGCTTGCTTGGCAAGCGACATAGGCATGTTTCTTTACACTTTGCCTCCTCTTGACCGTGCATAAGTCCTTTAAATACTTAGCGTAAGCTGGCACTTGTTTGATTGCATCAAGGAGTGGGAGATTAATTTTAACTTGCTTGAATAACTCCAAAAACTCCTGATTCTTTGCCTCGTTCTGGGGTTTCTTAAGCCTTTGAGAGTAAGGCGCAGGGAAGGGGCATTTAGGTAATTCATCAATGACAGGTTCCTTTCCGGGCCTTCTCTCAACTTCTTCTACTTCTTTGGGAGTGTCCTTATTTAGTTCTAATGGTTTGTCATTAGTGGACGACTCTTCTACTTGAGTAGATGGTTTGCTCCTAGTCACCACTTCCTCCTCTTCATACTCCTTGGGAGTAGAATGAGGCCTGTTTTGCCCTATGACTTTGCCACTTCTTAGTGTAGTCACGGCTTTTGCTTGTTCATGATTAGGGGGACCATTGTTGTATCCCTTAGGGTTTGGATGCGGTTGAGCGGGAAATGTGCCACTCGAACCCTCTTGACGTGCATCCATCCTCTCTAATGTCGCAGACATTTTGCTCATCATTTGAATTAACTGTTGTGTTAAATTTGCGTTAGAGAGTGGATCTTCCTCTTGTACCTTCTTATGAGGTGGCATATAGACATTTGCTTGTTGATTATTAGGGGGTTGAGCGTTGTAGTTATTTGTTCTATTTTGCTAGAATGGCTGGGACTGCCTGTTGTATTGCCCTTGATATTGATTATTGTTATTGTAGGGCTGTTGTTGAAATTGGTTTTGGGTCCCAGCATTGTTTTTCCAATCGAACCCGGGGTGATTCCATCTATTGTTATTTTTTTCCGTATTGTAATTATTGTAGGAATTCCCCGCCCCCCTATACCCTTGCATGGCATTCATTTCCATGGGGGGTTGTTCTTGAAAATACGGCACATTGGGACAGTATTGAGTAGTGTGTCCCAGCATGTTGCATGTGCCGCACGGTTCTTCAGGCAAAAACTGCCTAGAACTCTCTCCTTTCATCCCCAATTCTTCCACTTTTTTTGCTAGTTCTTCATACTTATTCATCAGATGATCCTCACTTTTAAGTTGGTATAAACTTTTTTCTTCCACCCAGGATATTTGGGAGCGTGGGACATCATCTGAATTTGACCACTCATGAGCATGTTCAGCTAGCCACTCAAAATGAGCTTCAGCTTCCTCCGTGTTTTTGCGAAGAAACGGCCCTGAACTCATGGTCTCGACCAATTTCTTAGTTTCACCATTTAATCCTTCATAAAAGTAGCTAATGGTTCGCCATTTCTCGTACCCGTGATGTGGGCATGAAAGTAGCAAATCCTTGAAACGTTCCCAAGTTTGGGTGAATGTTTCATTGCTCTTTTGTTTGTAAGAATTTATTTGTCGTTTAAGCTCGGTGGTCATGCGAGGTGGAAAGAATTTCTTCAAGAAAGCAGTGTTCATCGCATGCCAGGTGTAGATGGAGTTTGGCTTCAAGGTGAGTAACCACGCTTTTGCTTTATCCTTCAAAGTGAAAGGAAATAACATTAGACGTGTTACGTCTACAGGACAATTCTGTGAGAAAGTTTTACAAACATCCTCAAAATCCTTGACATGTAGATACGCCTTCTCCCTCTCCATTCCATGAAAAGTAGGAAGGAGTTGAATCATTCCATTGCGAAATTGAAATTCGCCTGCATGAGGTGGAATGAGAATACAAGACGGCGTAGGCGCGTGTTCGGGTGTCATGAGGTCACACAAAGGACGCAGTGAATCATCAATTGGTACAACCACATTATCATCGTTTTCGCTTTGATTATCGGCCATTGAATCGATCGGTGTAACTGTGGGGTTAATAGAACTAGATGAACTGGATGAATAGAATGGGTATCCGTAAATTCCTTCGATGGAATTATCGGACATAAAGTGAAAGATCCTAAGAAAATTTTTAATCTAAAGAACGAAAGAAAAAGAAAAACAGAAAAAGATAAGGAAAGATTGAGGTAATCGAAGCGTTGGCTTATCGCCTTCCCCGACAACGGCGCCAAAAACTTGACACGACTAAATAGTTGTGTGCTCTTGTGCAACACCCAAGTATAGGTGATCGTGCAAGTAATATAGTACTGGAAGTCCAGGTCGATCCCACAGGGAAGGTGGTAAACTAATTACTTAGATTAATCTCAAACCAGAAAATAAAATTCAATATTTTAAAGGAGTGTAGAACACAAAGTTCCACGGTTTAACAACTACTAAAAGTAAAGCAATTAAACTAGATTAACTAATTACTAACTAATTAACTAAAGCAATGATTTAAAATGTGTTTTTCTTAATTAAAAAGGAATGTTGGGATTGTACGAATCCACCGCGACCTAGCCATCTACCATGCAATTACGTTGAAGCTCAATGGAGTACATTCTTTACAGTATTCCGTATTTCTCTTAGAATAAAGAATCTATAGTCCTTTCATGACCGGGACTATATCATCACAATGGAGTTTGAAATTCACAAAAGCGGTTTAAAACAATAGTTTAAACTCTCACCTACAATGGTATTAGCATTGAGGGTGGTTTGCAAAATATATTGAAGAAAAATGCCTCAAGGCTTAAAGTTTACAGACTGTTTTGACAAACTGAGCATTTTGGGACAATTTGATAACAAATCCGTAAAACAGAAAGTCTAGAAATACTGCATAGAATGTCCTCAAGAATCAGAGAGTTCGATCGATCGATTCGCTTTCGATCGATCGAATATCTTCATCTCTCGATCGATCGAACTGACTTCGATCGCTCGACTGTATCTGTGTTTCAATCGATCGAGATTTCTCGATCGATCGAACACAGGGATTATTCTGCTGCATGGCAGAGGCTTGAGATCACGGTTTCATCGTGATCTCCCAACCTGGGGACTACTCAGACATCGTCTGAAGTGTCTCAGATTCAGTTTTAACGTAAAGTTCCATTAAAGGTGTGTTTGTTTGCAATTTTTGCATAAAATCTATGAACACTATCTTTATAACTATATTTAACATGCAAGACTACTGAATACCAGAGTAAACTTCTATAAACTAAGTGCAAAAAGTAATTAAAGTAAACTGGAACGAATACTTATATTGAACTAATGAGAAATCCAAACAACCAATGTATATTCTTGATGAAAACCTACAAAACAATCACAAAGTAAAACTCTCTACTCTCTATAAACTGATAAAAATGAAAAGTGGACGTCCTCCTGGACATTTACAATACGAATATATATACTTAAAACCTAATGCTAGGGTTAAAAACCCGCTTCTGCTGCGTGCGCGTAAAATCTGATAAAATCCATGTTCGATCGATCGAACAGACTTCGATCGATTGAACTTGTGGAGTCTTCGAGCACTTGAACTCCCTCGATCGATCGAACCGTCGATCGATAGAATAGTCTTCAATCGATCGAGGTTCACTTTTCATCCTTGACTTGTCTTCATTCAAATTCAGCACTCCCTTTAATCTGTTTCATCTAATTCTTTTCACAGCAACTGTAGTCTGCACGAATTACAGCTAAAACACCCAACTTATCATAGATTAATCAAATTGTGTACAAACTGGCGTTGTAATTCAAATTGCAGATAAATGAAGGAATTGCAAACTAAATCAGTATACTTTCTTCTTTTAGCGCAGTTGTATTTTACAAATACCCCCGCTTGTCAGTGTGCAAGACCCATTGAATACGACCAAAGGAGTGGCCACCGGCCGGAGTAAGTCCCTAAATATCCCGATCTGATCGAATGCCACGGAAAACATAATGTCTGAGGAGCTGCCCGTGTCCACTAACACCCTCTTAACCATGTAAGTGGCTATGGAGAGCGTCACCACCAACGGATCATCGTGGGGCCAATACAGGTCTTTAACATTGTTGAATGAGAACGTTAGTACATCAATCACTGGGGAGTTGGCCAATTGGACTTGCAGGACATCAGCTCAGGATGATCATGTATGCCTTTTTCTCGCCGACTGTAAGTCCCCTCTGCCCGATACTCCGCCGAAGACCACGTTGATGTGACCGAGGAGTTGCTGCTGCTTGGGAGCACGGGTATCCGGCCGGGGTCATCTATCTGTGGTGAAGAACTCGGCAAGGTGCCCTTGCTCGATCCACTTCTCGATGGCCATCTTAAGCATGAAGCATTCCTCCATATCGTGGTCGTGATCTTTATGATACCGGCAGCATTTGTCCCAGTTTCTCTTCTCAGGCGGGCTCTTCAGCTTCGTCGGTTTTTTGAGTAGCCTCTGTGCTTCGACAGCGACCATAACCTCTTGGATACAGAAAAAAAGAGGTGTGAAGGCGATTGTGGCCTGATCCCGACCGCCTCGTTGCTGATCCTGCTTCAGCTGCTTTCCCGAGCCCTTCTCAAAACCATCTCGTTTCCGTTTAGATTTTGGGGATTCCTCTTCTGCGAAGCTGGCGTGATTAGACTTTAGGAACTCTTCTGTGTCTATGTAATTTCCTACCCTCTCTGAGAGCTCAACCAGGGTGGCTGGTTGGTCATGGTGGAACGACGTAGCAACCTTGGTGTGTTGAACCCCTGAGCAAAAGGCTGTGATTGCGAACGTTTCGTTCAGGTTACGGATCTGAAGCTTTTGCTGATTGAAACGATCGACATAATCCTTTAGGGATTCTCCTCAATGCTGCTTGACAGCCAATAATTGGGTGTCTGGCTGTGATCAGTCAAGCATTCCCAAAACTAACTAATGAAGAGCTTGCTGAGTGCCTTGAAGTTGTCGACCGTTCGGGGTTTGAGTGGGTGAAACCACTTGCGGCCGACCCTTTGATGGTGTTGGGGAAGGCCAGGCACAGTAGTTCATCGGCATTGGTAGCTAACGTCATCTGATCCTTGTAAGTCCAGACATGATCGATCGGGCTCCCCCAGCCGTCATAAGAATCAAGATGTGGTTGCTTGAACTCGTGAGAGATGGTAAATCCTGTGACCTGGACTGTGAAGGGTGACTCAGTTTCGGTATTGGTGTAGTCACGACCTAGCCTGCGTTCAACTTCTCGATTTGTTGTTGCAGGTCGTTGATTTAGGCCCTGACGTCCTTTCTCCTGGTCTCCCACTCTGTATCTGTGCGGTTGGTCAAGTCAGACGACGAAGCCTCTTCTTCGAAGTGCGTTGTCCTTAAGGACGGGGCATGGCTTCGACTCTGGGTAATCGTGTGCCTAAGGTCTCCACGGCTCTCGACCTGGCATTCTTGGGTCGATTTCAAGGCCGTTTGCTCTTGCCCCTCTTCCGGCGGCGTGCATGCTATTGGTAATCTCTCTAGTGTCTCCTACCCAACTTGGGTTAGCCCGAGTACTTTGTCGGGTCCGCTCGGGGCCGCGACTATGCTCACCGTTCCCGGACTGCCTCAAAGCCGGAGGGGATACTGGTACTGTATGGGCACACCATCGAGTCCGCACGGGCACGCGATCACGTGCGTCGTTCCCGAGCTGATCCTTGGCTTGAGGGGGCTTATCCTATCGGGCCAGCAGCGGCTTGATTTGCTGCTGGGCCTGACGCTGACCCTCTAGGAGTTGCGCGAGAGCCGCGCTGATCTGTTGTGAGGTCATGGAGGCCATCGGATACCCGGCTTGCAAATCCGCCTCACCCGTTGGAGTAGCAATCTGTAGACACCCCATTTTTTCGGCTAACGGATTTAGGAGACCCATAGCTTGGTGGTTCATAATGATCGAAAAAAACTCAAAAAGGACTCGTAGAAGTTAGTTCAATCTCTCAAAATGCTCAGAATGACCAAAATGCCCCTGAAAGCCCAAACACTCCCAGATTTGGACCAAAAGTTTTGGAAACATGCTACGCCATAAGAAAAGTAATGAATTTAGTTTTATAGCAAAATCAAATGAAATTGTCTACACTCAGAGACCCCTAGAAGTCTCGAAAGTTCCCGAAAAGTCCCCGTTGATCGGTTTGACCCATGTTTGACCAGGATTTGACTGAAATCATTCGAATTCACCCAAAAGTTCTGAGATCATCCTAGATCATGTGAAAATTACTCAAGCGAGTTTTAAAAGAAAATCAGATAAAAACGTTAGCTCCTGGGAGCTCCCAAAGGTTCCCAGAATTTTCTAGAGATCCCAAGCTTGACCGATTTGACCTAAAAGTTGACTTTGAAACCGGAGCACCGTATCATTTTTCAAACATTTTTTTATGGATACTAGAGGTTAATAGCTTTCCAACGTTATATCGCACATAATTTCTGTATTTACAACAAATTTATTATGAATTTCCGAAGGTGGAAAAGGCGATCAAATCGGCTTTTATTACGAATATCGCAAAACTATTTAAAGTGACCTATCTCCGAACTATTTTTTATATAAAGTAGACTTCATTACCTTTCTAACAGTTTCGGACGAAATAGGGCATTTCGTGAATATCAGAACCTCTGGGGGCCTAAATGTAATTTTTTGGGTGTCTGAGGAACAGTGTCGCGGCGGTGCTGGGCCATTACCATGGCAGCACATGGTCAGTGTCGCGGCAGCACTCAACCCCCAACGAATCCATTTTTTAATTTATTTTGGGGGTCCAAATTGAATAATTGAAAGCCAAACGACGTAGTTTCTTGTTCACTGATGTTTGGGACCAATGAGAGCACTTTTTAAATCCCAAAACCACCCCAAATTGGCCTATATAAACCCCCCTTTGTTCTTCATTTTTGGGGGGCCAAGTGCAAAGCTTGGAAAAGTTGTAGAGAGAATGAGAGATATAGTTAGAGTTAGAAGTGAGAAATGGAGCTTCCTCCGTTGATTTTCTATAGAAAATGAGTTCTAAACTCAAGTTCTTCCATTATCCTTCTATATACTTCATCATCAATACACCCAACCACCATTTCTCTAAGCATTTATGAGTTAGGAAGCTACTTCCATGTCCAAATGTCAATATCTATGAGTGAAACACCAAAATCATCTAGTGATTGCTTATTTGTTTGTTTACATACTATGTTCATCTCTTCTTACCTCATTTCTTTTTTATTTTTCTTTGATTGCTTACATGCTTATCATCATCTGGATGACATGTTTTTTAAGGAGAGTGAATCCTTATAGATAGTAGCTCTTGACGTCAAAGACATGTTTGATGGATGATGATTTTAACTTCAATACATTCATATGTATTCTTGAAGTCATATTCTCAAACAAAACTATGTTTGTGCAAGAAATATTGGGAGTTCTTGATATGAGTTTGATGTTGGTATTCTAAGGGGTTAGTTGGAAATATGCTTTCAAAATCTCTATTTCAAAACCTCTCCTAAACCTCTCATTTTGATTTTAAGAAACAAAATATTTGTCTTTTCAAAATCTCCAAAACTGTGAGTCATTCAACTTCAAAATTTCATTCTATGTTCAATACTTTGTTGATGGTTTCAAGACAACTTGGAAATTCTTCCTAACTCATTAGAGAACACCCATGATTTTTGGTTTGACTTGAAAGCACTTGGAAGGGTTCCATTTTGACCTAAACATTCCTTTCAGACACTCTGTTTACTCTGTCATTGCAGTTTGGTTGACTTTCAACTTGTTTTTTAAGAAATATTTTGCAAAGGGAGTCGCCCCAACATATTTTTACCTTGAACTTCAGTGTCTTAGGGAACTTGCTGTATAATATGGGCCTCCAAATGTTCTGTTTTCATTTTCTAAGATTTTTCCACATTTCGGTCGACAGTACGGACTCTATTTTTGAGCAAACCTCTCTTGTTCATATTATTTATCTCAATCTGTAACGGCTATTGTAGTTTGGATTTTTGCTATGGATTCTAGATACAAAAAGGATGATCTCCATGAAAATCATCCATTAAAAACATTCCTAACTCCACTTTTTCATTTTTACAAAATCCGTTCATTGTTCTATCCACTATTCACAGCAAACATGTTTTAACTTTGACTCTTTTATTAGACGTTTATATGCATTCCATATTAGGTCATGTCTTAGGAACTACATACTACATATATACATATTCTACAATAACAATCTTCATTTATTCATGCATATTTTAGATTTCTAAATCACTTTGAAAAATTCATGAACACAGACACACTACTACATTGCACATTTTAGGATCATACATTACATTCATGCAAGATTTGGGGTTTTACTGACTCCTGATCTAAGAAGATTACAAGGAATGAACTTGATCATACGTTCATGCTCCCCTCGATCTAATCTTCCTTTCTCATCGATCCCAGGGATTGAGAGGTCTTCTTTTCTCAAAGATTAACATGCATCATTCTAGCTTGCTAAGCATTTTTTTGATTTCTTTGATTATTTGTTTCAAGAAAAAGTCATGTCCCCCTTTAGATTAGGAAAACTTGATTATTTGATATGTGATTAGACGACTTTTCCTAGGTTTGTTGGTGTGATCTTTCACTTTACATTGTGTGATGTTTTGGCTTAGATCTTATGAATGATATCTTATCTTTTGATCTTCCATTTTAAAAATCTTTTGTGATGTAATATAATATTATAGTATTAATTGTCGAACCAAACATAGTATAAGATGATTTTTTTTGGATGCTAATTGAGGCCCGTCGAGAGACGGGGTGAGTTGATGGTGTTTTAGTCTTGGAAAAGGCTCCTTCCTCTCTCGTACCAAAACCCCGAGCCAAGTTCTTTGGTTATGACGAGCTGGTGCCCTTTATTAGTTTGGGTGAGTCGAAATTAGGTTTTTGCTTCCTTAAAAATCAAGTGGCGACTCTGTATCTGTTTTCAACAGACCTTTCTTCTTTTTCTTCAAGCAATAACAAAAAGGAAAATCAATTCCGCGTGTCAACAATCTGGCAACTCCACTGGGGATTTTTTATTTTGAAAAGAAAATAATACAGAGGTTTGACTCATAAGAAGCATTCTTAAAATCATCTTTTTACTGTGTCTGTTTCACCGCATTGCACTCCTGCATTTCCCCCTCCGACTGTGTCTGAAATGCGGCACTGACATTGTTCAGATCTTGCTATGCTAGGGCACAAGTCACCGTTGATACTATACCTACCAAGGGATATCAAAAAGAGTAAAAACTTCCGTACTGTCTCTCTGACTGTATATTGGAACTCTCGTCAACGGACCCTCTTTGACTATACCCAGCCTTTGCAAATAGATTCACGTAGAACCTTTCATAGGACTGTTAATTTATCTTTTCAGATAGGACAATGTGATGTAACTGTTGTATGCCCTGATGGGATTACCTGCACGGTGTAGACGCTTATGTGGCATAAGGCAGAACCTCTTTCTTATGATTCCCAAGGCAATCACTCATATGTAATCACATTGAGTCAACCTGCCTAGGCACCATGATAAGGATGTCTACTTCATGTTCACAAAGATATACACCGTTAACATTGCTTGTCGGTCCAAAGTCATAGGAGTATGAAAACTTGCTAGACAGTATGATCACAATCATCACTTGCTCTCGTCATATATACTAGTTTCTCCTAGAAACTTTGTCCTAATCTCCCAAATTTTCCAAATATACGAGTTTCTCTTAGAAACTCTGTCCAAATCCCCCAGATTATCCAGAAATGTCAGTTTCTCCCAGAAACTCCAATATACTTGTTTCTCCTAAGAACTCTGTCCAACTCACATGGAAAAACCCATTTCTTCTAGAAACTCTGTCTAAGTCACCTAGATTTTTCAGAAATCCCTATTTCTCCCTAAAACTATATCCAAATCTCTCTGATTTCCCAGTTATACCAGCTTCTCCCAGAAACTCTGTCTAAATCTCCCAGATTTTCCAAATATACCAATTTCTACTAAAAACTCTGTCTAAATCTCCCAAATTTTCCATATATCCCAGTTTCTCCCAGAAACTTTGTCCAAATCCCCCAGATTACCCTGAAATCTCAGTTTCTCCCAGAAACTCTGATATACTTGATTCTCCCAGAAACTCTGTCCAACTTACCCAAATATACCTATTTTCCCAGAAGCTCTTTCCAAATCTCCCAAATTTTCCAAATATATCAATTTCTCCCAGAAACTCTGTACAAATCCCCCAGATTACCCAAAAATCTCAGTTTCTCCCAAAAACTCCGATATACTTGTTTCTCCCAAAAACTCTGTCCAACTCACCCAAATATACCTATTTTCCCAAAAGCTCTGTCCAAATCTCCCAGATTTCTCAAAAATCCCAGCAACTCCGTCCAAGCTTCCCAAAAATGCCTAGATGTACCAATTTCTCCTAAAAATTATGATTTCCTAGTTTCTCCCAAAAACTCTATCCAATCCGCTTAGATTTCTCAGAAATCCCTGTTTATCCCAGAAACCTTGAAATCCCTACTTTTCCCAGAAACCTTTCCCAATTTACCTTGTTTCTCCCAAAAACTTTGATTTCCCAGTTTCACCCAAAAACTCTATCCAACTCATCCAGAAATACCCTCTCTTTTTTTCAGAAACTTTGTCCAAATCACCTAAATTTCCCAGAAATCCCTATTTCCTAGAAACACTGCCAAAATTCAACCAGATTTTCCAAAAATCTCTACTTATAAAATTTCCCAGATTCTCATTCCTCAAAGAGCAAACATGTCTTACTCACCCTTCCCATGACGGTGATCATCTTGGAAAGAAAAGTTAGCACACTCTGTATGGTTAGGACCTTACTTGCTTAACTGCTATATGTTATAAGTAGTGGCATCATATAGATTAGGGCTTGCATCCGCAAGCTTGTCTCATATGCATACATAATTCATGTCAGTTTGCTTGCACGTACATCTTGTCAGTCTCACATGTGTCAATCTCTACACATCTACCGCATACATGTCATCATCCTCACCCATCTCAATTATTGTATAGAAGTCGTATACATACTGTAACCGTTATCGGTTCACATGGTTAAATTCTTCAAAATTTTGATCATCTTTCCCCACTAGGAGTCCGTAAGAAGCATTTTGCACCTTTGCCGATTTAGGCTTTTACTTCTACCATATAATTCGGTAAGGACACTTTTGTACCTTCCTGGATTCATTGTCTTGTTGGTGGACTAGCCAAGACCATCATAAACCCACCAAGGCCCAAGCTATGACACCGACGGCCGTATAGGCCCTCGCCATGATATACAAGACCTCATCGGTCGAAAAATAATCAAGCCATCATCCATCTAACCCTATGTCAACCAAAAAACCCCTGGCTTCATCGAACCTAAAGCCCCTGGCGTATCAGTTCAAGTGATCCCCTTCGTTGAGGCCCATGAATGTTGAACCTGTACAAGTGAAGTGGTGGTGTTTGGGACTTTTGCTAGCAAAATAAATGAGGACGCTCTTTAAAAAAAAAAAAAAAAAAGAATAAGTGAGTCACCGTGGCACTCCAATTGAGACCAGGTCGAGTCTAGTCGAGTTTGTTCTATGTTTTGAGTTTATGTCAAGTTTAGTTTTGTGGTCAAGTCTGTCTGTCATCGAGTTGTTGTGAGTCTGTATGGAGTAATGTAGTCCTTCTCTTTTGATGGAATGAAAACTCACTTTGCTTAGCCTGATGTGTCTAGTCATAAATGCATGAAATCACTGAACTGAAGTGTCATTTTTCAAATTACCATGGATATTACTGTGCCAAATTTTTTTTTTTTTTTGCATGAAACAAAAAAAAAAGAATCCTGAAAAGGTCAAAGTAAATTTTGTGTTGACCCAAAAGAAGAGCCAAGAATTGAATAGTCCTACTTTAAGAATTTAGATGATGCTTTTGCTCAAATCTCGAAAAGACATACTTGAAACTGACCTAGGGCTTTCCCAACACCCTTTTTCCACCATTTCGAAGCCTTGAGCCCAATCCAATTGAGAGCCATACAATTTGTCCGATTGAAAGCAGTGTAGACTTAGTCCTTGATGGTAGCCAAACACTTTCAGTGAGTTTCATCTCCACTTTCAAAAATAAAAAAGAAAAAAATAATACAAGCTCGCTAGGTTGAAAGCCCGAAAGGGCACCTAGGCAAAAGTTAAAGCTTAAAAGGTATTGATTTCCAAAATCTGACCCTGGCCAGTCAAAAGATTGGAGAAAATTTTGATAAAATAAATGAGAGAATCGTACGCTTCAAGGTACATAAAAATGTGCCTAGATCAAATCTCAAAAGGCTCGGAACAACCACAAATAAATTTCGAGAGCTAACATGTACATTTTGGAATTTTGAGATTACAATTGGAAGATCTCTCATGAATCAACTATGAAAAAAAAAATTGACTGGCTAGGCGAAAGTGAAAAGAATCAATCCTCAAAATAAAAAAAAATTAAAAATAAAAAAAATAAAAGAAAAGAAAAGAAAGGGAGACCGAAACTGAATCCTCTTGTTCAAAGCTACCACAAGTGGCTCAAGTTTAAACTTATTTGATGATTGGTTTGAAAAACTCTCATACCTTAACCTTTGTAAAGAACCTTTTCTTTGAACTACGCTCGACCTGATTCACACTCGAGGATACGTAGGCAACCACACCAGTTCAGTCGACACCATCATAATTAACCCCTCTTCTTTCAAGGTCCTGGCCCAAACTACGTTGGACCGGATCCCCGCTCGGGGGTACATAGGCAGACTTTCAAAAGAAAAAAAGAGGATGGCTCGCTAGGTTGAAAATCCAAAATGACGCCTAGGCAAAAATTAGAGCTAAATCCGGAGTGAGCAATAACAAAAGAGAGAAAATAGCTCTCTAGGTCACTTTACCAGTGCCTAGGCAAAAGTTATAAGCATCTGAGAGATTAAAGTTACGCTCCTTGTCTCAAGCAAGAAATCACCTTCCACACTAGGGGCAAACTTCAGCTACCCGCCTCATTTGCCTAAATATTACTATCTACGCTTCATACAAGGGGCAAACTTCGGTCACCTACCTCGTTTGTCCAAAACCTCCAATAAACTATCGTCTAAACTAGGGGCAAACTTCGGTCACCCACCTCGTTGGCCTATGAATTCTACTTCCTACACCTCAAACTAAGGGTAAACTCTGTTTACCTAACACGATCCCTTCACACCAAGGGTAAGTTTTCAAGTCACCAAGTTGTTTTAAAAATTTTGAGATAGAGCATCTTTTATTCTAAAAGATAAGGAACTAATTCAAAGCACTTCCTGGGAGAAGTAGAGAATTGATTAGATTAATGGGGAGGAATTTTAAAAAAAAACTAGATTTATTAGCAAAGTGCTATCATATTAAGATGAGAAGTGAACATAAAAGATGAGCATTACATCATTTATGACAGAGACACGTTGAATTATGCTAATTTGGGCACTTTGTGTTGTTACTTTTGTCGAGTCAATCCTTCTTTGGTTGAGTCAGTAATAATCTGAACGAAACTGTATCAGAGTTCAAGATTCATACAAACTAATCCAACTTTCTTTGTCATCATTGTTCCTGTCAAGTCCATTTGTCCTAATGGTATCAAATGTGTGGGTTTAAAGTGTTTCCCAATTATAAAACCTGTGGATACAAGCAGAAGTTCCAAACACCATTACTGCACTTGTCAAGGATGCAACATGATAAGTGTCCCGAGAATCTTCAGCATTAGTGGCAGTCATAAGTCAGCCTGTAAGGTCCACTGGCAATCTTCTTCCAGTTCCCCAACAACCAAATCAAAATCATGTCACAAATTTCCTTAATCCCTAGCAGATTTGCTCTATTCCCAGTACAAACATCCCCTCCTCAGCAGAATCTTCTCATCTCCAGCAAAGTCATTCCTAACAGAGCTAGTTCATCTCTAGAAAAGTTCCCTCAACAAATGTGGTGTATCTCAAATCAAAACCACGTCCTCTCCTCAGAAGAAACCATTTTCATCCCAGAAAGGGTTGTCACCTTCCCCACATAATTAGTTCACTCCTAATAGCATTATCCCTAGAAGAGATTTTTTTTTTCCTCCAACAAGTTCAGTTCATCCAAAGAGTCTTTTCGTCCCTAGCAAATTCAATTTTATTCCTAGCAGGCTTATCAATTAGTATATCGTCAGTCACAGTAGTTCACTATCGACTCGTCATCTCGAATAGTACATCGTCAGTCCAATCCATGACATTCATAGTAGTTCACTGTCGACTCATCATCTCGATTAGTACATCGTCAGTCCAATTCATGACAATCACAGTAGTTCACTGTCGACTCGTCATCTTAATTAGTACATCGTCAGTCCAATCCATGACAGTCACAGTAGTTCACTGTCGACTCGTCGTCTATTCATACATCGTCAGTTCTTCTGATCACGGTTAGTCCAACTGTTGATCCAATCCATGACAGTCACAGTAGTTCACTATCGACTCGTCATCTCGATTCGTACATCGTTAGTTCTTCTGATCATGGTTAGTCCAACTGTTGATCCAATCCATGACAGTCACAATAGTTCACTGTCGACTTGTCATCTCGATTAGTACATCGTCAGTCCAATCCATGACAGTCATAGTAGTTCACTGTCAACTCGTCATCTCGATTAGTACATCGTCAGTCCAATTCATGACAGTCATAGTGGTTCACTGTCGACTCGTCATATCGATTAGTCCAACTGTTGATCCAATCCATGACAGTCACAGTAGTTCACTGTCGCTTTGTCCTCTCGATTAGTACATCGTCAGTCCAATCCATGACAGTCATAGTAGTTCACTATCGACTCATCATCTTAATTAGTGCATTGTCACTTCTTATGATCATGGTTAGTCTAATTGTCGGTCCAATCCATGACAGTCACAGTAGTTCACTGTCGACTCGTCACCTCAATTAGTACATCGCCAGTCCAATCCATGACAGTCACAGTAGTTCACTGTCGACTCGTCATCTTGATTCGTACATCGTCAGTTCTTCTGATCATAGTTAGTCCAACAGTTGATCCAATCCATGACAGTCATATTAGTTTACCATCACTCTCGTTCAAAAACATGTCGAGTTCATCGTTCTCATTCAAATCTTGGGCTTCCATGTCCATTAATGGGGCTTCCGTGTCCGTCTCGTGACATCTCAGGCTTTATGTCCATCACTTGAATTCTTAGGATTTTTGTGTCCATCGGTTATCTATCAAACTTCATCTCCGATTAATGTCCTCTGGGACCCCACATCCGATTACATTCGCTTATGAAATACACTTCTCGAAATTTAAGAAGTTTGCCCTGAAACCCAGAGTCTTTCCAGACCATGGTCGGCCCCTACATCGTAGTCAGAAGTACTAGTACAACACAAGCCCACTCAGAGTGGCGCACCCTACAGCACCAGTTCATGTTAGGATCAGAACACCAACTCATGCTAAGATCATAAAGCTAGGCATGATAGGACTCATGTACACAATTAAATCACATCCATGCACTGCATATTATCCTCGTAACATAGTATCCGCGTGTCTTGTTGTGCATGTGTAATTTTTCTTTTGTGCCCCGAACTACGTCTTGGTCTAATTCCCCTTGGGATACGTAGATAGCTCACGCAGAGCGCGACCAGCACTGACCTCAGCATCATGGTTTTTCTGTCACTACATCTTCTACAACACTTTTATCCTAAATCTATAGCCTCCAAAAAGACCTGTCTCTTCAAAGCTTTGGCACTCGTATGCGATATGCGTTGCCTCGCAAGTTCATGCCAAAGAGGGGCAAACTGTAGACACCCCATTTTGTCGGCTATAAGATTTTGGAGACCCATAGCTTGGTGGTTCACATGATTGAAAAAGACTTAAAAAGGACTCCTAGAAGTTAGTTCTATCTCTCAAAATGCTCAGAATGACCAAAATGCCCCTAAAAGCCCAAACACTCCCAGATTTAGACCAAAGTTCTGGAAAGATGCTACGTCGTAAGAAAAGTAATGAATTGAGTTTTACAGCAAATTTAGATGAAATTATCAACTCTCACAGACACCCGAAAGTCCCGGAAGTTCCCGAAAAGTCCCCGTTGACCGGTTTGACCCGGGTTTGACCAGGTCTGACCAGGGTTTGATTGAAATCAACCAAGATCACCCGAAAGTTCTGAGATCATCCTAGATCATGTGAAAAGTACTAAAACCAATTTTAAAAGAAAAATCAGACGAAAACGTCAGCTCCTGGGAGCTCCCAACGGTTCTCAGAACTTTTTAGAGATCTCAAGTTTGACCGATTTGACCTAAAAGTTAACTTTGAAACCAGAGCACCGCATCATTTTTTAAACATTTTTTATGGATACTAGAGGTCAATAGCTTTCCAATGGTATATCGCACATAATTTCTGTATTTACAACGGATTTGTTATGAATTTTCGAAGGTGGAAAAAACGATCAAATAGACTTTTATCGCGAATACCGCAAAACTTTACAAAGTGACCTATCTTTAATCTATTTTTTATGTAAACTAGACTCCATTAACTTTCTAACGGTATATCACAAGATCAATTTGGAGTTCGTATGCATTTTTTGTGAATTTCGGACGAAATAAGGCCTTTTTGCGAATACCGGAACCTCTGGGGGCATAATGTAATTTTCTGGCTGTCTAAGGAGCAATGCCGCGGCGGCACTGAGCCACTGCCGTGGTGGCACATGGCCAGTGCTGCGCCGGCACTCAACCCCTAACGAATCCCTTTTTTAATTTATTTTGGGGGTCCAAATTGAATAATTAAAAGTCAAAACGACGTAGTTTTTTGTTCACTGATGTTTGGGACCAATGGGAGCACTTTCTAAATCCCAAAACCACCCCAAATTGGCCTATATAAATCTCCCTTTTCTCTTCATTTTGGGAGAGCCAAGTGCAAAGCTTGAAAAAGTTGTAGAGAGAATGAGAGATATAGTTAGAGTTAGAAGTGAGAAATGGAGCTTCCTTCACTGATTTTCTATAGAAAGTGAGTTTTAAACTCAAGTTCTTCCATTATCCTTCTATATACTTCATCATCAATACACCAAACCACCATTTCTCTAAGCATTTATGAGTTAGGAAGCTACTTCTATGTCCAAATGTCAATATCTATGAGTGAAACACCAAGTTACAAGTCCAATATCTTAACGATCATCATCTATTGATTGCTTATTTGATTGTTTACATACTATGTTCATCTCTTCTTACCTCATTTTTTTTTGTTTGATTACTTACATGCTTATCATCATCTAGATGACATGTTGTTTGAGAACAGTGAATCCTTATGGATAGTAGCTCTTGACCTCAAAGACATGTTTGATGGATGATGATTTCAATTTCAATGCATTCATATGTATTCTTGAAGTCACATTCTCAAACAAAACTATGTTTGTGCAAGAAATATTGGGAGTTCTTGATATGAGTTTAATGTTGGTATTCTAAGGGGTTAGTTGGAAATATATTTTCAAAATCTCTATTTCAAAACCTTTCCTAAACCTCTCATTTTGATTTCAAGAAACAAAACTTTTGTCTTTACAAAATCTCCAAAACAGTGAGTCATTCAACTTCAAAGTGTCATTCTAAATTCAATACTCAATAGATGGTTGAAAGACCACTTGAAAAGTCTTCCTAACTCATTATAGAACACCCATGATTTTTGATTTGACTTGAAAGCACTTGGAAGGGTTCCATTTTGTCCTAAGCACTCCTTCCAGACACTCTGTTTTCTCTGTCACAACAGCTTGGTTGAATTTCAACTTGTTTTTTCAGAAACCTTTTGCAAATAGAGTGGTCCTAACTTATTTTTCCCTTTAACTTCGGTGTCTTAGGAAACTTGTTGCATAATATGGGCCCCCAAATATTTTGTTTTCATTTTCTAAGATTTTTCCACATTCCAGTCGATAGTACGGACTCTGTTTTTGAGCAACCTCTCTTGTTCATATGATTTCTTTCAATCTTCAATGGCTATTGTAGTTTGGATTTTTGTTATGGATTCTAGACACAATAAGGATGATCTCCATAAAAAAGTATGTATTAAAAACATTCCTAACCCCACTTTTTCATTTTTACAAAATCAGGTCACTATTCTATCCACTATTCACAGCAAGCATGTTTTAACTTTAACTCTTTGATTAGATGTTTACATGCATTCCAAATTAGCTCATGTCTTAGGAAGTAGTTCATACTATATATGTACATATCCTACAATAACAATCTTCATTCATTCATGCATATTTTAGATTTCTAAATCACTTTAGAAAATTCATTAACACAAACACACTACTACATTGCACATTTTAGGATCATACATTACATGCATGCAAGATATGGGGTTTTAGTGACTCCTAATCCAAGAAGATTACAAGGAATGAACTTGATCATATGTTCATGCTTCCCCTCGATCTAATCTTCCTTTCTCATCTAGCCCGGGAATTGAGAGGTCTTCTTTTCTCAAATATTAACATGCATCAATCTAGCTTGCTAAACATATTTTGATTTATTTGATTATTTGTTTCAAGAACAAGTCATGTCATTTTTTAGATTAAGAAACCTTGATTACTTGATATGTGATTAGATGACTTTTCCTAGGTTTGTTTGTGTGATCTTTCACTTTATATTATGTGATATTTGGCTTAGATCTTATGAATGATATCTTATCTTTTGATCTTCCATTTTAAAATTCTTGTGTGATGTAATATACTATCATAGTATTAATTGTCGAACCAAACATAGTATAAGATGATCATTTGGATGCTAATTGAGACCCGTCGAGAGACGTGGCGAGTTAAGGGTGCTTTAGTCGTGACAAAGGCTCCTTCCTCTCTCGCACCAAAACCCCAAGCCAAGTTCTTTGGTTATGAAGGCTGGTGCCCTTTATCCGTTTGGGTGAGTCAAAATTAGGTTTCTTAGTTCCTTAAAAACCAAGTGGCGACTCTGTATCTGTTTTCAACAGACCTTTCTTCTTTTTCATCAAACAATAACAAAAAGGAAAATCAATTTCGCGTGTCCACACAATTTTAATACCCTTCTTCGGTGGCATGGTAATCAGTCAAAAGATTTGTTATCCTGAGAAATTTGTCGTTTCCCACAGACAGCGCCAAGCTGATGATGCCAAATTTGGGTAAAGAGAGTAAGAAGTACACACGAGAGATTTGAGTCTGGTTCGTCCCTATTAATTAAGGAACCTACGTCCATATGGTGTGTCGGACCACTTGTACTAACAGATCACCGACGGCCTTTGGCAAACCAACAAATGAGGGCAGCACTGCCAGAGACCGGCCTGGTATATATATATGAATTATGTAATTGCTATTCTGTAAGATGAGAATGCGATCCCCTCCGAAGGGGGTGAGTGGACTCTTTTATAGATACAAGAGACCACTCGTACAAAGTAATTAAACTGATTAGGCAATATAATCTAATTACAACTGATTAGCACAAATCATGGAAGTTTCCTAATCGGATTAAGGAGCAATCTCTTCCTTCCAGTAGTCTTCTAGCTGAGATAGGAAATTGTCTGGAAGCTTCTGGGTTGCGTCCTGCGACGTGGCTAGATAACTCCAGACACGGGACGGACCCGTGCCGTATTCCCGGCAAGTCAGTCGCTTTCCAACTCTACCGGATGGTTCTGGGTGTCCTACCCAGGATGGTCACATGCTTGGTGCAGCTACCGGGTAATTTGGCATTTCCTGTTGAAGTAACGGACACCAACTCTTATTGGATGTTTTTGTGTATATCACTAAATATTCTGCCAACTTGGCATATTTCTTTGCAAAGTCCAAACTACCCTAAGAAAAGTCCAAAACTGTTATTTACTTTTCTTTCTTTATTTTTTATTTTTACAACTTAAATTTTATTTAGTTGTGTACAATATTTATTCCATAAGATACAACATAGTGATATTTAATATTTTGCAAACTTGACACATTTCTTTGCAAGGTCCAAATAACCCTTAGAAAAGTCCAAACTTGCTATAACATATTGTAAGCATTTAATGGCCCTGACATTGTGCAGCCTTTCTTCTCCCTTCCAAAACCACCTTTGACACACGTCAGTCCATGATCTATCATCATTCTCATCCAATCAAGATTCAAATAACCCTTACAAAAATCCAAACTTGCTATAGTAGATTGTAAGGCATTTAATGACCCTGACATTGTGCAGCATTTCTTCTCCCTTCCAAAACCACCTTAAGAAATTTTGATATTTCATTTTAGGCCCTCCTCAAAAAAAAAAATTAAAACATGTTAAGTAGGGATCAAATTAAAACAAAAAAAATCAATTCTAAACATAAGTATGTATAGTAGAACCCCCCCCCCCCCCCCCCCCATAGCTTGATTTCTACTTTTTTACACATAAAACCAAATTTATACATAACTATGTATAAATAAACCCAAAAATAATCGGCCATTTGTGTAAGTAGAGATTGGTTTCTAATTCTACACATACAACCAATTATACACATAATTATGTACAAGCAGACAAAAAACAATCGCCACGGGGGCACTTCTCCCGAACCCCTATTTAGATTAGACCCTCATGACCAAAAATCCTAACTTTGCCCCTTGCTTTGTTTGTAAGTCTTTGTGAGTCTAGATCAGCAACCGCGAGCTGCCCGGGCAGAGCCTATGTGGCGCTGACAAGACCACACGATGATTTTTTTTTCATTTTTAAAAATTGCAAAAAAAAAAACCATCATGTGATCCTGCTAACACCACTCAGATCCTACCGAGGTGCTGTCCGGATAACGCACTGTCAAGGATCCTTGGGCATCCAAAGACTTATTGTTGGAAAAATGTGAAGATGCTGCTATTCCCAAAGTATGGGGGAATGCACAACCACACATTCATTTATCCATCTAAATCTAGATAGTGCTGACATGCTGCTTATACATAATTATGTATAAGCAGACCAAAAACAATCGCCACGAGGGCACTTCTCCCGAACCCCTATTTAGCTTAGGCCTCCCTGACCAAAAATCCTAACTTTGCCCCTTGCTTTGTTTGTAAGTCTTTGTGTGTCTAGATCCGCAACCGCGAGCTGCCCGGGCAGAGCCTATGTGTCGCTGACAAGACCACACGATGATTTTTTTTGCATTTTTAAAAATTGCAAAAAAAAAAAAAAACCATCATGTGATCCTACTAACACCACTCAGATCCTACCGTGGTGCTGTCCGAATAACGCACTGTCAAGGATCCTTGGGCGTCCAAAGACTTATTGTTGGAAAAATGTGAAGATGCTGCTATTCCCAAAGTATGGGGGAATGCACAACCACACATTCATTTATCCATCTAGATCTAGATAGTGCTGACATGCTGCTTAAACATAATTATGTATAAGCAAACCAAAAACAATCGCCACGGGGGCACTTCTCACGAACCCCTATTTAGCTTAGACCCTCCTGACCAAAAATCCTAACTTTGCCCCTTGCTTTGTTTGTAAGTCTTTGTGAGTCTAGATCCGCTACCGCGAGCTGCCCGGGCAAAGCCTATGTGGCGCTGACAAGACCACACGATGATTTTTTTGCATTTTTAAAAATTGGAAAAAAAAACCATCATGTGATCCTTCTAACACCACTCAGATCCTACCGAGGTGCTGTCCGAATAACGCACTATCAAGGATCCTTGGGCATCCAAAGATTTATTGTTGGAAAAATGTGAAGATGATGCTATTCCCAAAGTATGGTGGAATGCACAACCACACATCATTAATCCATCTAGATCTAGATAGTGCTGACATGTTGCTTATACATAATTATGTATAAGCAGACCAAAAACAATCGCCACGGGGGCACTTCTCCCGAACCCCTATTTAGCTTAGACCCTCCTGACCAAAAATCCTAACTTTGCCCCTTGCGTTGTTTGTAATTCTTTGTGAGTCTATATCCGCAACCGCGAGCTGCCCGGGCAGAGCCTATGTGGCGCTGACAAGACCACACGATGATTTTTTTTGCATTTTTAAAAATTGAAAAAAAAAAAAAAAACCATCATGTGATCCTGCTAACACCACTCAGATCCTACCGAGGTGCTGTCCGGATAACGCACTGTCAAGGATCTTTGGGCATCCAAAGACTTATTGTTGGAAAAATAGATGCTGCTATTCCCAAAGTATGGGGGAATGCACAACCACACATTCATTTATCCATCTAGATCTAGATAGTGCTGACATGGCTCTTAGTCTTGGATAGGCATTTTATGGTGTTTCATTGGATAGAATTTTGATGTTCCCAAAAGCCTTTCTCTTTTTTTTTTTACCGATTTTTTTTCTTTCTTTCTTTATCTTTATTCATCTCTTCTTTTTTTTTTCTTTTTTTTTTTTTGTTGCTAAAGATGTCCTTTGGTTCACCACAAATTACAATTATTAATTACAGCAATGTACTTGTGTATGTAGATTTTGTTTTCTATGCTCCTTCAAAAGTTAGGCATTGATGTAGATTGTGTGGGACTTGAACTTTGAAAATTTTATGAGGAAGGTAATGAACACAGACAAGCAGACAACTGGCAAAGATAAAAACTTGAAATTTCGATTTGACTTGGTGTTGAAAGTTAGATATCAAAATTATTCGACTCTAAAGCATAATTGGGAGTAAATATTGAATGCAATGGGGGCACTACATCAACAAAATAACATACTCACATATTTGAGATTTATGTTTATGTGGATGACATTTTCATTTGAAATAGAGGGTGTAGATGGATAAATAAAGGGTTCAGATTTAATTGTTATACTAAGTCAGTAAAATAACCGTTGCAATGAATATTTTCTCATTACTTGTAGAGGCCAGTAGCGGGTTATAAATTAATTAACTTTTAAAGTGTCATTTATGAGATATATTTAAGTGTTTGGTAATGCTCTTTTTATTACGAGATAATCTTTGTCTACTTTTGGATTCTTAAGTAGGGGGGCATGGAATCTGTTTGTAAGTCTTTGTGAGTCTAGATCCGCAGTCGCGAGCTGCCCGGGCAGCTCGCGGTTTCGGATCTAGACACACAAAGACTTACAAACAAAGCAAGGGGCAAAGTTAGGATTTTTGGTCAGGAGGGTCTAAGCTAAATAGGGGTTCGGGAGAAGTGCCCCCGTGGCGATTGTTTTTGGTCTGCTTATACATAATTATGTATAAGCAGCATGTCAGCACTATCTAGATCTAGATGGATAAATGAATGTGTGGTTGTGCATTCCCCCATACTTTGGGAATAGCAGCATCTTCACATTTTTCCAACAATAAGTCTTTGGATGCCCAAGGATCCTTGACAGTGCGTTATCCGGACAGCACCTCGGTAGAATCTGAGTGGTGTTAGCAGGATCACATGATGGTTTTTTTTTTTTTTTGCAATTTTTAAAAATGCAAAAAAAATCATCGTGTGGTCTTGTCAGCGCCACATAGGCTCTGCCCTCGCAGCTCGTAGTTGCGGATCTAGACTCACAAAGACTTACAAACAAAGCAAGGGGCAAAGTTATGTATAAGCAGACCAAAAACAATCGCCACAGAGGCACTTCTCCCGAACCCCTATTTAGCTTAGACCCTCCTGACCTAACTTTGCTCCTTGGTTTGTTTGTAAGTCTTTATGAGTCTAGATCAGCAACAGCGAGCTGCCCGGGCAGAGCCTATGTGGCGCTGACAAGACCACACGATGATTTTTTTTGCATTTTTAAAAATTGCAAAAAAAAAAAAAACCATCATGTGATCCTGCTAACACCACTCAGATCCTACTGAGGTGCTGTCCGGATAACGTACTGTCAAGGATCCTTGGGCATCCAAAGACTTATTGTTGGAAAAATGTGAAGATGCTGCTATTCCCAAAGTATGGAGGAATGCACAACTACACATTCATTTATCCATCTAGATCTAGATAGTGCTGACATGCTGCTTATACATAATTATGTATAAGTAGACCAAAAACAATCGCCACGAGGGCACTTCTCCCGAACCCCTATTTAGCTTAGACCCCCCTGACCAAAAATCCTAACTTTGCCCCTTGCTTTGTTTGTAAGTCTTTGTGAGTCTAGATCCGCAACCGCGAGCTGCCCGGGCAGAGCCTATGTGGCGCTGACAAGACCACACGATGATTTTTTTGCATTTTTAAAAATTGCTAAAAAAAAAAAAACCATCATGTGATCCTGCTAACACCACTCAGATCCTACCGAGGTGCTGTCCAGATAATGCACTGTCAAGGATCCTTGGGCATCCAAAGACTTATTGTTGGAAAAATGTGAAGATGCTGCTATTCCCAAAGTATGGGGGAATGCACAACCACGCATTCATTTATCCATCTAGATCTAGATAGTGATGACATGCTGCTTATACATAATTATGTATAAGCAGACCAAAAACAATCGCCACGAGGGCACTTCTCCCGAACCCCTATTTAGCTTAGACCCTCCTGACCAAAAATCCTAACTTTGCCCCTTGCTTTGTTGTAAGTCTTTGTGAGTCTAGATCCACAACCGCGAGCTGCCCGGGCAGAGCCTATGTGGCGCTGACAAGACCACACGATGATTTTTTTTGCATTTTTAAAAATTGCAAAAAAAGAAAAACATCATGTGATCCTGCTAACACCACTCAGATCCTACCGAGGTGCTGTCCGGATAACGCACTGTCAAGGATCCTTGGGCATCCAAAGACTTATTGTTGGAAAAATGTGAAGATGCTACTATTCCCAAAGTATGGGGGAATGCACAACCATACATTCATTTATCCATCTAGATCTAGATAGTGCTGACATGCTGCTTATACATAATTATGTATAAGCAAACCAAAAACAATCGCCACGGGGGCACTTCTCCCAAACCCCTATTTAGCTTAGACCCTCCTGACCAAAAATCCTAACTTTGCCCCTTGCTTTGTTTTTAAGTCTTTGTGAGTCTAGATCCGCAACCGCGAGCTGCCCGGGCAGAGCCTATGTGGCGCTGACAAGACCACACGATGATTTTTTTGCATTTTTAAAAATTGCAAAAAAAAAAAACCATCATGTGATCCTGCTAACACCACTCAGATCCTACCGAGGTGCTGTCCGGATAATGCACTGTCAAGGATCCTTGGGCATCCAAAGACTTATTGTTTGAAAAATGTGAAGATGTTGCTATTCCCAAAGTATGGGGGAATGCACAACCACACATTCATTTATCCATCTAGATCTAGATAGTGCTGACATGCTGCTTATACATAATTATGTATAAGCAGACCAAAAACAATCGCCACGGGGGCACTTCTCCCGAACCCCTATTTAGCTTAGACCCTCCTGACCAAAAATCCTAACTTTGCCCCTTGCTTTGTTTGTAAGTCTTTGTGAGTCTAGATCCGCAACCGCGAGCTGCCCGGGCAAAGCCTATGTGGCGCTGACAAGACCACACGATGATTTTTTTTGCGTTTTTAAAATTTGCAAAAAAAAAAACCATCATGTGATCCTGCTAACACCACTCAGATCCTACCGAGGTGCTGTCCGAATAACGCAATGTCAAGGATCCTTGGGCATCCAAAGACTTATTGTTGGAAAAATGTGAAGATGCTGCTATTACCAAAGTATGGGGGAATGCACAACCACACATTCATTTATCCATCTAGATCTAGATAGTGTTGACATGGATCTTAGTCTCGGATTGGCATTTTATGGTGTTTCATTGGATAGAATTTTGTTGTTCCCAAAAGCCTTTCTCTTTTTTTTTTTTTTTTTTTTTTGCCGATTTTTTTTTCTTTCTTTCTTTATCTTTATTCATCTCTTCTTTTTTTTTTCTTTGTTTTTTTGTTGCTAAAGATGTCCTTTGGTTCACCACAAATTACAATTACTAATTACAGCAATGTACTTGTTTATGTAGATTTTGTTTTCTATGCTCCTTCAAAAGTTAGGCACAGTTGTAGATTGTGTGGGAATTGAACTTTGAAAATTTTATGAGGAAGGTAATAAACACAGACAAGCAGACAACTGGCAAAGATAAAAACTTGAAATTTCGATTTGACTTGGTGTTGAAAGTTAGATATCAAAATTATTCGACTCTAAAGCATAATTGGGAGTAAATATTGAATGCAATGGGGGTACTATATCAACAAAATAACATACTCACATGTTTGAGATTTGTATTTATGTGGATGACATTTTCATTGGAAATAGAGGGTGTAGATGGATAAATGAAGGGTTTAGATTTAATTGTTATACTAAGTCAGTAAAATAACTGTTGCAATGAATATTTTCTCATTACTTGGAGAGGCTAGTAGCGGGTTATAAATTAATTAACTTTTAATGTGTCATTTATGAGATATATTTAAGTGTTTGGTAATGCTCTTTTTATTACGAGATAATCTTTGTCTATACTAAAATCAATCTGTTTGTAAGTCTTTGTGAGTCTAGATCCGCAATCGCGAGCTGCCCGGGCAGAGCTTATGTGGTGCTGGCAAGACCACACGATGATTTTTTTGCATTTTTAAAAATTGTAAAAAAAAACCATCATGTGATCGTGCTAACACCACTCAGATACTACTGGGGTGCTGTCCGGGTAACGCACTATCAAGGATCCTTGGGCGTCCAAAGACTTATTGTTGGAAGAATGTGAAGATCCTGATATTCCCAAGTATGGGGGGATGCACAACCATACATTCATTTATCCATCTAGATCTAGATAGTGCTGACATGGCTCTTGAATAGGCATTTTTTGGTGTTTCATTGGATAGAATTTTGATGTTCCCAAAAGCCTTTTACTCTTTTTTTTTGCTGATTTTTTTTTCTTTCTTTGTCTTTATCCATCTCTTCTTTTTTTCTCTTTTTTTTTTTTTTTTGCTAAAGATGCCCTTTGGTTCACCACAAATTATAAATACTAATTACAACAATGTACTTGTGTATATAGATTTTGTTTTCTATGCTCCTTCAAAAGTTAGGCATTGTTGTAGATTGCATGCGACTTGAACTTTGAAAAATTTATGAGGAAGGTAAAAACACGGACAAGTAGACAATTGGCAAAGATAAAACTTGAAATTTCGATTTGACTTGGTGTTTAAAGTTCGATAACAGAATTGTTCGACTCTAGAGCATAATTGGGAATAAATATTGAATGCAATAGGGTACTACATCAACAAAATAACATACTCACATATTTGAGATTTGTGTTTATGTAGATGACATTTTCCTTGGAAATAGAGGGTGCAGATAGATAAATAAATGGTTCAGATTTGATTGTTATACCACGTCATCAAAATAACCGTTGCAATCAATATTTTCTCATTACTTGGAAAGGCTAGTAGCGGGTTTAAATTAACTTATAATGTGGGTCATTTATGAGATATATTTAAGTGTTTGGTAATGCTCTTTTAATTACGAGATAATCTTTGTCTATACTAAAATCAAGGGTAAATTACACAAACCTCCCCTGAGGTTTGCCTTAATTACACGGACCTCCCCTCTTGTTTCAAAAATTACACAGACCTCCCTCGAGGTTTGTAATTAGGTAACAAAACGCCCCCTCCCCTAACGGTTCGTTAGTTTTTTTTTACATTAGCCTCCCCTGAAAATTACAATTAGCCCCCCTAATATTATAAAATTGTCATACTAAGCCCCCTTTCTCTTATATTTTTGTTCTAATTATAAAATCCCTCCTTCCTCCTATGTTTTTGGGTTAATTTTTTTAGCATTAATTTATATCATCTACACAAAATACATATAAATAGGTCCAAAATTTTTTTTTTCCCAAAACAAACCTCTGTCAAGCCCCCCATGTATTAATTTTCTAGATCCGCCCCTGTCCCTATGCTTCAAAAGTGGACACTTAACCCCCTGTGATTGTGGACTAAAATGGAATTGTTATGATTTTACTCAAAACTGACAAAAATTCTAAAATTGGTTAAAAATATAAACACTTAACCCATTTTGTGATGTTAATTTTGGGGTTCACGCTCTTTGAGTGAAATCATAACAGTTCTATTTTAGTCCACAATCA
This sequence comes from Hydrangea macrophylla, assembly GCA_033977485.1. NCBI lineage: Eukaryota > Viridiplantae > Streptophyta > Magnoliopsida > Cornales > Hydrangeaceae > Hydrangea > Hydrangea macrophylla. The sequence continues at coordinate 77,840,378 of CM066999.1, forward strand.
CAGGGGGTTAAGTGTTCACTTTTGAAGCATAGGGACAGGGGCAGATCTAGAAAATTAATACAGGAGGGGCTTGATAGAGGTTTGTTCGGGAGAAGAAAAAAAATTTGGACCTATTTATACATGTTTTGTGTATATTTTGTGTAGATGATATAAATTAATGCTAAAATAATTAACCCAAAAACATAGGAGAGAGGAGGGATTTTATAATTAGCACAAAAATATAAGAGAAAGGGGGCTTTAGTATGACAATTTTATAATATTAGGGGGGCTAATTGTAATTTTCAGGGGAGGCTAATGTAAAAAAACTAACAGACCATTAGGGGAGGGGGCGTTTTGTTACCTAATTACAAACCTCGAGGGAGGTCTGTGTAATTTTTGAAACAAGAGGGGAGGTCCGTGTAATTAAGGCAAACCTCAGGGGAGGTTTGTGTAATTTACCCTCAATTTGAAAATATATTTTTAGCTCCCTTGCTTTGCTAGTTGTCGGTGTTGTCCATTTTTATGAAGGTTTTCATCCCTCTCTTAGTGGTTGGTTTTTTTTCTTCTTCTTCTTCGTGTTTTTGTTTTGTTTGATCGGGTTTCCAAGCTAGATCTCCCTCTTCTCCTCATTTTGCAATTGGATCCAACTACACTTCTTCGTAGATACATTCTTGTCCTTCAAGAGATAATTTGAGAGAGTTGGGAGGTTAAATCATCCATGTGAGTAAAAGCAGGGGGGGACCATTAGCAGAAGAAAACAACAAAGGGAAAAGAAAAAAGGACGGGGGACCAAAGTTAGGTCAATAAAGAAAGGGGAAAGGAGAAATCAGGAGATAGTTGGAGAAATAAAGGAGGGGTAGGGAAGGCGAAAGAAACAGAGGAAAGACAGATGTCCTTTGCGCCGGAGATCAGATCACAGGAAAGAGGAAATGCTGGTCGGAGGGCAAGGATGTGGAGAAAAGGCTACAGAGAATGTGGATGCGTTGCACTTTACCTTGGGGCCCAGTACTTCACACCATTGATTAATTTTCATTTAATTTTGGGTCTCACTGCATTAACCAATGGGAGAGGAGGGGTGAGCAAATGTGAGCAATTTTGAGGGTGGGCAAAAATGTATTCAATAAATAAATAACAAAGTGCCATTCAGGGGCGGTCCTAAAGCCCCATTTCTCTTATGTTTTTGTGCTAATTATAAAAGTTCTTCTTCCTCTTATGTTTTTGGGATAATTTTTTTAGTATTAGTTTATATCATCTACACAAAATATACACAAAATATGTATAAATGGGTCTAAGGGCCAACCTGGCACTGGGCTTAGCTGGGCTATAGCCCAGTGCAAGTCCTCTGGGGAAAAAAAATGTTAGTAGTGTTCTATAGCCTAGAACATCAAAGCTCCACCCAGGCTAGCCCAGCCCAAGCTGCCCAATCCAAACTAGCCCCACCTTGAGCATAATGTAACAATAGAATTGTATGCTAAAAGAATCGAACAATGAGAATCAAGCTACTGAAGCACGTAATACACAGTTGTTGATGATGTCAAAATTTGGATAACATGAATTAGAGCAGTTTTTGGAGTGAAAGAGAGACAGTGAGAGACCGGCTTTTTGTATGTGATCCGGTCCTGTTAATGAAGGAACATACGTCCACGTGTGTGTCTGAGCACGTTCAGTATATTGTAAAAGGTCGGGGATCGTAGGTGAAGCTACAACAGTTTGGAGCTACCAGAAGTCAGCCGGGCACGATTATGATTGCTATAGGGGGTGCTATGCAGACTAAAAGTTGATCCCCATAAAAGAGGTGAGTGGTCTCTTTTATAGAAGCAAGAGACCTACTCGTACAAGGAAACTAGACAGATTAGGTAATACAATCTGATTTAGGATTAATTGGCATGAATCATGGGGGGCTTCCTAATTGGATTAGGAAACAATTTGCACTTTCCATTAGTCTTATAGCTGAGATAGGAAACTAACTGGAACGTTCTAGATCATGCCTCTGGGCCCAGGTTAGCTGTCCGTATGACGGGCCATGCCTGTGTGGTCTTTTTGACCTGTTGCTCGGGCCTCATGTATATACCACTCGGGTAGTCCAGACCGTTTGGAATGGTCATTATCCAAGCAGCAGTTTATGATCTGGTCGGGATAAGGACAGGTCACTGTCCGGAACCGCTCGGTCATATAAGAGGGTCAATTTTGGGCGTATCAATTGTTAAATATCTTACAAACATTATTTACTTGTGATGTTTTTTATCAATAAATTATAACTAGTCGAATACCAGTGCAAATGCACGGGCTAGATTGAATACAATGTAGAAAGTGTTGGAAAAATTACATTGATACAATTGGAAAACAGAAACAGATTCTTGATTACAAACTGGAAAATAGAACTTGAATTGAAACAGAACTACAATATGTAAACAGAAAGCAATAATAGGAAAACTATAACAAAAATAAGATCAAACCGAGGCCTGTGATATTTCACAGTTTCCTTAAAACAGATTCGCCGCCTCACCAGAAGTGCTTGAGGATATCTCCGACGTCTGCCTCCCAGGATACAGCGGCAATAACCAGCAGTAGACAAGCACGGTGTTCGACTGCTCCGGCGAACCAACTATGTTCTGTGTCTCTCTCAGGAAGGAATATTGGAAGGAAGGAAAATAGCTCTTGTTTTTCTGACTCTGAAATTTCTGAGGAGAAAGCTCAGAATATATAGGACTAAGGGGAGAGAGGATTCATTGGATGTACATTATGAATTTGTGGATTCATCCATGTATATCCATTATGAATCTATAGATTCATCCATGTATATTCATTTGTACATTATGTATTTGTGGATTCATCCATGTATATCCATTATGAATCTATAGATTCATCCATGTATATTCATTTGTACATTATGTATTTGTGGATTCATCCATGTATATCCATTATGAATCTATAGATTCATCCATGTATATACATGATTCATCTATGAATGTGCATTATCCATAAATGAGAATAAATACACTCATGTATATACATTTTTCCCATGCATTCATGTATGTACATTATATAAATGTATTCAATGGATTAATTTCTCATTCACTCCACAATAATTTTGGACATGTAAATATCCAAAGTTCATCTCCTCATGGATGAGAACACAAATCCACAAGGACCCCATTCAAACTCTAAATGGATCCCACATTTATTTGACCTCAAACATGGCCAAAATTAATTTTTATCCAACAATCCCCCACATGAATGAAATTAATCGAAACGATGTGAGACAACATAGACTCGACAAGAGAGAGCACAACGGATCACTCCTGCAAAGGATAGGTAGCTTTTGGCTTTGAACCTTCCCTTGTGACAATCTATCAGATTTACTGGCTGACCAGTGAACGTATAGTCTTGAACTGATTGCCATTAGTGTAAACAACCGACAGACATCACACAGGAGCTTTCCAAACATAGTTTAGTTCTTACACTTGTGTTCATTTTGGCCTTGAACACTCGCCTGGTTCAGTGAATGTTTATCAAAGAATTTCGCCTTTCTCAAATTCTTTTAGAAGCGGCCCCACTTCACATTCACATAGGTGACTATTTAGAGTATCCTACTATACTCCGCTTGGTTATACCAACGCACATAGTCATTAAAAGCTAAGCTTACCCTCACGCCATGCAGGTATCACTGTTGAATTATGGAAATGGGCAGAAGAACATATCTTCTCAGTGATTCTCTTAAGGTACATGAAATTAGGTTGTCCCTTTGAACCTAGATCTTGGGATCTCCAGTCAACTAGGTTGGGTTTCCATTCCATTCCCTTGCAACGTCATAGGCTTTAGTCTCATTCCTCTAGATGATTTGTTAACTAACTCTCGATTTAACCCTTTGGTTAGCGGATCCGCAATATTGTCCTTTGACTTTACATAATCAATTGTGACAATCCCACTAGAGAGTAGTTGTTTAATGGTATTGTGTCTACGACGAATATGTCTAGACTTACCATTATACATATTACTTTGTGCCCTTCCAATAGCAGATTGGCTATCGCAGTGTATGCAAATAGCTGGCACAGGTTTTGACCATCTAGGAATATCTTCTACAAAATGGCGAAGCCATTCAGCCTCTTCAGCTGCCTTGTCTAGCGCAATGAATTCAGATTCCATTGTCGATCTAGCAATACAAGTTTGTTTTGAAGATTTCCATGATACAGCTGCACCACCAAGTGTGAAAACATATCCACTTGTAGATTTTGAATCTTTCATGTCGGATATCCAGTTCGCATCACTGTATCCTTCTAATACAGCTGGATATCTCATGTAGTGCAATCCCTGATCACGTGTATATCGTAAGTACCGCAGTACCCTTATTATCCCTTTCCAGTGTTCAGCACTAGGATTACTAGTGTATCTACTCAGTCTACTAACTGAATAAGCAATGTCAGGCCTTGTACAACTCATCAAGTACATCAAGCTTCCTATCACTCGAGAATATTCTAGTTGAGAAACACTCTCACCAGTATTCTTGGATAGGTGTAGACTTAAGTCCACAGGCGTCCTGGCTACACTTGTATCAGACTTGCTGAATTTCTCTAGAATCTTGTCTATATAATGTGACTGTGATAAAACAAGTCCATTGGTATTTCTAGAGATCTTGATGCCCAATATAACATCAGCAAGTCCCATATCTTTCATGTCAAATTTAGAATTCAACATTTTCTTAGTAGATTTAATGATCTTATCATTACTACCCACTATTAGCATGTCATCAACATATAGACATAAGATGACATAGCCTTCATTCGTGTCTTTGACATAAACACATTTATCACACTCATTGATTTTAAACCCACTAGAGAGTACAGCTTTGTCAAATTTTTCATGCCATTGTTTTGGAGCTTGTTTCAAGCCATACAATGATTTAACAAGCTTACACACTTTATTTTCTTGCCCTGGAGCAGAAAATCCTTCAGGTTGTTCCATGTAGATTTCTTCATTCAAATCTCCATTAAGGAAGGCTGTCTTAACATCCATTTGATGGATTTCGAGACCTCGCAAAGCTTCGATCGCAATAATCATACGAATGGAAGTTATTCTCGTAACAGGAGAATACGTATCAAAGTAGTCTAGACCCTCCTTTTGTCTATACCCTTTAATGACAAGCCTTGCCTTATACTTATCAATAGTACCATCCGTCTTCATTTTCTTTTTAAAAATTCACTTGTAGCCCAACGGCTTACAACCAGGAGGAAGATCTACCAGTTCCCAAGTATGGTTTTGTAGGATAGAATCAATTTCACTCTTGATTGCTTCTTTCCACAATGGACCATCTGGTGATCTAATAGCTTCATTATAACTTTGAGGCTCACTTTCTATAACATAAGTTAGAAAGTCTGGACCAAAAGATTTTGAGGTCCTAGTGCGTTTCCCACGTCTAGGCTCAACATTAACATCATCTTCTTGGGTTTTATTAGTTTCCCCAACAGTCTCAAATGTGCGTTTTTTAGAAGTATATTCCTCTTTACAAGGAAATATATTCTCAAAGAACGACGCATTTCTAGACTCCATGATCGTGTTCTTGTGTATATCTGGGTTTTCAGATTTGTGTACAAGAAACCGATACGCACTACTATTATGTGCATAGCCAATAAATAAACAGTCAACAGTTTTTGGACCTATCCTCTCTTTCTTAGGAGTATGTACAAGAACTTTTGCAAGACACCCCCACATTCGTAAGAATTTATATGATGGTTTTCGACCATTCCACTGTTCATACGGGGTTTGATCAACTTTCTTTCGAGGCACCTTATTTAAAATGTAATTTGCAGAGAGAATTGCCTCCCCCCACAAGTTCTGTGGCAATCCAGAACTTATTAACATAGCATTCATCATTTCTTTTAAGGTACGATTTTTCCTTTCAGCAACTCCATTTGATGGAGGCGAATAAGGTGTAGTGGTTTGGTGAATAATTCCATTTTGTGCACAATAGTCACCATATGGTGCTACATATTCACCACCTCTATCACTTCTTAACACCTTAATCTTTTTCCCAAGTTGATTCTCAACCTCTGTCTTGTATAGAATGAACTTATCCAAAGCTTCATCCTTACTTTTTAGCAAATACACATAACAGTATTTAGTGCAATCATCAACAATAGTAATAAAATACTTATTGCCACCTCTAGATTGAACCATTTTTAAATCACATACATCAGTATGAATTAAACCCAATGGTTCAGTGCTTCTTTCAACTGATTGAAATGAAGTCTTTGTTAATTTTGCTTCAACACAAGTTTCACATTTCTCACTTGTGTCAATATGGAAGTTTGGTATGTGGTCTAATTTAATTAATCTTCGCAAAGATTAAAATTAACATGTCCTAGTCTACCATGCCACAAATTGGAAGACTCAAGCAAGTAAACAGAAGAGGTACTCATTTTATTAATTTTTGGGAATACAGTCGCTACATTCAATTTAAACATCCCATTACACATATACCCCTTCCCCACATACATTCCTGCTTTGGTCAACACCACCTTGTCTGACTCAAAGACCATACGGAAGCCATGCTTGCTTAGGAGAGAACCGGATACCAAATTCTTGCGAATTTCCGGTACATAAAGGACATTGTTGAGAGTTAGCTCCTTTCCTGAAGTCATCTTCAGAATTATTTTCCCTTGCCCTTCAACATCTGAGGAGGCAGAATTTCCCATATACATCTTCTCACCATTAGTCATTGGTTCGAAGGAAGTGAACATAGCCTTGTCAGAGCATATGTGGCGAGTAGCACCAGTGTCTATCCACCATTCCCTTGGGTTTGAATCCACCAAGTTCACTTCAGAGACCACAGCAGACAGATTAATGTCAGAGACATCCCTTGAGATAGAATCTAACTCAGTCATATTAGCTTGATTATTCTGGACTTTCTTTGGCAGGCGACATTCAGAAGCCCGGTGTCCAGTCTTGCCACAATTGTAGCACTTGCCTTGAAACTGAAATTTCGGCTTCTTGGCGATACCACCTTTTGGCCCCATCTTGTACCCTTTGCCAGAAGGAATTTTCTTCTTCCCACGTGATTTTTGACCATGCTCAACCATATTAGCCTTGGCCCCAAAATCCCCCAATTTCCTGTCAGCCCCTTTGTTGTCTTCTTCAATTCGAAGCCTTACGATGAGATCTTCAATCTTCATCTCCTTTCGCTTGTGCTTCAAATAGTTCTTGAAGTCCTTCCAAGCAGGGGGTAGCTTTTCAATTATAGCAGCAACTTGGAAAATTTCGCTTAAGGTCATCCCTTCAGCATGGATTTCATGCAAGATCACTTGCAGCTCTTGAACTTGACTGATCACAGTTTTCGAGTCCACCATTTTATAGTCGAGGAATCTCCCTACTACAAATTTCTTTGAACCGGCATCCTCGGTTTTGTACTTTCTGTCTAAGGACTCCCACAGTTCCTTAGCAGTGGTCTTAACACTATACACATTATAGAGTGTATCGTGTAAGCCATTCAATACATAGTTTCGGCACAGAAAGTCCGAGTGCTTCCAAGCATCAATAGCCAGCACAACCTCTCGGTCTTGTTCGTTTTCATTAGGCACAGGAGCCTCTTCCTTCAAGAACCTCGCAAGGTTCAAGGTGGTAAGGTAGAACAGCATCTTTTGCTGCCACCTCTTGAAATCCATGCCATTGAATTTCTCGGGTTTCTCCCCGTGGTTCACAGAAACCGTTTGGATTGAGGGAACCTTCACCGGTATGGAGCCAATCACGACGGTGTTGGAGCCAGTAGCACCGTCGGTTGCAGTGTTCACATTCTCATTTGCCATTTCTGAAAATTATCACAAGAGAAAAGAAATTAAATCTAATATTTTTTTTTCTTTCTCTTTTAATTTTAACAGTAGCAGATTTTTGTTTTCCGATTTTTGTTAGGAAAACGAATGAAATTTAAGATTCTGCCCGCGATGTCCCAAGAAAAACTCGATTCTGCACACTTTCCGTCTAATGCAATTTTCTCAGATTCTGCACCGTTTGGGCAAAAAACGAGAATCACAGTAGCAGTTTTTTGTAAAACGAAAACTGTGTTTCCAAAATATGATTTCTGTTTTTTGTTTTGAAAAATATCAAAGTCTGTTTTAAGATTGTTGGAAAAATTACATTGATACAATTGGAAAACAGAAACAGATTCTTGATTACAAACTGGAAAATAGAACTTGAATTGAAACAGAACTACAATATGTAAACAGAAAGCAATAATAGGAAAACTATAACAAAAATAAGATCAAACCGAGGCCTGTGATATTTCACAGTTTCCTTAAAACAGATTCGCCGCCTCACCAGAAGTGCTTGAGGATATCTCCGGCGTCTGCCTCCCAGGATACAGCGGCAATAACCAGCAGTAGACAAGCACGGTGTTCGACTGCTCCGGCGAACCAACTATGTTCTGTGTCTCTCTCAGGAAGGAATATTGGAAGGAAGGAAAATAGCTCTTGTTTTTCTGACTCTGAAATTTCTGAGGAGAAAGCTCAGAATATATAGGACTAAGGGGAGAGAGGATTCATTGGATGTACATTATGAATTTGTGGATTCATCCATGTATATCCATTATGAATCTATAGATTCATCCATGTATATTCATTTGTACATTATGTATTTGTGGATTCATCCATGTATATCCATTATGAATCTATAGATTCATCCATGTATATTCATTTGTACATTATGTATTTGTGGATTCATCCATGTATATCCATTATGAATCTATAGATTCATCCATGTATATACATGATTCATCTATGAATGTGCATTATCCATAAATGAGAATAAATACACTCATGTATATACATTTTTCCCATGCATTCATGTATGTACATTATATAAATGTATTCAATGGATTAATTTCTCATTCACTCCACAATAATTTTGGACATGTAAATATCCAAAGTTCATCTCCTCATGGAGGAGAACACAAATCCACAAGGACCCCATTCAAACTCTAAATGGATCCCACATTTATTTGACCTCAAACATGGCCAAAATTAATTTTTATCCAACAGAAAGGGCATCCAAAAAAACAATGCGAATGTCAGAAAATGCGTCAAAAATACTATAAATTGGTATATATAATATTAGAGATAGAAAAGTGGAGAGATAAATTACTATAAATACAAAAAAAAAAAATGTAAGGTGGCTGAGAAGTTCACGAATGCCAATAATTTTGGGACCAAATCTTAGCATGTTGGTACATAATTACAACTTGTTGGGACCAATTTTTTTTTTTTTTTTTTTGGAAAACCACTGATAAATAGTACTATTTAATAAGTTGCTTACTCAACACATTACTTAACAAATGATATCCAAGGCAAATAGCCGAAAATTGAAGATAGCTCAGTTGGAGATGTGACCATCCACATGGACCACATCATCTCCATCGTCTGGTCAGAGCGAAGATTCTCAGACAATGCATCGGCCTGCTCCTGGATTGACTTTTGTGGAAGAATGTCATGTGAGTTAGCAGTAATACCTTTGATGGCAGCTAGGTAAGTTTCAGATACATCTAAAATGCCTCAATAACACATTGACAGTAATTATCACATCCCAATTGTCTTTTCTTTTTCTTTTCTTTTTTTTTTTTGTGTGTATTTTTTTTTTTTTTACATAAACATCGTGTAGTGTATATATAATTATCAAAGATCAGCACTAATAAAATAGTAGCAGCAAGAAAAGGGTTTTATTAGTTTTATTAAGATTAATGCATACTGCAAAACTGATCAATTAAAGTTTGTTCAAGAAGTATTGTATGTAGTCATACTAAATGCATGATAGAAAAATCATCTGGAAACAACAAAAGAAGACCAAAGTTTACAGGTAAAAATATATGATTATATATATACACACTTTTAGTAGAAAAATAATAAAGGATAATTACATGAGTAATGCAATGGTATACACACTTTTTCAAATATATTAATATGTTACAATTAATGATGTGGTATATTTGTTGTAGTCAATATTTACCCTATGTTTATTGTATGGTTACAGACTTATAGTACAACTCTTAAATTTGAAATTTACATTAATGTCTCTTAAGGGCTAAAAAAATTGATAATGGGATCAGATTCAAACCAAGTCTTATTTCAGTTTATGTTGATTTGAAAAATAACCGCATTACCAGGGTCTGAACCTTGCCCCCTCCCCTTTCCCATGGCACTGACACTTGAGTTCTCGCACGAGACCATTGCACAAAAATAAAAATAAAAAATAAAAAATAAAAAAATTGATCATTTAACTAAACTCAACCCAAAGGCTACAAAAGAATCCGGGCATTCAATACAAATTAATTATCCTATTTGACGAGGTTGAGCTCTTCAGTCCAGGAAGAGTACCTCTGTACTGTTCTGCGTGTGTGTATACACATAGTAGTACAGAAGTGTTAATTCAATGATGGGTGTATGTAAATACATAAATATGTATGTACGTATATAGGCCAAGTGTGACTGATTTGCCTAGGGTTACTAAAGTTCAATTGATTCAAATTCATGTGCATAATCAGATACGAGCAACAACAATAGTCATTTGGAATTGAAATTAGTGTTGGACTTATACAAACCTTTCATCTTCCCTTGTAATTAGAGATTCTGACCTTTCTTTTTCTTCCCGCAGCCTTTGATCGCCGCCGTCCAGTTGTACTACCGATCAAACTCGTGCTTCTCTGGGTCCTCGAAGAGTATAATTTTTCTTTCACAAATTCATAACCATTAAAGACATGAAAGCAAACAAAATTGTTTTGGGGCACTATCCAAAAGAAAGGGTATTCCAAGCCCTAATCGTGCAATAAAACAGTAAGACAATCTACACACCTAAAACATGCAATAAAACATTTTCTCGCAGAACTACAGTTTCACTTGCATGCTGTTTTAAGAGTACCTTTCATGAGCATGTGTCCAATTAGTCCTATGATCCAGAAAACAACAGTGGGAAAGATTACCCTTCAAAATCCGATACAGGAAGGCATGAACATAGTGAATTAGCATGAAACATACACGTTTAATAAGCAACACATGAGGATATTGAGACCAACTTCCCCACATAAAATCTATGTTACAATTCAAGAAATAAAAAAAAAGGGCAAACAATCAAGAACAAAAAGTCATAATACAAAATAAAAAATAAAAATAAAAATATATATAAAAATAAAAAAATAAATAAAACAAAGAAGAAAAAGATGGAGAACCAAGCATGAAACATACAGGAAAAAGAATCATATCCTCAACAGATGAACCAAATCCCGTACTTGAGGCCACTACCCAAAGGGGGAGGAAAAGTTTTCTAAGTCTAAAATGAGTAGTAAAACTGGTTTTTAACTCTTCACAGCACTATATGTGGTTCTTTTTTTGCTCTCCACCATGAGAGAGAGAGAGAGAGAGAGAGAGAGAGAGAGAGAGAGAGAGAGAGAGAGAGAGAGAGAGAGAGAGAGAGTCACTACCTAACCAAGGGACAAATAAATCAACTATGATAAACTATGTGGATGTAGCTACAAATGCTCTGCCTGATATCTTATTTCAAACTCTCCAAATTCTTATGCAAATTACTTTTGCAAAGATCTATCAACACCAAGTGTATATTCATTGTCATTTACTTTTAGAGAAAATCTACATGGTTGCGTCAATACCGTCTTCTCATTTGGTTTTTCTCTATTTAAAATTATCATTTACAACGAAAAAGCAGAATAATAAAAAACGTGAGGAAATGTTTATAATTTCTTTTATCCATCATTTGTTTATTTAACCAAACAACTATGCAGTAATTTAGAATCTTGAAAAAACTTAAAAAGACTTACAATCTTGGCTTACTACTCTACAACCATGCATCAGCAGCGGTTGGACCATCTGAATACTTTCCTCTCCAAATTGATGCACAATTGTTTCTTACAATAAAAGGGCAGCCCAGTGCACAAGGTTCCCACTATTGCGGGGTCTGGGGGGAGGGTGAGATGTACGCACAATTGTTTCTTACACTGAAACTAAAAGCACAGGATATCAATTGAAACAATACACAGAAGTGAAAGAGTAAAAAAATATTAACAGAAAAGGTTTGAGTCAGACAAAATAGTTAGAAAAGAAATTAGATAGTTCCACTAGAAAGATTACTTTTCACTACTTCTTAAGCCAGAGTTGGCAAATATACTTCAGCACATAACTCTCCAAAAATAAAAACAGATTGGAGAGCAATTTCTATGAATGGCACCAACAAAAGTATATCCAGCAAACTCAAACTCGAACAGGAAAAATTGTATTGCACTGTTGCCCAAATTTGCATCCCAATTATAGTTCCCAACACCTGGCAGTGGACCCACTTGATTTCTATTAGAGGATGTTAAAGTTAGGGGCATTTACGGTTGTGTTTTTTTTTTTTTTTTATTCTGATTTTACAGTGGTTTAAAAATTGACATTTCGGGTTTCGGTAGGTTGGTTTAGACGGTGTCAGTTGGTTTTTGGTGCATTTCTTCAATAAACCGACGAATCGGTGATTGGTCGGTTTTCTGTTTGTTTTTAACCCCCTAGGCAAAATGGTCCCTCTATTATAAAAAGTGGTCCCACTATCAAATGTTTGTAACCACATTTTGAATTCAAAGCTTGGTTAGGATAGCAATAGCATGAAAATGGAAAAAATTCATGAAAATAATAATGATAACGATAAACAAATTGTGAACACAAACCATTTAGGAAACTTTGTTCGCTTTTTCTCCCAGACTCAACAGCCTCCTCTCTTCCACTTTCATCAACAATGACAAAGCTTCATGCCTATATAATAAGTGACTAAACATTGTCAACATAGGCACCACCCTGAAAATTTCTATTAAATTAAAGATCAGCAAATCAATACAGCCAAAAAGGGGTGTTTGGGGCTGAATTAATTTTCAGCAAAACAGGGGCTGTTTTAAGCTCTAATTTGGGGCTGAAAAATTCAGCAAAATAGGGGTTGTTGGGCTGTAAAGATAATAACCTTAAGAGCAACTCCAATGGGATTAGGCAAATGGGCTAGGCAAAATACTAATTTGGCTAGTTGAATAGGAAAATGCCTAGCCAATATACTAAAGCCACTCCAACCACACTAGCCAAATGACTAGCCATTTATTTTGTTTTGCATTTTTAAATTCAATCAATGACTTGGCCCACATCCCAAACCCAATCAAATTGAAGCACAAATGACCAACTACCATGATCATTGGCACCCTTTTTTTGGCTCTCCAATTGGGAAAGAGGCATTTTGGCTCATGTGATGGCTCTTTGCATTGGAGACCAAATTTTTGGTAGTTGAGGATTTTGCCTAGGGTGATGGCTCTCCCTTGGAGATGGTATATAAGTGTTGACTCATATACATAAGTAATATTAATTGTACGTACAAGTGCAAGCACCATATATAAGTGATGCCACCACAGGACAATAACACCTATGCTGAGTTTAAATAAAGTAATAATTGTATACTATGAAGTATCAACAGATTGCCAAGGGACTCCACCTCAATTTTATAGTGAATTGTCTTGGTAAGAATCCCCAGAAACCAGAAAGAAAAAAAAAAAAAAAAAGTAAGGATCCTCGGTAACTTAAACCTATGAGCTCCACTCAGAATCCTCGAAAGCAAGTCTATTCCTCTCCCTCCAAAGATGCAACAAAAGACGGATGAGCTGCTACTAGCAAAATGGATCGAACCGTAGGTTCATGGTTCTGTTTCGGTTCCCGTTAAATATAAAACCGATTAATCGGTTTGATTTGGTTTTTGAGGTGTAAACCAACCAAACCAAACCGATTACACCCCAAATCATAAGTCATAACAAGAAATCCAAATAACATTAGTGGGAATGTCCAAATAACAGCCGCTGAAACAAGTTTTTAAGACGGGCAATTGTAACTTGACCATAGAGATATTGAGAAATCTTTTTCAAACACTGCTGACGTTGACATTCCTACGAAACATACATGCGTGTGAGTCAATTTGAAACAGTGAAGCCTATGTCTTCAAATGTGTGTGTGTGTGTCGTTACTCTCAATGTCTCCAATGTTCATGAAATAATTGCAATAGTTCTTCCTTACAAGAAATTTCTTCTTAATACTAGATGGGCTATCGGTACAAAGAGATTCGAATTTATGATCAAAGATATGTAGTTACAATTGTCATTGTCCACACTCAATCCCCTACCGGGGCAAGACAATTGAAAACAAAGTTCAAGTCAAAGACAGAACAACTGAAAAATAAAAACCAAGATTGAATATAGTGCAAATACTAGTTATAACAAGCAAGAGAGAAAATATCCGGAAAATTTACTCTCACTAGATTCAACTCAGTAAATGTCACAGGCAAAGACGCCCTCTTCTTTGCTTCCAAATCGCCATAGAATTAGCACATGCTCCTCCATTAAACTTTTAATCCATCATCATCAACAAAATAAAAGAAAGCAGATTGTAAACAAATTAAATAGAACACGTATCAACTGGGGGAACAAGAGAGAACTAAAATGAAAGCGTTTAAATTTTGGAAGGCCTAGTTTACACAAACACAAGTAGAAAGCAATTGTTTTCATACAAATCCTTGCATATATTAGCCAAAAGAATAATCCTTGTCTGAAACTATTGATATAATTGACTCTCTAAGAATTAATAGATCGAATATATACTAGTTTTCAAGATACGAAATTGCTTTCATGGTGTATAATTGGTAATTATAAGTAAATAATTTAATGATTAATAATATTTTTACAAAGTTCTATACAAATACTAATTATTAGAATGGAAAAGTGCATATATGTGCAAGTGTACATGTGTCTTTATAATATACTAGTGAGGGTGCACGTGCAAGGCACGTGCCCGTCGGATAGTTGTATTCCTAGATATATTGTGTATTAATCTTGACATTAGAGGTCTTTGGAGAGGTATAATTACTCATTCCGTTCTAAAATAAGTGTCAACGTAACAACGTTTCATTTTTTTGGATATTTTTATAATAAGTGTCACGTTTCCTTTTTTTTTTTTTTTTGATATTTCAAAATAAGATCCACTTGTAAAAATCAACATAAGATGTTAAAACAGTTAAATAGGAAATTGTAAATGTAACTATTTAATCTAAAACTCTTCTTACGGAAGAAGTTGATAATTCTGACTATCTTATAAATGAGTAGTAAAGGTATCTAATAAAGCGCCACTAAAAATATATGACACAAGTAGGGTATTTCCTCTAAAAAAGGGCATGGATGTGTTTGTAGGCCTGAATTGATATTCAAATACAATCTATAAATCCTGAATTTGAGGGAAGAAGTTGACCAGAATGTAAAAATTAGTGACCAATTAATAATAGCTACTAAAATCGCCACTTAAATTGACAATTTAAATATACCAGAGCTTAAATTTGAGAGAAGAAGTTGACCAAAATGTGAAATTAGTGACCAATTCCTAAATAGCTACTAAAATAGCCACTTTTTAAAACTTGTTTAAAGTGAATAATAAATATCCCAAAACTTGCTGACCTAAATGCAATTACACATATTACAATATATGAATCCTAAATTTGAGAGAAGTTGAGCAAATTGTAAATATTAGTGACCAATTCCTAAATAACCACTAAAATAGCCACTTTTTTGACTTTTTATGAAGTGAATAATAAATATCCCAAAAATTATTGACCCAAATGTAATTAGACACAAATTGTTGATTGAAACCTCATTTGAGAGAAGAAGTTGACCAAATTGTAAATATTGGTGACCAATTCCTAAATAGCCACCAAAATAGCCACTTTTGTTGACTTTTTTTGAAGTCAATAATAAATATCTCAAAAATTGTTGATCCAAATGTAATTAGACACAAGATTGTTGATTAAAACCTCATTATTATATTAAATAAAATTTCAAGAGCTGACTTGAATGTAATTATTTGTCCAAAATGACATATTTACCCTCAGACAAATCAATATATCCTTACGATGTATAGATAGTTATATGAGTAATTAGGGTGTAGTGAAGGACAAAAGAGGAAGTTCATATTTTTTGACAAATTGTAAATATTAGTGACCAATTCCTAAATAGCCACCAAAATAGCCACTTTTGTTGACTTTTTTTGAAGTCAATAATAAATATCTCAAAAATGGTTGATCCAAATGTAATTAGACACAAGATTGTTGATTAAAACCTCATTATTATATTAAATAAAATTTCAAGAGCTGACTTGAATGTAATTATTTGTCCAAAATGACATATTTACCCTCAGACAAATCAATATATCCTTACGATATATAGATAGTTATATGAGTAATTAGGGTGTAGTGAAGGACAAAAGAGGAAGTTCATATTTTTTGACGTGCTTGTTTCTTCGTTCTTATAGTATAGTAGATATATATATAACCCACACTTTGAGTCATGAAATAAACTTTTTCCAATTTTGAAAGGATATCCCAAAAGCTAGTTGTACAAGTTAGACAATAAAATATATCAATTTTTTAATACTTGCCTTTTTCCGGAAAAAAAAAAATAGAATATATCAAGGGTGATGCTATTTCCACTCCACCATTGAACTAAGACACTCCATGGTACCATTTTTAAAGCATGTGGTACATGCATGTCATGCATTACATACATGGTACCACATGCTCTGATAGTGGTACCATGGAGTGCATTGGTTCAATGATGGAGTGGAAATAACAATTCCCTATATCAATTCCTGTTAAATTTTAGAAGTACGTGTAAATATTATTTTCTTTCTGTACAAGTTTGATAATGAACCAAAAATCTATTACTTTAGAATTAAATGAAGGAATTACTAACCCACGAGCTCATGCACATGACTTCTGAATAACATAAAAGAGCCAATCCAAGAGCTGCAGAAATATGCTCTCAGGCCTGATTTTTATTCCCATTTATTTGCCCCACCAAAATAACAAATCATGGATTCCAAATTATTTACGGACAATCCAAGGAATGTATTTTTCGCCAATTGAAGTAAATCTCAGGAATGTGAGCTATATCTTCGGCCAATCCTCTCTGCTCACTTTCTCAATCCGGCTAGCCAAAAGCGCGTATCCTTCAAATTTCAGATTTTAAGATACACTAGTACCCTCGTCCCAGTGCAGCATTGTCAGTCTTTTGAGAGCAGTTAATTGTTGCATACGAGCAGGCAAAGATTTAATCTCTGGGCAACAATTAATAACCAAGGTCTGGAGAGCTGTTAAATATCGAACCCCCTCAGATAAAGACTCTAGTTTCTTACAGCTCTGAATCCGTAATGTTCAAAGGGTAGACAAACCCCGCAGCGCGTCATCTGGAAGGGATATTAGACAGTCACGTGTATCTATCTCCAGATTTCATAGAGAGTTGAGATTTTTGAGACCTTCTGGCAAACTTTCAAGACTAGTACACCTTTGAAGCCTCAAGCCCTTTAGAGAAGTTAGACTAGCTAGTTCGTTGGACAGAGTCTTGAGATTGGGTAGCATTTCTATCTTTAGACACTCAAGGTCCTTAAGATTTTGCAACAGCCCACCTGGAAGGACCTCTAACTCGACAAAAGCCAGAAATGCGAAGTGACATGAGATTCGTCACCGACCCAAGCAGCATAACAGTACCTTTTGATATATCTATTACCCTGACAGACGGTAGCAAAGGCAACTCCAACAATTTCGGACACCCAATGATCTTCAGATTCAATAAGCGAGAAAAACTTTGTCCTCCCCCTGCTCGTGTCCATTCCTCCAAATTAGGCATGGCGTCCAATGTGAGTCTCTCCAACATAGGAAATGAATTCCAGCCATCAGCATATAACTCGTTGTTGAAATACTTGACAGAATTCATTTGTGCAAGAGAATGAACCTTAAGGAGGGGTAGTTTTCCGAGAGGTGGAAGATGTTCACACCCTTTGCACTCTCGAAGAGAGACTGCAACAAGATTTTGAAGAATTGAATCCATAAACCAATTTGAAAACTTTGAACCTTGATATGATATTATCCCCAACTTCTTCAGGTTCGGATGAGGTTCGAGACCCTCAAGAACTTCTTCAAGACTTCAACATTACCTGGTATGTTGTCTTCTTTGCTATCCCTCCAAAATAGATCCAAAGAAACAAGGTTCTGTTTCCCCTTCAGATTTGAACTTTTTGCTTCCAATGAATTTCTGACATTAACAAGCTCCTTTATGGTCAACTCCCCTCGAAGATTCAAATTTTCCAGTTCACATATTCTGTAACCACTCTCTTTCCCCACAATGAATAAGCCCAGTGTTTGTAGGCAAGTTAACTGTCCGAATCCAGAAGGTGTCTGACTTAGAGGACACCCTCTGATATCCAGATACCTAAGCCTCATGTATTTCATACCATTAGGCAGCTTACAAAGTTGTGAGCAACATTGTAACTTCAAAGTTTGTAATTTTGGAGACTAATGGTTGATTCTGGTAAAGTTTTGATAAAATAGAACAAGAAGTTGAGGTATCTAAGATGTTTCGAATTGTTGATTGAAACTGGCGATCGCCTAAAGGAATTGCCCCCTAAGTTCAAGACTTTGAGATACTTTAATTTTGAGATGTAGACAGAAAAAGCAATACCTAGATAATAAAACCTTGGAAGTAAAATTAACGACCGTAGATGTTGGACTTTGCGCATATCATCATTCCATGGAACCATACGCATAGAGTTCATGGAAATATAAGACAAGTGATGAACCGTCTCCGAAACTTTAAGTGTCTTGCTACTATCTACAATGATGCATTCATGTCTAATAATAGACTGTGCAAGATCATGCATAATATCGTGCAGTTTACATGTCGTGTAGCCCCGAAAGTCCTCTTCAACGTCTTGTAAGAACAAACCCCAAACCAAATTATTGAAAATCTCATTGCCCGTCTCATGTAATTCCATGTGTCCTCTGGAGGGAATAACTTCATGTGATATCCACACATGTATCGATAAGTCCTTATCCATAGTATGATCTTTGGGGAACATAAAGTAATAAGAAAAACATTGCCTCATATATGGAGGTAAGTTATGACTTAGCCTCAAGGCAGGCAATATATCTCTTTCTCGGTGTGATAAGATCCAAAGCTCGGTTTCTACCACAGATAACCACTCACTCCTGCTCTTTTTAAACCTCATCAGGCTTCCAAGAGCCTTTATTGCCAAGGGCACTCCCCCACATTTCTTCAGTATTGCCTTCCCAATTGTTTCATACTCAGCCAAATTTTCCTCAATCACTCCAACACCAAACATGTAAACATAGAGCAATGCTAGGCACACATCTCAAACCACACCCCAAACCATACTCTTGCTTTAAATGCATGTATCCTGTGCTGTGTAAGTGGTGCACAAAAAAGTGTGAAAAATTCAAACAGCACAAAGTATATGCATTTAAAACAATGGGTGTAGTTTGGGATGTGATTTGAGATGCGTGCATAGCATTTCTTGTAAACATATTAACTATCTGCAGCCCGATTTGGATACATGCATGAAGTGGACAGCCAAGTCAAGCATGGCTTGGAATTGGGGAGAACCGCTTTTAATGAATACCATCATTGCATGGCCCACCAACTTTTGAAACTTCGTTGCCAAATTATGAATCATTTGTATGAAGATAAAAATTATCCAAAGGTCAACCAAACAGCAGAATTTATAAAAAGACCAACAGCCCGATAGCACAATGCTCCAGCCCAGATAATGCTTCATTATCTTTCCTTATGACCAATTCAATTGAAGGACCCACGACAATGTTATGAGGCATCATAGAAGCCACTGCCTAAACATGGCCCGCCAACTCCATTGCCAAACAAAATTGTTGATGAAAATCAACATCCACGTGGCCAATCAGTTTGGCCATTTGAGCATAATTTACACGGTCAATTAAGTTGGCCAAATTTATAAGCAGATCGGATTAAATTGCCAAAAACTATCGGGCTATTTAATGGACTAAAATAATATGTATGTCAATTAAAAAGTCCGAATGAGATATGTTAGTCAGTCCGATGGACATCAGTCCGATGGTGATTAGTTCGAATTTAAAATTCATTCGGCTCTTTTAACTTTTAACTTTTAACTAGTTACTTGGCTCCTAATTTATACGGTTGGTCTCATAAATCCGAATAAAAATTTCATTCGGCCTATGCCAATTTTGACTTAAAAAAATATATTTTTTAAGTGCAAACATCGAGGAGAAATTATCTCTCGTAATATTGAAGAATTGTTTAGGTTTCATCTTGATAGAGAAATCACATCCACCATGGAACATCTCAAAAGAAAAGATAAAGCATTTGTCCGGCGATATAGTAATTATTGACTAAAGTACTACAAGAAATTATTGCACGATTTTGGACCATAGTCAGTGGTGGACTAGGAATTTCATCCAATGGGTGTAAACTGAAGGGTATGGCCGTATATGAGCCGAACCGCTAAATAAGCCCACACAAACATGTTTCGATAAAGGCTCTGCTCGGCTCAACTAGTTTAATAAAGTAGGCCAAGCTCAAGCATAGATTTTAGGCTTAATTAAAAATAAGTTGAGCTCAAACACACATGAACTCGGCTCAATAGAGCTCGTGAACGCATTTGAATAACCGGGTTAGTAAACTTGTGAAAAAGCTCATGAAAACGCTTGATAAAGTCTTGTATAACGGCCTATATATGTAAACATAACAAATACTATGTAATTTTGGTAGGCTTGTGAATGACTTGATAGAAGGGTGTGAATAGGCTTGCAGTATCACATTACTCGTAAAAAAAAAGCTTGAAATCAAGCTTGAATTTTTAGGCACGTTTAATAAACAAGTCAAGCTCAATCCTGGATTCAGATTCATTTCATAAATAAGTCAAGCTTAAACACACATGAGCTCGGCTCGTATACATCTCTAGACGATTAAAAAATATGTTTTTTTTACCAAGCATTGAAACATGACAAAATCAAAAATGTCATACACGAACATCTAATATTTTTAACAGAAGAAATAAAAATAATAGCGTGTTTACAATAATCCTCCTCACATTAGAACCCTTTATAATCTCAAAAAAGCTCCCTAGTTAACAAATAGTTTAATAAAGTTCAAATAATTGTGAAAACTATCATATATGCCCTCATTTTTTTTTTCTTTCAAAAATGAGTGGGGACAGCCGCCCCATAGTCGGTCCGTCATTGACCATAGACCACGTGGTAGTCCGATCAACAGTGGATTACTATTAGGGGCAGAGCTAGGATTTAATTTCAAGGGGCCGGAGCACACTTACATGGTGGTTGTTGCCCACGAGCAAAAAAAAAATTTTATTTTTTTGGTTGAAACACTAACTTTTTTATTTTTAGAAAGTTTTAAAATTGTGTTTATCCGTGCACTTGACATACTGTAGTTGACGCTAAAAGCGTAACTATTCAAAGACAAACTTATCTCTCCACAACTCTTTAAAAAAAAATATTCATATGCTTAATTTCATTTCTTTTTTGTATTTCCTCAAAATTTACTAATAAAATAAAGAATTCTTGCTATGTTTAAAATGAATTTCTATAAGGTATTATAGAGAGGCAATTGAGTCAAAAAGATATTTACGTAAGTAAAAAATCATATGAGGTTTTTGAGTTTTGACGTGGTAAATTAAAATTTTTAGATAGGCACGAATACATACAACATAAAATACATGTGTTAAACAATAAAATTCAAATGTTGAAGAGGTGCCCTGGGGCAATCCTGGCTTCATGTGCCTCTGCCTTGACTGCTCTGGTGGTCAAGTTGTCCTCATTAGTCAACAACTTGACAATACGACAGTCTCTTAATAGTTGAAACCATCATATGACCATAGCTTATAATTTCTCTTATCAGTAAAACCTAGAAGAGATCAAAAGAAATTATACCAACGCCCCCCAACCCCCGGTTGTATCCGCCACTAATGTCAAGCACATAGAGAGGGATCGTTGGATCAGTAGAGAGTGTCTAAGATTGTGACACTTGGCAAATCCATTTGAATGACAAAATCACAAGTGGGTTTGTGGGTGAAGGTCCAAATCTTTGCTATGTAAGGTCCGAATAGTTTTGTGTGAAGGTACAAACTAAGCCTTTGAGGGTTTAAATTATTTCTATCATTGTACAAACTTTAGGAAAATACAAAATTTTCTTCAAATTTCTCTATGAATGTAGAAATGCACCCTATGAAAGTCCAAACCAATTCAATTACTCTCTCCGTCCCATTTTATGTGTCAATCTTTCCTTTTTGGAATGTCCCAAACTTGTTGTCCACTTTTCTAAATTAGTATGCAAATTTTACTTAGTTTTCCAAACTATGCAATCAACACCAAAACAAAACAAAAAAAGAAAGTACAATGATTATGGTCAATTGTGGAAAGTAAGGGTAGATTCTTTTTATCCCCTTAAATAATTGAATTTTTCAAGATAGACACATAAAATAGGACAGGAGGAGTATTTTATAGGTGAAGTCCAAATCTTTGTTGTGAAGTACAAATGCATCATGTTAAAATACAAATCAATCCTGTGAATAATGATGTGACACGTGACCAAACAATATGCTTTCATCGCAGGCGAAACTGCCTGCCTGACCACTGTGCCCCCAAACCTTTGACAAGTGACTGTCGACAAAGTCAACTCCTGACTCGATACATACTAGAATGACATGTGCATGTGGGAGGAAAAAAAAAAAAACTGTTCGGAGTGGAAGTAGGCAACAATATTACAGTACACAAACATATCTTACTAACACTTACACTCTATTTCTCTCTTAATAATATATTGGTGTCCCAAATATTACTCGAAAGTAGTAGAGTGGAACAAATGAAAAGTTGATAGGATATATTTTCTTTGACCCAAAAAAAAAAAAAAAAAAAAAGATAAGATTGGATATACTTTTATACAATTGTCAAGTCAAAATTCTCAATAATAGTTTATCTTATTCTAATTCTTTGCACACAATAGGGTGATTTTGGAAGCTCAAAACTAGTTATATTTATATCTTTTATAAAGTGAATCGGTTCAATAGATTTAAGTGTTTAGGAAAGTACTCCTTTCGTCTTATTTTATGTGTTCATCTTGGGGAATTCAACTATTTAAGGGGACAAAAAGAATTTACACCAACTTTCCAAAATTGCCCATAATTATTGCACTTTTTTTTTTTTTTTTGTTCTGGTGTTGATTGCAAGGAAGGATATTTTGGAAAACTAGGTAAAATTTGCATACTAATTTTTGAAAGTGGACAATAATTTTGTGATATCTTAAAAAAGAAAGATGGACACATAAAATTAGACGAAGGGAGTAGTTTTTTATTGAGTAATACTTGGGACACAACCAAAAGGCACAACCTTGGGACACAACCTCCATTTTGTGTCTATCTCTCTCCTAGTGGTCCTAGTGGGTACTGTGGGGTCCACTGACACTGTGGGGCCCGTCAGGAGAGAGATAGACACAAAATGGAGGTTGTGTCCCAAAGTTGTGTCTTTTGGTTGTGTCCCAAGTATTACTCTTTTTTATTAGGTGGACCGTGGAATCCGTATTCGATCTAAAATCATTGCCAAAAAAATCCATATTAATGACAAACTGGGTAAGAAAAGAACTTAAGTGGGCTGAGTGTAGCAAGTGCTTTAAGCAGCCACAATGAAAACAAATGAAGGGAAAGCAACTATTCCGCATTGCAAACTTGAGCAAGTTACTATAAATAGTCATTTGAGTTATTGTCGTGAGGCTTGCTGGAGAAAAAAATAGAAGTTAGCAAACTTTAACAAGTTCACATTAGAGTGCATGAGTTGGCTAAATTTTAGAGAGTGACTAAATTGGCTACATGGCAAAACTTAGTGTTTTGGTTGACTGACTCCAACATTGGAGATGCTATTAGAACGATTATTTTTCAAGCCAACTTGATGCTGGTTACGAACCGGATGAAAAATGGAAATTAAACTGAACTTATCCAATTTTATACATACCCAAACAGGCCTTTGATTGCTAAAAGCAGTTCCCAAATAAGCTCTTAGAAATGAAGACATCCAACAATTTTTATTAATTCCTACACATTACTTGTTGGATCAAATCCAAACAAAACAATAATATTGGGTAAAATAAAGTGGTGAATAGAAATTTGGCACATCTACCTCTTTGTCAAATTATGTCGTTCATTAGTTTGGTCCATCGCATCGCTCATGTAACTTAGTAGTTTGGGTTCTTATTTTGGTATTTTGGTGCTGCTCAATTGTCACCGTATCTTACGATTCACGATTGGGAAAAATGATATTTTGGTAGGCAATACGAATCTCAATTTGACAAACTATGGTTGCAATCACTGAATGTATATAGTCACTAACCATAAAATAATTGCTCAACAAAACACACAAAAACAATATATAACATGCAAATAACTCTGGGCCTCTTGTAAAAATACCCTATCAATACTATAATTTAGCACTAATTTATTTGTCTCCAATATTACAAAAGCAAATGCTTGAACTTAACTTGCCATGGTAGCCCAATTGACACGAGGCTTGCCAGAGACGAACTACAAACCCAAACGTTTTGAATTTTGACTTCTCTTGGTGTGCCTCCTATCTGCCCGATAATGGTGGCTTGTGCGTAGTCATCAGTGTCCGAGAAATTAACCTGAAGGCCATCATTTAAACTACTGTTTGAGCTATAAATTAGGACTCCTCGAGACAAACTGTAAACCCAGACGTCTTGAGACTCCTCCCGGTGTCCCGTGTCCGCACTGTCTTACCCGATAATGGTGGCTTGAGGGTAGCCCACAGGCCGGCCTTGGAGGGGTACCGTCGTCATCAAAAAAATGTCTGAACTTCTATGATGAAAATTGAAAACAAAATATGAAGTATGTGAAACCAACTTCTTTCAATTGTTGAACGTCTTTCATGCACGAAGACACCTAAGCCGCTACAATCATAATCTGGAAATCATCTAACTTAATGGAACCCTCACGGAACTTCTGCGGAGCCACAACTCATACATTGCCATGTAAAAGGCATCATAATCATCTGGGAAAGTATGCCACTGAAAATGTCTTCGGACCTTCATTACGTTTCTTTGTAAGTGTAAGTATTCATCGGTGCTTACCCTTTTGAGGATTTTCTTCAACAATGGTATGTCCAATGTCGCAACGACAATTGAGAAACTCCTCCAATTTAATATATCTGCAAATGGTAGATCATAGTGGTTGGCTATGATCACAGGAACACAGCCATAGTATAGTGAATCTCCAATACGAGCCGTGTTCACTTCAAAGCCCTTAACGTGCAGGCAAAACCTACTCCCAATAAGCTCTTTATCGTAAGGCGTTGTGAGCCTACCGGAGTGGACAAATATTTCAGTGTCATTTTCCCATGTTTGAAGAAGCTTTTCACGAACTGGGGAGTTGACTGCTCCGGCAAAGAAAGCTAGTTTTTCCCTGAATTTTATGTGAAGTGAAAGCAATGTAAGTCCTGGTCAAGTAGCAAGAGCACCACAAACTGTAACTATCGAATTCCATTGGAAAAAAATGGTATTTTTTGTTTGCAAATTACCATTTTAATGGTTACTATACATATTCACAAACTATATTTTCAATACATCGGTAACGGTAACTACAAGAGCCAAAAGTCACAATACTGCACCGCACATTTATTACAAGCAACACTGAGAGCAGTTATTTAGATCTACACAGAAGTCTACTAACAAAGAGCACACCTATTCTTTAAAATTATGCAGTGTTTGGTGTAGCAGTGACTTTTTTTTGTGCTACACGATCGATTCTGATATATTTAAGATGTAGAGAAAGAGAAAAAAACCCAAGGAGGTGTAGAGATGGAGATAGAAACATGATCGGCAGAGACTTATTTGACCTAAAAGCTGAGGACCATTGGGGCTCCATCAACCCCAACTCAGTTCCTTTTATGCAAAAGAGTCTCGAACTTCAAAGCGAAATCAAGTAAAACTTGCTATTTAAAAAAAGTAAATGTCGTATTACAAGTTTACAACACATCATTAAAATATGTTGAAAATGAAGATGGTACAATTGATGAAAATGCATTCCAGAAATGTCATTCCAAACACACCCTTACTACCGGCAACAGAGGTGATCTGAACAAGCAACTGCTTCAATCATGGGATAGTAGTATCTCGTGCTAAATAATGGAAAGGTTTTGCTGGTTTCATTTTTTAGATGTAAAAAACTTCTTTAGTACTAAATTGGATATAGAACTGAAAGTAGAGACAAAACTAATGGGTGTCTGTATGTGAAGAAAATGGTTTTAGGTGACTATGTAGATTGTAGAATGTAACTACTAGGACCATAAGTGAGGCACAAGCAATAGCACAAATTCAAAAATCATAGGGGAGAAATTCAAAAAGAATGTAAGGATGTACATGTATAGCAGTAGTCGGTCAAAAGGAAATGAGACAACTTTATTTATCTATTTACCATTTGCTCTATAGTTTTTTTTTTTTTTAATACCCCTGGAAGACCCTGTTTGGGGGTAGGTGCCAAAGGGTGGCAGCAGTCCAAAAATGCAACTACCTCACCCCATGTGTGTGTGTGTGTGTGTGTGTGTGTGTGTGTGTGTGTGAGAGAGAGAGAGAGAGAGAGAGAGAGAGAGAGAGAGAGAAGAGAGAGAGAGAGAGAGAGAGAGAGAGAGAGAGAGAGAGAGAGATGTTAGCAGCTCCCTCACCAAAGTACATGTCATACAAGATTTTTAAAGTAACAAAAAGTAATCCAGACATGCAAAACATCTCATCATATTATACCGACACTGCAGTCAATAAGCTACCTTCACAGCATGCCAAAGTGCAATATAGAAACCGGTCCATACCTATCAAGAATCGGACATGGAAGACACAAACTCACCTTTTTGACGAAGCAAGATTTGCTGGTTCTCCTCGTCTCGGCCATATTTGTGGCAAAGATGCATCTTTATGACTAATGTACCCCGATAGGAAATAACTCGAAGAACACACAACTTGAATGGCATTAAATTTCACCTCCTCTGCTCTCTCCATCGCCGTCCGTCCGATCGAATGACATGCAACATAAAAATGATCAGCTCCGCCCGTCCTATTCCAATAAGGATAGGTCCCTCTAATGTTCAAAATGTAATTTCTGACAAAATCTGGGATACCCTGAACTCCTACTCTCCGATCATGTCTCAACCGTGCGATTGAGAAAGGCAAAAAGAAGAGATCTGCCTCGGAGGGATCGCTTGTGATGAAATGACTTCTCATGAGAATTTTCTTGAAGAAGCTTTCACTGGCATAGTTACCCCCGGGTTCGAAATCCACGGGCAAGAATGCGTGTGCAAAGGGATCGTCTGGCCTGTGAGGATAAACATATATCTTGAAGCTTTTATTCATTTCTTTATAGTTTTCCAAGAAAATTTCTCTGTCATGGAACACCTCGTTGTTATTCACATAGTTTCCTGAACCACGAAAAACCAAAATTTCCAAATATTGGGGTTAAGAACTAAATTGTGGATATTTTTACTACAATTTGAACCCTTTTCCCCAACCCCCTTGCTAGAGGTTAAGGTAGTTCCATACTTGGGCTAGACCATTTATGCGACCAGTCCGAATTGCAGACCCTTAAAATGCATATAGTTGGATGGTCTTTTTTTCCTTGTATAATCAGAAAGTTCTTTTAGGCATTGTCCATTTTGCGGATTAAGAGCAGTGAAAGATACAGGGAAGTAGAACCATTTGCCTAGTGTTTTACTCTATGCTTGAAGTGACTCACAAAATTCAAAAGTTTTATTTTATTTTTCACTCTATTTTCTTTTCCTTCCTATTTTTCTCACCATTTTCCGAAGTAACCGAACAAGTAAAGTGTTTTCCTTGGCTCTGTTTGGTTCATGGATTTAGTGAGGAAAGAGAAAATGGAAAGGAAAACTAGTCACCTTGTATTTCTCTTCATGCTTAAACAACATCAAAAACTATAACACTCCAAAAAAAGCAAGAAAAAAGGAAGGGAAATGACACCCAAAATTCAAAATGTTCAATAGTTATTTCTGAACTTATTTTCTTTTCTGTCCTATTTTCCTCCTTGTTAAAGATTTACACTATGTTTTCTTTTCTTTTTCCTCCCTAAATCCATGAGACAAGCAAAGCCTTGAGGATTTTGATATAATAATTATCCCGCATATGAAGTATAAAATGCAAGTACAGGCTATTGCACATACACAATCCAATTGAGTGAGCATTGTGTAGTGCTTTATCATGTAAACTTTCGAAAATTAACATCTTAAATGTATTTCAAAAGTGCTTGACAATGTAGTTTCAAAAATCAATTGGTGAAGAGAAGTTGCCACAAAAGCTATACAATATACGATTTCAAAACCCCAAATAAATTTGTCGGATTCACAAAAACCTGAACCCAAGAAGCAGAGGTGTCTCTGTCAGGTTAACCCTGATTACGTAACATCCTAATCACTGGAGTGGCTCAAGTATCATAGATCTATCCAATCATTTTGCCTATATTTATATGCATAGAACTATTTAAATGTCTTCATTTGTATCACAAGTCTTTGAAAAAGGAGAAGTATAAGAACTCTGCACAAACGGTCTGGTGTAGAATCAGTGGAAGTTCGTGCACACGTTTATTCAGTGCGATTCTCAATCTAAAATTGCTGTGGTCGTTTTCTTTTTTTTCTTTTTTTCCTTTGTGACACTATGTTCTATCAATTTTACTTATATTTGGCTATATTAATGCACATCCAAACCAGCCTTCACCGATGAAGGAACAGTGTACATCTAATATCCCCGCAGTCTCTAACAATACGTAATAAGTAGAGGATCTAATATGCCAGTACTCATATTTACACAAACCGAGCTCTTTGGATTTCACAGGTGTGGCTGTCTCCATTCTTTTCATTATCTAAATACTGTGGGTGAGAGATTTCGAGTGGTGGGGTAGGATGAGATAAAAGAGTTCGTAAGAGAGCAATAATCTAGGAATCAATGACAAAGAAGAGATCTCGAGGGAAGGTGGAGAGCATGTAAAGAGAGACAAACTAGAGGACAGTGAGTGGGGGAGTATTCCGAGAGAAACCTGTGCAATTAGTGATCGAGTGCGTATGTGAAGGGATATTCACAATGAGCTCATACATGCACAGATCCCAAGGGAATGTCTAAAATTCTCTCTGAATATCCGCCCTAACACACCTGAGGGTATTGTTCCTATTTATAGCAGTTGGGACGCGTGCCAAGGAATGAGCGCTGCTGATGTGGCTCATTCCTATTGAGATGCACCCAAAAGCCACACGTCGTTCGGAGACAACATAAGGAATGTCCTCGTGGTAGACATGAGAGTTATTTCAGATAGTCTTACTGACCTATAGAGAGGCTAAGAAAGTAGATCGCGGAAGAGACCGTCGCGACCTACCTTAGCAAGCTCTGCTCATAAACCAACCAAGCCACATAAACCTGAGAGTTCCGATAGATTGAGACTTCACCACGCCATAGCCTAGGATGGCTATGTCGTGACGGAGTAGTGTTTGCACCAAGACCTGCCCCAATCGAGGCCTATCTAAGCCGAGGACTACCAAGGATAATCCTAGGGAGTCGGGTCGAAGTATCGTGATGAATAGGCGTGGGTCCCCCATCATGGGATATATGGAGCGCCCCACTGTTTGGCTATCATCCCATTCTTATCCATTAGGAGCTCGTGAGGTGTCTTTCCATGATAAGTGGACACGTATCAATCACAGGTAGGTTGGCAGATAATGATGCCCACAAATACGAATATAATATTTACTTTAGCGGACATCAATTTGAGGAGTTCATTACTACCCAAGACAAACAATATATGAAACTCCAATATTAATTTTTTATTCCCTTTAAATTGCAATGTACTTTTTGTACACACCTAGCACATTGCATTCACCCCTAAAATATTATCCTTTTTTTCATTAGACTTATCAAATTTCTTTCACATGAAGAAAATAACTTAATAATAATGAAATCTTTACACATAAGTGTATCACGACAAGTACCATGTTTCTATACAACTACTGGAATCAAACCGACAAAACTTAAAATTGAAAAATTAAACGAAAAAAAGTTTGACTAACCGAAATGTTATATTCTGAACGTCTACATACAACATTGGCTTAACAACCCTCAATTTAGCACAAAACTACACATATATAGATCAGAATCCTTTTTCCATATCAAAGATTATTGAAGGCAATATTACATCAGACCTTGAGAATCCTACTAATACAGGTTCACAATAGACTAAGATCCTACCTCATCATTACAGTTAACCACACAAAGTTAACTAACTCTATACTTGAAGCTAATATTAAGCCTAAATCAAGTGTCATCTCAAGGGTTTTGAACTGGTGATGTTTTATTTTATTTTTATTTTTTTTTTCCATAACTGAGACTTTAATTCCAATAAATATAACTTAAGATGCAGGTGAACATTGAATCAACAGCCACAAGCTTTCAACCAGTAGAGAATTTCAACTATAAACTTCATTATGTACAGGTTATCCACCACCCATCAACTTAATTACAAAAATAATACATCTGTTCAAGATCCATTAAAAACACCAACTAAATTCAAGAAATCAAGAAGACCCACAACCATAGAACTCGAAACACTCATACCATTTGAATTCTCAATCGAATGATCTCATGACCTGTTATAGGCACCCTTGTGCCCAGATAGTTCCCAACCACTTCTTGTTTTCTTTTTCTACTCCCTTTCTATTTCCATTTTCCAACTAGAATTGGGAGCAGATGTGGCTCACGTGAGGGCCACACTTTGCACACCTCACCTTCTTTCTCTATATAAGGATTAGGTTCACTGTAAGAGAGGGGGGATGAAATATACTAATTTGTATTAGGCAGTGGTTTTGCAACCAGTAAATTGCAATTGCTTCCTTTTCTATTTTCTTCTTCATTTCTTCTTATTTCACGCTTGTGCTTCATTTCTTCTTAATCAATTGTTAGTTTTATGATTGATTTGGGTTGAGTCCTCACATCTGGTATCAGAGCCAGGTTCCGATCACCATGGGAGAACAATCGCAACCCTC
Organism: Hydrangea macrophylla; assembly: GCA_033977485.1. Classification (NCBI taxonomy): domain Eukaryota; kingdom Viridiplantae; phylum Streptophyta; class Magnoliopsida; order Cornales; family Hydrangeaceae; genus Hydrangea; species Hydrangea macrophylla. The sequence goes on from CM066999.1 coordinate 77,871,335, forward strand.
AAGCCTTCTTTGGAAAAATGAGCTTCCATCAATGGAAGCCCACTTCGCATCACAAGGGAAATATAAGCAATCTGAAATGCGAGAGGATTTGGTGAGAAGCTAGGTGTGAAAATTGAACAAGTGAAGAAAGAGATATATGAGGCTCACGAGAGTTTTCAGCTTAATCTTCAGCAAATCGTTGCTGTGGAGTTCCAACGAGCAATTATTCAGTTTCAAAACTTCTCGGTGCCGAACATGCCATCGTTTGGTAATTCTCAAACCCTAGATTCTCTTCACTCGTATCCACCTCTTGAGTATCACTCAAGTCTATTCACAATTTCACACCACCACTGCTACCTTCCAACTTCAATCCACCATTACAATCTATGAAACAATTTAGTCCTACATTATCTCAACCATTTTCTCAGCTAATCCAAGCACCCATACACCATTTCCCAATCGTAGATCTACATCAATCCACCATACCCCCTAACTGTTACACTCAAAGTCGAGTCCCTAACCATAGGAGTTCTCTAAATCAAAGTTCTACGGATCGTGGATCTACACATTTGGTTCTGGGAAACTCTGATTATCCCAATCAAAATAGTCCACAATGCGATTAAACTTTGGACACACAAAACAGTGGGTTAATAAGAATCACGGCCAGAGTTTCCCACTTGAAAACACTGCAACAATTGGAGAGGCGTTGAAGAATTTTGTCGGGTTTTGTGATAATCAGATCAACACGTAGAACGAAGGAGGTAATGCAAGTTACGCATCTAATCAATATGCTAACTATACACAGGGTGGAAATGGTTTTTATAGTTCTGGTATTGCGACTGCAAATTCATTACAACATCGGCAACATTGTAAGCAATGGGCAGATTATTACAATCAAATGCAAGTTAGTTGTACTCCTTGGATCGAGAATATTTCTGTTGCTAGTACATCTAATGAGGGTTGTCCTGTTCTTGGAGTTAATGGTGTTTATTCCTCTTCATTCAGCCAACCAACTAGGCCTTACACTCCACCATGGGCATACATCTGAAATGTCTTCTACACAGCCAGGTGCAGTGCTCAACAATGTCCATAATGGTAATTGGGTTTATGGGGCTCTAGATTTCCAGAATCACAATATGGATCCACAACCACCACATTTCCAAAAGCCTTTGGATTCTAATTCGATTCATGAAAGCTTTCACGAACTACAAAAAACTGTGTGTTCTCAAGGACCCAATGTAGATAATGTTGCTGCTACTGATTGGGTCGTTGCAAAGGAAATTTATACCACTAGTGCTCGTTCTGTTGTCCCTCCAGAAGAGAGAAAACACAGTGGACACAAAAGGATAGGAGATAGTGGTAGTGGTGATTTGGATAATGATGATACAAATGTGGATGAGAAAACTCAACAACCTCATGTGATTGATGGTGCTCTATACAACTCTTATAGAATAGATAAAGAAATAACCCCTACTCAAGTGTATGTTGATGAGAAAGGATTCACTTACAGTGATGGGATCCGGAATATGTCCATGACTGGTGGGGCATGTCCCTGTCTTGTCGCTTGGATTGTTGGAGATGCTACTGTGTCTTTTATAATGTTTTTTTGTGGAAACAATTCGGCGACCTCGTGAGGCAGCACACATGCATTTGGTTCACACCTTGAAGCTCAGGCATTGAGAAGCTCTCTTCAATGATCCATGCTAGCTTGGATTGTCTACTTAATGCAAGGAATGGTAAAAACAACAATGTGAAGGACACAACTACTTGGAGTTTTAAATCGCATTTTCGAGTCATTGCACAATTCAACAAGTGGATCTTCGGTGACTTCCCCTGCCATCTTCCAAAGGGGTGTGTGGATTCTTTTGGAGAACAGTTATTCTAAGCTCAGATCCGTTGCTTATGGAACCTTGCATGGGGAGGTTAGGTGTCCCAATAATTTGGAAGCGTCCCTAATCATGACACAACTTCTCCTTGTCATTGCAAATAACTTGAGGCGAATTCTAAAGTTTCAAATTCTTACATTAGATGAAAGGAAAAAGCAAGGCAAGTTGCAAGTTTTTCCTTGTAATGTTCTCCAGATTATCTTCTGGCAATGGAATATCACTAGTTTTAGGAAGTACATGCCCAAGTATTACAGATATTTGAGAATGGGTCTACATAACTTTTGGGAATACCTGGTTGGTGCAACTTCAATTAGGGAGATTGGTGCATTATGCCGAGCCTTGGGTTACAAGATTTTGCCATACTGCAATGGATTGGCTTTGTATGAACAAAAGAGGCAGTCAGGTTTGCAACTCACTGGGTTAATTCTTTTTGATGTTTGTTCAATCTGTGTTGTTTATCAGCCCATGCTTATGATGAACCAATTGAAGAAGAAGGGTTCATACATTTTGAGTCTTTGGAGACTAAAAATGGAGTTGCTTCTCAGATTGAGCATTGTGTGGGGATTCCAGATAAGGTCACAGAGTATGGGATGCTCAAAAAGATAGACATAACCACCATGAAATACTTGGTTCAATGGAAGGTTCATCCACTAGAGGACGTAGCATTGTTGAGGCCAAGGTGTCCACAAATCAATTTTCAGAATTCCAAGCTTGAGGACAAGCTTGTTTGTATGGGGGATGAATTGTCAAGACCCTGTTACAGGCACCCTTGTGCCCAAATAGTCCCCAACCACTTCTTGTGTTTTTTTTTTTTCTACTCCCTTTCTATTTCTATTTCTATTTCTATTTTCCAACTAGAATTGGGAGCAAATGTGGCTCACGTGAGGGCCACACTTTGCACACCCCACCTTCTTTCTCTATATAAGGATTAGGTTCACTATGAGAGAGGAGGGATGAAATATACTGATTTGTATTAGGCAGTGGTTTTGCAACCAGTAAATTGCAATTGCTTCCTTTTCCATTTTCTTCTTCATTTCTTCTTATTTCAATCTTGTGTTTCATTTCTTCATAATCAATTGTTTGTTATATGATTGATTTGGGTTGAGTCCTCACAGATGAACAGTGAATTAACAGCCAAACACTTTCAACTATCAGAGAATTTCAACTCAAAACATCATAATTTACAGATTTATCCACCACCCACCAACATAATCACAAAAATACAGAATTCAACTCTGGGTAGCCAAAACTAGTACAGAATTCAACTCTGGGTACTTCAGAATTTACACCAAAATAATGTCTACCCCAAGATCCAATAAAATACCAAGTAAAATTCAAGTATTAAACAAAACCCACAACAATAGAAATTAAAAAAATTCATACCATTTGAGTCCATTTCAACTTTGACTGACCGCTGACTCGTTTCCACGGAAGGGGTTTCCTCTGTTTCCGGCAGTTTTGGCGAATCAAAAGTTGGAATTTTGGTGGGTTTTTTAAGAGAAATTTGGAGAGTTTGGTTGGTGGATGAAGAAGAGATTGTTGAAGAAGGAATTGATTTCTTGAGTTGAAGATGTATTTGGTGTGAATTATTGAAGATATTTGAGGTTGAAGAGATGTAGAAGAGAATGAAAAGAGAGGTGATGAGAGCTAAAGTTGTGGGTATGAAGAACAAGCCTCGAAATGAATCTGAGAGACGTCGACGAGAAATGGAGTAGAGTAAGAGTAGAGAACGAGCCATTGAAGGCTGCAAGTATCCAAACTCTGTATAAGAGAGAGAGAGAGAGTGTGTGTGTTAGGTGTTCGGGCTCATTTTCGTGGAAGGGCTTCTGTTTGGTTTGGCGTTTCTGGAACGGTTAAAGAGAAAAACGAACGAAAATGACAAAAGTCATGGGTAGGGGATTAGGGACGGGAATTACATTTTTAATCATTCTACTATTCTAGTGATTTAGAATGCAAAAATGCTACAACGGCTACACCCATACCAAATTCCACACTCGGCACATTTTGACGGTTGATTTATGTGGGTTCTGATAGGACCCATGTGAAACTCACATAGGGCATACTAGAATTAAGGATCAGGATTGTTGAGTGTGAAATTTTGTGTGAGTGTAGTATTACTCTTTAGAATGTATCATACACAGGGGTAGGGCTACTATTCAATAATGCTAGACTCACACAAAATTCCATACAAAATAATCATCTCCCTTGATTCCGATAGGTCCCGTGTGAGACTCATGTGTTCCCCGCATAGAACTCGCTGAAATCAAAGATCAGAATTATTTTATGTGAAATTTTATGTGGGTCTAGCATTACTCGCTACTTATTTGACTGTGGTTTATACTTCCCACTGAAATTTTGGGAAGAACATATTCTATATGCAAATTGTAATGCTTGGAAAATCATTGCTTACTAAGTTGAATCCACTAAAAGAAAATAATAAAAATGGGTATCAAATTCGTAATTTGATTAGATTCAAATATACCCGTTCTATTTAGCAATTGATTCATGTGTTCAATCAACGAGTACCGTGTAATGTGGTGCACCCACATGTTTGTGGTGTCATTCTATAACTTACTATTACACCCGTACAAAAATTTCCTAAGTTATATCATGCATAAATGAATTTTATGAATTATCAATGTTATATGATAATTGAGTATGAGGTTGACTGTGAGTCAACGGTGAGGTGTCAGTGAAGACAAAAGAATATGGTATTTCATGTTGCATTGACATGGTTAAATGGCATTTATGTGATTTGAATGTTATTTGACTTTTCTGGTATTTTATGAATAGTAATTTATACATGTGTAGTATAATTTTTTGGTAATTTCGATATTGTTAAATATCATTTTGAGAATTGTGGTAAGAACGTGAGTGTCACGTTATATAAAAAGTAGGCTGTGTAGAGATTCCACGAAATTTAGTTTCCGAACGTAATTTTGGATCCAAACGAGACTTAGTCGAAAACTTTTGTAATTTATAGTTTTCACTCGCAAAAGGCGTAAAATGGACGTGTGTGACGTTTCATGAGTTAATTAGAAATTTTGAGAACTCGCGGGACGGTAAATGCGATTTCTAGAAAGTTTATCTATAAATAGGTGAGGGTGAGATTTTATGTCACAGCTCGGTCCCACAATAGCGGAACCGGAGCCCGTGGCACGCCACCGAGGCTAAACCAATTCATTAACGTTCCCAAAATTTAGTTTGAAGAACACACACAGCGGAAAACAAAACACATTTTAAAACTAGGGGTCCAGTCGACTGGGTCTGGACCTCAGTCGACTGAAGAAAGCAGAGAGTTTTCAAAAAGGTTTAACAGACCATCCAGTCGACTGAGACTGGGGTCCAGTCGACTGGGACTCCAACTTTCAGTCGACTGAATTCCCCCTTCGGTCGACTGAAGCAAGCAGAACCAAAATGAACACAAAACCTACAGAGGTCCACTCGACTGAGGTAGGGCCCAGTCGACTGCTTTTGCCATATTAAAAAGCAGTAGCTAGCAGGCACAAGGGTCCAGTCGACTGAACACTGGACCAGTCGACTGCTCCCCTGACAGCAGCCCAATCTGCAGAAACACAAGTTTCAAAAGCTTTTCAAAAACAACCAAGTGTTAACCACACACTCCAACTTCTCATCAAAGTAATCCTAGCTGTATTAAAATATTACCAACGTATAATTACAACGAGTTACTAACTATTATCATGCTTTAGGTCCACTCTAACATACTAAGTTAAACACAAGTTAAAACATTCAAATCCTTATTACAACATTCCCTATTGTTCCAAAACTACAAGATCAACATTCGGGTTGCCTTCTAATCGAACTCTGAACCCACGTGCTCACTTCTCCGATTCCTCGCAAGCATTAACACCTGAAATGGTTATTTGAATAACCACATATATTCGATTTGTTTAAGCTAACGCTTAGTGAATAAAACAACATATGCACATGAATGATAAACATGTCCGCATTCACATCTCTACATTTCATACTAGTCGTCGGAGACTCACGTGCCCGTCCATACTCCCAATCCGCGACTCCTCGCCAATAAGTCCACGCGAAAGGGTAAGACCCACGATTCTTCTCTTCAATCGTGCGACCTTAATGCCTATATCGGCTCCACAAAATGGCACGATGAACACATGCTCCTTCTGACCCAAATAAGCAACTTAACATGCTCAAATACACATCACCATGCTCGCGGTAATCAAAACATTTCATCGTGCTATTGGGCCTACTTATCAATATAAATGCCTAACATAAACTACATAAGATATCTCTAAGTATTAATACATGCTATTCAAACATAACATGAATACATGTCAAGAAACCATTCCAAAAACATAGTTGAATCACTCACCTCCGATTTACGCTCTTATAATTCAATCTCAAGAAAACCCGTGCACAAAGAACGTGCAGAAGTCCGTCTAGTACAATTCCTATGAATCAAAATTCCATTTATCAACTTTTATGAAAAATTCTAGAAAAAGACTTTTCAGAAAACTTGGCCAAACAAGTCCTAACATATATCAAAACGAAGCTTTTACCTCGAGGAGCTCGAATATGAAATCTGGGAGAAAACAAACTGACGGAAGGTCGTCGTTTGGCGTCGCAAAGCTCGAAGTAACAAAATCTCCCTTGGCCTCTTTTTGGAAACTTAGTTTGTAAGCTTTGTAAAATATCTCACTCATCTCTATCTATATATAGGCAAAACTCTCAGGAATTACGTTTACCTCCCCACGAGTTTTCAAAACTCCTAATTAGTCTCTAAAACTTTCTACACAGCTTATTCACAGCTTTATAAGTGAAACCTCAAAATTATAAAAGTTTTCGACTAAGTTTCGTTTGGTCGCTAAAACGCGAATTTCTACATGACATTTCCGAAGTTGCTAATTAGCCTACCAAATTAATAGCGTGTTAATTCGTTCTCACCAGGATACTAAAACTAACGACAGATATAAATTCTAAAACAGAAAATAATACAGATATTGAAATACACAGGTAAACATTTATTTCCAAATAAACATTTAAAGTATTCCACAGTGACCGTTTCACATTCGGAGAGACGTCACAACAACAAATCCTCAATCACTACAGTTTCAAAGGGTTCTCTAATACAGACACCCAAATCAACTTGTGAGTCAAAACTCACTCAACCATGTGCCAAAAGACACGCCACATCACATTATCATGTATGACAATATAATGCAAAAGAAATAACACAAATGCAGGTGTTATATTTTATTTCTCACAAACTTTATAAATATTGTTGAAGAGGAGAAAGAAAAGGAGATTTGTTGCCTTAGGCTTTGCGACGACAATCGGTGACCCTTCGTCTGTCAGATTTTCTCCAGATTCTAGATTTGAACTCGTGCAGGTAGGATCTTCATTTTGATACCACTTAGGCCATGTTTTGTAAACTTTTGTAAAACTCTAAATTCTAGAGTTTTGGGGAAAACCCCTGTAAACTTTTGGGAATCACCTCAAATCTGATATCCGGCGTTTAATCGGCCCTCTAGTCAATCCTTCAAAGTTTGAAGAGAATCGCACGAGGTATGAAGTTCTAACTTGTGAAATATAGAGAAATACATGTTTTAGATTTCGACGACGAAATTGTGATCCGTGCAAAATTCATGTGTTAATCTTAGGCCCGTTAACTATGCATGTGCTTAAATGTGGAAAACATATCTAAATTTATGCGAGCACGTTGAGTTGTCTATGTGGGTCAAAGGGGAGCCTTATACAAATTCATGCTGAAGTAAGCTTCTGGATGTTTGAGAATTTTAGTAGCGTCGGCTGCTGTGCATGGTTTAAGGCTTGGACTTGCCAGGGCACTTGGGGATGTAATGGTTGTACGCTTAGACTAGCCATTGACATCGCGGTTTAAGGCTTGGACTTGTCGCTACCGGATGAAGGCTTATTTTTCTCCCTAGAGACTATTGATATGAATTATCAGATTAAAGCATTTTTTTGTCATATATTGCATGTGCTAGAAGTTGTGCACTCAGCATATAGCTGAGCAGTGGAGGTTTACTCCATTGCAGGTAAGAAGAAATACAAGAAGAAGCGTGATGAGTGAGGTCGAGGAATGCCGGGGAATTTCATTTGTTTGTACTTTTGTTTTAAATCCTAAACTTGAACAAGGATTTGGGAATTGTAAAACGTTGTAATAGATCCTTGGGGTAGTTTCGTAATACTGTAATTTTGTATTCAAACTCCTGTATTTATGTTTTAAACCGTGGTGATATAGTGGTGGTTATTTTAGTTTTGATTGGAAGACCCTTGGTGTAGTTCTGCAGAATGCTCAGCAATCTGCAAGGAATCAGTCGACTGATTTCTTGTTCAGTCGACTGGACCACTGTTCAATTTTGAAAACTGCTTTTAATTGTGGCAAATCCAGTCGACTGGTCTATGTTTCAGTCGACTGGACAACGAATGGAAAATCTGGATTTTGATTCTGCTAGAGGCACAGTCGACTGGAAGGAGTCAGTCGACTGAAAAATGAAGGCCCTAGTCGACTAGACCCCAGTCACAGTTGACTGGACGGGCATGTGAATTTTGAAAACCTTTCTGCTTTAGGTCTTCAGTCGACTAGACTACCGATTCAGTCGACTTGACCTCTGTTTTCATAAATGAAATCTTTTGGCAAGTGTTTGAACTAACAAAACTTTTTTTTTAACTCTGATCTTAAATAGATATGACTTATGTTTTCGCTATTATTCACACTTTAATGAACTGGATAAGCCTCGATGGCGTGCCACGTGTCCTGTTTCTACACGTTAGCGGGATGGGTCGTGACATTTTTTGGTATCAGAGCTAGAGGTAATAAAACTTTAGGAGCATTTGACGACGAGTGGAGTATTGAGTGAATTGTCACATGTTCTAGAATGCATCTATACATGGTAGAGATGTTTGATGCATATATATGTTGTTTTACATACATATTATTGTTCTTGTGGTACATGTATAGTGCTTATGTATCGAAATCAACAGGTTGAACAATCATGAGTGACAATCGAGAATTATCACCACATACCCAACGTATGAATGAAATGGTAGAAATGATGGGGAACATGGGAGACATAATCTGGAATATAGCAGAAGGGTTGCCTCCAACGCCTCCATTCGAGCAAGTACCGATAACCGTAGTGCTTGCACCTGAGAATAGGGGTATGAGATCAATATCAGAATAATTTGCCAGAAAGAAATCAACAGAGTTTCATGGGACTTCTGATACGACACTGGCAGAGCATTGGGTTATGGATATGGAAAGGATTTTTTGATCTATCCCGATGATTGATGGAGAAAAGATTGAGAACACTAGTGATATACTTAAAGGTGAGGCTCAGAACTGGTGGGTGAATGTCCTAAATCATGGAGCACCGATAACTTGGGAGGGATTTAAAGCAGAGTTTAATCGTCGATTCTTTCCAAGGGCTACCCTCAATGCAAAGAAAAGAGAATTTGATGATCTACGACAAGGAGAGATGACTATGATAGAATACACCTCAAGGTATAATGCTTTGCTGAGATTTGGAAAGGGATCGGTGTTGACCGAGGAAGATAGAGCGAGGAAATTTGAAGGAGGTTTAAGGGAAAATATTCGTTTGAGAGTGGAGACCTATGAATATTTGGCTGTGGTAGCAGTGCAACAAATGACGCTTGTGGCCAAGAGTGGAATGGAAAGATCGAGGTAAAATCAGTACGGTAAACGGGGAAATGAGAGTAGTGATAGGAACCAAGGCGAATTTTTCAAGAGGCTGTTTCAAAGAAGCTCTGGTTCTGGTTTCAGTGACTTCAAGAGGACACCAAGTAACATACCATTGTGTTCACTGTGCAACCGACCACACTCAGGCCGATGTTTTATGACCAAACCCCAAAACAGGAACCAAGGAGGGGGTAATACTAATTCAACACCTGACAAGAGAGGTAAGTGTTATGACTGTGGAGGATTTGGGCATCAAGCTAAGGATTGTCCGAGGAGGCATTCCCAACAAGGAGCTAGTTCTATGGCTTCCAGTGGGTCGAAGGCTAGACAGTCCAATGATGGGGGACAAAAGACAGAGCAACGTCAGGGGAGAGCAGACCAGATGAACCCAGGAGACATGGCTGCTTCAGAGACAGTAGTCTCAGGTATGGTGCTTGTATGTTCGCACTTAGCACGCATACTTGTTGACTCAAGATCTACGCATTCATTTGTATCGCATGCCTTTGTTGAAGATTTGAATGTTAATTCGACACTGTTAGGATATGAATTATCTATTGTCGTACCACTTAGTAAATCAATAACGACGTCTACGATATACAAGAATTGTGAGATTCAACTAGGTAAAAAGTCAATGACTGTAGACCTTATACCGATTGGTGTGAACCATTTCGATGTGATATTAGGAATGGATTGGTTGGCACTTAACCAAGCTACCATAGATTGTGAACAGAAAGAAGTTGATTTTCGATCACCGGTACATGGAAGCTTTTGTTTCTAAGGGAGTGGGGTTACACCGCCACCGTATCTGATTTTGGCTATCTGAACAGGTAAGTTGTTGAGAAAGGGATGTCAAGGATTCCTGTGTTCAGTAATTGATGTCTTAGTGACTGAATCAAGAGTAGAAGACATTTCGATAGTACGAGAATACCCAGACGTATTTCCTGATGACTTGTCGGATGTCCTTATTGAGAGAGAGATTGAATTCACTATTGAAATAATGTCGGACTCAAGACCTGTATCCAAGGCACCGTATAGAATGGCACCCGTAGAACTGAAAGAGCTAAAGATTCAAGTACAAGAACTACTTGATAAAGGTTTTATTCGACCTAGTATATCACTGTGGGGAGCTCTAGTGTTGTTTGTAAAAAAGAAGGATGGTTCGATGAGAATGTGTGTGGACTATCGAGAGCTAAACAAGTTGACAATCAAGAACAAGTATCCATTACCGAGAATTGATGACTTATTTGATCAACTTCGTGGAGCACAAGTATTTTCCAAAATAGACTTGAGATCGGGCTATCGTCAATTGAAAGTGAAAGCAGAAGATGTAGAGAACACAGCCTTCAAGGCACGCTATGGACATTATGAGTTCTTAGTCATGCCATTTGGAGTTACTAATGCACCAACAGCATTCATGGATCTTATGAACCGAGTCTTCAAGGACTACTTGGATGATTTTGTGATAGTATTCATCGATGACATTCTGATCTATTCGCCGAGTGAGATAGAACACGAGAAACACTTGAGGTTGATATTTCAGAGATTGCGAGAGAAGCAACTATTCAGAAATTCAAGAAGTATGAATTCTGGCTACCTAGCATTACTTTTCTGGGTCACGTGATTAACAAGAATGGAGTTTCAGTTGATCCTTATAAAGTGGAGACAGTATCAAATTGGCAGAGACCGACTTCAGTGTCAGAAATTTGGAGTTTCTTAGGTTTAGCTGGATATTACCGCAAATTCATAGAGAATTTCTCAAAGATATCATTAGCAATGACAAAGTTGATGAGGAAGGGTATTACTTTTGAGTGGAGTCAAGAGTGCGAAGACAGCTTTCAAGAGTTGAAGTCGCGGTTGACGAGAGCACCTATTTTGACAATACCCTCTGGGACTGAAGGATTTGTACTTTATAGCGATGCGTCACATCAGGGTTTGGGATTTGTACTTATGCAAGGGGGTAAAGTAATTGCCTATGCTTCTAGACAGTTGAAGACATACAAGGTTAACTATCCAACTCACGACCTTGAATTGGTCGTAGTGATCTATGCTTTGAAGATTTGGAGACACTACCTGCACGGGGAAAAATGTGAAATCTTCATGGACCACAAGAGTTTGAAATACATCTTCACCCAACGAAACTTGAACATGAGACAATGAAGATGGTTGGAGTTGATGAAGGATTACGATCTTTCGATTGAATATCATCCAGGAAAAGCTAATGTAGTAGCCGATGCATTAAGCTGGAAGACACCAAGGAACTTAGCCGACGAGCTAATACAACAAAAAGAATTGGTAAAGGAAATGGAACGCTTAGAGTTGGATGTGATTCCAGAGACTAGTGGTAGCTTAATGATGGCAATCATAGCGCACACAGATATTATTGATGAGATCAAGAAGGAACAGTTTCACGATGTCTACCTGTGCAAAATGAGAGACGGGATACCTTTAGGAAAATGACCTGGTTTTATGTGGGAACGAGGAACCTTGAAGCTTGGAAATTGGTTGTGTACCGAATGTGAAGGACTTGAAAGAAAGGATTCTAGAGGAAGCACATAGCACTAGATATTCAGTGCATCCAGGAGCAATAAAATGTATTACAAGAAAACTTTTGGTGGAAGGGTATGAAGCGTGAAATCGCTAAGTATGTCTCAGAGTGTTCGGCATGTCAGCAGGTTAAAGTAGAGACACAAGTACCTGCGGGATTACTACAACCATTACCCGTGTCAGAATGGAAGTGGGATGAGATCACTATGGATTTTGTTTCGAGATTTCCATAATCGCCTAACAAGAATGACAAAATTTGGGTTATAGTTGACAGGTTGACAAAATCAACGCATTTTTTATTGATCAAGACGACTAAACCTTCAAAGTTAGCTGAGTTGTATGTGAAAGAGATTGTAAGACTACACGGGGTTCCAATTGTGATTGTATCAGATCGCGACAGTAGTTTTACATCGAGGTTTTGGGGAAGTTTACAATGAGCTATGGGTATGAAGTTGAGTTTCAGTACCACAATTCATCCTCAGACCGACGGGCAGTCAGAGCGCATGATTCAGGCGTTAGAGGATATGCTTCGATTGTGTGTCCTATACTTTGGAAGCGATTGGGAGAAACATTTACCATTGATTGAGTTTACCTACAATAATGGGTTTCAGTCAAGTATTGGAATGGCACCGTATGAAGCTTTGTATAGCCGTAAGTATCGATCACCGGTTTGTTGGATCGAAGTTGGAGAAAAAAAGTTACTAGGACCTGAGCTAATACAGATGACTACTGAGAAGGTAAAGTTGATTCAAGAGTGACTTAAGGTAGCTCAGAGCCATTATAAGAGCTATGCAGACTCTAAGCGACGACCTATGGTATTTGAAGTGGGGACTTTATCTACTTGTGAGTATCACCTTCGAAAGACATTGTATGATTCGAAAAAAGAGGAAAGCTTAACCCGAGATTTATAGGACCTTTTGAGATTCTAGAAAGGGTAGGTCCAGTAGCTTATTGATTGGCATTATCGTCCGAATTGGAACACGTGTGTAGACACCCAATTTTGACCACACTGATAGAATTTAGGATGGACAACATCTTGGAGGATTCGATGATGAATAGTACCCCGTGGAAGGTACTGGATTCCACATAATTGAAAGATCGAACTTCGGAAAGTGACTTCAAGCTCAGAAAAGCCCTTTTCTACGCATAAATCCCGATTTTCTCAAAATCGTCTCTCAGAATTCATATTCACTCAGGATTATATGAACATTAAGTGTTCTAAACACAGTGTTCTAGGTATCCAGAGATTCAATTTTAAAGAAAAGTTCGAAATCGACGCACATTCGAAAGCAATTTTGAAAAAGACGTCGTTTGATTTCAAAAAGACAACGAAAGTTCCTGAGGACTTCCGGGCTTCAATTGGACTTCAATTCTCATTTCAAAAAATCCTGGAATATTTTTATACTAAAATTCAACCCGACAGATTTCCAACGGTATGTAAACGGACGATTTCGGACACCAAAAAGCATTTTTACAAAAATTTGGAAAAAACAGTGCACGTAATTTTTTAAACAAGGCTTGTGGGCAACCAGGGGAACCAAGAAAGGAGATGGCGATTTTGGGTTGTGAGGTGGCGGGTCCCACCATAACCGCCACCTATAGGGAGTGTTCTCCATCGGGTTTTCTGGTTCCAGACTCTTCTAGAAGGCTCCCACTGCGAGGAAATTGCCTGGAAATTGTGTTTAGACGCCGAAATGGTCATTTTAACCCTCTTTTAAGCTCTAAAAATCCTGTTTTAACCCTGTAACTTAAGAGCTAAGTCTTCAAAACTCCATATAAGATCTCATGCATCTCATATGAGAGGATCTTACGTGATGCTTGGAGTATCTTGAGAGTACACTTGGGATATATTAAGAGAAGCTTTAAATATACAAGGGAGAAACATGTATACTTTAATTATATTTCAATTTAGGAGAATTCTAGAGGGAGAATCATGAATTGAATTTTGATAAACTTAGGCTAATTAGATCACAATTTGAACATCAACTGCCTCCCTCAACTTCCATGGATGAATATTTGAAGAGCTTGAAGCACACTTGAAGAAGAAGATCTTCAAATCAACTTTGATTACAAAATTGAGAATCCTCCAAGAGGTAAACACTATAATTCATCTCTAATTCCTATTATATATATATATATCTATAAGATTTGGATCTAGCTTATTTTTATTTTATTTTTTAGAACACTCATCTTCTTCATCTCTTGTTCTTCACACACTCACATGGTTAGATCCAAATCTCTTTGATTTTATTGATAATTCATAGTTAGAGATTGATTTTTACTTTGATTTTCAATTTTGATTTCATTCTTGTATTTAGTTTAGATCCATGCATACATGTTTATATCTATGTATCTATTTTGAATTCTATGATGGTTTAGAAGTTTGTTCTATGAGAGGGATGATTCCTATGTTCATATCCATCTCTTGATTATTTCTATTACCTAGAATTCCTATTAAAATTCATCTCCAATAGGATATTTGTAAGTCCCTTTGATCCATGATCTAAAGTTCTTCATAGAACTTGAGGGCTAAATTGATTGGAAATCATGATAGTTAAGTAGATCTATGAATTTGATCTCTCTAATAAGCTTCAATCAACACCTAAGATGTTTTCCTCACACTTTAAAATGAACTAGATGAAAATTTAGCAAAACAGATTGGTTTTGTCCATGAGATTTGGTCCATCAAAACCCATAGCTTGACAGATTTCAAATTTTCTAGGTAAACTTTGATGAGTTAGCTTTCATCCGGTCTGTTTTGAGAACTTCTAGGATTCATATGCTATTTTTAGAAATTGTTGAGAAATCGGTTGACAGATTTGAACATAGTCTCTTTGTGATTGAATTTCAGAAAATCTATAATAGTTATCGATGTTCCGCTTTTGGGGGATGATTCCTAACTCATATATCTATATGCCGATGTAAAATCGTGAGCATACAATCGAGTTAAGATCGTTTTCTAAGCGTTTGAAGTTGATACTACTATTCTGGAATTTTCTAGATTTAACTACAATTATGATTATTTATACAAAATGGTCATACCTTGATCACTCAACGAGAATCGATGAATAAAACTTGGTTTAGAAATCATCTAGGATAATTGGATGAGAGATTAAGAGCTTATATCTACTTGATTAACATGATCATGAACTTCTATTATACTTCTATTGTGTTTTGCATTCATTTGTCAAATGATATCAAACTTCCAGAATAACAGAGTCTGTTTAAAACACTTTTTAGAAACCTTAAGATCATGACATATCCATGAGATTATTTTTGGCATAAACTAAAATGAAATAGCTTTATTTTGACACCAAATAGAGCGTCACATGATATTTGTAGAATTAATTATGATTTTTACAAGAACAGTGGACAGTCCTAATCCACTGTTCCCAAAACTCTTATTTCTCTCACTTCAAAAATGATAAAGAAGTTCTACTTTTTGGAGAAGTTCCCTAAGACATGTATCTAACGTAT
The DNA here is from genome assembly GCA_033977485.1 of Hydrangea macrophylla. Classification (NCBI taxonomy): domain Eukaryota; kingdom Viridiplantae; phylum Streptophyta; class Magnoliopsida; order Cornales; family Hydrangeaceae; genus Hydrangea; species Hydrangea macrophylla. The sequence continues at coordinate 77,886,929 of CM066999.1, forward strand.
CAAGAACCTCCAAGATTTTTGGAGAAACTTGTTTTGCTTTGAAAGTGACTTCAAGAATACATAGGAATGTATTGAAGTTAAGATCATCATTTATGAACACATGTTTTTGAGGTCAAGAGCTATTAACCATAAGGATTCACTCATCTCAAATTTCATGTCATCATCTAGATGATGATGAACTAGTAAGCAAGAGAAGAAAAATCAAAAAAAGAAATGAGATTAAGAAGAGATAAGCATAGCATGTAAACAAGCAAGATAATCAATAGATGATATTCAATGATGGAACCACAAGCATTCAACCTCACATATATGTGTATATGAGTGAGTACATCACTCTCTAACTCATAGAAAACTCAAAGAAGATGAAGAAGATGGATTGAAAGCTTGAAAACAAAAGTTTATTTTTTAGAAAACTAGTTGAAACTCACATTTTGGATTGGATTTGGAGGAAGAAAATCTCTACTTCTCTCTCTATTTCTCCCTAACTCTCTATATCTCTCTCTAATGGCTTCCAAGTTCCTCCCCAAATGGAAGCAAATGGGTCTCATTTATAGGCCAACTTGGAGAGGTATTTTGGGTTTTCAAAAGTCTCTAATTGGTCCAAAATCTTTAGAATGTCAAAACTATGTTGTTTTGTTTATTGAAAATATGAATTAAAACTCAAAAATTAACCAAAAATTACAAAAAAAAATTGAAAAATGACTCAGAGTGCTGCCGCGGCACTCGTCCACTGCCGCCACTGTAGTGGGCCAATGCCACCACGACAGTCAACTCCCCGTTGACCAAAATTTGCATTTTAGCCCCCCAGAACTCCTAGAATTCGCGAAACGGCCATATTTCGTTCGAAATTCACAGAAAATTCATACGAAATCCAAATTGAGATTGTGATATACCGTTGGAAAGGTATTGAGGTCTAATTTTCATAACAAATAGTTTAAATTTGGGTCACTTTGTAAAGTTTTGCAGTATTCGCGATAAAAACCGAATTGATCGCATTTTTCACCTTCAGAAATTCATAACAAATTCGTTTTAGATCCAGAAATTATGTGCGATATACCGTTGGAAAGCTATTGACCTCTAGTATTTGATAAAAATGCTTCAACGTCGAAAAGGAGAATTTGTCTTTTGGTCAAACTTACAGTCAAATCAGTCAAACAGTGCACTTCTAGGAAATTTTGGGAAGTTCTGGGAGCCTCCAAAGACTGACGTTTCCGTCCGATTTTCTTTTAAAACATATTTTAAGACTTTTCACATGATCTAGGATGATCTCAGAATTTTTGGACGAATTTAGATGATTTTGGTCAAACCCTGGTCAAACTTGGTCAAACCTTGGTCAAATCGGTCAACGGAGACTTTCTGGGAACTTCCGGGACTTCCGGGGGTCTCTAGGAGCTTACGATTTCAAATATTTATCTTTCAAAATACTTTTTTTTTGTTTGGAACAATATTGAATGATTTTTGAGATTCTAGGCCAATCCGGAGAGTTTTGAGCTTTTAGAGGCATTTTGGTCATTTCCTTGATTTCTTGAGAGTTAGAGGCAATCTCTGAAAATCCGATCTTTCTAATCATCGAGGTTTGACATGCTTGTGGCCTCCTAAGTCTGTTAGCCAACAAAATGGGGTGTCTACAGCCCTTCGTTGAATGTTACGTTATTGTTGACTTCAATATCTTCGAAGTTGATCTCGTGCGCTGGGTTGTGGGCACACTTCCGCAACATACTCATGTGGAATACATTGTGCACTCCTGACATCTTTAGTGGAAATGCAAGTCGATAAGCAACTTTTCCAACATGTTCTAGAATCTCAAATTGTTCGATGAATCGTGACGATAGCTTGTCTTTCTTTTAACCAAATCTAACGATGCCTCGAACAGGTGAAACTTTAAGCAACACGTAGTCTCCCACTGCAAACTCTAAATCTTTGCGTCGCTTGTCAGCATAGCTCTTGTGTCGGGTTTGAGCTGTCTTCATATTCTCACGTACAATCTAAATCTTCTCGCTTGTTTCTCGTACCATCTCTGGCCTAAGAAGTTGAGTGTCTCCGACTTCGGCCCAATATAGCGGCGATCGGCAAGGTCTTCCATACAAAGCTTCGAATGGTGCCATTCCTATGCTCGTATGATGGCTATTGTTGTAGAAAAAATTGATCAACGACAGATGCGTCTCCCATAAACTCTCAAAATCAATGACACAATCATATAGCATCTCTTCCATTACTTAATTAACTCGTTCAGTCTGCCCGTCGGTTTATAGATGAAAGGCTGAACTCAAGTTCAATGTTATTCCCATTGTTGTTTGGAGACTCTTCCAAACCTCTAAGCGAAAGGTGAATCTCAATTTGACACTATCGAAACAGGTACACCATGCAGTCATACAACGAGTTGAATATACATCTGGCTCAAACATTCCACTAGATACGTCATGCTATAGGCGATGAAATGCGCAGTCTTCATAAGTCGATCCACGATTACCCAAAGACCGTTGTGGTTCTGTTGTGACTTCGGCAAACCTACCAAGAAATCCATGGTTATATGTTCCCATTTTCATTAGGGAATTGATAACAGCTATAGAAGTCCAGGTGGTTTATGGTGTTCTGCCTTCACTTGCTTACAAGTAAGACATTGAGCTACATAATCAGCCACTTCTCTCTTCATTCCTTCCCACCAGAAATTCCTCTTCAAATCCTTGTACATCTTCATACCTCCAGGATAAATTGTCATTCGTGGTTTGTGTGCTTCATCCAATATTTCGTTCTAGAGATTTTCTTTGTTAGGCACATAGAGTCTACCTTTACATCTTACTTAAGGCTCCGTCTGAACCAACACTCCAGACTTCTGGTTCCTTTGCTGACATCTTGGCAAACCATAATTTCAAATCTTCTATTGTCTGCTAAACTTCTTTAATATGGCTAATCAAAGTTGGTTGTACTATAAGGCATCCAAGATGTCCTTCGGTTGCTTCCACTGGCTAAAGATTGAATCCAGCTAAAACTTCCAATGCTTGCCATTCTTGTATTAGTAATGCAGCGATTACCAGTTGAGGTCGGTGACTCAAAGCATACCCGGATTGTATTACAATGAGAAGTCATAGTCCTTGAGTAATTCCATCCATCTTCATTGACACATGTTTAACTCCTTCTGGGAGAACGGATACTTAAAGCTTTTATGATTGAAAAACAGATCAATTTTTCTCCATAGAGATAGTGTCTCCATATCTTCAATGCGAACACTATTGCTGCCTATTCTAGATCATGCGTAGGATAGTTCTTCTCATGCGGCTTCAATTGTCTTGATCGATACGCAATCACATTCCCGTCGTGCATAAGCACACAACCAAATCCCGCAAGTACCGGTGCAAAAGTCAATCTTTCCTTTAACTCTTGAAATGCACCTTTATGCTTGTCTGTCCATTCATACTTCATCTCATTTCTCGTCAAATTTGTCTCATTCTATGAACTTCGATAATATCCAGCTAGACCAAGAAAACTCCTAACTTCTATCACGTTAGTTAGTCTGTTCCAACTTAAGACTGTATCGATCTTAGATGAGTCCACAGAGATACCATCCTGAGATATAACATGTCCAAAGAATTTGACCTCCTGTAGCCAAAATTCACACTTGCTGAACTTTACATACAACTTATTATCTCGAAGTGTCTGTAAAGCAATCTATAAGTGTTCCTGGTGATCTTTTTCTGTCTTTGAGTAGATTAGTATGTCATCAATGAACACTATAATGAATTGATCTATATATGGTCTGAATACTCTATTCATCAAGTCCATGAATACTGTTGGGGAAGTCGTCAATCTAAAAGGCATAACTAGAAACTTATAATGCCCATATCTCATCCTAAACGCAGTCTTCGTCACATCCTCTGGTTGAACCAATAGTTGATGATATCCTGAACGCAGATCGATCTTTCAAAAGATCCTTGATCCTTGTAATTGTTAGGGATATATACTAAAAGCCATGCTTTATGTAGTCGATTTATTATTCATTTAATAAAATCAGTTATTCCATTTTTATGAGAATCTGTGTGGGCAATGTTTGCGTTATATTGTGCATGTTTGTCTCTTATTCTACATAATAGGTGGTTTGGTGTATAGAATTCGGCTTACACACAGTAGATCAGACCATCGGATCTTGTAGAATGTAAGATTTTGGTTTACAGTCTTAGATGGGATTGGACACACCATCAGTAGGACTATATAATGGTGATGTAGTAGGTTTGTCTTGACTGTGGGAAATGGTATAGCTCAACTCACTATGCTGGTACACTTTGTGTATTAAACGGCCGACTTGGGGTAATTATCTTTGTACTAACTTATAATATAATTAATATCTCATGGCTATTATGAGTGCTTATGCTCTAAATCCTAAGTTACTTTATAGACACATACATGTGATATTTACGCTTTATTCCCCAAAAGGGTGAGATCCTTAAATGGGTCAATATCTCATTAGATTGGGTAATAATATTTTATCGACGATGAATAGTTCCCATTTATAGTCCTAAAGTTACGCTTTTTAGCCTATTTCATTAGTTATTAGTTGTTGTTTAATAAGTATTTTATATTTTGTAAGTTTTGGATCTTTAACTTGAAAATGCACTAAAATTCAATGATTAGTGGCTTTAGAAGAAATTCTGGGTTCAAAAGGTGATTCTGGTGAAAGTTGGAGACAATAGCAGCCTTGGTAAATGACATTTTTGACTAGGAATACTTTAGATTTGAGAAATTTTCAAGAGATGTAAAATGTAGAACTTTGAGTACAGATGCGTGGCCACAACGATGAGTAAATACGAGGTCTGAGTTAAAAGTTATCGCAATTCTACGATCAGTGCGCAAAGCATAGAAAATCTTAAAAAAGTGGAAAAATGGCATCTCGTTGAGCGACCCGTTGAAAAAGTCAAAAAAGCGTATTTCAATTTATTGAAGAGCCCTGTTCAATCGGAATTCGCTAAACACGTCCAGAAACGTAAAATACAGTAGTTTTAGTGCGATTAGTCTTAGGAAAGCTTCCTAATCCTTCTAAAATCTATATAAATCCTATTCTCAATCAATTTTGGGGTTACACAACATTATACACATCCTTCCATAACTAACACTTTAGTCATTGAAGAGGATGAAGCAAGAAGAAGAAGAAGAAGAAGACCAAGGATTTCCATGGCTTCCTCCATCAATATCTAGCCAATCCTCGATTTTATGGCCGCCTAGACCAATATCTAGGGTTTCAATAAAATCCTAGCCAAGTAATAGGGTGTATTTTATGTTTTTCTTTTAGTTTTATTATGTATGGATGATGATTTCATGTTTAGAGGATTTTTATTAATAAAATCGTATTCATTGATTAAATCATTGCTTTTCAAAGTTTATTCTTGTCTTAGATCTATTTTGGATGTGATATGCTCAATAGTCTATATTTAATGTGCTTGTATAGATTATTTACATGTGATAGTGCTTATTTGAATTGTGATATCAAGTAGTCGAATAGTTCATGCCTAGGGAAGATGTAGTGTGCTGCAACCCTAGTTTAATGTGAGACACTCCGTGCCAACCAAAGATGAATTATGTTGATTCTTGAATCGTCCGACTAGGGACACCTAGAGGTTTAAAAGGCTTGTTGCATATACTAAGTGCAATCGCAATCCATGCAAAAATGGAGTTGGAATTTTATTTTTATTAGTAGTTTTCTTTTTATATTCTTTTTGCTCGAGGACTACCAAAATGTAGGTTTGGTGGTGTGATCGGGAGAAAACAAGTCCAAATTACATGCCTTAATTCACATTTGTTAGCACTTTTTATCCTATTTTTGTGTACTTTTACTTTGTTTTCCATTTTCTGTCAGGATTTAGAAGAAAGCAAGAGTTCCAGGCTTAATTAGGAGAAAAATCAGAAAGAAAGAACAAGAAAAAGCCACCTCACTCGAGCGGCCTGTTCGCGCGACAATCCGTTACCTCACTCGCGCGACCTCCCAAAATCGCGCTCGCATGGCCCGCTCACGCGATCCGTACAAAAAAGTGAAAATGTGTATTTTTAAGTACTGAAAACCCTTACGCGAACAAAATTGCCTAATTACGTCCAGAAAGGAAAATACAGCAGTTTCAGTCGAAGTAGGTTTACAAAAGCTCTCCTAAACCCTCTACAACTATATATAGATCAATCTAAAGCAATTGGAGGGTTACACATCCTTACACACATTAACTTTGGAGGCAAGAGAAGAAGAAGATCTAGTTTGAAGGTTTTTGATGGCTGCAATCAACTTCATCTCAATGTTTTCCTCAATTATGCACAACTAAACTTCTATTCTAGGGTTTCAATGAAACCCTAGCTATGTAAAGGGGGATTTCTTACTTTCTTACTATAGGGTTTTATGTATTTGGATAGTAATTGTATGTTTGAGGATTATTTATATATAATCGGATTTTTAATGATAATAATCAAGAGTATTTTGGATCTATTCTTGTCTTAGATTTTTCCTTATGCTTATTGAACCCAATATTCCTTGATTTCTGTGATTAATAGGAATATTTACATACAATAGTGCTTATGCGATTGCGATGTTTATATCTTTTATAATTCATGCTTAGGAAAGATGAATTATGCTACATCCTAATTATAGGTAGATAATTCATGTGAACCGAAGATGAGTTATGCTTAGGTTGAACTAGTAATATCCTCTTGTTGATACTATTGGGCTTGTAGCTACGATAGATCGTGACTATCCAATCATAAAACTAAAAGTAGAAAGTCTAAACCCCCGATGCATAGTTAGTGGTGGATTTGTAATCCTAGATCACATCTCCACATATTAAAATAATCTCAAACTTTGCATTTGTTTACTTAGATTCAATTTTAGTAGCTTATTTCCATAATTTCATAGTTTAGTTAATAGTAGGAATTAAATCAACAACCAACCAAATCTTTGTTTTCTATAACTAAATAGATTTAAAATTTCTTAATTAACGGATAAAAAATAATCAATCCCTGTGGGTTCGCCCTTTTCTTCCGCACTACAAATCTTAGAAAGTAAAGCATACTTTATATCTTGATTCTGACGAGATCAATGCCGTTTGGATTAAAGAATGCTGAGGAAACTTACCAACGTGCCATGAATACCCTATTCCATGATATGATTGGGAAATGGATGGAAGTCTATATAGATGACGTGGTGGTGAAATCAACCTTTGATGACCACATAAAGTTCTTAACAAGGAGTTTTGAAAGAATGAGATGCCATAAGTTAAAAATGAACCCTTTAAAATGTGCATTTGGTGTCTCAGCTAGAAATTTTTTGGAGTTTTAGTACATCAAAGGGGGATCAAGTTGATAAGAATTAGGCCAGAGTCATATAGAGGCCAAACCACCAGCCAACAAGAAGCAATTGCAGAGACTACTTGACCAAATTAACTTTTTGCATTGATTTATCTTTAATTGTACAGGGAAAACTAAAGTTTTCTATGCACTGTTAAAACTAAAGAATGAGGAAGAATTCGTGTGGGGATGGAACACCAACTGGCTTTTGAGAAAATCAAGGGATATCTTGCCAAGCTGCCTATTTTAGTTTCTCCTAAGCCAAAAAATCGTTAAGATTGTATTTATTAGCCTCCAATGATTCAATTAGAAGTCTGTTGGTTCAAATTAATGATAAAAAGTAGAACAAATGGTTTAGTACCTAAGCCGTGTGCTGACTAATATGGAACAGAGATATACATCAATTGAAAAGTTATGTTTGGCTTTGTTCTTCTCTTGTATTAAATTAAGGTATTAGATGCTGCCTGTAATAGTAGAAATCATGTGCAAGACTGATGTTATTAAGTACATGATGTCAAGGCTAATTATCACTGGCAAAGTGGCTAAATGGTCTCTAACCTTGTTAATATTCAACTTGCAATATGTCCCTTAAAAGGCTACCAAAGGACAAGTCCTGACTGATTTTTTGGCTGACCATCCTTGCCTTGATGTAAGCCCCGAAAATCTAAAAGGAATTGAAATTGGATATGTCACTGTTACCCCGTGGGTGTTATGGTTTGATGGAACTAGCACAGAAGAATCAATAGGTGTAGGAATTATCCCCACCTCCCCATTTGGAAAAAAGACACAATTTTTGTTCAAACTTGATTTTAGATGTTCTAATAATCAAGCTGAGTACGAAGCTTTGATTATAGGCCTTAAGATTCTACTCAAAATGAAGTCCATTATTGTAAAGTTAATTAGGAATTCTCAATTAGTGATTAACCAATTGGGGGAAAAATATAAAGTGCATAATACCATTTTGGAAAAATATCATGCAGTTACAGTAAGGTTGATTGATAGTTTTTCTAAGTCAGTAGTACAATATGTGCCAAGGGAAGAAAATGGGGAGGCTAATGAATTGGCCCATATTGCTTTTGGACTCAAGATCCCTACGAACGTTCTTCAGAGGACGATTATAGTTGAAAAAATATTTAAGTCATTAATTGTAGAAGAAGATGACACTATTTGTGCTATGCCTCTTCAGACTAATGAGGATGATTGGAGGGGACCAATCATTAAATTTTCAGAAAATCCTAATATGCACCCTGATATCAAGATCAAAAGGAAGACAATGTATTATTTCCTAGCTGATGGTAAAAAAATTGGCAAATGAATCAATGTTGCAGTGTCCCAGTAAGTTAAAAGCATTGAAAGTGAGGAAGCAAGTACATAGCGGGTTGTGTGGTGCTCATCAGATTGGGACAAAAAAATGAGATGGTTGATAAGAAGATATAATTATTATTGGCCTACCATCTTAAAAGATTGCATTAACTTTGCTAAAGGTTGTCAAGCTTGTCAGAGACATGGGCCAATTCAACACGTATCTGCCATCAGTCTCCAGTCCATTATCAAACCACGACCATTTCGAGGATGGGCAATGGACGTGATTGGTAAAATCAACCCACCTTCATCAAAAAATCATGCTTACATATTAGTGGCTACTGATTATTTTATTAAGTGGGTGGAGGCTATTCCACTTAAATCAGTCAGCTAGAATGAGGTAATCAAATGCATTAAAGAAAATATCATTCATAGGTTCGGATTACCACAAACCATTATTATTGACCAAGGTACCCCCTTTACTGGAGTGCCTTTGAGTATGGTTTTACTATTCAAAATTCGACTCCTTATTATGCTCAAGCCAATGGGCAAGCGGAAGCAACCAACAAAATTCTCAAACTAAACTTTCAAAAAATGGTTGATAATAACCCCCAGAGTTTGGCATAAGTTGCTTTCCGAAGTCCTATGGGCTTATAGGACTTCAAAGAGGTCAAGCACAGTTACTACACCGTTTGCACTTACTTATGGTCATGATGCCGTGTTACCCATGGAATTAACAGTAAAGTCCTTAAGAGTTGCTAGGCAGAATGACATGGACATTAATGAATACAATCAGGTCACGTTAACGGAACTAGAAGACCTTGATGAGGTAAGGCTTTTGGCTATGGACCATCTTAAGTTGCAAAAACATAGAGCTAAAAATGCTTACAACAAAAGGGTGAGAGCCAAATCCTTTTTCATTAGTGAACTAGTGAAAAAGGCCATTCTACCATTAGGGCTCAAAGACCATAGATTGGGCAAATGGTCCCCAAACTGGGAAGGACCATTTGAAATTCACGAAGTACTAAAATGGTGAACCTACCATTTGAGGAATTGAGATAGGCAAATACGCAATAGGCTTATAAGCGATAAGTTTTTATTGAAATATAAGCCTTGTATGTGGGAATCCTGTTTAAGCCAGTTAGGACAAGACATTGAGAATGCTCAAGATGTTTAGGTTACTCCTGATCAGTCTGAAGAATTGGACTGCGAGAATGTCCATATTCAGACTGATGAAGTTGGATAAGAATCAGAAAGTCTGTCAGGATATGGTGTGATGAGAAACAAATTGATATATAAATAAAAGCATGCCATCTAAGAGCCAAATATGGCGAAATAAACAAAACAAGTAGTTCTGGCCCCGTGGCCACTTAATAAAATCCAAAACTATAAAACCACAAAATCCTAAAAGAAATAAGAGGAAGAAATCATGGAAAAAAGGGAGCCAGAAAGACTAAGGCTTGAGCTCATTGTTTATCAACCTGAGACAGGGTAGTGGTTACGGTTTTTTGAACAGCCAACCAGGATTCTTCTTGTGCATCCAAGGTCGAGATCTCATCAGTCAATTAGACAAGTTGCTCTGGAACTTTCTTTAAGTCAGCCTGTTGGAAGGCATAGTCAGCTTCTATCTTTTCAAGGTCAGCCCGCATCCTCTTGACACCCTCCAGGAGTGAGGCAGATCTTTTTACACTAACCTCTGTAGTGTTAGCCAATAAGATGCATTGGTTATTTACCTCCTCCCTCTTCTCAAAGAACTCTTTCACGTCAGCTAGTTTTTGGGTTGCTTCAACCGTGGTGTTGGCAATTTTCTTGAACTGTTGTAAAAAAGATGCTGATGGTGAAGAAGAAGAAAAACCTATAAAATCATTAGAAAGCAAGGATACGGCATTATCAATGGCTTCCTGTTGACCCATGGCGTATCTGAAGGTTGAAGAGCGTAAAGAGGCTAAAAGACCCTTTGCTTGAAGTTGAGCCTCTGTGTAAGTTAGGGTGGTCTCTATCTGGGTAGACTTTGAAAGCAAAGAGGCTGAACCGAGCCTTTGGTCAAGGACCTGCCAGAGATTTTGCGCTCGAAGATGGAGATCCTTAATATTGGAAGTCAGCTGAGGGTCTGAAGAAATTTGGCTTATAGAAGTGGATGAGCCAAGTCCTACTGTTGAAGAAGGAGGCTGAGAAAAAAATAATTTTTGAACGTTGATGGATATTGGGAAGGACATTTGGATCATCAACAGGGTCTTTCGAAGTTCCGGTATCGCTTTGACCAGTAAGAGGAGAAGCTTTGGCAGAAGAAGGACTTTTAGAGAAAGTGGGGAAAGTCCTATGGTTTTTGAAACCTCTGAATGGCGAGTGGCATCAGAAAAAGTGCTCAAGGCTGGCTCATCATGTAATTGCTTCTGAGCACAGGCTTTAAGCCATGCCTTTTTTGGCTGCCTTAGGAGTTTCTTGTTTAAGAACATGCTCGAACTCCTCTTCTTCTAGATGAATAGGATGCTCAATGGTAGTCTCCTCTAAGGGGGTTTTCTTCACCATTTCCTTGTAATTGGGGCGTTTAGTGTCCCTGGAGCTACAACAAGTTGGATTGGAAGCAGGAGCCTTTGGAGAAGCAACCTTTTTCTTAAGGTGGTACGACGGTAGGAGGTTTAGAGAAATCGGACCAAAAGAAAAGGGGCAATGAGATAAACAAGATAAAAAAAAACAAAATATCATCTAGTCCTAGTACCAAGTTACCAAATAAATCTTGGGAAACCAAGTGGGAAGACTGCCTAGTGGATTCAGGGAATGCCGAAGCAGCCTGATGACTCATTGTAGGAATGCCACCAAAGATGGAGGGTACGGGGGGTGTTAGATTGATAACCTGCTACGGTAACTCCCAGGGATACATCAGTCTGAACCACAGGCTCCGTAATTCTAAATTCGGCCAAGGGTGGAAAAGGGCAAGTCTTTTTTATCCAATTTTTGGCAGAAGTGTAAAGCTGCTGCCAGTTTGGAGTCTTGCCATGCCTTTTTTGATATTCACGAGCTTTCTTTTCAACCGGTTCTTTTTTTAGCTGGATTCTGATACGACTTGTCTCAGAAATTGTCTCAGAGGGCTTCTGATGATTCCATTTTAGCTTATAAAACTCCTAAAATTTGTTGATGGAATCATATTCAGCTTTAAGGTCAGAGTCCATACACAGGCCTCTTTTTCTTTTTCCCGCAGTCTGAACAAGTGAAGGATTAGCAATTGGCGATGGCAGTGGAGACAATGTATTGAGCAATGAATTAAAACCACCAAAGCAACGATCAAAATATTCTCTCCAAAATGTATCAAAAGGAGGAGTAGACGTAGGGTGAAGGGATAAAGGTTGAAATTCAAACTGCTCGAGGAGAAGTTTATTGAGCTCATCCACCTGTTGGACTGATTCGTAAGTTTTAAAGACTGTACGAGTCAAGAAGCCTGGGTTGGCTGTCAAAAAATTAGGATAAGCGAGTGATTGGGTTAGGCTGAATTAGTGTGCATGATAGTTTGGGAAATAAGATTCAACACCACATTGGTTATTTTCTGAATTCTATTTTGTCACTCTATGATGATAATCCCGAGAGACCATATAGTATGCCCACAGTTCAAGGTAACTATTGGGCTTAAAGAGGGAGGCTTTAAACCAGGCCGGTCTGTACAAAGAAGGATGATAGGGTAAGAACCTACTGGGAGAATGAGTTCTAAGGGAGAAAAAAAAGCTTAAATAATTTGAAAATCCAAAGGGACTGGAAGAATACGTGGCCAAAATTTGGCCATAAACAGATGAGTTTGACACAGTAGTGCAAGAAGGGCTAATCTCAGGAAAGTATAGATGGAGCCATAATTGTAGAATCCATAAAGGGCCACCCTAAGTGTTCAAATTACTACTGATTAGCCTAAAACAACCCCTGTAGATTTGAGCCAGAAGAAAAGGGTCTAATGCCAGAATTTGGCCAGAAGCCAAAGCTAGGGCTAAAAGGAGATTGTATTTGACTACTTTGAAGGAAGGAGGATAGGTCAAGTATCTACTAATCCAAAAAGTAAGAAAGGCAAGGTATTCCATATTAGTCAAAGGACCATCACCCTTTTGTGTTCCAGGATGAAGGACTGATAACTAGTATTCTTTTCGAAGCGAGAAGTGATGGGGGAAATAGAGTATGTTTGTTGGGATAGTAGAGCGTTGATAGGGTCACCATCCGGCCTCACTCCAATTAGGGCAGCTAGGTCAAGAAGGGTAGGGGAACTCATCCCACATGGAAAATGAAAAGAATTAGTAGATACAGACCAAAAGGCCAGAGAAGTGGAAAAAAGTGGGGTAGTCATGGGTAATGGCACAGTGGTTAATTGCATTAAGGCATGGATGTGCTGCCTACGCCACTTGTCCAATTTGAAAGGAGTGACTCTAGCCACCCAGGCTAGCCATTCCAGCAAGGGTTTTGATGGCCAGAAACGGATGTCGTTATTGTTGTTCCATCTTTGTAGCGGGGGACTAGGGTTTTCAGACAAAAAAAGACCATTATGGGGAAAGAGGTTAGAAACTCGGGGAAGGATAAACTCCTGAGCTATGCTTAGACCAATGATGGGAGAGATGAAATCAGGTGAGGGTTCCATTACCTACAGACTGTCGCCTTCAAAAGCAGCAATACAAAATTGTCTTAATGATTCTTTGGCCCGCGATTGAGGATCAGTGGCAACCTCCTCCGTGCTAGGAGATGAAGTGTATTCTAGAGTGTTTTCAGCCATGAGGAATAGAAGGTTGAGAACAAGAGATGAGATGCGAAGGTCTTGGGCAAAAAAGAAATTGGATGCTGATAAGAACTCAAGAATGGATTAAGTAGTAGAGGTTTAAAGGGATACGAAAAGATTTTTGAATTAGTGTCTGTTTCAAAATTGAAACTTTCCCAAAAATCGGACTGATTACAAATTAGAATTCCCTATAGATCAGGAGGGAGATGATACAACGGTACAAATATGAATTAAATGAGGGTCAAGACAGTATCTTTTCAAGAAAAGAATATCTCTATTCCTAGGGTGTCATCTCATCATTCCCTAAAAAATTGGCAGTTATAGAGTTAGGAGATAAAAGTGACTTCTTTAAGGGAAGTTATGATTTGGTGGGCCAGTGTCCAAATTAGCAACATCCCCTCATGTGATGGTTGCTCGCGCTTTTACTTGAAAGGGATGCTAGGGGGCATTGTTTGTACCACAAAATAAAATTAAAATTGAGCCCACCAAATCTAATGAGGAATTACGTGCAGAGTATGTACGAAGAAAGGCTAATGGAGAGAGCAGACTGATGCAACACAACGCCATAATCCAGTGCGTATGCCACATCAGTGGTAGGGCGGTTATTGACAATTATGTTAATGACACATGTAACGTAGAAGTGGTGACAGTTGCAGTTATGTGTGAAGCCCATTGTTCCCAAAATATAGAGATAGTGTGCGGTTTCTCAATAGAGGGGCAGCGGTTACAGCCATTGTTACCTATTTCAAGGAATGAAGGAATAGAGAGAAGGATCCCTGATGATCAAGAATACTTAGCATTTTTCATACTTCGCACTATGTCTTTCCTTTATCTTTCATCGGCAGTTTATTTTATGAAATTAGGATTAGCTCTGTAAAATAAATCCCAATTAGAAGGCAAGATTACTACTTCTAATTGTACTGTGTTTTTAAAGGATTTAATGGAGTTTCCTCTCTGTTATTTCTTTTACTAGTCTCAGTTTTCTTCACCTTTCAAGTCTTTAATATTTGATTAAAGCAACCTGAACCTATTTGGAGAAATCTCGTTCCACTGTTTCTCTAGTTGTCTGATTTGTCAAATTGTTCGCATCAAGAGGACATTTGTTTGGCACGCCCGCACTTTAGCACTCGCATATTTTCTAGCCATACAGGTATATATAATATATTTCTAAATTCAAGGAGGGGTTTGAGTCTCCCTTGTCCCTTAATAATTCCGTCGTTAAAATTAAGAGTGCATTCGATTGCAAGCTAGAAAATGGGTTCCTTAAAAAAAAAAAAAAATTAGAAAATGGGTTGAAAAGAAATTTTTTCTATGGAATTATTTTACTAGGAAATTTTTTTCAAGGAAATAAATCTTTGGGCAGTTTGATTGTAATTATTTTCTGGCTGAAATCTAATATTATCCATGAAAAATCTAGTTTTGTTGTTTGATTGTCACTATTTATAAATTGAAAATTTGTCATTTTACATGGAAAAAAAAAACCTTTTTGCTATTTGACTGTAATAATTTCCCATGGAATATGGTTTTTAGGGGTCACGACAGGAATTTATTTTCCTCAAAATTGAGAAAAAGAGGTCACGTGACCCTTTTGTGGAAAAATATTTTACGAAAATATTAGGCAATCAAACATCACATATAGTTGGAAAATTAGTGAAAAAAATGTTTTCCATAGAAACAAAGAGCCTATCAAAAATTAAATGTTTCATACTTGGTGGTATTGTAGAATTTTTAAAAACTCAAATTCTGATAAAATGTAAAATAGAGAATTTTTAAATTTTGTGGGAGCTTAAGAGTAAAGATATGTATATTTTTAGGATACATGTAATTTTTTTCTAAAATTAAGAGGAGGGTTGAGTCCCCTTATTCCTTAATAAACCCGTTCCTTAGGTTATAGAATAACAATACTAATCATACATCACAATTTGATGGTGAAAAATGTTACAATTTTTAAAAGCAAAATAATTGTCAAATTACAACATTTTTCGACCCTAACTGCAGCATGGGACCAAAAACCATGGTGTATACGGAACCACAATGGCACGGACTCCCCTATAAGAAATTCACACTGATTAAACAAATAAATTTATGGCAATAATTCACTTCAATGTGATTGGGTAATCAAAGAATCAATTATGTGCCTCGTAAGTGAATTAGTTTTAGAAATTCACGTATTTAGTGGATGTTAATTTCTTGCATGAGAGTCTATGCCCATACTAACAACGTTCTTATTGAGTGTCAATTTCTTGCATGTGAGTCTATGCCCATACTAACAACGCTCTTAAAAAGGTGCTTTGTCAAATCAACATTACATTAATTTCTCACAAGAAAATAGATAACAAGTGAGACCTTGATTGAGCCTGGTCCAGTTGTTGACTTTTCCAATCATACCCTAACAGAACATTGGTTTTTTAAAAGAAGCAAATATAAGTAATACTTAGGAGCCGTTTAATAAAATTGAAAATTTAGTACTGAAAATTAAGTGCCGAATTTTAAGTACTGAAAATGTTAAGCGATTGAATTTGCAATACTTAAAACAATATTTCAAGTACTGAAATGGAATTATTATCAGTAGAAATTTTTCACTTAAAGTTTTCAGCAAGTTTTTGGTTAGTTTTTCAATTAAGTGGTATGTTATCAAATGCATTGAAAATAAATAAGTGTTAAAATTTTTTCATTTTCACCACTTAATTTAGTTATCAAACACGCTCCCCTTAGTATCAAAAAACAAAGGGTAAATTATGTGAACATCCCCTAATGTATTATAGTTTTTTACTAATACCTCCTAAACTAAAAAAATTGAGCAAACTGACCCCTCACCTAATTGTGATGGAGTTATTTGAAGACGTCAATTTGAGAAGAAAATAATTGTTGAAGGCGTCAATTTGATAAATTTTTAGTTTAAGAGTGTTAAAAATGATAATACATGAAGAGGTGTGTACATAATTTACCCAAAAATAAAACAAATCTGTTATAAAACTAATAATAAACATGCATGCAAATAAGCAATTAATGACACCAATATTTTCAGGTGGTTCGGCAATTTGCCTACGTCCACTGCGGAGGGGGATCACCTTTGATTATTGATTGAACCGTTACAACTCAAGCACTAATTTCTCAAATACACAAGTGATATTTGTAACTCTCTTTTCTCTCTTTCTTTCCTTCTTCTTTTCTTTTCTTTCTTTCTCACTCTATGGATCTCTAAGTCTTCTCTTCATATTTCTTCTTCCGATGAGTTCAATTTATAGGGAAATCAATTATCAAAACATCATCAATGACATCAACTCCACTATCAATTTGATGGACATCCAATCATCCACTATTAAAGCATATTCATAACACTCCCCCTTGGATGTCCATTCACTGATAATATGAAGTAGTCGCTTTCTCCCCCTCATTGTCACATGAGTAGTTGCTACATGAAACTTCTTTAAGTTTGCGCATTCCAATGTTGTGTACTAGCTTCTTGAATGTTGCAGTTGGTAGTGCTTTTGTGAATAAATCTGCGAGATTATCAATAGAACGTATTTGTTGAACATTGATTTCACCTTTCTTTTGGAGTTCATGTGTATAGAAGAATTTTGGTGAGATGTGCTTGGTTCTGTCTCCTTTGATGAATCCCCCTCTGATTTGTGCAATGCATGCAGCATTATCTTCATATAACGTTGTCGGTTTATCTTTGATTGAAGATAAGGCACAAGATTCCTGAATATGTTGGATCATTGATCTCAACCAAATGCATTCACGACTGGTTTCATGTAGTGCAAGAATTTCAGAATGATTTGAAGAAGTGGCTGTTAATGTCTGTTTTACAGATCGCCATGATATAGCAGTATCGCCACAAGTAAATACATAACCTGTTTGAGATCGAGCTTTGTGTGGATCAGAGAGATAACCAGCATCGGCATATCCAACTAATGGTGACTTGGATCCTTTAGGATAAAATAACCCAAGATCAATTGTACCACAGAGATAGCGAAATATGTGCTTAATACCATTCCAATGTCTTCGAGTTGGTGCTGAGCTAAATCTTGCAAGCAGATTGACAGAAAAAGCGATATCTGGTCGTGTACAATTTGCCAAATACATAAGAGCACCAATAGCGCTCAGATATGGTACTTCAGGACCGAGAAGTTCCTCATCTTCATCACAAGGACGATAGGGATCCTTCTTTACATCAAGGGATCGGACTACCATTGGAGTACTCAATGGATGAGCCTTATCCATGTAGAAACGTTTCAAAACTTTCTCCGTATATGAGGATTGATGTAAGAGAATTCCTTCAGGGAAATGCTCGAGTTGCAACCCAAGACAAAATTTTGTCTTTCCGAGATCTTTCATCTCAAATTCCCTTTTCAAATAATCAGCAGTTTTTGTGAGCTCTTTGGGAGTGCCAACAAGATTAAGATCATCAACATATACTGTAATGATTGCAAAATCGGAGTCTGATCTCTTAATGAAAACGCATGGACATATAGCATTATTTATATATCCTTCTTTCAATAGATATTCGCTCAAGCGATTGTACCACATGCGTCCGGATTGCTTTAATCCATATAGAGATCTTTGCAATTTAATAGAGTACATATCTCGTGGTTTTGACTTACATGCTTCGGGCATGTTGAATCCTTTAGGGATCTTCATATGTATGTCACTATCTAGTGATCCATATAAATATGCTGTAACCACATCCATTAAGCGCATATCAAGTCCTTCAGACATTGATAGGCTTATCAAAAATCGAAACGTAATTGCATCCATTACCGGGGAATATGTTTCATCGTAATCGATGCCAGGTCTCTGTGAGAAACCTTGTGCTACAAGTCGAGCCTTGTATCGCACAATCTCATTTTGCTCATTACGTTTCCGTACAAATACCCATTTGTACCCAACGGGACTTACATCTTCAGGTGTAGGGACTACAGGCCCAAACACTTCCCATTTTTCTAATGAGTTTAACTCAGTTTGTATGGCCTCTTCCCACTTTGGCCAATCAATTCTATGTCGACATTCTTCCACATTTTGTGGTTCAGGATCCTCATCACTTTGGGTGATGTCTAGTGCTACCGTAAAGGCAAATATGTGATCAATGACCGTGCCATTACGATCCCACATATTTCCAGTGGACATATAGTTTATCGAGATCTCTTTATTCTCAAATACTTGTGCCTCTTCATGGGCTACTTGTTCCTCTCCAGGGGAACCCTGTTGACCAACGTTGGATTTATCAAGTATTTCTATAGCGCTTTTTGAGATCTCTATATGAGTTTCCACTTTGTTAATATGTCCTTTTATTTTTCTCTTCCGAGGAACCTTATCCTTTGCACCACTAGGTCTACCACGTTTCAATCGTGCCGTAGACTCATCTACCGCTGCACTACCAGATTGTCCTCTTGGGACTTCAATTCTTGCTGGAGTGTTTACAGCCGGTATATGTGATTTTATCACTTTCTTTGCATCAGTGAATGCATCAGGCAATTGATTTGCAACCTTTTGCAAATGAATGATCCTTTGAACTTCAAGTTCACATTGATTGGTGCGAGGATCAAGATGAGACATTGCTAATGTATTCCAAGAAATTTCATGCTGAGCTTCAGGTTTCAGCTTTTCTCCCCCTAATGGTGGGAATACGGTCTCATCAAAATGACAGTCTGCAAACCGTGCAGTAAAAAGATCACCAGTTAGGGGTTCAAGATATCTTATTATAGATGGTGAATCAAAACCAACATAAACTCCAAGGCGTCTCTGAGGACCCATTTTTGTGCGTTGTGGGGGTGCAATAGGAACTTGCACAGCACAACCAAAAACTCGTAGATGGGAAACATTAGGTGGTTGTCCAAATACAAGTTGTAAAGGAGAGTATTCATGATAAGCAGTGGGTCTAATCCGAATTAATGATGCAGCATGTAATATGGCATGACCCCAAGCAGATGCAGGCAGCTTTGTTCTCAAAAGTAAGGGTCTAGCAATCAACTTGAGACGTTTGATAAACGACTCAGCTAAACCATTCTGTGTATGCACGTGAGCAACGGGATGTTCAACATGAATTCCTATTGACATGCAATAGTCATCAAATGCCTTGGATGTAAATTCCCCAGCATTATCAAGACGTATAGTTTTGATAGGAAAATCAGGAAATTGTGCTCGTAATCGAATTATCTGAGCCAGAAGTCTCGCAAATGCAGTGTTGCGAGATGAGAGTAGACACACGTGTGACCATCTAGTAGATGCATCAATAAGAACCATGAAGTAATAAAATGGCCCAGATGGTGGGTGAATTGGTCCACATATATCTCCTTGAACACGTTCTAGAAATGTAGGGGATTTCACAGTGATCTTTGAAGGAGATGGTCTGATAATTAATTTACCTTGTGAACAAGCAGTACATGGATTGTCACTTGGCAGAAGAATCTTCTGATTTTTTAAAGGATGTCCATGTGAGCCTTCAATGATTCTTCGCATCATTATTGTTCCAGGGTGACCAAGTCGGTCATGCCAAAGTCCAAATGTTTTTGGATCTGATTTTTTCTGGTCTACCACAGCATTTGATTCAATTGCTCTAATCGTCGTTTGATATAACCCAGAAGCTTGAGCAGGGAGTTTCTCCAAGACCTGTTTCTTATTTGAAACAAGAGAGGTAATACAAAGATATTCTACACTATTCTCAGTAATGGTCTCAATGTGATATTCATTTAAGCGGATATCTCTGACACTAAGCAAATTTCTTTTGGATTTGCTAGAGTACAGAGCATTATTGGAATGAATTATTGTTCCCTTTGACAAACTAATGCTAGCCCTTCCAGATCCTTCAATAATATTTGTTGTGCCTGATATTGTGTTCACATTTGCTTCAGCTAGTTTTAAGTTCAGGAAATATTTCTTGTCACGAAGAATTGTGTGTGTAGTTGCACTATCCACTAGGCATATATCTTCACTGTTCATCTTTGAAATCTATCAAATAATAAGGTTCATAAGTATTAAGAGATTATTTTATTCATCACAAGAAGATCATATTTCACAAGACAACATAATACTAGCATACAAAATACAACATAAAATTATAGTAGAAACACACAACATTATTCATTTTTGGACACTTCCATCACCAATCAAGTGATCAATTTTTCCATCAGAATCTGTGAAGAAATCTGCCATATCCAAATGGGTTATATCCACTGGACCATTATAGTCAGCAAAATGAGTCTCTACCTCTTTACCCTTTCCCTTTATGGTGGCTTGGTAGAGATCAACCAAATGTTTTGGCGTATCACAGCGACGAGCCCAGTGCCCTGTCTTGCCACACCGGTAACAGAGTTCATCATCTCTCTTGGGAGGTCTTTGAATACCTTTTCCCCTTTTATTCCTGTTCCACTTTTGGTGGTACGGTGTTGCATTTTTATGGTTATGACCACCACGGTTCCATTTGTAATTTCTTCCATGACCTCGTCCTTGGCTGTTTCTATATCTACCTCCACGTCCACCTCTCTGCCTATGAGGTACACTTACATTCACTTCAGGGAATGTAGTTCCATTGACTTCAGGCAATGGATTGGAACCGGTTGGACGTAACTGATGATTTTTCATCAGCAAATCATTGTTTTGTTCAGCCACAAGGAGACAAGATATCAGTTCTGAATACTTTTTAAATCTGCGCTCTCGATATTGCTGCTGCAGAAGCATATTCGAGGCGTGGAATGTAGAATACGTTTTTTCTAATTTTTCTTCATCAGTAATCTTTTCTCCACACAATTCAAGGACAGAAGTAATTTTAAATAGTGCGGAGTTGTATTCAGAAACTGTTTTGAAATCCTGAATCCTCAGGTTTATCCAGTCATATCTTGCTTTTGGGAGAATTACATCCTTTTGGTGGTCATACCTTTCTTTCAAATTTTTCCAGAGCACTGAAGGGTCATCTACTATAAGATACTCATATTTCAGCTCTTCATGTAAATGGTGTCGAATGATGACCATGGCTTGAGCCTGTTCCCGTGGGGATGCATCATTTTCCTCATCGATTGTTTTTCCAAGATTTTCAGAAATTAGATAAGTCTTCATGTCTTTGGCCCAAAATAAATAATTATTGCCAGAAATATCAAGGGCAACAAATTTAAGAGCTTGGAGGTTTGCCATATTTCAGAATTCTGAGGATATAAGAAAGATAAATTATCATTTAGGATTAGATAAATAAAAAAATATTTAAGCATTATTGTTAGAGATAAGGAGAGTGAAATTTATTATATATGGATATCCAAATCTGTTATATATTTTACCTTTTGAGAGGTTCGTACCTGTCTATATTTATAAGTATGAAGCTTATAGAAGCTGGGTATAATATGCACATGCATATATGTATATATATATATTCATTCAATAATGGTTAGACAATCACGCGGTAACCGAGAAGTGGGAACTAATGACCTTAAAATCTTTAATTCCTACGGTCTCCGGTTCGAATCTGGCTGCCCGTGATTGTTTTTCTCCTTTTTTTTTTCATTAACTCCTTTAGGAGTTGTCTCTAATTTATCTGTGATAAATTTTCTTACTTCTTCTTTAAGAAGTCATTTTATTGTCTCCCCAGGAGACTAACTTTTCAAGGAGTCCATTTATTATCTCCCCAGGAGACTGACTTTTCAAGGAGTCCATTTATTATCTCCCCAGGAGACTGACTTTTCAAGGACTATTCACTTCCATTAATGATGAATACAAATTATAACCTCTTCAAGGGTGTATAATTATTGTAATAAATTCCTCTCATCAAGAGGAGTTTAAATTATAACCTCTTCAAGGGTGCACACACACATATATATATATATAAAGAAAACTAAACAGATATATATTATCTATATCAATATCTATACCATTTGATATGAGGAGCCCAGTTGGTATAGGCTCGTGCTGATAACGTGTTATAAAACTAATAATAAACATGCATGCAAATAAGCAATTAATGACACCAATATTTTCAGGTGGTTCGGCAATTTGCCTACGTCCACTGCGGAGGGGGATCACCTTTGATTATTGATTGAACCTTTACAACTCAAGCACTAATTTCTCAAATACACAAGTGATATTTGTAACTCTCTTTTCTCTCTTTCTTTCCTTCTTCTTTTCTTTTCTTTCTTTCTCACTCTATGGATCTCTAAGTCTTCTCTTCATATTTCTTCTTCCGATGAGTTCAATTTATAGGGAAATCAATTATCAAAACATCATCAATGACATCAACTCCACTATCAATTTGATGGACATCCAATCATCCGCTATTAAAGCATATTCATAACAAAATCATATTTTTTCATAATGTCAAAACTTGCCCCTAAGCTAAACCGAAGGAACCCCCCGCCCTTCTCTCTCTCTCTCTCTCTCTCTCTCTCTCTCTCCTCTGTACTTTCAATCAGAAGCACTGTCACTCTGTAATCTACTCTGAAATCTGGATCTTCTGATGAAGCTTGTTCACCGTAGTGGTGAACTCACTCGGAACCTATGCTCTCAGTTTCTAGGTTTTCGTAGAGTTTTGTTGTACTCAACCGCAACAACAACAACAATCGAAAATGCGCCTAGAAAGTCACGGCACGATTTGTACCGTCGGATTACGCCGTTGGGAGACTCGAGGATCTCGATTGTTCCGGTGCTCGATCAATGGGTAGAAGAGGGACGAAAGGTCTACAAAGAACAGCTTCAGAACATCGTCAAAGAGCTACGTCGTTACAGACGATTCAAGCACGCTCTTGAGGTCTCCTAACATTCTTTAATTTATCTTTATGTTGAGGTCTCTAACATTCTTTAATTGTTATTGTTATTGCTTTGTTTCGTTTCGTTGCTATTAGAAAATTTTCCGAGAAATAGTAGAGCATCTCTGGGGGTGGTAATCAAATTTGAGTATTCAAATAGCTGTTTGAATAATTGAATAGTGGGATCAGTGGGCCTAGCCCAGTTGGTCTTACCCCATCTCTCCCAAGTGGGAGGTGGGGGGTTCGATTCCCCTTGTGGGGAATCGTGGGGAATCGGGGGTGTTGTTTCCCCATCAGCCGTCTATGGAAGTCCCTTTGAAGTGGGCCCGTTGCCCCCCTGGCTGTTTACAGTATGACTGCAAGTGTGTGTGACGCCTGCGGGTGCTTTGACTACTAGCAAAAAAAAAAGAATAATTGAATAGTGTTTTAGCAACTAAATGTATCCATAGTAGCCAAAATCAGTACTCCCTCCGGTTCCAAATTAAAAATCATTGATTCAGTTTTTTGATGGGACAGAACTTCAGTAAAGTTCCTTGAGTCCACTACGTCAGGTGCCTCTTACAATTTCTAAAATTGTTTTTTCAAAGGGTAGTTCTAAGGGCACAAACAAAATCCGCAAACACAATTCACAAATACATAAATGTGTCTATCTCTCTTCTCTGTGGATCCTGCACTGTCAGTGGACCCATTAGGAGAGACACATTTAAAAGTGCTTTGTTTAAATTTTCTTTTTTAAGATAAATTTTGCCTCACTGTGATAGGCACGGGAGGAACTGGACTCAAAAAACTTCACTGAAATTTTGTCCTTTTTATTGTCCCATTTTTTGAGTTCTCTTGAAAGTCAAACGTATTTTGACACTCATTTTTCAAGTATGCTCCATAAAACTCTCCCTCCCTCCCTATCTTTGATGTAACAAGAACAATATTCGAAAGTTGAAAATTTCACCACAATCAAAGGTGTTACCTTAAATAATTGAAACTCCCACGAAGGACTCTTAATATTGGGATAGAGGGAGTAGTCATTTTAATGTTTAGTGTATATTGATGCATCTGAACCATTGATACAGTTAAAAATATTACTTTAATAACAATCCAATGGTTAGTATCCTTCCATTTTGGATATGACTTTGGGTCCTCCATTGGATCTCAATTTTTTGGTCGAAGAGGAGCCAAAAGGACATTTTTTCCAAATGGCTCTCCATTTGGGTTCTCCAATAGAGATGCTCTAATGAGTCTATGTGGTTGGTTACTGAGAAAATAGAGTAGAAGTGGACAAATTGAATCTAGTTTATTGTTTTGTGTTCTTGTCTTCCCGTTTGAACAGTTGTATTGGTCCAGATGTGCAGATTTTTTAGTTTTGTTGTTCAGTGATAGATTGATAATATGGATTTAAGGTCTAGAAAAGATAAAAGAGAAATCTAGCTGTTTAGATTCATTTTCTTCTACTATATTCCTTTGGAAATGCATTTCTTTCTATGTGATACAAAATGACTTTTTTGTGTCAGTTGTGTACGTCATAGTTAGACTTGGAAGTATAGAGTGAAAAGAAGAGGTAGAAAGGTGAAAGTCGAAAGACAAAAGTTATATGATGGAATGCATTCACCAGAAAGGTTGAGTCAACTGGTTTTGGTTTGTGGATTTTGAGAAGGGAAAGGAACATTAGTTCCTTTTGTTTTCCCTCGTGTTTTCCTCCATACTTGGATAATAATTAAAACTAAAAAAATTGAAACTACAACTGTATCTTGAGATAAACGGAGGGGAGTCACTCGCAAAATTCAAAATTTTTAATGTATTCCTGGCTTTTTATTTCCTTGTCTGTTTCCTTATTAACTCACAAACGAAGTGTTTTCCTTTCCTTTCCTTTCCCTCAATATATCCATGAACCAAACATAGCCTTAATAAATTCTACTCAGTATCATTTAATGTGTACTCTCGCAAATTCTCTACAATTTTGTTTCCTATTACTTTCTCAGGTATCCCAATGGATGAGTGATAAAAGGTATTTTCAACTTTCATCACGTGACATTGCTGTTCGACTGGACTTGATATCGAAAGTTCGTGGGATAGAACATGCCGAAAATTATTTTGAAAATGTTCCAGTACATTTAAAAGTCATGGAGGTTTACGGGTGTCTTCTTAACTCCTATGCTCAAGGAAAACTTGTGGAGAAAGCAGAAGATATCATGCAAAAAATGAGGGATTTTGGATATGCCAGGACAGCAATGACCTACAATGTTATGCTAAATCTCTATTGCCAAGCAGGAATGCATGAGAAACTAGAAACTCTGATGCAAGAAATGGAAGAAAAGGGCATTAAGTGTGACCAATTCTCATACGGAATCCTTCTGACTTCATATGCAGCGTCCTCCGACACACAAAGAATGGACGCAATCATTCGGAGCATGGAATCCGATCCTGACCTTGTTTTGGATTGGACTATGTACGCCGTTGCTGCAAATGGGTATATGAAAGCTGGGGTTGTAGATACGACTTTGGCAATGTTAAAGAAATCTGAGGGGCTAATGGTAAATTCCAAAAAAATGAGAAAGGCGTATGATTTCCTTCTCACACAGTACGCGGCAACCGGGAATAAAGATGAGGTGATACGACTTTGGGAACTATACAAGAAGAAGCACAAGATATTAAATAGAGGTTATATAAGCATGATCTCCTCGTTATTGAAGTTTGATGATATAGAAGGGGCCGAGAAGATTTTCGAGGAGTGGGAGTCTTGTGAATTATCATATGATTTTCGGATTCCGAACATTTTGATTGGTGCATATTGCAGAAAGGGTCTCATGGAGAAAGCTGAAGCTCTTATAGAAAGGGCGAAGGAAAAAGGTGGGAAGCCTTTTTTGCGTACTTGGTATTTTTTGGCTATGGGTTATGTGTTTAATAATCAAATTGAAAAGGCAGTGGAACCAATGAAGGCAGCGATATTAATGTGTAGACGAGGATGGATTCTGCAAAAGGACTGTTTGGTAGCCTGCTTGGAACACTTGAAAGGGAAGGGTGATTTTGAGGAAGCACAGGAATTCATAGGGTTACTCCAAACAAAGGGTATTGTTTCTACTGATATTCACGACAGATTGTTAAATTACGTAAAAGATGGGAAATCAAATGAAAACGTGCCTAGTTTAATGGAAGAAAATCCTTTGGTAGAGGGTGAAGAAAAGGATGAAGATTTAGAATTGGAGCTGAAGTAGAATTTTTGCGAGCACAAGGCGAGAAGGTGAATCGTATCCCAAATATGCTTGGAAATTGGAAGTGAGTGTGATTGAACGTTGGAAATTGTTGAGAAGCATGTGTTAAATGCGTGGAAGCTATAGTGGAGAAGTCCCTGGTAAGGAATTTCCTGCCCATTGCTTCACAATTTTTTGTGTTGCATTTTTATTTTCTGTGTATAGTGTTCTTTATGTTGATTATATTGGTTTACATCCTACATATTCTACTAGTTCCAGTTTGGGTTATAAATTTCGAGCACTGATCTCTCTCTTTCGAGCACTCATCTCTCTCTCTCTCTCTCTCTCTCTCTCTCTCTCTGTATATAAAGTATACACACACACATGCACATTTATAGAGATATAGTATGTTCATTGGCTCCAAGTTAGGGCGGGGACTCCCCTATCTGCTGTCTTTTGGAAGGGAAGTTGCAGGAACTGGAAGCAGTTGTTTTGTAAGGGCCCGTTTGGTAACGTTGTGGTTTGTAGTTTTTGTTTCCATTTTTTTTAAAACAAAAATTGAAAACATTTTTGATAATTGCTTTTGTATTTATTTTTCTTTTTTCGAAAATGACAACGAAAATGGGCCAAACAATGAAAACTCAAAAAAGTGGTTTTCAATTTTCGTTTTAATGAAAAGAAAACAAAAACTAGTTTCCATTTTCAGAATTTAGAAAATTGAAAACAGAAAACGTTACCATGTGGGCACTAAGTTAACAATCTAGTTATTCATCTCATTATCAAAATTGTTTCTTACCACTTTTTGGTTGGGAGCATGGTGGCTAATTCCTCAACAACATTAGGTATTACGATAAATTTATATGGGTCCCCTGTTATGTTTTCAACTGATACGCCGGCCATCTAAGTGAGATGGACGAGAATCGTGAACTGAATTTCGGCCCCGATCTGTGAGTTTAGTTATTGAGTCTTGTGGGGCATACATAGTTGGAGTTCTTTCTTTCTTTCTTTTTAAATGACTCTATTTGTAATTTTGTAGATATAACTATGACTACTGCTATGTTTAGGGAATTCCTTATACAAGGCCCCCGTTTCATTGGAGCTCTAATTTTCAACACTCTCATTGGAGCTGAAATTTATGAGTCCCAACCCAAGTAGTAGGTCAAGTGTACCAAGACAGAAATTAGCGGTTAAACCTTTCCGTTGGAACTGAAAATTTCAACACTCTAAAGCTATTTAGCAAATACACTTCAATTTGGGTTACTTGTCCGTGTCGAACACCTGTTGGACGTGCAAAAAAAATATGCCTTAAATTTTTTGACGTTGGACACACGACCAACATAGCAGGACTTTTAATGTTTATAAGACTACAACTTTAAAATCTTAATCCAATAAATGGGAGATAAGTGATGGTGTCCCCGATCTATCGTGTCCTACTTTTTTTTGAAATTGTGTGTCCGAGTGTCCATGTCGTGTCGTGTTCCATGTTTCGTGTTCATGTCCGTGCTTCTCAGCTCTAAAGGGTTGTACACTTGTCCTTAGAATTTGTGTTAATCTCTACACTTTACAAGCATATTTTAGCTTCTCTTGGTTTAGTCCTTAGTTAATCATGACTATGTGGGCCAAAGAGTCAAGAGGGTGGGGTCCACTATCAACTTGTTCACTAATGTACTCTTTTTTGAAATACCTATCCAAAAAAACTACTATCTCCTGAAATGTTCTCAAAAATAATATTGGGTTTTCTCATTTTCTCAGATTACTTGATTTGCTTGAACTCAATCTGATCTCTTCTCCAAAGTTCAACTCAAATTTTGTAACTTTAGTTGAGAACTTTACGGTCTTTTTGGTTTGTGGATTTAGAGAATGAAAAGGAAAAGGAAATTAAAACAAGAAATAAAAACTATAGTCCGGTTTGTGGACGTAGAAATCAATGAAAAGAGATCGGATGGAGTAAAGGAAAGAGGAAAAGAAAAAGAAAAACTTTAATTCCCTTGGATAGGGTTCCAATGAACTTTTTTCTTTAGACTTTGTTCGGTTTGCGGATTTAGAAAAGGAAAGGAAAATGAAAACTATTTCTCTTGCGTTTTCCTCATGTTTCCTCCACGTTAAATGACATTAGCAATTTGATTTGCGGATTTAGAAAAGGATAAGAAAAGGAAAAGGAAAATTACATCCTTGTGTTTCCCCCCGTGTTTCCTCCACGTTAAATGACATTAGAAATTTAAATTTTCTAAAGTACTGTAGTAACTCGAGAAAAGAGGAAGGGAAGTGACTCGTAAAAATCAAAAGTTCTAATTTATTTGTCAATCTACTTTCTTTTCCGTCCTATTTTCCACATTGTTTTACCTTATCAACCAAACAATGGACAATGTGTTCCTTTGTGTTTTATTTTCTTTTCCATCACTAAATCCATGAACCAAACATAGGCTTAGTAACTAATGGTTCCTTTTTTCTTTGATGTAGGTGTGAAAGCACAGGGAGGGAGAGCTTTAGGGAAAGTGCTATGCACATTTATACATAGAGGAAGATTATGTTGATGTATGTAAGCATTAAAAGATGGGAATTTTGTTATGACTTTGGGGATTGATCCATGCAATTCAATAAGGCAGTGCCTGTCTTTGTGTTGATCTAAAGGATTTTGAGTTATTTTGTATGTGGTAAAACATCAACCGTCTCTCTTGCATCTATATTTTGGTATGAAGGAACAAGGAAAGACAAAAATGGGAGGAAAGAAAGACGGGGGGGAGAGAGAAGAGGCTCTCTAATTCTTTTTTGGTATTTCATTCTTTGTTTCTTCTTCAACCAAACGAACCGAGAGAAGGGGCTCATCCTTCCTCCGGAGATACTTTTCCCCTCATCTCATTTTCTTTCTATCCATCTTTGTGTTTTTTTCTCTATCCTACTAAACATACCGAATATAGTATTTCAAACGTACAGTTTAAATACAGAAGAAAAGAGGGGGAGGGAAAAAAAAAATCCAAGTTATGGTGTATTTGGCAGTAGGGATGAAAAAATGGAAGTGAAGGGAATGGAGGAGGAATAGAAGAAGTTATCTTTGAGAAAGGGAATGGAGTCTTCCCTCCTGTGTTTGGTTAAATAAAAAAGAAATGAGAAAGAAAAGAAGAGAATATTGGATATATTACTTAATACCCCCTATTAGGGTGTAGACTCTGAATAGTTTGGACCTTGCTCTGGCTCGAGCTCGAATTAGGCTGG
This sequence comes from Hydrangea macrophylla, assembly GCA_033977485.1. Taxonomy (NCBI): domain Eukaryota; kingdom Viridiplantae; phylum Streptophyta; class Magnoliopsida; order Cornales; family Hydrangeaceae; genus Hydrangea; species Hydrangea macrophylla. Next base: position 77,916,409 of record CM066999.1, read on the forward strand.
GCTCATTGTGAAATGAACGTGAGATGAAGTCATAATCATTTCTCTATCACAAGCTCAACCTCAAGCTTAAACAGTAGAAAATATTTTTGTTTACTCAAAAAATAGTTCACCAATGTTCACTTAAACATCTCATTGGTCAATGTAATGAGATCCAGAATTAATTTAATGTTGTTTAATCCTGAAGCCCACTGCATTGACCAATGAGATGCTTGAGTGGCATTGATGAACTATTTTTTGGGTGAGCAAAATGCTCTCTAAAAAATAAAACTCTGCCCACTTAAATCCATCCATTTACATGTCTAGTCCATATATACATGTGACCACTAGTTTTTTAAAATCGAGCACATGGACCACTATTTATACTCCATTCTTCCTCTTCCTTCACGATTTTTCGATGTGGGATCTGGAACAAGAGTGAAATGCTTCTTGGCTAGGGGTGTCAAAAAAATTGGCTAAATTAAACCGGCCGTCGGAACTTAACTGAACAGATCAATATGGGTAATATTTGGGTCACACTTAAAAATACAATTTTTGGGACATAACTCAAAAGATATGTCTATCTCTCTCCTGCGTCACTGTGGGGTCCAGTGACATCACATCAAAGATATAGTCACATCTTTTGGGTTATGTCCCAAAGGTTGTCTTTAGGTGTGTCCCAATCTTTACTCGATCAATATTTGTCGATTTATAAGATTAGTTGGTCAATTTCGATATGTTATTTTAAAAAATCAACATTGACTGAAATAAGAATATGCTAGAAAACCCTAATTATATAATAGTATTTGATATATATATATATATATATACTCCCTCCGTCCTATTTTATATGTCAAATCTTTTCTTTTTTTACTGTCCCAAAACTAGTGTCCACTATGATAATTTTTAATTAATTTCCACATTTATCCTTATTGATTTTGTAAAGAACCCAACAAAAAGTAAAAGGAAACAAAACACGGGAGTTGCCTTTGGTACGTATTGGCTGTTTGGTTGCAAATACAACCAAACAGTCCCAACCGTTAGATCACGATGAAGCTCCATCCCAACCGTCCACATTATTTCATTATTTTAAAACATAACCACATCTGGATTTTCAAACCCAAGCCCCACATCTCTCCTCTTACCTCTTCAGCCGGTACCCCTCCAGTTCTCTCTTCTCTCTTCTCCTGTCTTTCAAACTCTTCACTCCCTCTATGACGGCGACTGAACAACGGACTACGATGTCGTCGTCCTCTCAGAACTTCGTGGAACGGTTGAAGAGTCTACATCTTCACCATCTCCCGCGGTAACTTCATCTTCATGTTTACCTCATCTACATGTTCATGTTCATCCTAATCAACATCTTCATCTTCATCTCATCTTCTTTGAACAATTAATGGCCATATACAATTAATTTCTATAATTCTAACATCAAGACTCCCAAATTGAAAACCATAAAACTAGGTTGTGCAATTAGAAGTAAAGCCGTAATTAATTGTTCTCCTCTCTCTTCTTCCCTCCCTCCACTACGGCGACCCCGACGCCGACAGTGATGGCTCTGTATCATTGCTTCGCAGAGAGCTTTCACTCTGTCGATTTCAAACTCGGCATCTTTGTTCTCTCAGCAGCCCAAGGAAAGGTCGAAGAGTCATCGTTTACTCCATTTCCAGAGGTAAATACATCTTCATCTCATCTTCATTTTCGATTTTGTCATCTTATTGTTATAGTATGTTTGTGTTCCAACCATTCAACCAAACAGAGCACAGTTAAGATGTTCTTATTCTTACAAAATTGAGGCTTATTGTTCCTTGTTCAGAAATATTTGTTCCAATGACTATAAAGTTTAGTTTTAGTTCCATATTTTAAATTGTGTTCTTGATCATAACTCTTTGTTTCGAGATCACTAAGTTTTAGTTCCAAGATTTCACAACTTTTGTTCCTTGATCATAACAACTTGTTCCAGGATCACTTAGTTTTGTTCCTTGTTCATAAATATTTGTTCCATGAACAGAAAGTTTAGTTCCTTCTTTTTTTGCAAGAACTTATTCTTAAAACAAAACAAATGTAATGATTATAAACAAAGGATTATTAGCAAAACAAAGGATGGGTTAGTTGATTTTTCCAAATTACAATCATTTATGGGGCTAATGTCATGCCCCAGTGTAGCAAAATAAGGAAAATTTTTCATTTCCGTTTTGGACCCGTAGGTCATGACAGGCGATAGATCGCTAGTCCTGTACTTAGCTTAACATGTATCAGAAAAACAGAGTATATAAAAGCAACAGGGAAGATTATATTAAACATATAACAACTTCCAATATTACATAGGCTTAAGTTCAAATATCCTTAAGGCACAGACCGCCTTAATCAAATAAAAACATTATCCATATCCTTTATTACAGTTTTATTAAATTAGAAAAGTAACGCTGCAGGCTCCTCTAGTTGGCATAATCATATTGCCCTGCATAACCATTTTCTGAACATTTTGGATGTCCAGGACAAAATAAAGTCATCAACTAATGAAAGCCGAGTGAGTATAACGAACCCACAAATAATGTATACAAAAGTACATTAACAGTTATTATAATGTTCGGTATCTTAGAGTGTGGTAAATCCATTATTCCAATCATCGCATGATAACAATTAATATCAGTTTGAATAATGAATAATTAAAACCGTGCATGAACCATGAAATCATCTCATCTCACTGACTCTTTTATCTCGATCACAATCTCTTGACTCATTCAGTCCACCTAGAACCATCCGGCACAATGCCGTTAGTTTAGAAGGTCTGTCAATATGTCTACCGTATTTAAGTTGGTCTCGACATACCTAGACATTCAAGGTTATAATAACCTGTGGAATACTTTAATTAATCTACCGTATCTGAAGCGGCCTGGAATAATTTAAAGCTACCACCAAACTAACCTACCGTATCAAAAGCGGCCTGGGCTCAGCCCTCTTAATTAATCTTCCGTATCTGCAGCGGTCTGGAATAATTAAGGCTATCACAAGACTCTGATTGACCTACCATATCAAAAGCGGTCTTGGCTCAATCCTTCTTAATTAACCTACCATATCTCAAGCGGCCTGGGATAATTAAGGTTACTCGTCCCGAAACATTCTCACAACATATATGTTGACCAATGACCCCTTTCCATACATGCCATCTCGACTATGCAAATGAGTAATTTATTCTCTTCTTGTTTAGATAGAGGTATCAGAGCGGGTGTACGACTTGTTCTTTCTTTACATATTTTCTTATAAAGGTATCAGAGCGATATGACTTAAATCCTTTTTTTCACATTTGCTTTATAGAAGGTATCAGAGCGGTTTCTTCTTGTCATTATTTATCGATTAAAACAACTTATCTAATTCTCGCTTTCAAAATCTATTTTCCTTTCTTTATTAACAAGGTACAATGTACTTTGAGAATCATTGAATTAACATCTCCGATCTACATTATCAAGTCACATATGTGGCAACAGGGAATTTCATCAAAGAATGCTTTAATACGCTTTTTCAGCTACCAGTACACAAGTGGGTCCACTTTGAAGCAATGCCCTAAAAAATGAGTTATAATTTTTGTAGGTGAATTACATATCAAAATAAAGGTCTCTGAGTCTAGTTTCCAACGCTTCGAACGGTGCACGTTTTTGAGTTTTCTAGAGGGAGTTATGGCCGTTTTACTAAAAGTCGTCAGTGCTGAAAAATGCCAATCGATTGGAAAAAGTCCCAATCGATTGGAAAAAGAACCCATCGATTGGATGAAGTATCAATCGATTGGAAGTAGTGCCAATCGATTGGACGAAGTATCAATCGATTGGATGAAGTCCCAATCGATTGGAGCAGATGGCAATCGATTGCCACTGCGTCTTCTTCCTCCAAACGCTGTAAAAACGAGTTTTTCTTCCATATTTCAATCTGGAACCAACCAGGTCGTGTAATATACCATTATCTTCCTTTTTTCATGTAGATTATGAATATATAAGTTTTAGATCTCGATTATTACCGTATCTCTACTTATAGGTGAAAATTCGAGAGTCGTCAAAATTTTGTTTTGACCGTACGTCGCAACCGTTACGAATTAAGGCCTAAGATTTGAAATGGAGCTTACTGGGACTACAATCTTTTATATCCAATTTACAGAATTGAATTTCGTTGAGTTTTACGGTACCGCTAATTTCGGACCTCCATGGCTATATATACATATATAGGCGTATACACATACTTTCGATACCCCCGGCTTGTTCGTAATGACAAATACTACATTATGAGTGCGTTTGAGAGACTCATAGAGTGCTAGATTGAGCTGTGTGACTTGCCGAAGAAAGACGGAAATTCCGAAATATAAGCTTAGAGCTCCAACAATGGCTATGGAGCTTACTGTGATGTTTTAGCTTCTGTATTTCCTTCTTTCGTCCAATTTTCAGAATGTATAAGTGACTGAATGCTTGTAATTTGAGAGAGAAAGAGACCAATGGAAAATGGGTGTGTATGAATGTCTATATATCCGAGAGAGAGTGTGTGTATGAAATGCTTATGCTTGCAATTGTGTGTGTGTGTGTAGTATGTATGTGTGTTTATGTAGGGAGAGCTCAATCAGTGAGCTGTGCAAGTTGCAAAACATATGAGTGAATATAGATAACGCTGCTATATGAGTTTGATTGATGCAGTCAATCAGCTCATAACAATAATTCAGTTGGTTCGTTTAATCAGTTTGGTTCAGTTAATCCAGTTAGGTTGGTCCGGGTAGTCTAAGAAAATACCCCAATTAAATCTTAGGGACCAAAAATGTAAACAACGTGATTAATATTTTATTACTAGTTTTAATCCCAAATTATAGGGTAACTTAGGGGTGCAGTCCTAAGCATAATTAATACAATTAAAATTACTAAAAGGGTCACAAAATTAAAGTCATGTAATTATAGTAAATCAACATAAGTATTTTTCATTTATGGAATTAATACTACAATTAAAAATAACACATAACAGCAAAGTAAAATGACATTGTATTAATAACTAATAACACGAGTATTATTTAATAATTAGAATAATACCCCAACTAAAAATTGACAAATAGTAAATAAATAAAAACTGACATCTCTTATTTATTATTAGGGGTGCGAAAATACAGGTTGCTACATCACTCCCCCCTTAATAGAGATTTCGTCCCGAAATCTAAGTTGGCTAGTCTTGAAACAACTCCAGGTACTTAGTTCTCATTTCTAATTCTAATTCCCAAGACGCTTCATTCTCATCGTGATACTTCCACTGGACTTTCACTAGAGGAATATCCTTGTTCCGCAGCTTCTTCATACTGTGATCCAGAATACGTACATGTCTCTCTCTATAGGTGACATTATCATGGATCTCAATGTCGTTGAAATCAATAGCGTGTGAAGGGTCTCCCTTGTATTCCCTCAACATACTGATATGAAAGACATTATGTACCCCAGACATCTTGAGCGGCAATGCGAGTCGATAGGCTACTTTCCCAACACGTTCCAATATCTCGAATGGTCCAATGAAACGAGGTGACAACTTACCCCTTTTCTGACCAAATTGAACTACTCCACAAATTGGTGAAACTTTCAAAAGTATGTGATCTCCGACAGCGAACTCCTTATCCTTCCTATGCTTATTGGCGTAGCTCTTCTGTCTACTTTGTGCGGCACGCATCATCTCTTTTACAACTGTAATCTTTTCGTTGGTTTCTCTAACCAAGTCTGGTCCTAACAATTCTTTATCTCCAATCTCTGCCCATCAAAGCGGGGATCGACACGGTCGTCCATACAATGCTTCGAATGGAGCCATTCCTATGCTTGAATGGTAACTGTTGCTGTAAGCAAATTCAATCAACGAAAGGTGTGTTTCCCATGAACTTTCAAAGTCTATAACACATGCCCTGAGCATATCCTCCATAACCTGATTGGTGTGTTCAGTCTGTCCATCGATCTGTGGATGAAATGCAGTACTTATACTTAATGAAGTTCCCAAAGCTTCTTGAAGACTTTTCCAGAATCCTAAAGTAAACCTTGAATCGCGATCTGATACGATAGACACTGGTACTCCATGCAGTCGTACAACTTGTTGAATGTACATTCTACTCATCTTCTCCACTGGATAAGTCATGCTGTAAGCGATAAAGTAGGCAGACTTTGTCAAACGATCCACAATTACCCAAATAACATCGTGGTGTTGTTGTGTTCGGGGCAATCTAACTACAAAATCCATTGTGATGTGTTCCCACTTCCAACCTGTAATAGGTAGGGGTTGCAGAAGTCCCATGGGTCTTTGATGTTCGGCTTTCACTTGTTGATAAGTCAAACACTTAGACACAAACTCGGCTACGTCCCTCTTCATTCCTTCCCACCAGAAATTTCTCTTCAGATCCTTATACATTTTAGTCCCTCCTGGATGAACCGTCAATCTAGACCTGGGTGCTTCTTCGAGAATATCCTTCCTTGGGCCATCTGTGTTGGTCATACATAATCTATTTCTGCACCGAAGTGCTCCATCAGCCCCAACTTTCCATTCCTCTGGGTCTTTTGTTGACATTTTCTGAAATCATAGTTGAAGATCGGCGTCTTTCTGTTGCGCTTCCAAAATACGGTTTATAAGTGTTGCTTGCACTACAAGACATCCAAAGTGTTGTCTTTCCTTTTCTATAGAAACCTGAACATCGAATTCGACGATCGTTTCTAGAGCTTTCCATTCTCTAACCATGAGAGATGCAACTATACCTCGAGGTTTTCGACTTAAGGCGTCTGCGACTACATTAGCTTTACCAGGGTGGTACTCTAACGTAAAGTCATAGTCCTTAATCAATTCTATCTATCGACGTTGCCTCATATTCAACTCTTTCTGAGTAAACAGATATTTCAGACTCTTGTGATCGGAGAATAAATCAAACTTTTCTCCATATAGTTAGTGTCTCCAGATCTTGAGAGCAAACACTACTACTACCAATTCTAGATCGTGAGTTGGGTAGTTCAATTCATTCGGCTTCAACTTCCTTGAACCATAAGCAATAACCTTGCCATCTTGCATAAGCACACATCCTAATCCTTGATACGATGCATCACTAAAAATAGAGAATTTTTTGCCATCTCTTGGTATTGCTAATACTGGTGCTGTAGTGAGAAACGGTCTAACAATCTCCAGGCGAGCGAATAGTCTTGCTTTCAATTCCTGAAAAGCCTGCTCACTCTTATCATTCCATTCGAACTTCACATCCTTCTTAGTCAAACCAGTCAGAGGAGCTGCTATCTTCGAAAATCCTTCTACGAATCTTCGATAGTAACCCGCGAGTCCAAGAAAACTTCTGACTTCTGTAGGATTGGTTGGTCGAGTCCAATTTGAAACAGCTTCAGTCTTTGATGAATCTACGGCGATTCCTTGTTGTGAGACCAGATGCCCTAGAAATTTCACCTCTTGTAGCCAAAACTCACACTTACTGAACTTCGCATATAAGTGATGACTCTAAAGTGTCAGCATGGTGATTCGCAAGTGTTGTTCATGTTCCTCCTTGGTCTTTGAATAGATCAAGATGTCATCAATGAAGACAATGATGAATTGATCCAAGTAAGGCATGAACACTCTATTCATCAGATCCATGAACACTGTCGGGCATTAGTTAATCCAAACGACATTACTAAAAACTCATAGTGACCGTACCTTATTCTGAAAGCTGTCTTTGGTACATCCTCATGTCGTACGAGTAACTGATGGTATCCTGATCATAGATCTATCTTGGAAAAGATTGTAGCTCCTTGCAATTGATCAAACAGATCATCTATTCGAGGTAGAGGATACTTATTCTTGATGGTGACTTTGTTCAACTCTCTATAGTCGATGCACAGTCGAAGTGATTCATCCTTCTTCGTTACGAATAACACTGGTGCTCTCCAGGGTGATGTACTTGGACGTATAAATCCCAGATCTTCAAGTTCTTGAACTTGTTTCTTTAGTTCCAACACTTCTGTAGGAGCCATTCTGTAAGGTGCTTTGGATATTGGGATAACGCCAGGCACTAGATCAATGCAGAAATTAATCTCTCTCTTAGGTGGTAACCCAGAGATATCCTGAAAAACATCCTCAAAGTCTCTGACTATGGGTATCGATGAGATAACCACTTCCGTACTGACAGCCTTCATGTTAGCTAGACAATTGGCAAGGAACGTATCACTCATAGGGTTACACTGGAATTCAAAAGGTTGACCTCCAAGTACCAAAAAAAGTAATACTCTTCATAACACAGTCCAACTTAGCGTGATACTTAGTGAGCTAGTTGATTCCTAGTATCACATCAAATTCCTTCATTGCTAGGACAACCAAATTAGCTGGAAGATTCCGATTCTCTAGGTGTACAGGGCAGTTCTTGCATACATGTTTTAGTGTGACAGTAGCCCCTAACGGTGAGACAACATTCAATAATATGTCTAACCTCTGAGGTAATATACGTACATTTAGAAGAATTTTGGCAGCAATAAAAGAGTGTGTGGCACCCATGTCAAATAAGACTTTCACACGATGATTATAAAGTGTTAAAGTACCTTTCATGACTCGCTGCTCTGGCTGTTCTTCATATTGGGTTTCTTCATACCCAGCTTCATCATAACTACCTTTTTTCTTGTCCAAGTGCCCAATAGTCATAGGACGAATAGGCGATGCCAACCCTTGATTATACTTTCGGATTCTCATCTCCTCTGTATCCACCATGTGTGGAACAAATTGGGATAGCCTCTCGAACTGAGTGGTGTACTCTTGCATAGACTTGTTCCCTTGGACTAGGTCCATGAATTCTCTTTCGCGCTTGTGCCTCTCAGTTGCCGGGAAATACTTCTCTAAGAATTTATTCCTAAAAGTAGTCCATGTCATGGCTTTGACAGCACCTTCTCCCATGGTGGCTTTGACAGCTTCCCACCAGTCTGCAGCAGCATATGTCAATTGAAATGTTGCAAGTCTCTTCTTCTCCTGATCAGTATAATCCATAGTTTCAAAGATATGATCCATCTGTCTCAGCCATTGTTCGGCTTTCCATGGTTCAGCAGTGCCAGCAAATTGCTCTGGTCGCAAGGCACGGAACCTCTCCAATTGTTTATCCCCCGTTTAACGGACTAGGACTTCATTCCTCAGATTGTTGCCATTCCTATTATTCGCGGCATTTAGGTCTCCAATCCGTTCGATCCTCCGAACAAATGTCTCAAACATACCGGTCAGATCGGCCACTGGTGGTGCTCCTCAATCGCGTTGCGGTTTCTGGGACTCCTTCTTGCCATAGTTACAACTTAAATCCTAATTGTACAATAAAGTTAGCAATTAAGCTATTTATAAGAAGGAATACAAGTGTCAAGACGAGGTTTCAAAAATATTCTATATATTTTTCTTGTAAGCAGTTACATATATCATGTCAGTTGAATGATTCTATCTAGCCAAAAGATGAGATTTTTGGGACTAACAGTCCAATGTACAAAATGTGGGAGTCATTGCCCCGTATACATTCTAATGCTAACTTATAATATCCGATAAGACAAAAAGTGGGACTACTTAGTCCAATATTTACAACATGCTTGCAAACATAATGCTAAACACGCCTACTGGGGGCCACGGGGCCTACGGCGCCAAACTCCGAAACGGTGCATCGGGTGATCAGTACTACTCTCAGCATCAGACACTGGAGGTGAAGCACCATCCATGTCCATGGGGTCTACGGGAAGCTCTGGGGGTGGCTCAGGTGCTTCAACGTCATGAAGCTCGAGCTCAAATCCGTCTAGGACTACCTCGACTCCTCCCAGCTCCATAGGGGCAGCTGTAGACACCTGATTTTTGATCATCCCAAAAAAGGTACAAAAAAATTGCATCGAGTCCGACAGATGTGAAGAACATGTCAATACAGAGTCCTTGAACTTCGAATCGTCAAAATCAGACCACAGACGAAGAAAATATCACATTTTGAAGTTTCAATAATCTGCAATTTTCAAAAGAGGGACAAATTTATTTTTTCAGCTTCTTGAAGGTTGGAGCAGACATTCTTCATGGCAGAATTGAAGTACATGCTAAAACCGACATGCCTCTGAAATTTCGTCGCAATCCGGCACTGGATCCGAAAAAAGTTACTTTATCGGCCGCAAGATTCAAACAAGAAAATTCCGTTTCGTCACTGGACAGCTCTCAGGGGTTCAGAACTGGTATCAAAAATTCACATTTATCAAGATGAAGGACTGTCAGAAATTTTATCGCCATCCAACGCCGAAAGTCGAAAAACCGCTGTAAGGACAATCGCAATTGCGTCGATTTATACTGTTAATTCGTCCAAAAGCTCTGTTCTTTGAGTTTGGAGCGCCTGTGCTATTTTCGGATTTGACCAAGATACTTTTTACATCGAGACAGAGGGATCCCTGAAATCTCGTCTCATTCTGACTCTAGATTCCAAAAAAAAAACACTCTATCGGGTAGTTTCAGCACAAACTGATGTCGAATGCACGCCAAACAACATTTTAAAAATCCCATTTTTACATCAAAATTCCACATTTGTCGAGGGGACCCAACAGTTCGAATCCCGACCTCACTGTATTCCAGGAATTCGGAAGGTGCAGGCGCGTGTACAAAATATCTAGATATTTTTACTTATTTTATACTCCCTCCGTCCTTTTTTTGAGTCCTATGTTCCATTTTGGGATGTCCCAAAATTAGTGTCCACTTTCCTAAATTGGCATACAATTTTTACTTACTTTCCACAACTATCCTTTTTTAAAATTTACACCAAGACAAAATTAAAAAAGTTATTGTAATGATTAAGGGCAATTGTGAAAAGTAAATGTAGATTATTTTTGTCTCCTTAATAAGTTGAGTTCCTAAAGGCGGATACAAAAAAAAGGGACGGAGAGAGTATATTTTTTCCTTATCTAAAAAAATAAAAATATAAATACAAAAAAGGTAGATATGACACCCCTTTTCTGCCGAAAAGGTGGCTGGGGGTTGTTCTTTTATTTTTTTTATTTTTATACTCCGTATTATATATGTATACATACATATATACATACATAGATTATATTATGTATATACAGAGAGTTGACTAGAGAGAAAAAAAGAGAGGTCCAAAAGAAAAAAAACAAAAACAAGAAAGAGAGAGAGAGAGAGTGGTCTGGAGAGGAAAAGAAAAAAAGAGAAGAGAAAGAAGAAGGGGGAAGGAGCTCCCCCCACCTCCGGCCAACCGCACCGCCAGCTACCACCGCCGGCCCTCACCTCCGGCCGCCGGCCACTTCCCCTCCGGCCTCCGGTTCCACCTTTGGCTGCCCCACCACCACCACTACCCTCAACCACAAGCACACCCACAACACCACACCACCACATCCCACCTCCATCTCCACCCATTACCACCACCACCTCCTTCCTCCACCTCCGGCAGCCCCACCTCCGGCCACCACTTCCCACCTCCGGCCCCCACTGCTACACACTGTCACACACACACACTGTGAAACATATATATATGTACACATTTTTGTTTTTTTTCTTTGGGTGATGCTATTGCGACTCCATCATTGAACCAATGCACTTTATGGTACCACTCTTAAAGCATGTGGTACCATGCATGTCCTGCATTGTATACATAGTACCACATGCTCTGAGAGTGGTACCATGGAGTGCTTTAGTTCAATGATGGAGTGACAATAACAATTCCCTTTACTTTTTCTTTTTCTTTTCTTTTCTCTACAAAAATGGGGTAAAAGCTTCTAAAAAAGGGAAGAGATTTTTATACTTCTTATTTGATTTCAAGATATACAAAAAAAGCTTTTATTACTTGTAAAAAAAAAAAGGAAAAGGCTAAGTTTCTTTTAGTTTTCTTTTATTTTATCAAATTGTTCTTTCCAACAAAAAAAAATAGTGTCTTTCCTTTTTTTTTCTTTCTTTCCTTCTTTCTCCACATAAAACCAAAGATTTTTTTTTCTCCTTTCTTCTTTCTCTTTCAAAATAAAAGCAAGAGTGTATTTTATTTCTTCTTTCTTAAAAAAAAAAAAAACAACAAAGAGAGTTTTATTTTATTTTTCTTCCTTCAAAAAATGAAAACAATAAAGGACCTTTATTTTAAGGGTAATACTTGAAACACAACATTCATACAATTTTCATACAATCTCCCCAAAAGATGTGTCTATCTCTTTCCTGTGTCACTGTGGGGTCCAGTGACATCACAGGAGAGAGATAGACACATCTTTTGGGGAGGTTGTATGAAAGTTGTATGAAGGTTGTGTCCCAAATATTACTCTTATTTTAACTTCTTTGGTACTTTTCCTTCAAAAAAAGAAAAAAAGTTTTAATATTATTATTTCTTTTACTTCTTCTTTTCAGAAAAATACAATAGCTTTTTTTACTCTCTCATTTATTTCTTCAAAAAAAAATCAAGGGTTTTTTTTCCCCCTTTTACTTCTTTTCTGCTAAAGAAAAAAATAAAATGAGTTTTTTTTTACACATCTCACACACCCACACATCGACCTCGAGTGTCACGCCTAGCTTAGATCACGGCTTTGCCAATGTCCATTGGGATACAAAGGCAAAGTCCGTATAAATTCAGGTCGGAAAGCGGTGACATTCAATATATTTATGTATTATACATATTTTCTGTAATTATAGAACTGTATTCCCCAATTAATGGGTTGACACTATATCTACGTATTATACATATTTTCTGCTCATATAGAACAGTATTCCCCGATTAACGGGTTGACACTATATTTACGTATTATACATACTTTCTGCTATTATAGAACTGTATTCCCCAATTAATGGGTTGACACTATATCTACGTATTATACATATTTTCTGCTCTTATAGAACTGTATTCCCGGATTAACGGGTTGACACTACATTTACATATTATACATATTTTCTGCTATTATAGAACTGTATTCCCCAACTAATGGGCTGACACTATACTTATGTATTATACTATTTCAGTTCTTATAAAACTGTTGCATCTTCACTTTGCATTCCCTAGTACCCTTGCTTTCTCTCGACAATGGGTCATCTAGCATTGAGATTGGGTAGGGAGAAAAGGAAAAACTAAATGCATCCCCCGGTATCCTAACCTTTTTGGAAGGGAGAAAGGATAACTAAAATTTTTCTCCAGTATCCTAACCTCTTCTCGACAACGGGTCATCCTGCGTTGGGATTAGGAAGGGAAAAAAAGACAAACTAAATTTAATCCACCTAATTTTACACCGTTGTAATGCCGAATTTTCGTAAAAATTAAAATAACTTTAAATCTAATTTTCAAATCTGTGCTACTTAATTCTAAAATGAATCAGGATCAAATCCCGCACTTCCCACTTTCTTATATCACGCCTTTATAATGTCAAAATTTAAGAAATTCAAAATTACTTTAAAAATCTTTTTTTCAAACCAACACTACTTCTAAAAATTCTAAAATCAATCAGGATCAAATCCCGCTCTTCCCTTTGCCCCATTTTAAGTCGTCATAATGCTGAAATTTTAAAATCACATATATGATTCACGGGATTAAATCCTGTACTTTTAAAACCCACACTTTTAAATCACTTTGGACTATTTTCTCACATTTCAAAATCACTTTTAAAATAAATCTTGGGATTAAATCTCACACTTTTAAACTACTTTTCAAAACTAATCCTGGATCAAATCCCACACTTTCAAGTCACTTTTCAAAATCAATCCAACACTTTTAAATTTCCATCACTTTTAAATCACTTGGGATTATTTCCCACACTTTTAAAATACTTTTCACACTTTCAAAATACTTGGGATCATTTCCCACATTTTTAAAATACTTGGACTAAGTCATGCACTTTCAAAACAAACACTTTGGTTAAAGTTCGGGACTACGCCGCCCTTGGCTAAAGTTCCCGGCTACACCACACTTCACTTCTGGTTTTGTCAACATAGACAGGAAAACTACACTTTACATCCGATTTTGTCAATCAAGACAGGAAAACCACACCTTACTTCTGGTTTTGTTACCTCACGTCGAGGAAAACAGGAAAACCAAACCCACTTCACTTTTTAAATCCCTCCCTTAATAGGGAGAACTACGCACAACCTGATTCTCGATTAAACTCGAGATACGTAGGTAACCCACGAGGGGTTCGGTCGCACCAAACAAAAACCCACCTCCTACTTTTCTGATACAATTTTACTTTCACTTAAACTTAAAAGCCGATATGACACCAAAGTAGCATGGTAACCCTATCGAGGGATGTTTAGGGGTGCCTAACACCTTCTCCTAACATAATCGAGCCTCCGAACTCTTTCTTTGGTAAAGCAGATTATTTTTACAGAGTCACACGTTTTAAAATGGGCCTTTTACTTTACTTTAAAATCTTTTCGACGGCCTACACGTCTTTAAACCAGTTAGGTGGCGACTCTATAAAATTGAATAATGGCCCCTCCGCTTTTTAAATAAAAACATCACTTTTAAAACCACACATCCTACACATATCCGTCCCGCCCGGGCCCATTTTCGGGGCGCGACAGCAGCCATAGCAGCCTCGGGTACAGCTGCCACTGGAGCTACAGCTGGTAGTGGAGTAACCTGAAGTGATAGGTGCAACTGTACCATCTCCATCTCTACAAGTAGGTAGAGGTCAGGGGTATGAATCCTTCTAATCCTCTCATCTGCTATCAGCTTATCAATCTGGGCCTGATAGAAGGCCTCTAACTGAACTCGATAGAGGTCCACCATCCCCTCGGTGTGAATGGCTCTCCAAATACTATTTTCCACGCTAACATTAGCTTGGAACTGAATCACGGTAAGATAGATCTCTAAGTCGTGCGGCGCTATCCCGTCTGGGCCAATCACATGTCCGCCAAAATCATCGGGTACGAGATATGGGTCCATGCTGATAACTTGACAAAAGCAAGTTAAACTATCTTATATCAGGGCTAATCTTAATATATCTGGATGTCGGATCCTAAGTACGGAGGACACTCGACTATGCCTATCCTTTTGCTATCATAACATGTGTCTAGGCTTAAGCCTAATTATACAACCAAGGCTTTGATACCAAAAATCCTGTCACGTCCCAGCGTAGCAAAATAAGGAAAATTTTTCATTTCCGTTTTGGACCCGTAAGTCATGACAGGTGATGGATCGCTAGTCCTGTACTCAGCTTAACATGTAACAGAAAAACAAAGTATATAAAAGCAACAGGGAAGATTATATTAAACATATAACAACTTCAAATATTACATAGGCTTAAGTTCAAATATCCTTTAGGCACAGACCGCCTTAATCAAATAAAAACATTATCCATATCCTTTATCACATTTTTATTAAATTAGAAAAGTAACGCTGCAGGTTCCTCTAGCTGGCATAATCATATTACCCTGCATAACCATTTCCTGAACATTTTGGATGTCCAGGACAAAATAAATTCATTAGCTAATAAAAGCCGAGTGAGTATAATGAACACACAAACAATGTATATAAAAGTACATTAACAGTTATTATAATGTTCGGTACCATAGAGTGTGATAAATCCATTATTCCAATCATCGCGTGATAAAAATTAATAACAGTTTGAATAATGAATAATTAAGACCATGCATGAACCATGAAATCATCTCATCTCACTGACTCTTTTATCTCGATCACAATCTCTTGACTCATTCGGTCCACCTAGAACCATCCGGCACAATGCCGTTAGTTTAGAAGGTCTGTCAATATGTCTGCCGTATTTAAGTTGGTCTCGACATACCTAGACATTCAAGGTTATAATAACTTGTGGAATACTTTAATTAATCTACCGTATCTGAAGCGGCCTGGAATAATTTAAAGCTTCCACCAAACTGACCTACCGTATCAAAAGCGGCTTGGGCTCAGCCCTCTTAATAAATCTACCGTATCTGCAACGGCCTGAAATAATTAAGGCTATCACAAGACTCTGATTGACCTACCGTATCAAAAGCGGCCTGGGCTCAATCCTTCTTAATTAACCTACCGTATCTCAAGCGGCCTGGGATAATTAAGGTTACTCGTCCCGAGATATACTCACAACATATATGCTGACCAATGACCCCTTTCCATACATGCCATCTCGACTATGCAAATGAGTAATTTATTCTCTTCTTGTTTAGATAGAGGTATCAGAGCGGGTGTATGACTTGTTCTTTCTTTACATATTTTCTTATAAAGGTATCATAGCGATATGACTTAAATCCTTTTTTTCACATTTGCTTTATAGAAGATATCAGAGCGGTTTCTTCTTGTCATTATTTATCGATTAAAACAACTTATCTAATTCTCGCTTTCAAAATCTATTTTCCTTTCTTTATTAACAAGGTACAATGTACTTTGAGAATCATTGAATTAGCATCTCCGATCTACATTATCAAGTCACATATGTGGCAACAGGGAATTTCATCAAAGAATGCTTTAATACGCTTTTTCAGCTACCAGTACACAAGTGGGTCCACTTTAAAGCAATACCCTAAAAAATGAGTTATAATTATTGTAGGTGAATTATATATCAAAATAAAGGTCTCTGAGTCTAGTTTCCAACTCTTCGAACGGTGCGCATTTTCGAATTTTCTAGAGGAAGTTATGGTCGTTTTACTAAAAGTCGTCAGTGCTGAAAAATGCCAATCGATTGGAAAAATTCCCAATCGATTGGAAAAAGTACCCATCGATTGGATGAAGTATCAATCGATTGGAAGTAGTGCCAATCGATTGGATGAAGTGTCAATCGATTGGATGAAGTCCCAATCGATTGGAGCTGATGGCAATCGATAGCCACTGCGTCTTCTTCCTCCAGACGTTGTAAAAATGAGTTTTTCTTCCATTTTTCAATCTGGAACCAACCAGGTCGTGTAATATACCATTTTCTTTCTTTTTTCATGTAGATTATGAATATATAAGTTTTAGATCTCGATTATTACCGTATCTCTACTTATAGGTAAAAATTCGAGAGTCGTCAAAATTTCGTTTTGACCGTACGTCGCAACCGTTACGAATTAAGGCCTAAAATTTGAAATGGAGCTTACTGGGACTATAATCTTTCATTTCCAATTTACAGAATTGAATTTCGTTGAGTTTTATGGTACCGCTAATTTTGGACCTCCATGGCTATATATACATATATAGGCGTATACACATACTTTCGATACCCCCGGCTTGTTCGTAATGACAAATACATTATGAGTGGGTTCGAGAGACTCACAGTGTGCTAGATTGAGCTATGTGACTTGCCGAAGAAAGACGAAAATTCCGAAATATAAGCTTAGAGCTCCAACAATGGCTATGGAGCTTACTATGATGTTCTAGCTTTCGTATTTCCTTCTTTCGTCCAATTTTCAGAATGTATAAGTGACTGAATGCTTATAATTTGAGAGAGGAAGAGAGCAATGGAAAATGGGTGTGTATAAATGTATATATATCCGAGAGAGAGTGTGCGTGTGAAATGCTTATGCTTGCAATTGTGTGTGTGTGTGTGTGTGTGTGTAGTATGTATATGTGTTTATGTAGGGAGAGCTCAATCAGTGAGCTGTACAAGTTGCAAAACATATGAGTGAATATAGATAACACTGCTATATGAATTTGATTGATGCCGTCAATCAGCTCATAACAATAATTCAGTTGGTTCGTTTAATTAGTTTGGTTCAGTTAATCCAGTTAGGTTGGTCCGGGTAGTCTAAGAAAATACCCCAATTAAATATTAGGGACTAAAAATGTAAACAACGTGATTAATATTTTATTACTAGTTTAATCCCAAATTATAGGGTAACTTAGGGGTGCAGTCCTAAGCATAATTAATACAATTAAAATTACTAAAAGGGTCACAAAATTAAAGTCATGTAATTATAGTAAATCAACATAAGTATTTTTCATTTATGGAATTATTACTATAATTAAAAATAACACATAACAGCAAAGTAAAATGGCATTGTATTAATAACTAATAACACGAGTATTATTTAATAATTAGAATAATACCCCAACTAAAAATTGACAAATAGTAAATAAATAAAAACTGACATCTCTTATTTATTATTAGGGGCACGAAAATACAGGTTGCTACAGCTAATTTGGGTTGGATTAAAGATTGTAAACAAATGATGGGTTAGTTGATTTTTCCAATTACATTTTTAAAGTGAGGGGATGGATGAAGCTAGTAATTGTTGTTTTAGCCAAATACTTCCCGCATTAGATTTGGGTTGAAAAACCTATGGACTTGTTTTGGCCAAAATAGGAAATTTGCGGTAAAGAAACGATAGCATTATTCTTCATTTTCCATTGATCTACTACGCATTTGGATATTCTACTTCTCCATTCAAGTGATCTAGAAACACATGGAACCGACATTCATGGAGAATTGAGGCGATTGGAGTTAAACAAAAAAAAAAGTATTATGCATATTCGGGGCTTAGACAAATTCCCTTTTTTTCTTTGAAGATACTAAAGTGGTTGTATTTGGTTCTTACACAGCACTTAGCTTGTGTGCTCGTAAAGCTCATTCTTTAAAGATGGGGTATGTTTGGCCAAAAATTTGTGGACAAATCAATTTATTAATTAAAAACCTTATTGCCTTTTGATATCGAGCAAGACTTATGTTTATGTAGGAAGAAGATGTAACATGTAATTTCGTATCCCTATTAAATGAATAAAATATTATTTTTAGTTTTATTATCAAATATCTCTTCTAGCAATGTTATTATTTTAATATATAATAATACTCATGTTATTATTTGATTAAGCCAATGCCATTTCATTTTATCACTATGTACTAATTTTAATCGTGATGTTATTTCCATAAATAATCCGTAGTGATATTATTAGTTAATAATACATTACCTTTTATTTTTGGTGATCCTTAGTAATTTTAATTTTATTAATTATGCTTAAGACTGCACCCTAAGTTACCCTATGAATTAGGATTAAATCTTTAATAAAATAATTATCACATTGTTTACATATTTGGTCCCTAATATTTATGTGAGGTATTTTCCTAGACTACCCGGACCAACTGAACTAACTTAACTGAACTAACTAAGTTAAACGGACTAACTGCATTATTGGCAAGATTGATTGCAACCTTATCTACAGCTGTTAATATTCCTTTCATCATTCGTTTGCCAACTTGCAAACTGATTGTTTGCCTATAACTACATTCACACTAGCAAGATCAAAACACACACACAAAGCATAACATTACTCACAGTAGCTCCCTCCCCCTCCATTTCACAATTTTTCTCATCCCCGTTACTCTTCCTCTCTCTCGGATATATATATACACACACATACACCCACACATATCAAACCTCCATTTATTTCATAGATTCCCATTACTCTCTCTCAAATCACAAGCACACAATCACTTATACATTCTGGAAATTAGACGAAAAGGAAGCAAAACTGAATTAGAAGTATCTTAGTGAGCTCTCAAAGCTTCAAAGAGGCCATAACCTATATTTAAGAATTTATGTCTTTCTTCGGCAAGTAGCACAGCTCAATCTAGCACACTGTGAGTCTTTTAAACTCGTTCATAATGTTAGTCATTGCGCACAAACCAGGGATATCAATTTTAGAGATACACGTATATATACATATATGTAGTTATGGAAGCTTAAAAATGGTGGTCTCACCAAATTCAACCAAAATGATTTATGTAAATTGGGAATGGAAGATTTCAACCCCAGTAAGCTCTATTTCAAATAATAGACTTTAATTTGTAATGGTTGCAACGTATGGTCAAAACGAAGTTTTGATGGCTCTCTTCATCAATAAGTACAGCTACGTTAGAAATTAAGACTTAAGACTTATATGTTTGTAATCTACGCGGAAAAATGAAGAGAATGGTATATTATACTTGATGTATTGTTTCAGTTTGTAAAAAATCGTATATATTCTGCAACTTACAGTCCTGAGGAAGAAGACGACCCAGGACCGGTCACAAAACATACCCAGGACTGATCCCGACCATGACCGGTCCCACATAAGTATCAGGACCGGTCGCGACCATGATCGGTCCCGTTAAAATACCAGGACCGGTCCTGCCTCTCTGTGACAGAATGATTTGTTTCTCTAAGCAATTTTTCCAAGTTTCACTGAATAATGCTTTCACTGCATGTTAATTCCATTTATGACATTCAAGTAAATCATTTCTCCCTTCCATTTATTCCATTTATTATTTTGCTTAAGTCATTAATATAATTAACGAAATACACCCCATTTGAATTCAATAAAAATATTTTCAAAATTTGATTCCTTATAGATAAAAAGTAAACTTTCCCTTCGAAGGCAAAATTACCAAATTTTGCACAGTTTATGATATTAGAGCATTATTTTTACTATGCTCCCTTCCTTTTAAAAATTCTTAAAAATCATATTTGATATATGGGAATCTAGATGAACCATTCGCGGGACTTTTAAACTCTTGAATGGAAAATCTTATTTTTGACTATACTTAGCCGTTTTGGCCATTCTGCGTCAATGGTTGACTTTTCTAAATTTACCCGGAACCCTCATAGGATTTTTGTGTACTTAACCTCTATGGATTGGTCTACTTAAGATCATCAAAGTTTTCAAAAGAGTTTCAAATAAAGTTTGTAGCTTCATTTTATATATTCGTGCGGGGCGTTACAAGTTTTGTTTTATGCTGTGAACTGCGGTACATTCTGTTTTAAGACTTGTACGTTACTGCTACTGTTTTATTAAAGGAAAGAAAAATAGATTTTAGAAGCGAGATTTGGATATAGTAGTTTTAATTCGTAATACTCATATTCTTAAATTAGCTCTGATACCTTTATACGAAAATATGTATAAGTTGCTATGATACCATTTGTTGTAATCAGAATATAAATAGCTCTGATACTATATTAAAGAATGTAAAAAGAAAAATTATGAATCACTCGAATGCCACTATAAAGAAGATAGATTAAAGTCATATCGTTCTGATACCTTTATAAAGAAAATGTGAAATGAGGTGATAAGTCATACGATCACTCTGATACCTTTGTGAAATGCAAAAAGAAAGAAAGAGAATAAGTCATACACTTACATAGTCCAGATGGCATGTTTGAAAGGGGTCTTTTGGTTTCAGCATATATGCTTTGTATAAGCAAAAGGATAGATGATGGTGGTAATTGTTTTTAAGAGAATATCTTGATTGTTGATCGGCCCTTGGGAGGCACGCTACTATCTTGGTCAACATGGTTGACCATTCAGCCTTAGGAGGCACGCTAGTATATCAAAATCATTTGGCCCTTGGGAGGCATGCTATTCTGAACTAGTGGTATTATATGAGTAGATAGAGGTAATGGTGACTTCGAATATCTTGATGTGGTATTGCCGATAATACCAATCATTCGACCCTTAGGAGGCACGCTATTCCGAAATCATATATTAGTGGTGAGATTGTTGTTGAGGTAAAAGAGTCAGTGAGATGAGAATGTTGCATTGTCATGCACGGTTGTATAATTTGTCTACATGGAGAATCGTATCTCATGTTTTATTATATAACTGTTGAAAGTAATAAAGAAGATATTTTTCCTCTGAATGTTCACATGTTGATCTATATCTTATCTATTATTTAACGACATCTTGGAATAAGTGATTAACCGTACTTTAAGGTACTAAACATCGACGACAGTTAAATATGCTTTTATATACATTGCGTGTGTTGTTTATTTTATTCATTCAGCTTGTATTCAAGCTGACGACGTTTATGTCCTGGACACCCAACCTGTCCAGGCTTCTCAGGAAATGAGGATAAAGAATACTACGGCTATGCTAACTAGAGACAGGAGCTTTTGGAAGAAGACCTCTCTTATATTTTGTTATGTTTAAGGTTGTAAGCTAAGAATAAAATATTTTGTTTAGAATAATATTGTAAAGGCAATATGTGCCTAAGACAGATATTGATGCAATAGTTTAGTTAAGTTTGAGTATGGAGTATTAAGTTTGATTTATTCCCGCTCGCCATTTACTCTACTTTAGCATTACTGTTTAGTTGTATTATGGACAATTGGGATCCTTTCACTTATCGCGACCTACGGGTCCACAAAGGAAATGAATTTTTTTTTCCTATTTTGGTATGTCGGGAAGTGACATAAGAGGAAGGCTACAAGGCTAGCGAAGCGTAAAATTTTGAGTACCCCAGAGCACAGTAGTAATCCAGAGGAGAAAACTACCCTAGTAGAGAAAGTAATTAAAGATAAGGAGGGGTATGTATGGCCAAATTATTTGTACGTAGAAAAATATTGGTTAAAGACTCTTTCTTACCTAAAGTATCTTATTTGAATTGAACCCTCATGTGAATGTAGGAAGATCAGCGAACAACAAGCTGAGGGAGTTGATATACCCAAACGAGCAATACAAAATCCCTATTTTTTGTTCCTATAAGTTGTAGTTGATATTTGAGAAGCACAAGATATCTAATACATTCTTGAAAAGCACCGTTATATGTTATCTTCTGTTATATCTGTAGCAGTGAACGAGTTGAGAAAATGAGGAACCGGAACAAGACATGAAGATAACATATGCAGTTCGTGAATAAAGCATTTGTATAATCTCTTACACGAACATTTAGTTAACGAGTATTCTTTCAGACATTAAGTATGTATGTACAGATTTAACGTAACATTAGAAAATCTTGGGTGCAATGACCATTGAGGAAAAGATGTCGTACATGGAGATAGCCAATGCAGTAAAAGAGGCTAACAAGCATGCGAAGAGGCAATTTTCTGAAGATATACCCCAAAAGCCACGGAAAAAAGCCAAGGTATCAAAGAATTTCCATAATCTACATAAATTTCCGATGCAATTTTATGTTAATAATAAGTAAATTGTTTTTGAATAAAATAGACTGAAGAGTATACAATAAACATGCGTGTATCCTTGCGAGTAATTATGGATATCGTGAAGAATATGATAGAGGATAAAAAACAAGCGGTCAAAGACATCGGATTCAGGGGTTTATTGGAGTTAGATTGCAATCACTTAGACCGAGAACTATGTGGGTGGCTCATCAGGAATTTTGATACAACAGAGTGTACCCTAAATGTACACGATAGAAAGGTGGCCATCACCACATTAGATGTACAAAATATTTTGGGCATTCGGGCAGAAGGTACTTTAGTGAATGCTAAAGGTTCAAAGGAGGACATTTCTAAACTTTGTCAGTAATATGGATTTGTTAATGGAATATTAAGGGTTAGCCAATTGAGGGCAGACTTGAGGTCTATGGTAGAAGTCGGCGATGAGTTTAGGATTAGATTCGCATTGTTGGCGCTCAGATACATTTGCTGCCCTAGCACCACGGACGACATCAAGACAAGTTTGATGCATACTGTAAAGGATGCATCGTCATTGGGAACAAAAAATTTGGAAAGGTTATTGTTGGACAATCTTGGGACCTGTGTGAGTAATTATAAGGAGAAGAGTACAGGCAGAAGCTATGTTGGTGGAAGTGTCTTCTTCCTTATGGTAAGCCTCTTTGCCTTTGGGTAGTTTAACAGTTTGGTTATTAATATGCATTAATACCTTATTTTAGGATGCTGAAATCTATTTGTTTTCATTGTAGCTTTTCTACTTCGAGCATTTTGTTCCGATTGGAACCCGACCGATGAGCACGTCAGACACCTAATCATCACCCATACTTTAATTATGGGGCAAATATCAGATTAAGGACCAGTGCAGATTCATTTATGATAGAAGGTTGCTCTCAAAAGAAAAGGTATATCATTAAATGTTGATGATTCATTTAATGACAAATGAATGTTGTTGATTCAACTAATGTATTTGTGGAATGGTTGGTGGAATTGGAACCTTTGAAGGAGGTGGAAGGCATATGTAAACCTGAAACAACAACTACTCCTTCAAGCTCGACATAAAAACTTAGGTTTACTTTGATTGAGAAGGAGTTGGAAGACATTAAAGTTTAGCTGTACAAAGCAACAAACTTGATTATATCTGATTTCAATGCATTCAAAGAAGAGAATTGAGAAATTATACCTGAATTGGGTAGGGGAACAGCAGAGACGTTTGTTCGGGAAGCAATATAAAAAGAAGTTTACTATTGTTACATGTTAACAATAGTAAGACAAAAGACTAACCGGATTCCTACAAGTATGACTTACTAACATATAAGCCAAAATGGGCTTACATGTTAACGAATCCAACAAAGATGAAAGCATTTGAAAATCAAATTAAAAGACTAACTGGACAAGCACTAGTTCAAGGAGTGAAAGAAAAATACATTAAATTTGATAAAGATCATTTTTGAATAATTGTTGAATTTTAAAACATCTGTAAGTAGCCGTGTTCTTGCAATTTTCACATTCTGTCCACTACAGACCATGTAAAATTCAATTCTGCACAACTTTTGTCAAATAGCATTTTTTCTAATTCCTCACCGTTTGGGTAGAAAACTGAAATAACAGTAGCAGTTTTTATTTGACAGCAATTTTGACAGCTTTTTGAAACTTTTCGAAACATTCCCACTGTGCTAAAGTCTCAATTTTAAACATCATTATATGACTAAACAAGTATTAAATGACATATAACATAAGTCTAAACCAAACAAAACTTCATGTACTCGAAATTTATTAAAAACGAGAAGTGCAAGAAATAAAGAGAGAAATAATAGGAGAGGGAGAGATTGGGAGAGAGATATTGAAAACACTTCTTTTTGGAAGCAAAGTGGACTAATCCGGCAAGGATTTAATTGAAATGCAACAAGTCTGGCAAGGACAAAACAAACATAACCGAATCCGGCAATGATTCAAAATAAAAGAACAATGAGTTCGGCAAGGACAAACCAAACACAACCGAATCCCGCAAGGATTCAAATTAATACACAAACATAAAATTTTAGAAGAAATGCTACGGTCTCGGAAACATAATTACATAACATAAATAAGTTGAATAAGTATGAAAAGTAAAGACTTACACTTGTCCATCAAATTTACAACAAGGCTTCCCAATGACAAAATTATGGAAGTCCAAGCCTTAGAAGTTTTGTAATAAAATTAATACAAGAAGTTTCCTTTAGTGCACTAAACTATTACAAACTTCCCAAAAGGTTAAATTCACATGAGTGCTATCCTTTTTCATAGCTAAGCACGGGTCTTCAAAATAGAACAAAAGATGTCAAGGCCTACGCGTCGGGTCACATATGCCCTTTGCCCTTATCAAGCTCACCTGAAAAATGTTTTATCGTTTTTATGAGAACGACGGCTCGTAGTTAATATTGTAACAATTCTATATGCTATCCATGACTAAAATGAAATAAGGTGCAATGGGTCGCCACCATGGCTACAATGAAATGATTAAAGCCGCAAGGCTATGCGTGATAAGTGCACACCTCTCTCATTACCGGACCATGAGCCACCCACGCATGGAGTGTAGCATACCAACTTCCGGGAGCCAACCGAATATAGTTGGAGTTCGAATGTTTCTAAGGGTCATTCTCCCTGTCTCACATCACAACCCATGTCCGGATTTCTTAAATAAAATTCCCTCACATGGGGTTTTTCTCTTTTCAAAACAAAACGTTTATGTTGTAATAATGTAATGCTTGCCGATTAGGCCTCAGTGCATATGATGTTAACAATGACATTAATGCTGACCCACTACAATAAATTAAGCAATAATTCTAGTCCGTTAGACATGATATCAAAGGTCTCAAAAAATGTAATTAAATTTCATAATTTGACATTCCTACAAGAATTTCTAAACTAACGTCCTAGCATGCTTTTTCACATAAAGGGAGCATCCTAAGCACTTCTTGCATCACATAATCCAATTTAGTACAACCCAAACATATAATTCACAATTTGGCATACAATTCTAAATTTAAAACTTTAGGGGAACAACTAATGCATGTGTCCATATTATTATCTTAACATCATTCTAATCTCATATAACAAACCAAAATCACAACTTGCACAATTAAGGCATATAAAGCATGTTTAGGCAAAATACCTAACATTACAATTTTGGGTAAAACCTAGTGCATGCGTCTAAATTATTCTTCAAACATCATTCTAATTACATTTAACACCACATAACATGTAAGTAATTTAATTTGGACATATAACTAATAAAGAGGCATAAAGCCCTAATTTTTCAAATTTGGGGAAAAACTTAGCACATGTGTCTAAGTTCTCTCCTAACACATATAAATGAACTCAAAGCAATTTAGACAAGTATAACATATGGAATTGAAACAATATATATCTTGTATCAACCTGTATTTTCGCGCCCCTAATAATAAATAGGAGATGTCAGTTTTTATTTATTTACTATTTGTCAATTTTTAGTTGGGGTAATATTCTAATTATTAAATAATACTCGTGTTATTAGTTATTAATACAATGCCATTTTACTTTGCTGTTATGTGTTATTTTTAATTGTAGTATTAATTCCATAAATGAAAAATACTTATTTTGATTTACTATAATTACATGACTTTAATTTTATGACCCTTTTAGTAATTTTAATTGTATTAATTATGCTTAGGACTGCACCCCTAAGTTACCCTATAATTTGGGATTAAAACTAGTAATAAAGTATTAATCACGTTGTTTACATTTTTGGTCCCTAATATTTAATTGGGGTATTTTCTTAGACTACCCGGACCAACCTAACTGGATTAACTGAACCAAACTGATTAAACGAACCAACTGAATTATTGTTATGAGCTGATTGACTGCATTAATCAAACTCAAATAGCAGTTTTATCTATATTCACTCGTATGTTTTAGCTCACTGATTGAGCTCTCCCTACATAAACACACATACATACTGCACACACACACACAATTGCAAGCATAAGCATTTCATACACACACTCTCTCTCGGATATATATACATTCATACACACCCATTTTCCATTTCTCTCTTTCTCTCTCAAATTACAAGCATTCAATCACTTATACATTCTGAAAATTGGACGAAAGAAGGAAATATAGAAGCTAAAACATCACAGTAAGCTCCATAGCCATTGTTGGAGCTCTAAGCTTATATTTCAGAATTTCCGTCTTTCTTCGGCAAGTCACACAGCTCAATCTAGCACACTATGAGTCACTCAAACGCACTCATAATGTAGTATTTGTCATTACGAACAAGCCGGGGGTATCGAAAGTATGTGTATACGCCTATATATGTATATATAGCCATGGAGGTGTGAAATTAGCGGTACCGTAAAACTCAACGAAATTCAATTCTGTAAATTGGATATGAAAGATTATAGTCCCAGTAAGCTCCACTTCAAATCTTAGGCCTTAATTCGTAACGGTTGCGACGTACGGTCAAAACGACATTTTGACGACTCTCGAATTTTCACCTATAAGTAGAGATACGGTAATAATCGAGATCTAAAACTTATATATTCATAATCTACATGAAAAAAGGAAGATAATGGTATATTACACAACCTGGTTGGTTCCAGATTGAAATATGGAAGAAAAACTCGTTTTTACAGCGTCTGGAGGAAGAAGACCTGCAATCGATTGCCATCAGCTCCAATCGATTGGGACTTCATCCAATCGATTGATAATTCATCCAATCGATGGGTACTTTTTGCAATCGATTGAGACTTTTTCCAATCGATTGGTATTTTTCAGCACTGACGACTTTTAGTAAAACAGTCATAACTCCCTCTAGAAAACTCAAAAACGCGCACCGTTCGAAGCGTTGGAAACTAGACTCAGAGACCTTTATTTTGATATGTAATTCACCTAAAAAATTATAACTCATTTTTTAGGGCATTGCTTCAAAGTGGACCCACTTGTGTACTGGTAGCTGAAAAAGCGTATTAAAGCATTCTTTGATGAAATTCCCTGTTGCCACATATGTGACTTGATAATGTAGATTGGAGATGTTAATTCAATGATTCTCAAAGTACATTGTACCTTGTTAATAAAGAAAGGAAAATAGATTTTGAAAGCGAGAATTAGATAAGTTATTTTAATCGATAAATAATGACAAGAAGAAACCGCTCTGATACCTTCTATAAAGCAAATGTGAAAAAAAGCATTTAAGTCATATCGCTCTGATACCTTTATAAGAAAATATGTAAAGAAAGAACAAGTCGTACACCCGCTCTGATACCTCTATATAAACAAGAAGAGAATAAATTACTCATTTGCATAGTCGAGATGGCATGTATGGAAAGGAGTCATTGGTCAGCATATATGTTGTGAGAATGTCTCGGGACGAGTAACTTTAATTATCCCAGGCCGCTTGAGATACGGTAGGTTAATTAAGAAGGATTGAGCCAAGGCCGCTTTTGATACGGTAGGTCAATCAGAGTCTTGTGATAGCCTTAATTATTCCAGGCCGCTGCAGATACGGTAGATTAATTAAAAGGGCTGAGCCCAGGCCGCTTTTGATACGGTAGGTCAGTCTGGTGGTAGCTTTAAATTATTCCAGGCCGCTTCAGATACGGTAGATTAATTAAAGTATTCCACAGGTTATTATAACCTTGAATGTCTAGGTATGTCGAGACCAACTTGTGGACACCGGAATCGGACCACTTCTCTTGTTTGAGATTGTTTTGAAATTGATTTGAATCAAAAAAAGAAAATAGGTCTGTTGAAAACAGATACAGAGTCGCCACTTGGTCTTTAAGGAACCAAGAAACCTAATTTTGACTCACCCAAATGGATAAAGGGCACCGGCCCTTCATAACCAAAGAACTTGGTTCGGGGTTTTGGTACGAGAGAGGAAGGAGCCTTTGTCGCGACTAAAACACCCTCAACTCGCCCCATCTTTCGACGGGCCTCAATTAGCATCCAAATAATCATCTTATACTATGTATGGTTCGGCAATTAATACTATGATAGTATATTACATTACATAAGAAACTTGAAAATGGAAGATCTAAAGATAAAATATCATTCATAAGATCTAAATCAAATATCATGCAATGTAAAGTGAAAGATCACACAAATAAACCTAGGAAAAATCGTCTAATCACGCTTCAAGTAATTAAGTTTCCTTAATCTAAAGGGGACATGAATCGTTATTGAAACAAATAAGCAAAGAAATCAAAATATGCTTAGCAAGCTAGTATGATGCGTGTTAATCTTTGATAAAATAAGACCTCTCAATCCCCGGGACGGATGAGAAAGGATGATTAGATCAAGGGGAAGCATGAACGGGTGATCGAGTTCATTCCTTATAATCTCCTTAGATTAAGAGTTACAAAAACCCCAAATCTTGCATGAATGCAATGTATGTATCTAGAATGTGCCAAGGTTGTAGTGTGCTTTGTGTTTATGGATTCCTAGAATGACTTAGAAGTCTAAAATGTGTATGAATGGATGGATGAAATCAATATGGGATATGTACAAATGTAGTATGAACTACTTCCTAAGATATGAACTAATTTGGAATGCATATGAGCATCAAATCAAAGAATGAAAGTTGAAATGTACTTGCTGTGAATAGTGGACAGAACAGTAGCATGATCTTTTGGAATTTGAAAAGAGGGGTTAGGAATGTTTTCAATGCATGATTTTTTATGGAGATCTTCCTTATTGTGTCTAGAACACAACTCAAAAGGCCAATCTTGAATAGCTATCACAGATTGAGAGAAATCATATAAACAATGAAGGTCACTCAGAAACAGAGTCCGTACCGTCGACTGAAATGTTGAAAAATCTTAGAAAATGAAAACTAATGATCTGGAGGCCCATTTTATACAGAAAGTTTCCTAAGACATTGAAGTTTAAGGGAAAAATAATTTAGGACCATCCCTTTTGGAAAAGTTTTCTGTAAAACAAGTTAGAAGTGGCTCTAGCTGCTGTGACAGAAAAAGGCAGAATGTCTGGAAGGAATGTTGGGATCCAAATGGACCATTTCCAAGTACTTCCAAGTCAAACCAAAAATCATGGGTGTTCTCCAATGAGTTAGGAAGACTTTCCAAGTGGCCTTGCATCCATATGTTGAGTATTGAGTCCTAGAGAAATCTTTGAACTCAACTCACTCACTGTTTTGACTTATTATTTTGAAGATTTTGGGGAAAACAAGGTTTTGTTTCTTGAAACCAAAATGAGAAGGATTGAGAGGGGTTTTGAAATAGATGTTTTGAAAACATATTTTTAATACTCAATAAGGATTATAGCCACTTGAAATGCCAACATCAAACTCATCATCAAGAACCTCCAAGATTGTTGGAGAGATTTATTTTTATTTTTGAACATAACTTCAATACATTTCAAGAATACCTTGGAAGTATTGAGGTTATGATCATCATCTATCAAACATGTTTTTGAGGTCAAGAGCTACTATCCATAAGGATTCACTCACCCCAAACTTCATGTCATCACTTAGATGATGATGAACTAGTAAGTAAATAAAGAAAAGAACAAGAAATGAGATAAGGAGAGATGAACATATATATAATCAAAGCAAGTAAATAGCAATCAATAGATGATAATCAATGTGATTTTGGACTTGTAGCTTGGTGTTTCACTCATAGGTTTTGACATTTAGACATGGAATTAGCTTCCTATCTCATGAATGCTCAAGAATGAGGGTTGGAGTGGACTTTGAATGTGAAGTATATAGAAGGATGATGGAAGAAAATAAGAATAAAACTCACTTTCTTATGGAAAATCAATGGGAGAAGCTCCCTTTCTCTCTTCTAAACCTATCTCTATCTCTCTTCTTCTCTACAACTTTTCAAGCTTTGCACTTGGCCCCCCCAAAATGAAGAGCAATGGAGGGTTTAAATAGGCCAATTTGGGGTGGTTTTGGGGTTTTAGAAGTACTCCCATTGGTCCCAAACAACTGTGAACATAAAACTATGTCGTTTTGGCTTTCAATTAATCAAATTGGACCCCCAAAAAAATTACAAAAATGGACTCTGCGAGGATTGAGTGCCGCGGCGGCAGTGCTCCTCTGAAGCCCAGAAAATTACGTTTAGGCCCCCAGAGGTTCCGGTATTCGCGAAAAGGCCCTATTTCGTCCGAAATTCACAGAAAATGCATACGAACTCCAAATTGAGGTTGTGATATACCGTTGGAAAGGTAATGGAGTCTACTCCACATAAAAAATAGTTCGGGGATAGGTCACTTTGAAAAGTTTTACGGTATTCGCGATAAAAGCCGATTTGATCGCCTTTTTCGCCTTTGGAAATTCATAATAAACTCGTTTTAAATCCAAAAATTATGTGCGATATACCGTCGGAAAGATGTTGACCTCTAGTATCCATGAAAAATATTTGAAAATTGTCATGGTGCCCCGGTTCTAAAGTCAAATTCCGGTCAAACTGGTCAAACCTGGGATTCCCGGGAAGTTCTGGAAACCTCCGGGAGTTCCCGGGAGCTGATGTTTTCGCTCGATTTTCTTTTGGAACTTGTTTTAATACTTTTCTCATGATTTAGAATGATTCTGGTGAATTCGGACGATTTCGGTCAAACTTGGTCAAACTTGGTCAAACCTGGTCAAACCTTGGTCAAACCGATCAACGGGGACTTTCCGGGAGCTTCCGGGACTTTCGGGGGTCTCTGGGAGCTGACGATTTCACCCGATTTTCTCTTAAAAACTCATTTTATCGCTTTTCTTACAACGTAGCATGTTTCCAGAACTTTTGGTCCAAATCTGGGAGCTTTCGGGCTTTCAGGGACATTTTGGTCAATCTGAGCATTTTGAGAGATAGAGCTGACTTCCAGGAGTCCTTTTGAGTCTTTTACGATCATTGTGAACCACCAAGCTATGGGTCTCCTAAATCTGATAGCCGACAAAATGGGGTGTCTACACAACTTAAATACGGCAGACATATTGACAGACCTTCTAAACTAACGGCATTGTGCCGGATGGTTCTAGGTGGACCGAATGAGTCAAGAGATTGTGATTGCGATAAAAGAGTCAGTGAGATGAGATGATTTCATGGTTCATGCACGCTCTTAATTATTCATTATTCAAACTGTTATTAATTATTATCACGCGATGATTGGAATAATGGATTTATCACACTCTAAGGTACCGAACATTATAATAACTGTTAATGTACTTTTATACACATTGTTTGTTTGTTCGTTATACTCACTCGGCTTTCATTAGCTGATGACTTTATTTTGTCCTGGAAATCCAAAATTTTCAGGAAATGCAGGGCAATATGATTATGCCAGCAAGAGGAGCCTGCAGCGTTACTTTTCTAATTTAATAAAAATGTAATAAAGGACATGGATAATGTTTTTATTTGATTAAGGCGGTCTGTGCCTTAAGGATATTTGAACTTAAGCCTATGTAATATTTGAAGTTGTTATATGTTTAATATAATCTTCCCTGTTGCTTTTATATACTCTGTTTTTCTAATACATGTTAAGCTAAGTACAGGACTAGTGATCCATCACCTGTCATGACCTACAGGTCCAAAACGGAAATGAATTTTTTTCCTTATTTTGCTACGCTGGGGCGTGACATATCTACCTCAAAGAAGATTTTTCCAAAATAAATGAAAATCATCCAAATTTGAGAAAGAACCCAGGGACTCCAAATGGCCTCAAGAAAGTGAAAAGGGAGGTCCTAGGGAGCTCAAGAACTCACTGCATGTAGTACTCCATCAATGGAATCCCAGGGTTGAAGAAGATGAATTTTGAAGCTCTATGAAACTTGGGTAAACTAGGATAATTGCCACCAAAATGGATTTTGTTGGTACCACTAGAAAGCTTATGAAATTCTAAGACTATTATGTGAAATGGAGAAACTCACGAAAATGACTTTTTGGGGGTCTATTGGAAGCTTGGAGATGGGAATCCATGGAGGTTTTTGTGTGTATACCCAATAGATATAGAAGAAGATATAGAAGAAGAGAGAGAGAGAGAAAGGAAAGAAAAAAAAAGAAATGAAAGTGAGGAGAGAGAGAGAGAGGAGTGGCCGGCTCTTTAAAATGGGGTGGGGCCCACATTTTTTTTTGTTTAGTCTTTATTTTGTATTTAATGTATAGAGGTGTAATGCATGTGTGTGTGTGTGGTCTACTTCTACCCACCCAATTTAAAACATGTACCCACTTTACACTAGATTAATAAAATAATAATAAAATAAAATAAAACCAAATAAGAAAAGAAAATAAATAAATAAATAAATATAGTAACACATGTTAAGACAATTTGAAATACTACCCAATTTAATTAACGGTTCGCATATAAGCATTTAAATGCAGTTTTACCCTTAATAAAAATTTCAAGTTATGACAGTTTAACATATCCTCTCCCTCTCTCCCTCTCTCACACGCTCTCTCTCTCTCTCTCTCTCTCTCTCTCTCTCTCTCTCTCTCTGTGTGTGCAGGTTTAGTCAATAGCATCTGACAAGAGGAGGAAAACTGGGCGAGGAGCGAAGAAAATTGAGCAAACGCACTGCTTTCTCCTGTTCAAATGACGAATGGAATAACGAATTTATACCAACCCTTCATGTATAAAATGAGGAGGCAGCCAAGAGGTACTAAACAATCACAACATACAAGGTACTCACAACACACTACAAAATAGAGAGAATAGTCTAGGGAGGTTACCATGTGAGCACTTCATAGTGTCCCTAGGAGTAGGAAACTTAAGCTTTTCTTTGCTTTTTCTAGTTCTAGAAGTTGTAAAAATTTTCTTTTATGTAATTGATGATTTCATGTTAAAAAATATGTAACAAAATTTTGTGTACTGTATTTCTCAAATTAGTTCTTAAATATTTGTTTTCTCGTAGGTCCTTTGCTAATTTGTAGTAGTAAAATATTCCTATTAAAATTTAGATTTAATATTTTTAGTATAGTTGATAGTTGTAGATGTCCCCTAAAATAGTTTGAAACTCCAAATTTTCAGCTTTTATAATAATCAATTCCATTCATTAGAAGACAGAATTTGCAAGTAAATACCAGATTTCTTTATTATGTACTTATAATCATCTATTCAAGCCCCAAGCACACCCTTTTCATATCTCACTCCTAAATTAGATTAGGATTTTGGTTTGGCCTTGCTTGTGTTCTTGGAGTTCAACAACTGTGACCCCTGTTTGGTTGGTAAATTCCTCTAAGGATATAAGTGGAATTATATAAGTGCGAGCGTGCCGGGCAAGTAAATTTCCAATGTGTGATGTAATAAGTATCCAAACTGCGCCTCACCAGGGAGATTTTGGTGACGTTCGATGCCTTAACAAGGACTTTAAAAGTGTAAAGATATGACTAATTAAAGAACTTAGAACTAAGTAATGTTCCATACCCCAACCCGCCTCGGGCGAATTAGGCTATGTGTAACAATGTCCACACAACTACACTTACACCAATTACCAAGAAAACCATGTTTTAAACTCCATAAACGAACTTTCTTGACACAAAATAACCCCAAGGGCAAAATTATCATTAAATAAGTATATCCAAATTTTACACCAAAAGATAGGTCTTTGAGTCCCGGTTCCAACGCAAAAAACAGTGCGTGAATTCGAGTTTTGTAGAAGGAGATATGCTAGTTTCCGTAAAAGTCAGCAACTGCCAAAAACAGGGGCAAATCGATCCGCCCTTTATAGCCGGATCGATCCAGTTTGCTATTTTCTGGCATAATGTCCTCGAGAAGGGGTGGATCGATCCCCCTTTAAGGCCGGATCGATTCGGCTTCCCCAGAACAGTTACCAGCTGATAAAAACTGCATATTTTCAAGTTCAAAACCATTCCAAAATTTGTAAAATATCAAAATAAGTTCCAAAATCCTTTTTAAGTATTTCCAATCATCAACACAAGTTAATTCAAATGTGATACAACCATCAAAACACATCAATTTCTCACATGGATCATAATTCTACATTAAAATCCATAAGTTTCCCAAAGCACACATAATCTAACATATATGAACCAAGTTAAGATTTACAACTCCCAAATCCATTCCACATACTCAAGTTCCTTCCCAACCTTATACGTAACTAGCGACTTGCGACTACAACTCACAATTTGGTGCATGATCAACATCCACACTCAACTTAACATATTACAAGTTCTCCAAACTATGAGTTATACAACATTACTATTACCAAAAGTTACAACCTGAGATTTAAACACCTAAACACCTAAACATATCCATATATATACAACTCCCACACCCATCCCGTCGCGCGGATCATTTCCTCTCATCCTCCCGTTCGGTACCTGCGATGGTTATTCAATAACCACAACAGAAAACATATTTTCATTTAAGCTTTCACTTAGTGAGAGAACTAATCATTCGATTGGCATGTTCAATATACAAATATAACAATCATTATAAGCATTGATAATTGATCGCCGGAAAGTCAAGTATCTCAAGCCACCACCCCCGGGTCCTTCTCACCCCGAAAATTCTCACTCTTTTATCGCATATAGCGTATCACACTCTCTTGTGATCCCGAAGGCATCACCGTTTCATCATCGTGGTCGTTACCACGCCCCGCTCATTGAGGGCTTACTGCCCCTTACATATGGGACCTATAAATGGTGACCACTACTTGATTTCCCTTTGATCCATATAAACACATATCAACTAAGCATATACATGACAATTTACACATAGTTGACATGTTTGGATTCCAAATTCATCAACATGTAATCACATAAGCATGAATTATACAATTATAGATAACAATTATGACAATCACAAATCCAAACACCCAAATTTGAGATTAGAGCACTCACCTCTTCGATTTATATGCAATTAAGCTCCTAAAATCCTAATTCAAGCTAGAACCAAACCCAATTCTTGTTCTAGAGTAATCCTCCACGAGTCCAAAAATGGTTTCGGTTTGTGAATCCGACGTCGGACGGCGAAAAAACGGTAAGAAATCGTCGCATGGATTCCGTGGCCGACTTGGAGCTCTCATTCTCTCTTAAATTCTGTGAATTTCCACTGATTTACATGTATGAGACACATATGCAAGCAAGCATGCATATGTGTTGTCATACCTTTTCCTTATTCCAATTTACACCCCCAAACTTTCTTTATGCTTTATTATGAAACCCCCATGTTAATTACATTAACTACCCATATTTTCTAAATGGTTTTAATCTAAGTCCCGCATGGGTCCCAAACGTGGTCCCACATAAAATATGAGATTGCTATAAGACCTACCATTTATAAATTGTTTTCAAATACGCCCTCACATGGGTACCCAAATTTGTCCCCTTAGCCTATCATAAGACATAATAATATTTATAAACATTTAAACAAGTATTCATCTAAGCATATAATGACATCAAATGCATATATTTTAATTAGACCCTCGTTGGGACCCACATTTATACCAGTTTTGCCTTTTACAGAACTTTCATCTATGCCTGCATTTGAGCACCTTTTCACATGTGGGTTTATAACCCCACCTTAAATCATCTCATGCATTAATTATCTTTAATTAACACGTATTATTATCACATTAATCTTCTTTTCCGAGTACGGGTGATACATAATGTGTAACTACTCCTACTAAATAACAGTAAACAAAAATGATAAAGTTACAGACTATTTTATTAAGTAAAATAAACTACAATCTAACCTTGAAGATAACTTCAAAGGTGTTCTAATTCGAACTCTAAAGTATTGATAAAAAGTACAATATTGGTAAAGGTATAAAAGTGTATTGGTTGATGTTGATCGAGAGATTCCTTCTTGATCACAGACTCCCTCTATTTATATTCGTTGAGGCCTCACAGTAACCTCTATGCAAAATGTTCCTTCTTTCAATTGATAACTACTCCATCACGTGGCATTGCCACAGGCTGACACCTGTCCTTCAGTTATCCTTCAATGTTCAACATGTGTCCCATAGCAGTTGTCTTTTTAAACAGAGTGGAATGGCAAAAAACTGCCATAGTAACTGCCCTTATGTCACTTCCCACATAATTAACTGACTTTCCATGTCAAATCCTTCGTGGCACTTTCTCATTGGCTGGATAAATTCATCACAAACAACCCTACAAGAATTCAAAGTCAAAGGTTTAGTACTTTATTTTCGGTTCAGTATTTCAATTTATTGATATTTTATTAGCTTAGTTGTACTAAACTTTGCTCTTTTTTTTTTCGAACAAAACTTTATTATTTTGCAGATTCCAAGAATTCAATCCCAACTCATGTTAGGTTGAGCAAAAAAAGATATATTAATATTGTTTTTCACTTTCACCTTGGTTTTATAACCTTAATTTAAATTGGATGGTGAGTGTGGGCATCTATTTAATCTTTCTTTAAAATTTATTTAGACGACAGTTTCGATTCCAAAAATGGTAGGCTAAAGCTTTAATTAGGGATATGCAATAAAAACTTAGAAATCAATGTTTCTGTGCACTAATCTTAAATGGGCAAATTTATCTAGATGGTTTGGTTTTCCATTTATAGCCAAAAAAATCTATATATCTATAGTTTATGACTATTTAACATATTTATAGACTATGGCTATATTGGACTTCAAAAGATTACATATTTGAAATAAGAATGTAATTATGTGAATTGTCAAACTATGCCTTTTGTCATAAAAAAACACCTAGCATACACAAACAATTCATTTGACAAAGTTTATATTTCAAGTATGTGTATATATATATTTCTATCCATTAATGGATAGAAAATAGTGGCAGAGTGGTGGGGATTGGACGCAGAATAACCCATATCCGCGGTGAGTCACAGTTCGAGCCTGGCTATTGCCCAATTGCCTCTTTATTATTCTTTAAACTAAACGACGTTGTTCTATATCAAACCTGACACACTTGATATGACTTTAACTGGTATAAGTTTATTTTCAAATAAAGAATAACTCTGCGGTCTAAAAAGCCAAACCCTTTCAAAAGCACAAAGTTGTGTGATCTAGTGTTGATTTGGATATATTCCCAATCCATTTAAATCATTCTCCTAAGTTAATTAATATTTCTTGCTTTTAGATAACTTAGACTAAATATTTGTATTATTTCCATCTTTCGCTATAATAAAATCCAAAAAGTTCATCTTATGTAAATCTAGCTTTTATTTCTTTTCCTCCTTTTCTTACTAGTATCTTAGTTAATTTATTTTGTACTGTTAAAATCTTTACCGTAAACTACTACAAAATAGACTTTTAATTAGCTTTATTCCAAAAAAGTAAGAACTAGTAGTTTAGGGAAAGCCCCAAAAATCTATCATCTTTTTTTTTTTTATTCTTTTTAGGGACAAAATAGTTACTGCCTTTCTTTATAAATTTAATTTTTCATTCCAATTGGGTTCGACCTGGTCTTACCAGAACTTTATTACTTATACGATCACCTACACTTGGGTGTTAATAAGAAAATGCGTTAGTAGGACGTCGTCAAGGCTCTTCTCTGGTGGAGTTAATGGATATAATTAACTTCGGGCTTGCACATGTATTGGCCGCAGTTTGACGAATCGGGGATGTTGAGACTATGTTGATTCGGGGTGTGCATGCTGGTACGAGAGACGGTCAATGGTAAACAGTTGCAAAACGGTGTACTTTGTGGGTGCTCCGGTTGAGGGGGTGCTGATCATGTATGATAGATTGATGGGGTAATTTCCCCTCAAGGGATAGAGGGGGTGATTGTAGATTATATCACATGTGCGATAATCCCATTAATTTAGGGATTGTGATTTGGCTAGAATCCTATTACGATTTTGTTTCCTTGATAAAGTTGTACTACTTGTCCAACAAGTAATGGGTCATAAACTCTATATGTAGGGATGTTGTATAGGAATTTAGGAAGCCTTTGGTGTACCAAGTTGGGGTCTCCCCTTATGAGGGTGCATGGTCTAGAGTGAGAAAGATATTAATCATTGGGGTTTTCTGTGAGGGTTGTACACAATGATGGGGATGTGAGGTAGGGATGCGTATTTCTTTATCTCTGTGACTTCTCTATGTTATAGTGATTAATTATGTCAGATTCTTTGGGGGTATTGCGTGGGGAGTGTACAAGGGTCTTGTATTTGGGTTATGGGATTTAATCCATGTAACTTGTACCATGTTTTACTCAATAGTGAAAGAATAAATCTCTTAGGTGTGGACGTAGGCAGGTGTTTGGCCGAACTACATAGAAATCTGTGTGTCTTTTCTTTGGTGTACATGTTTAATTACTGCTCATGTGTGTGTGTGTGTTTATTTGGGAGAATTTGGTTCCGCGTTTTTTAAATTCCCAACAAGTAGGCCATCATTACTTCTTCTAATTACATATGGTCCTTTTATGTGTGACCCCTTAGGTTCAAACTAATCTGGTAGTATGGACTAATATTTAAGTATTACAATTTAGAATAAATTTTTAATTAATATTGAATTAGAACACCTTCTAATTCTCCCTTATTAGAAATAATAATAACAATAATAATAATAAATATATTATTATTTTTTGAGCATCTACTAGTCATGAGTGACACCTAGCAGCATATCATGACACACCGCAAATAGTCTGAAAAATAGTGAACCTTTCTTTTAACAGTTACCGTACAATTCAATCATTCTATCACACAATGTCCCAATTAAATCTTTTGGGTAATGGACTTATCTATCAAACCCTAATTTAATTATATGTTCTCAATCTAATTTATGTTACTCTATCTAGCAAAACTAGAAAACTATTTTCTAATTGTCACATTGCCTTGGCCAAGGAACTTAACTTGAGTTATTTTTTAAAAAAATTACATAGGACATTCTCTCTCTTACTTGAGAGTGACAGATTCCTTGTTGTACATTCATATGACTCTATGTGCAACTCATCACACCCAACAATACATGAATATGCCTCTAGTAAAAACATAAACAATGCGCACTATTAAAGTGTAGCAAGCTACACATAAGGCAACCATGATGTCTCAGGTCTAAGGTTCACTTGTACTACTGTAACTAAGAATAACCAATTGATACATAAGTAAGACTTCATTTTGATGTTCTTAACAGTTGATAATGTTCAGTGAACTTGTTCTCTAACAAGCACCCACATGTCTCTTCCAATGTCCCATACTGATGACTTAAGTTGAGACTTGTAACAAGATTTGGAGAAGTTAATTCATCCTATTTAATTTATAGGCCTAAAAAAATGTAATTTCTCTTGTTATTTTAAAAATTTATGTCAATCATTTTTGGTGAATGTAAGCAAATCATAATTGCTTCCTCTTTCATAGAAGATGGGGGTTTACATTGAACTGTGAGAGTTGTCAATATCAACTCATAGACCCCACCAGGCAACCCTCTCCAATTTATTAAATTTTTTTACCTTCCTCTCCCTTTTGTCCCTCCCATATCTCTAACTGGAATTTCACTTATATATATATACAAACATGTTCTAGAGTTTAAAGATTTGAGTCTGAGCTAACATTTATCTTGCAATAATGAAACAACAAAAGCTCAAATTTAGGATGCCATATGTAATACCCTGTATTTTTGTAATATATTATATAACTAGACCTTGTATGTCTCTTTTAATACTTGTATGAGCTTGGCCTTACCCTTGGTATATTTTTTATACCAATCGATTGACCAGTATACCAATCGATTGACCAGTATACCAATCGATTGAACTTTATACCAATCGATTGATTGTATCAATCGATTGACACTTATGTCAATCGATTGGAGGCAGCTGGGCAGATTCTTTTGCTCTGGCTGAGGAGAAGCCACGTGAACACTTTCCCTCTATATATATGCAACCCAAATCTCGCCATTTTCTGTTTTCAAAAACCAGAGAGTGAGAGGGGGAGTTTTGTGTGTGTTTATATATATATATACACTCATATATATATATATATATATATACTCACATATATGCATATATTCATACACTCACACACACAGATGGACTGAGACAAGAAGGAAGAAGAGGAGAAGATCAGAAAGAAGAAAGAAGAAGACAAAGCAGAGGAGAGAGAGAAGAGCCACCATTGAAGCTCCAAGCTTCAAAACACATTCCCAAACACGCCCTTAATGCCTAAGGTGAGTTTTAAACTCACTTGGTAGCTTGATATTGGTGTTAGAGCATGCTTGAATGAAGAAATGGAGAAGAAACCATGTATTTCCGTTTATATGTGCTGGGCAGTCTTCTCTGTGAAGAAGACGAAGTGCCAATCGATTGACATCTATACCAATCGATTGACACTTTATGCAATCGATTGACATGGATTGTGATCCAATTGATTGAATCTTTGATCAATCGATTGATGCTACTTTTATACCAATCGATTGAACCTTCTTCCAATCGATTGATGCCACTTTTATACCAATCGATTGAACCCCTATACCAATCGATTGGCAGTTACAGTTTACTGTTTTACTTGTTTAGTTGATGTTATAACTGTTTAGTTGTTTAATTACTGTTCAGTATTTCCCAGCATGCTTTATTATTGCAATACAGATGTGATAATGAGTTAATGCGGCGTAGGATCGTGGTAACAACAAGATTAACGGATAATGTTTATGACGTTAGATAACGGAATAGTCGTGAATCCTTTGGAGTTAACGTTCATTTCATTCAGAGTAGTCGGGCCACATTGGGATTGTCATGTATCAGTAATAGAGTTGAACTTAAGTAGGTTTGCTAAGATTTGGGAACCTTGCGTGGGCGGGCTTTGGTCGATCATATGTTCTTAAAAGCGGTAGACAGACGAAGGTGTCTATGACTTGCGGTGAACCGGACCATTTGCCCTAAGATAGCCAGATGATCTAATCATATGTTCTTAAAAGCGGTAGACAGACGAAGGTGTCTATGACATGCAGTGGACCGTGATCACTGGTAGACGTCGCTAAGTCGTGGCATA
Source organism: Hydrangea macrophylla (assembly GCA_033977485.1). Classification (NCBI taxonomy): domain Eukaryota; kingdom Viridiplantae; phylum Streptophyta; class Magnoliopsida; order Cornales; family Hydrangeaceae; genus Hydrangea; species Hydrangea macrophylla. The sequence continues at coordinate 77,958,088 of CM066999.1, forward strand.
GAATGATGTACTGTTGTTTAAAGCATTATATCCCTGACATGCGGTGGACTGTGCATATGTTCTTAAAAGCGGGGGATGGACTAACGTGGTATCCATAACATGCGGTGAACTGTGCATATGTTCTTAAAAGCGGTGGATGAGCAATGGTGCGTTATAGAGTTGAACTACTGTCGAGTCTGTTCCCCTATCAAGACGTGTTATCGGTCTTAAAATGAATAGGACGTCAGTAATCGGATCATTGGTTTGATTAAAGGAGTTACCCTTACTGAATTCTAATTTGGTTACGGTTTATAACTTGTAATACTATCAATAGTCGATACCCTGTTAGTATCTAACTCACTCGGCTTTCATTAAGCTGACGGCGTTTATGCCGCTGGACATTTCTACGTTCCAGCGCACCCTGGTTATGACTATACAGGTGGAAGGCCTGCAGGAGAGGACTACTATGCCGGTGACGGAGTCCCTGTGGAGGATTTCCCCGACGGAGGTCAGACCGAAGAAGACTACTACGCCGAGGACTACCCTTATGCCAACTGAAGACTAGACTAGAATTGTAGTTAATTATCTTTACCGTTTTAGAATCTTTTGGTAGTCAGGCATATGTTGCCTTGGCATTTGTACTTCCGCTGCCTTGTATTTGATTCAAGACTCTGATATGTAATAGTTAGTAACTTCTGTTGACTTTATGTTACGCTGTGATCAGAACCTAGGCTTCATTCCTGTTACACTATTACTTCTTGTTGCTTAGTACTGCGTGGTGTGGACAATCATGTGACTTCACCCGTCATTCCCTATGGACCCATAAAGGAAATTTATTTTTCTCTATTTATGCCGTTCCGGGGCGTGACACCATATGTAGTATTCACGTTGGTGGCAGCTGGTAGAATTTAATTGATAAAAACTATCATGCGAAAAATAACTTTAACTGGCAAGATCTTGAATATAACACACCTTAAGAATTCACATATAAATTTACATACCGTTATTCGCCATTGAAATTGGTAGAGACAGAATTGGAGCCCCTTAGATTGAACTTTATTCTAGGCTACTCCTTCTTCTCTCTGTCTCTCAATTATGCACACCCTTATTTCTATAATTGATTGAATGTTAACTTTCAAGGGGTAAGGTGTACCTTTTATAAAGGAGAGAAGATGGCCTATTAATGACTGTCATAATGACAGTCTTGGAATATGTAATGACTTTCATAATTATTGAATATAAAAAGTCCCTTATTTAATAACTGTTGAAAAATGAACTATTCAATCATTGGTTCTCTCAACAATTAATAATGTATATCATATAATATATATATATATATATATTAACTGTGATAATTTTTTATTTGCTAAATAGTTGGTGGAGTCCAACTAACATAGAAGGCTAGTGGGCCACATTTAATAGGACTTTTAAAAGTCACATAGGAACTTGCATTCTCCCACTTGATCCACTAGGCCGATTATGATATTTGACTTAGTTAGATTCCACATATAAAACTTTAATACGTGATCACAAATTTTCAAAATTAGCCAATACTCCCAAACTTTAAGATACTGTCATACTAAGATTAGCATAGACTATCAATGTGAGTCATAGTGGTTGTATAACATTTGTGTCGTATTCACTTTCATGCACCACACCATTATTAACCTGTACTAACCTTAGTCTGTTATTTTGTAATGCCCATGTAATGTGTCTTGTTAAGACATTTCCTGTTTATCAAATAACCAAACATAATTTGTGCATACATTATTGAAAACAGGAAACAAACAGAAACAAACTTGAATTGCGCATGCATAAGTGTCAATTACACTACAACTGAAATATCCATCATTTACATCATTGATTACTCAAAAGACCCATCCTTACAACACCTTCCTTATATGTCTTTGGAGGTAATCCCATAGTCAATGGATCAGCAATCATAAGAGTAGTTCTCAAATTATCAATTGACGCTTGTTGTTTTTGGACTTTTTCTCTAACAATCAAGTACTTAAGTTCCATGTGCTTGGAACCACTAGAGTATTTTCCATTCTTAGAGAAGAAAACTACTACGGTATTGTCACAATAAATTTTCAGAAGCTTGGCAATAGAGTCAACAACACCAAGTCCTGAAATGAAATTCCGCAACCATAAAGCATGACTCGTGGCCTCAAAACATGCTACAAACTCAGCCTCCATCGTGGATGAAGAAATAATGGACTGCTTCACACTTTACACGAGATTGCTCCACCAGCTAGCAGAAACACTAAACCTGATGTAGACTTTCTACTGTCTAAGCAACCACCAAAATCTGAGTCTGAGTACCCGATCACTTCTAACTGATCTGATCTCCTATATGTGAGCATATAATACTTCGTCCCTTGAAGATATCGCATAACCTTCTTTACTGCTTTCCAGTCTTCCATCCCTGGATTACTTTGATATCTACCTAACATTCCAACTGCAAAGCTAATATTCGGTCAAGTACAAGTCTGAGCATACATTAAGCTCCCCACAGCTGATGTATATGGAACTTTCTTCATTTGTTCCTTTTCTAAGTCATTCCTAGGGCACTGACTTTCATTTAACTTGTCACCTTTCATGAATGGTGCATCACTAACTGAACACAACTGCATATTAAATCTTTCCAAGACTCGATTGATATAACCTTTTTGAGACAGTCCTAGCAATCCTCGAGATCGATCCCTAAAGATCTCTATGCCAATGACATAGGATGCCTCACCCATATCAACCATCTTAAAACACTTGGCAAGATAGTCCTTGGTTTCGTGTAACAAACCAAGATTATTATTGGCTAATAAAATATCATCCACATACAAGACCAAAAAGATAAACTTGACTGATCTTCAGATATGCACACTGATCAACAATGTTTTCCTTAAATCCAAAAGCAGTAATGATATCATTAAACCTTATATGCCATTGCCTGGAAGATTGTTTAAGACTGTAAATGGATTTCTGTAATTTGCAAGTCAAATGTTCTTTTCCTTTCTTTATGAGCCCTTTAGGTTGTTCTATGTAGATATCCTCATCCAAATTTCCATTCAAAAAATGTGGTTTTCACATCCATCTGATGTAACTCTAGATCATAATGAGCTACAAGTGCCATGATAATTCTACATGAGTCATTCTTAGATACCGGAGAGAAGGTCTCTCTATAATCAATGCCCTCTTTTTGAGTGAACCCTTTAGCCACAAGTCTGGCCTTATATCTCTCAATATTGCTTTTAGCGTCACGCTTGGTCTTAAAGACCCATTTACAGCCGACTTTCTAACAATTATTAGGCAATTCAACGATCCCAGACACCATTCTGGTCCATCGATTTCAACTCTTCAGTCATAACATCGATCCATTTACTATAATTATCACTTTCTATGTCTTATGAAAATGAAACCGGATCCATAATAATCCAAATATCAAAATTAGATTCTTGTAGATACACCACATAATCATCTGAAATGACAGGTCCCATTTCCCTCTGAGATCTCCTCAAAACTGCTGGATGTGGTAGTACTACATTATTTTCAATGGCAATATCCTCATGAAATGGTGAATCATTTCCATTATGTTGTTCATTTTCCTCAACTGGTTAAATAGCTTGAGGAACAGCAATTTCTCGAGGAGGAAAGGATGGTGGGATATCCATTCTTAGTTCCTCGAGATTTACCTTTTTTGATTCATCACTCCCACTAACTTTGCCATTCTCTAAGAATATGATATTACCGGTTTCCATAATCCTCGTACTATGGTTAGGACAATAAAATTTGTACCCTTTGGACTTATTCGGATAACCAATGAAATATCCAGATATGGTCCTTGAATCTAACTTTTTCTCATGTGGGTTGAAGATCCTTGCTTCTGCTGGACAACCCCCAACATGTAAATATCTCAAACTAGGCTTCCTACCAGTCTACAACTCGAAAGGAGTTGTTGGGACAACCTTACTAGGAACCCTATTCAAGATATACATTATAGTCTTTAATGCTTCACCCCACAAAGAATCAGGTACAGTTGAAAAACTCATCATACTCTTAACCATATCCAAAAGAGTACGATTACGCCTTTCAGCAACTCCATTCTGCTGTGGCGTACCTGGCATTGTGTATTAAGCACAAATGCCATGCTTTTCAAGAAATTTGGCAAATGGGCCAGGATTTTGACACGTCTCATCATATCTACCATAAAACTCACCACCTCGATCAGACCTCACTATTTTAACTTTTCTATCTAACTATCTCTCGACCTCAGTAATGAACAACTCAAGGATGTCAATGACCTGAGACTTCTCATGAATTAGATATACATAACCATAGCAGCAAAAATCATCTATAAAGGTGATAAAGTACCTTTCTCCAACAAAACATGGAATGGAGAGTGGTCTACAAATATCTATGTGAATTATCTCAAGAAGTTTAGTACTTCTTGTGGCACCTTTCTTAGTGTGTTTGGTTTGCTTTCCCTTAATGCACTCCACACACACTTGAAAATCAGTGAAGTCTGGGTGATCCAAAATACCAGTCTTCACCAATCTCTCAATTCTACCCCTAGAGATATGCCCTAGTCTTTTATGCCACAAGATTGAAGAGTTTTCATTAATTAGACCTCGTTTTGAACTAACATTCAAATGCAAGGTTATTAAAGATTGTGCAAACTCAAGATTCAAGGAAATTTTATATAAACCATCATATAAAATACCAGAACCAACAATAATAGAGTTAAACATTAAACTGAGTTTCGCACAACCGAATAAAACAGAATATCCAGCAACATCTAATCAGGATAAAGAAACTCAATTCCTAAAAATCGAAGGTATATAAAAAGTGTCCATAAGATCCATCTGATAACCCGTCTCCAAGAGTAGGCGGTAGGTTCCAACAGCTATCACTTCCACTTTGAGACAGTTCCCCATATAGATAAATCGTTCACTTTCCTTCGGGTTTCGGGTTGTAAGGAATCCCTGCATTGAATTTGTTATGTGAGTTGAGGCCCCAGAGTCAATCCACCAAGTATTAGAAGGAACTTCAGCAAGATTAGATTCATAACATACAAAAGAAAGATTTATACCTCTCTTTTCAAACCAAGCTTTACGATTGCTGCAGTCCTTCTTCACATATCCTTTCTTGCCACAGAAGTAACATGTGACAATAAACTTTCCATGGCCCTGGCTACTTTTCCCAGGTTCATCTACTTTCTTTGGTGGAATTCTCTTTCGTTTCACAAACTTTCCTTTCTTTTTAGCTCCTTGAATTATAACCAGCACAAAGTGGGATCCTTCTTGCCTTATCCTCACTTCCTCTTGAATGCACATACTAGTCAGCCCATTCAAATTCCACTTATCTTTGTGAGTGTTATAGTGAATTTTGAATGGGCCGAATTGAGGAGGGAGTGAGTTGAGAATAAACTGTACCAAGAAGGTTTCATCCACTTGCATTCCTAGTGCTCCTAATTTTGCAGCTTTGTCAGTCATATAGAGGATACATTCCTGAACTCCTATATTATCATCATATTTAACAGTAGTTAATTCTGCCATAAGTGTGTCTGCTAGTGACTTATTTGCTAACTTAAAACGCTCTTAATTGATAGCAGTCAATAGTTCCAATGCGCTATTAATTTGAGGGAGGGAAGTCTTAATGTTATTAGCTATGGTCATCTAAGACTAAGTCTGTTCGATCTCTCCCAGACTTTCATAATATCAACCTGTACTGCAGTACTGTCAGCAGTAACTTCTTCAGGTATGTCAACCAAAAGTGCTATGTCAAGATCTAACACACCCAATGTGAATTGGACTTGTTCATACCATTCCAAAAAGTTCGAACCATTAAGAGTTGGAATGCTAGATGCATGAGAGTGCAACGAAGTAGGAACAGTCACTGAAATAAGACAATGCTCATGTTAAGGCCTTGAGCCTATCTTTAATATAGAATTATAGATTCTAAACAAATGAACTATTGACATCACTAAAGTTTCTCCTTCGGGCGAAACCGTAGCATATCTAGTGTCCACTCTATAGGTACAAAATATTATCGCCTATATAGGTCTAATGTAATTTATGTCTCCTAATAGTTAGTCATGTTACCTTTGGGTATCCAATTCTTCACTACTAAGTAACACAAATTACATTACCCTATACAGTTCATAGTTAGTTGAAAGTGACTCTCCTTTGGGCTACTCCCAATCTCCCAACTGTGACTGCCATTGAGAATGTTATTGTCTTTTATGTCACCCTTATTTGACTAATCTTTAATATAGTTTTATATTCATAAGGCCTACTAACCTAGATCACTTTGGCAACTACCAAGTTAATAAACCATATGAAAATAAAACTAACCAATAATATTCTCTAACCTTTTATTAGAGTTATTTATTTAATTGCTAAAGTCATCATTTACTAATTCAATTACTAATTTAATGAAAATAATTATAATTTCTATTTTTTCTTTTATGTAATTGAATTTTTTGTTCAATGACTACTTTGAGCAATAACTCTAAAATTATGTATTCTCTATCACTTTTATTAGTGTTATTATTTAATTGCTAAGATTGTCATTTATTTATTTCCTCAATCAATAATTTATTAAATAATAATTATTATTTCATGCCCTCTTCCATGTGATTGAAATTTCTAAACAATGACAAATATTTAGCAACAACTCTAAATATAGATATAATATCAAATAGTAAAACTTTTATAAAGTTTGACCAGCACATAAACAAAATTTAATAATGCAGTGGCCAAACAAAGTTATATAATTAAAAGTAATTTTAACTCCATTAAATATCTAGTACTTACATATCACTCTTGGGATTCAAGTTGAATTCAAACCGACTGGTATCATCAATTAATAGAATTTCAAGATATAATAATTCCCAGTTCAATCAAAAGAGAAGTTCTTTCACATGCTCGGTCAAGTCAAGACTTTGAAACACTAACATGTATACACTAAATTACTGTATACAAATTTCGAAGTCATACTCTCGAAATCAGACAACTCTATAGATATAAAATCAAATATTAAAACTTTTATAAAGTTTGACCAGCACATAAACAAAATATAATAAACAATAGCCAAACAAAGTAATATAATTAAAAGTAATTTTAATTCCATTAAATATCTAGTACTTACATATCACTCTTGGGATTCAAGTTGAATCTAAACCGACTGGTATCATCAAGTACTAGAATTTCAAGATATAATAATTCCCAGTTCAATCAAAAGAGAAGTTCTTTCACATGCTCGGTCAAGTCAAGACTTTGAAACACTAACATGTATACACTAAAGTGCTATATACAAATTTCGAAGTCATACTTTCGAAGTCAGACAACTCTAAATATAGATATAATATCAACTATTAAAACTTTTATAAAGTTTGACCAGCACATAAACAAAATTTAATAAACATCGGCCAAACAAAGTGATATAATTAAAAGTAATTTTAATTCCATTAAATATCTGTACTTACATATCACTCTTGGGATTCAAGTTGAATCCAAATCGACTGGTATCATCAAGTACTAGAATTTCAAGATATAATAATTCACAGTCAATCAAAAGAGAAGTTCTTTCACATGCTCGGTCAAGTCAAGACTTTGAAACACTAACATGTATACACTGAAGTGTTGTACAAAAATTTCGAAGTCATACTCTCGAAGTCAAACAACTCTAAATATAGATATAATATCAAATATTAAAACTTTTATAAACTTTTACCAACACATAAACAAAATTTAATAAACAGTGGCCAAACAAAGTGATATAATTAAAAGTAATTTTAATTCCATTAAATATCTAGTACTTACATATCACTCTTGGGATTCAAGTTGAATCCAAACCGACTGGTATCATCAAGTACTAGAAGTTCAAGATATAATAATTCCCAGTTCAATCAAAAGAGAAGTTCTTTCACATGCTCAGTCAAGTCAAGAATTTGAAACACTAACATGTATACACTAAAGTGCTGTATACAAATTTCGAAGTCATACTCTCAAAGACAGACAACTCTAAATAGAGATATAATATCAAATATTAAAACTTTTATAAAGTTTGACCAGCAGATAAACAAAATTTAATAAACAGTGGCCAAACAAAGTGATACAATTAAAAGTAATTTTAATTCCATTAATTATCTAGTACTTACATATCACTCTTGGGATTCAAGTTGAATCCAAACCGACTGGTATCATCAAGTACTAGAATTTCAAGATACAATAATTCCCAGTTCAATCAAAAGAGAAGTTATTTCACATGCTCGGTCAAGTCAAGACTTTGAAACACTAACATGTATACACTAAAGTGCTGTATACAAATTTCGAAGTCATACTCTCGAAGTCAAACAACTCTAAATATAGATATAATATCAAATATTAAAACTTTTATAAAGTTTGACCAGCATATAAACAGCATTTAATAAACAGTGGCCAAACAAAGCGATATAATTAAAAGTAATTTTAATTACATTAAATATCTGGTACTTACATGTAACTCTTGGGATTCAAGTCGAATCCAAACCGACTGGTATCATCAAGCACTAGAATTTCAAGATACAATAATTCCCAATTCAATCAAAAGAGAAGTTCTTTCACATGCTCGGTCAAGTCAAGACTTTGAAACACTAACATGTATACACTAAATTACTGTATACAAATTTCGAAGTCATATTCTCGAAGTCAGACTCTTGTTACATGTAAAGATCATCCATCATTGAAAAAACAAATTTATAAACATTCGGCATGTTATGATATGTATACTGACTATCATATATTTGTATATCCCATGAACAAATCACAGATCGGAGAAGTTATTAAATTGAGATGAGACTGATGAGTCGAGACATTTAAGTCCAAAATTAACACGTTGTCACGTTATTAACTTTCATTCTAAGATGCATTAATTCAAAAACATGTGCTCGGATACCAACTATTAGAATTTAATTGATAAAAACTATCATGCGGAAAATAACTTTAACTGGCAAGATCTTGAATACAACACACCTTAAGCATTCACATATAAATTTACATACCGTTATTCGCCATTGAAACTAGTAGAGACAGAATTGGAACCCCTTAGATTGAACTTTATTCTAGGCTTCTCCTTCTTCTCTTTGTCTCTCAATTATGCACACCCTTATATCTGTAATTGATTGAATGTTAACTTTCAAAGGGTAAGGTGTACCTTTTATAGAGGAGAGAAGAGGGCCTATTAATGCCTGTCATAATGACAGTCTTGGAATATGCGATGACTTTCATAATTACTGAATACGAAAAGTCCCTTATTTAATAACTGTTGAAAGATGAATCATTCTCTCAACATTTAATAATGTATATCATATATATATATATATAGATAGATATTAACTGGGATAATTTTCTATTGGCTAAATAGTTGGTGGAACCCATCTAATATAGAATGCTAGTAAACCACATTTAATAGGACTTTTAAAAGTCACATAGGATCTTACATCAGCAACTAACTTTGAATAGAATTAGGAGCAGTACTGCATCAATTTCATTTAATGGGTGGCTGGAAATTCAAAGTCATTGGAAATTTGTGTTTTACTCATGTTAGTTGAGAAGAAGTCATGGTAGGGGCAAGAAGACCTTGACCACCCCATATAGACCAAGTCAAGACCATACCCTTCTCTTATAAATTACTAGCTCTTTTAAGCATATAATTCTCATGAGCCTAACAATTGAGCTTCTCAACTGTACACGTAAGAACACTCTCTCTTATATGGCATTCCCTATTTTTGGTTCTGTCTATGAGATCAGTCCTATTTTTTCCTCCTAATATCATGTTTATGTTTATGTTTATAAATGACTTCTTCTTTAGAGACGTGGTGTTTGTTTTTGGTATGGATTAGGACTCTAATTAGGACTCTTTATGGATTAGGACGCTAATTTACATTTTCATGCCTAATATAAGAAGAGTCACAGTCACAATAGACTACAACTACAAGTTAGCACCAGTTGTAATTAAATAGTGAAACTTTCTTTTTCGACTAACAATTAAATAGAACTTACCTTATTTGTAGACTCAACCTCTAAGAAGCCATCAGTTATTAAAAAAAAAAAGTAGAAGAGGTCATCTTGCATGTACTGCACAAACCCCTAATCAAGTGTAATAAATCAAAAAATAAATCAAGATAGATAGAGAAAAAGAATTAGTAGAAAGAAAATGCAAGAGTCAACCGACACTAGTATGTAAATACCGACATTCATACTTGTAGATATATTGGTTCTTCATAAAGTTTTCTTAGTCCTTTTATTTTATTTCGAGTAAGTGTTTTCTTTTTTTCTTTTTCTTTTCATGTTCCTTCTTAATCATGTGTGTGATTTTTTTGCTTCTTTTTTTTTTCAACTCTTGATACTGAGATGATTGAAATATTCTGTTTTTAAGTTCTCTTTGTTCTAGTCTTCTTGGTTAATTTTCATGTTTTACTGCTATGATTGTTTCATGGTTTACGCCTGTTTGGCAACAACTTATACTTTTACCATACAATTTTTGTTGTTTTTGTCGAAAAATAATGTCATGCTTCCCAAATTTTGAATCCCAAATGCTTTTGTCACACTGGTCACTAATCAGTCAATTCTTACTTAAGTGATTTTCTTGACATTCCAATAACCCTTTTTTTTAGTCCATTCACAATTTATTAGCATTCCATTGCCCTTTTAATTGGTACAAAAAATACATCTATGATCTATTAAATATACCCACGTTTCTTTTTTTTTTTTTTTTTTCTTTTTTTTTTGTTAAGCATCACTTCCCTGTTCGATTGTCCATTCCTATTGCATTAAACCACTATATATATTCAAGACTTGGAATCCTATTATTAAATATTAAGTACTACTTTACTGAATTTCTGCTATAATTTTCAGAACTTCAATCAAATGCTATTTGACTTAACTTCATCCTAATATTATAGAGTACTATTTTTAATGGCTTGATTAGTTTTTTCTTTTATTATATAAAGTACCAAACCTGGTAGACTCCATTAGTTAACTCCTTAACATCTTTGGTGGAGAAAAATTCAGATATGAACGTGGTGGTCAAACTATGGGTTTGGTTTTGTTGTTCTTTGATTTTTATTTTATTTTTCTGATCTCTTTGTTTTACAAAACTTCTAGAAGATATAGAATGTGTTTGTTTCCACAATGATATTAGAAGATACAGGATGAGATTGCTTAGGATATATAAGAAATAAGTTGTTTTTTTATTTTAAGTATATTGGAAGGAAAATATTTAACTACTGCTCTTATATTAGTGTGTGTATATATATATATATATATGGTGAGCTGAATTACTAGCAAAATAAATTTTTCAAGAAAAAAAAAATTATAGACGTCGTACATGATGTGTAATTTTATTTTACATTTACTTCAATATAGTACAGAAAAATTTTATCTAGAAATTTACTAAAAACTGTCTGCTAGCATTGATACCTTCCCGAAATTTTGGATCCTAACTTCTTACATGCATTGGGTTAGACCTCTTTCCAAAGTCTTAGGAAATCCTTCAAGAAGGAAGATCAACTTTCTTACATTTATTTTTTACTTGCAACAATCCAAGGAGAATATATATCGTAAAAAAATCCGCGGATCAGCAGGGAGGGCGACGGGACATGGTACGAATCAGCGGGATAGTTCACAAATTTTTTAGCTTTAAAAGCCCAGTGCACTTACCCAGTGCACCTAAGAGCATTTCCATATATATATATACATATATATATATATATATATTTGGTGGAACTCCAACTAAAGTAAAAGTCTTTGTCAAAAAAAAAAAATTTTAATTACAGTAATAGTAAATAGGGTAACTTAATATATAGTCCTAATATATGCATCTAACTAGAAATAGGCTCCTTTTTCAAATGAATCTAGAAATAGGTCCCTATAATATTTTAAGGACAAAACTGCCCCCGTATATATATATATATATATATATATATATATGAAATCAGGATTTCAAATTCAAATCAGGAAATTTTTCACTTTTAACACGCTTCCCACTTTTTTGTGAGAAATTCTCACATTTTACCCAGTCCGTTTTTTGAGGTCCACTTAAAATTGGACCGTCTATATATTTAGATAGAGAGAGAGAGAGAGAAAGAGAGAAAATCTGCTAGAGAGAGAAAGATGAAAACAGAGAGGGAGAAAGAAGAGAGAGAGGGTCGCAACCCCTCCACCGCCACCGACGACCACCCACCACCTTCCTCCTCCTCCCCTCTCTACCTCCCTTCACCTATATCAACCATGCACCACCATCTCCGGCCACCACTCTCCACCGGTGACCACTATGTGGACAAATTATTCACTAATTCGTGAGAAAAAAAATCAAAATATCTCACTGAAATCGAATCGTTTTAGGCGCGAAAATTCGATTTCACCTTTGTTCTCGAAAATGCGAGTGAAAAGCAAGGTTTCAAATTTGCAACCTATCATCAACAAAATCAACCGATTGCGAGACGAGACAGAAGACGATCACTCCGAATTGGTTCATGGATTTGATGCATTCATCGACGGTTGTGCTATAGATTTACTCACTTCCATGAATTTGTATACACAGTCCGAACTGTGTAAAAAGTGAAAAATTCTCACAAAAACGTGCAAATTTTTCATATTTTGAAATTTCTTTAGGTCCGATTTTTAAGGTTCGCTTAAGATCCGAACCGTTTGTATACATACATATAGTATTGATGAGGATCTCCTTATTGTATAGGCTGTAAGAAATTCCTCACTTGTTATGTAGATGAAGTTAGTGAGAAATTTCTCACTTTTATAGGCTGCAATAAATTGCTCATTTGTTATGTAGTGAAATTAGTGAGAAATTTCTCACTTTTATAGGCTGTAAGAAATTACTTCCTCATTGTATGTAGATTAAATTAGTGAGAATTTTTTCACTTGTATAGACTGTAATCAATAGATAATGTGTTATGTAAATGAAATTAGTGAGAAATTTCTCACAAAAAAAATAAGAAATTTCCACATCACTTTGTCAAACCGAAAATCCTTATCTTATAGGGATATTAATTCCCTTATTCATGATCTCCTAAAAATACGTTTCTCAAAACTGCATATAACACAATTTTGGAAGTTTTTTCAACTTACAAAACAGTATATACAAAAAAAAAAAAGGTGAGAAATTCTCACATTACTCTGTTAAACCGAAATCCCTTGATTTTAGGGATATTAATCCCCTTATCCATGATCTCCTAAAAATTTGTTTCCCATAACTATATATACACGATTTTGGAAGTGTTTTGAATATACACAGCTATCTCTCTCTCTCTCTCTCTCTCTCTCTCTCTCTCTCTCTCTATATATATATATATATATATGAATTTCGTACTATATTAAGAGAATTTCTCACCTTTTTCTCAGCAACCTTCAATAAGGAAACTTCTTGATTTTAGCACTTAGTATTTAGTCCTAATATAGACACTTAACTAGCAAACAAATTTAAAAGTTGAGTAAAATAAGGAAACTTCTTGGAAAACAAAATGAAAAACCATGCATACGATATGTGAAATTAAATACATTCATGTGAATTTCTCATACTGTTTACAGAAATTCTCACATTTTTCTTATCAACCTTTAAACTTCCACGCAAGATTATTTGTTATTTTTTTGATACGAAACAAATAACCATGTTTACATGCAGATTTAAAAAGGATCTTTTTTGAAACACAAATCAACATAATTTTTGGGATACAGCACATTATCCATGATCTCCTATAAATCCTCTCCATTTATTAACTACCTTATTTAGACTTTTTTGAATTTCACATGTTTGCTTATATGTGAATACATATAATCAGTTATGTATAGATATCTATATATATCACAAGGGTATAATGGTCCAGAATTGAACTAACTATTTAGGAATAGGGACTAATTATTGATTCCTATTGCAAATTAAGGATTAATTTCTGAAAACCAAATCAAGTAAGGATCAATTTCTATTAATGGCCATAATTAGGGACCAAATCGTATATTTCTATAGTAAATATTAACTTACGTTTTATCCCCACCTATTTTTTTTTTTTTTTTGGTGGAACTCCAACTAAAGTAAAAGTCTTTGTCAAAAAAAAAAATTTAACTCTAGTAATTGTCAAATGTTAACTTCATATTATCAATTAATAATTTTAGGGGAAAATACATTTTACCCCCTTGTGGTTACACTCATTTTCTCATAATCCCCATGTGGTTCATTTTGTAACACTTAACCCCCCTGTACTACGGACTGAAGTGAGACTGTTAACTTTTCTAACGGCAGTCCCACTTCAGTCATTAGTACAGGGGGGTTAAGTATTACAAAAATGAACCACAGGGGGTTATGAGAACATTGGTGTAACCATAGGGGGGTAAAAGGTATTTTTTCCTAAAGAGTATGTATAAGGGCTTGGGGGTATTAATGTCATTTCCTTTTTTTCCGTTAAAAAAGTTAACAGTCTCACTTTAATCCGTAGTACAGGGGGGTTAAGTGTTACAAAAATGAATCACAGGGGTTATGAGAAAATAGGTATAACCAGTATTTTCCCCATAATTTTATAAGACTCCAATTAGATGAATTTATTATATCATCACTTCTTTTTGTTATAGGACTCTAAATAAACTAATTTATATCACCATTATATCATTGCACATCTCTCATCATAACCAAATTGTTATGTTCTATATTTTTCTCTATATTGTTCTCTATAATTTTCGAACATTCATAGTCTTTATGATATCAATGATTGAGGTATGTTTCTATCGATTTCTTTTATCAATAAATTCGTGAGTTTTGGCATAATTAACGCAAAAAAAATAATAACAATAAATAAATAAAATTATACACTATAACAATTTATGGTAATTCTTTAATAATGTTTTAGAATTGAAAGATTCTTTATCGTACTGTATACAATGATTGGGTTTAAATTCCGTTAGTCTATAAACATTGGTATCGATGGAATTTAATTTGTAATACTCAATCATTTTGTATTCTGCTCTTTCTTTTTCCCATTTATCTGGTATCCTTTTGCATATTTTTTACTTCCTAAAAAAATTGCAAATAGGAATAAAAAAATAAATGTTCTTTGCATATGTATATAGTTTTTGTGCATTTTAATCATTTTTTTTTTTACCAATAAAGTCTACATGGTGACACTTAAAAATGCATGTTAAGAAATTGAGTTGATAATTAAGGACAAAATCAACTTTTTCTGGTCCCTTCGATTAGGTGTTAGATTAAGGGATGAATACAACTTAATTACCACATTCTTCGGAGTGTACATTAATTAGGATGTTGATAATAAAATTTATGCATGACTACAAGTTACATAGCTTTACTTGGAACTACTTACATTTTTTTTTCTCTCACTAAAACTTACATTAAAATTACCAAAGTAGATAAAAATTATTCTAATAGTTCAGTAAGCAAAAAAAATACTTTTAAATGAACTCATACAGATAAAACATTCTCTTGTTGCTTCTTAATTAAAAAAAAATATCCAGTATACAAAATTATATTTTGACTTAGAATTAATGTTTTAATAGTTATTTTGGAGTGTGTTTTTTCAAAACAACAATAAATCACGAGTAACAAAAATGGTATCGTAGAATATCTATATCTTCTCAAACATCCACATATACTTTCATATTCTAGATATTGTAGCTTTTTCTTATTCAGATGATCAATTACTATTTCATCTGAAAACTCACAAAAAGAAAAATTAATTGCTTTTACTTATTGTTAATTATAATCTGTGGTTTTAAAAAATATAGGTGATTCTGAAAATTATATATGAGTGTGTACTTCACTAAAGCTTTGCACAAGTTTTATACGAAAATCGGATTATTTGTACTTCAGAAAAATCGTATTTAAAATGAAATACATAACTTAAAAAAACTTGAACATGAATCTTAAATTTAATTTAAATAACAATCAATCCTTTCTATTGACATACTTTGTCACTTGCTAATTCGCTATGATAATTTCATACAGTTAACGAATCACTATTAACAATTTTTGTAAGTATTTGAATTTATATTTTGTTAGCAATTTAGACTATTTAGTTTTTTTTTTTTTTTTTTGGTCAATGGAGACATTTTTATACCAACATGATGGTCAAATATGTAATTATGGAATATTTATAAAATAAAGAATATGGTTGGGATTAAGGTTTAAATGACAATTATTAGCATTGTTTTAGAATACTTCCATGTGCATCGCACATGTTCTATAATGTTAAAAGTACTTCGAGTTTTGATAATTTTTAATTTACATTGCACTACTTCAAATCGTTTCGTGTCAAGGAAAACAAGTATTTTTTAGACCAATCAGTGGAAGTCAATAAGATCAAATTTAGTTTTTTTTTTTTTTTAAAGTAAAAAAATTGTAAAACAATTTTCTCTCATTTTGTGAAATAATTTTTAATAACTCTTTATGTTATTTACAACTAAAATTTTGCTCATCAAAAAGTATTAACCATATAATTATTCTTCTTCTAGAACCCAAGAAGCGAAAAAAACATTAGTTTTCCTTCAATGTAATCTATAAAAGAAATATGAACACATTCTGATACCAAAACTTCATAATTTTGAAATTCCATCCTGATTACAAAATTTTGGATTTTTTTGAAAAGTTTTTGGAAATTGGAATTATCTTTGTTTTCTTTTTCTTTTTCTTTTTCTTTTTCTTTTTTTTTTTTTTAGAATTTTACTCTTTTTAAATAAAAATAATTGTTTAATTTTTAGTTGAAAACAACATGAAATCTTTCGTGTCATAAGTTTTGATAATATATATACAGTCCGGCTCTTAAGCAGACCTTAAAAAACGGACCTAAAAGACGGACTGTGTAAAAAGTGAAAATTTCTCACAAAAAAATGAGAATTTCTCACATTTTCAAATTTCTAATTTTTTTGTGAGAAATTCTCACTTTTTACACGGTCCGTCTTTTAGGTCCGTTTTTTAAGGTCCGCTTAAGAGACGGACTATATATATAGGGATATATTTATTTTACGTCAGAATTTTGGATCAAAAGCAACTCAGAATAATTTGGGAATTAAAATTTTTAAAATTTCTAACACCACTTCCATTTTATTTTATTTTTTTGAATTTCCTAAATTGTTGAAATTTGCAATTTGGAACTAATTTACAATACCATAATTGTAGTTTTTCCAATTGGTTTCAGAATTTCGGTTCCAACTTACAGTCTTGCACCCATATGACCACATAATTAGCAAGAACAAAACATAATCAAAATTGTGAATTAAAATATAAATAAATAATAAAAAATAAAAAAATAAAAAAAAAACCTTACACATCAATTAAAGTAAACAATTAGGTAGTGTTTGAGTCCTTTACTTCAACACTTAAAATATACTTTTTAATTTAAATAATTTATTATTAGACTTTGATGTGATTCTTCTAAGCCAACCCCCCAATAATCACAAACAAAGCTCAACATCAATTTGATAATATCTCTCTCTTCCACAAACCACATGCAAAGCACGTGGTCTAAGACTAGTATATATATATATATATATATACATATACATATACGAAAATTCTCTAAAGAGGGCGCCCTCTCTTTATTAAAGAGAGGGCCTTTGTTTTGGCCGTCGGATCGTGTTTTCATTATACAATTTTTAAACACGATCCGACGGTGGGAACAACAAATTAAAGCTCAAATTTAGGATTGCCATATGTACTCCTTCGCTTAGAACTATTCACGTTGGTGGCATCAACTAACTTTGAATAGAATTAGGAGCAGTACTGCATCAATTTCATTTACTGGGTGGCTGGAAATTCCAAGTTATTGGGAATTTGTGTTTTTACTCATGTTAGATGAGAAGAAGTCATGGTAGGGACTAGAACATATAGACCAAGTCAAGACCATAATACCCTTCTTTTATAAATTACTAGCTCTTTTAAGCATAATTCTCATGAGCCTAACAATTGTGCTTCTCAACTGTACATGTAAGACTCTCTCTCATATATGGCATTCCCTATCTCCATTTCTCTAATGGTATTCCTATGGTCTACCTTGTCCTTTTACTATGTGACATCTAAATCATCATCATCGATCGATTTGGAAATAGAGGCTCTGGTTAATAGTGGCTGGTGGGACAACAATAAAAAGAACACCTCGGATCATTGTAACTGGCCTGGTATAGTTTGCAGTAGTGTTGGAAGTGTCACAGAGGTAAACCTGCCTTACAACTCTATTATGTTGACCGGTAAGTTGGAGAAATTAAATTTCTCTGCCTTACCGAACCTTGTTAGACTTGATCTAAACGGCAACAATCTCAACGGTAGCATACCAGATCAAATAGGTGCACTCTCAAAACTCAAAATCCTTCACTTATCCAATAATGATCTAACGGGTGAGCTACCTCTTTCGCTCGCTAACCTCACCCAATTGGTGGAACTCAACATTTCTAGGAATCGAATTAATGGTTCCATTCTACCAGAATTGGGGAATTTAAAGAATTTAGTTACTATAGAACTGAGCTATAACTCCCTTATTGGTCCAATCCCTCCTGCTCTTGGTAACTTGTCCAAACTAACCACTTTGGACCTTGGTTTCAACCAACTCAATGGACAAATCCCATTTGCTCTTGGTCATTTGACTAATCTTATCCATCTCTCATTGCCATCAAATTTAGTCGAGGGTGCCATCCCTGTAGAAATAGGTAATCTGACAAATCTGAAATCTTTGGATCTTGGTTACAATCAAATGAGTGGTTCTATTCCTCAAGAGATAGGGTCCTTGACAAAGTTAGGTCACTTGGACCTGAGTAATAATAAACTCACTGGTCCAATCCTTACTATTGTAGCTTACTTGACCAATATCTTTTGTTTAAACCTTGATTCAAACCATTTGGAGGGTTCTATCCCACCTAGCATTGGTAACATGACTAATCTGGAAAATTTGTTCCTTCAATCTAATCAAATGTATGGTTCTATTCCCCAAGAGATTGGTAATTTGAAAAATCTGATTTATCTCTCCCTTAGTAGTAACTCTTTCACTGGAGAGATTCCAGCATCTTTAGGTCTTCTAATCAACCTGATGTCCCTCAACCTGTCTGCAAATCAAATCGTCGGTTCAATACCTACAGAAATTGGAAATCTAAATCTTCTAACTGAAATGGACATGTCGGGTAACATGATATCCACCACCATACCACCCGCGCTTTTCAACTTATCAGATCTTCGTTTCCTTGATCTTTCTTCGAACCAACTTTCAGGTAAGTTAACAGTTGAAGTTGGAAGGCTCTCCAAGCTTCAACATCTGGATCTATCGCAGAATTTTCTGAGTGGAACTATCCCAAATGAACTTGGAAACTGTTCTGCACTAGGGAACCTGGTGTTGAGTCGTAACTTGTTCAATGGAAGCATTCCAATACAGATCATTGATAACCTCGGCTCTCTAGTATATATGAACCTTAGCTATAACTTCATCTCTGGAATGATACCATATGATATAGATAAGTTGGTCATGTTAAGAATCTTAGATTTATCTCACAACAACCTCTCTGGCACCATTCCCAACTCATTTGGATCTGCCCATTGGAGGCCATCATCCATTGACTTGTCATATAATGCTTTGGAAGGAGAAATTCCAGCGGGTCTTCAAATTGCCAATCCTTTGCAGGCACTTCGGGGCAACAAAGGTTTATGTGGTGATGAGGTCAGTGGCTTCCCTCGTTGTTTGCTTTCTGTAGAATCTCCACCGATGAGAAAAAAGAAGGAAAATGGGGCCATGCATTTGGTCATCATCTTGCTTCCTATCATCATTTTCCTTTCCTTGCTAATCCTTGTAATTGTGCTATTATTCTACCGTGGGAAAGGTAAGAAAAATATTCAACTTGAAGTAAGAGAAACAAAGAATGGAAACCTCTTCTCAGTCTGGAATTTTAATGGAAGAATTGCATATGAAGACATCATCAAAGCAACAAACGACTTCGACATCAGACACTGCATAGGAACTGGGGGTTATGGCAGTGTTTACAAAGCAGAACTGCCAAGCGGCAAAGTGGTTGCCTTGAAGAAACTTCACAAGTTAGAATCGGAGGACTTGGCTTTTGACAAAAGTTTCAAGAATGAGATTCGGTTGTTGACGAATATACGTCACCATAACATTGTGAGGCTTTACGGATTCTGTCTTCACAAACGGTGTATGTTTTTGGTTTATGAGTACATGGAAAGGGGAAGCTTATTTTGCATCCTTAGAGACGATTCTGAAGCTGTGGGGTTGGATTGGGCAAGGAGGGTTAACATTGTTAAGGGCATAGCTCATGGTCTAGCATATATGCATCATGATTGTAACCCACAAATTGTACACCGAGACATATCAAGCAACAACATTCTGCTGAACACCGAAATGGAAGCTTTTGTTGCTGACTTTGGAGCTGCTAGGATGCTATATCCTGATTCATCCAATCGAACTATAGTTGCAGGCACCTATGGATATATTGCTCCAGGTGAACTATGCTTTCCTTGTGAAAATCGCAAAATTTCTGTTTTTCCTGAGAATAATGGTCGAAATAGTGATGTTTTCCTAATTGGTTCACGAATTTAGTGAGGGAAAGGAAAAGAGAACACAGAGAAACACAGTTTTCTTTGTTTGGTTAATAAAGTGCTTTGTTTGGTTCATGGATTTAGAGAGGGAAAAGAAAAGACAACACATAGAAACACAGTTTTCTTTGTTTGGTTAATAAGAAAAATGGTGTGAAAAATGAGAAGGAAAAGAAAATATGGAAAAAATAAATTAAAATTTCAAATTTTGTGAGTCAATTTCTTTCCTTCTTTCTCGAATTTATTTTGTGAGTCGTTATGCTTCCTCTTTCTTGAATTTCTATTGTATTTTTGAAATTTTTTTAATTTCTAATGCTATTTAAGCGTGGAGAAAATTGTAAGGGAAAGCATTAGGGAAACGGTTTTCCTTTCCCTTTTCTTTTCCTTCTCCAAATCCGCAAACCAAACACAGTCTGACAACAATGAGTAGAAAAAAGGAAGGAAAAAAAATAGAGTGAAAATTTTGAATTTTGGGAGTAATACCTTCCTATTTATATTGAGCTCCTGATGTATTTTTGCATGGAGGAATACACTAGGGTATCCTTTCGTTTTTCTCTCTTTCCTGTTCTATCACTAAATACGCATTCCAAACAAAGCATTAAAGTAGCTTTCAATCATTCAATGTAAAGATTCTAAACACCTACTGCATATTCATGTTTGTTTGCTGTCGTTTCAAAAAATAATAAATGAAAAATCTCCATTTTCATGAACTTCTATAAGAAAATTCATTTACGGTTTTTCATTTTTTGTACAGAACTTGCTTACACCATGGTGGTGACAGAAAAATGCGATGTCTATAGCTTTGGAGTGGTAGCGCTTGAAACAATAATGGGAAGGCACCCAGGTGAACTCCTCTCATCATTGGCATCGCCATCAACTCAAAACATAATGTTAAATGACGTTTTAGACCCTCGCCTCTCACCTCCAGCCGATTGACTGGTGGCACCAGATGTTGTTCTGGTTGCTACATTGGCATTTGCATGTTTACATTCTGAGCCAAAACACAGGCCAACAATGAGATACATATCTCAGGAGTTTCTTGCTTGCAGGACAAAAATGGCTGAACCCATCCATGGGATTTCACTTTGGCAGCTAAGGAATCAACGAATGAGTTGACTACAATAATCATAGTGAGAGATGTGAAATGATGACTATATATGTATGTGGAATTTCTGAAGAAAAGCCCCAGATGATGATCACCAATATCTCTGAGGGAAGGATTACATATACACACTTCATAGTGCACGCCTTTGATCATTCTATAATTTAGTATTACCGCAGTATAGGCAACTCTAAAATAGGTACTTCCCTTGGCAAAATCAACTATGAAACTTTTCTATGTTGTGCGGAAGCGCGTGATTCAAAACACAAACAAAGAATCCAAACGAGAAAGAAAGAACAAGAAAACAATAAAGCAATCACAAATACAAGACACGGAGATTTACGTGTGGTTTGGCTAATGAAGCCTACGTCCACACCCCCGGAGCAACTCGAATCAATGCAATATGATGATGGTGAAAACAAATCTAGAGAGCTTTACAATGCCTTCCAATAGCTCTCTAGGTCAAAAAGTAAAAGATACAACCCTCTTCACAATAACCTAGGTTTAGGTATTATAGTAGACTTACCAAAACCAATAAGGAATATGAATTCGTATAGAACTTCCCTAATCTTACTTATCAGCAAACAGCACACCCGCTCGAGCAGATGCTACTCGGGTGGGACACATAGCGGGCGATATTGCAGAAAGTTACTAACAAAGCTCGCATCAAAGCTCGCACGCATGCTCGCTCGGGCGAGGCTCGCTCGAGCGGAAATGCCTTCTAATGATTCCCTTTTCCGAAAAAGCTTCAAATTAAGCCACTATTCCAATAATCTCCACCTTGGCGAAAATTGCAGGCTACAAACTTCCCCAACCAAATCCAACATCACCACCACTATCTCAAACATTATAGCATGAACACCATGCTAATCCAAAACAACAATCTCCTTGCTCCGAGCAACACACACATTTAAGTGTGCATGATATTGGCCAAGTTTAAACAATGTTGAAACTTGACCCCACTTACTGTTAACCAAAATTTTAATGTATAATCTGAAACACAAACAAATCTAGAATGCAATTAAATGACTTACAGTACCAATGTAAAACAGATTCAAATACAGAAACGGCAATCGAGTCAAGAACTTGGTTCTCTCTCCTTAAGACAAAATCGCCCCGCTATGGTGTTGTACGGTGCCGGCGTATGTCTCCCAGGATGCAACGATCACAAGCCTTGCAATAGCAGCACACAAATTACAAGGACGGGCGAACAAGAATTATGCAGAACTCTCTGTAACAACCATGGTGTTGTGGGCGGGCTGCTGTAGGTGCCTTTGTGGCTGCAGTAGGTGCTGGTAGGCTACACACTATGGGAAATTCGTCCCACATCGCCTGGGTGTGGAAAAGTAATGTGCTATATATGTGTGGTTTCAAGTCTCCCTAGTAAGAGGCCTTTTGGGTAGTGAGCTAAGAACAAATTCGTGAGGATTTGGGCCCAAAGTGGACAATATCTTACTGAGCGAGACTTGGGTCGTGACAGAATGGTATCAGAGCTAGACCCAGCCGGAAGTGTGCCAACGTGGACGTTGGGCCCTAAGGGGGTGGAATGTAATGACCCTGGTGTTGTGGGCGGGCTACTGTAGGTTTCCTTTGTGGCTGCAGTAGGTGCTGGCAGGCTACACACTATGGGAAGTTCGTCCCACATCGCCTGGGTGTGGAAAAGTAATGTGCTATATATGTGTGGTTTCAAGTCTCCCTAGTAAGAGGCATTTTGGGTAGTGAGCCAAGAACAAATCTGTGAGGGTTTGGGCCCAAAGCGGACAATATCTTACTGAGTGAGACTTGGGTCGTGACACTCTTTCTTTCTATATGCTGAAAATTATGAAAATCAAGAAGTGATTATGGATGCAGGTAAAGTTTATACATATAGATAAGAATGTGTCTGTAGTGAATGAACGCATCTGTTGGGTGCCAAAGGAGATGTCTATTATGAGAAGGAGTCTGGCTGAACAGACGTTAAGAAAATATATTTCAAATATATTATCTCAAAATTAAATCCTTGGATAATCCACATGGGGCCCACTTCTCCTTCAATTTCTCATTCACCCATACATATGTGTATTTATAGGAATAAAGGAGATGTCTATTATGAGAAGGAGTCTGGTTGAACAAACGTTAAGAAAATATATTTCAAATATATTATCTCAAAATTAAATCCTTGGATAATCAACATGGGACCCACTTCTCCTTCAATTTCTCATTCACCCATACATATGTGTATCTATAGGAATATATGCACCCACGTTTCTAACAACCCCCACATGAATGAAAATTGCTCAAACATGCTAATGACAATGCAAATCCTAAAAAGAGTTCTATAGAAATGAAAATGCATCGGGATAGGTGGCTTGCGGCTTTGAACCTTCCTTAGTGAAAGACTATCGGATTTACTAGCTAACCCAATAGAATTCACACAATTCCTTTCCTGACATAATCTGGTTCTCACTGTTGTGTTCATTTTGGCCCTGAACAACCCTTGATATTCATGAGTGCTCTAGAGATTTCAGCCTTTTTAAATATTCTCATAAAAGCGGCCCATTTTACACTCATATAGGTGGTTTCTTATTAAGAGTATATCGCTATACCCCACTTGAATTTCAAGATATAAGAACCATTAAAAGCATAACCTATCCTAACACTTCACTGTTTTTATCATAGAAATGGGTAGGGTTGTAGAACTCCTTAGTGAATTTTATAGAGTTACACATAATTTAGTTGTCCCTTTTGAACCTAGATCTTGGGATCTCCAGTCAGCTAGGTTGGGTTTCCACTATGTCGACTCTTTATTTATAGGTTTTAATCTCATTCCCCTCGATGATTTATACACTTGCTCTCTTGTCAAATCTTTAGTAAGCGGATCCGCAATGTTGTTATTTGACCTCACATAATCAATGGATATTATTCCATTTGAGAGCAATTGCTTTATGGTATTATATCTACAACGAATATGTCGAGACTTACCATTATCCATGTTGTTTTGTGCTCTTCCAATTGCTGATTGGCTATCACAATGTATACAAATTGGAGGCACGGGTTTCGGCCAATTTGGAATATCTTCTAAGAAATTATGAAGCCATTTAGCTTCTTCTCCTGCTTTATCTAAAGCAATGAATTCTGATTCCATAATAGATCTAGCTATGCAAGTTTGTTTAGAAGATTTCCATGACACAGTTGCTCCTCCTAGTGTGAAGATATATCCACTAGTTGATTTAGAATCTTTAGTAACTTATATCCAGTTTGCATCGCAGTACCCTTCAAGTACTCCAGGATATCTAGTATAATGCAATCCATAACTTTGGGTGTACTTCAGATATCTAAGGACCCTAGTAATTGCCACCCAATGGTCTGATCCTGGATTACTGGTATATCTACTCAATTTACTAACAGCATGTGCTATGTCTGGCCTTGTACAACTTGTAAGATACATTAGACTACCAATTATTCGAGAATATCGCAATTGAGATATTCCATCACCAGTATTCTTGGCTAGATGTAAGTTCGCATCTATAGGTGTTTTGGCCAAGTTGTTATCTTCCTTGTTGAATTGGTTAAGTATTTTCTCAATGTAATGAGATTGAGACAATACATATCCACCAGATGTTCTAGTAACTTTAATTCCTAAAATCACATCTGTAACACCTAGATCTTTTATGTCGAAATTACGGTTCAACATTTACTTGGTATTCTTAATGATCTCAATATTGCTTCCTGTAATTAACATATTGTCAACATAGAGACAAACAATGGCATAATCTTCTTCTCTTGTGCTTTTCACATAAACACATTTATCACACTCATTGATTTTAAAACCATTTAACAGCATAACTTTGTCAAATTTCTCATGCCATTGTTTTGGGGCTTGTTTTAATCCATATAGAGATTTTACAAGCTTACACACTTTTCTCTCTTGTCCTTTTACAACAAATCCTTCTGGTTGTTACATATAAATTTCTTCATTTAGATCACCATTCAGAAATGGTGTCTGCACATCCATTTGATGAATTTCAAGATTATACACTGCCGCAATTGCTATTAATACTCGAATGGATGTTATTCTTGTAACTGGTGAGTAAGTGTCAAAGTAATCAACACCTTCTTTTTGTTTGTATCCTTTGACAACAAGCCTAGCTTTATATTTATCAATAGATCCATCAGCTTTCATCTTCCTCTTAAATATCCATTTAAAACCTAATGGTTTATTTCCCGGGGGAAGATCCACCAGTTCCTATGTATGATTTTACAATATGGATTCTATTTCATTATTAACTGCCTCTTTCCAATAAGGAGCTTCAGGAGTAGACATAGCTTCTTGGAAAGTTCTCGCTTTCCAACATATAAGTTAGAAAGTCAGGACCAAAAGACTTTAAAAATTTTTCTCTTTTACTCTGTCTGATTTCATCTTCATTATCTTTTGATACAGAGCTTTGGTCTTCATTTCCTTGATCACTGTTACTGATAGTGTCATAAGTTCTTTTAAGAGAACTTTGTTCTTGTGTCTTTATATGGAAATGTATTTTCAAAAAATGACACATTTCTGGACTCTATGATTGTATTCACAGAATATCAAAAATTTCAGATCTATGCACAAGAAACCGATATGCGCTGCTATTATGTGCATACCCAATGAAAATATAATCGACAGTTTTAGGTCCTATTTTGACCTTTTTGGGAGGAGGGACTTTGCCACCTTAGCCAGACACCCCCACACTTTCAAGTATGTATAGGAAGGTCTTCTTCCTTTCCATAACTCATACGGGGTCTTGTCTAATTTCTTTTGAGGAAGCTTATTTAAAATGTGATTAGCATTAGTATCACTTCGGCCCACAAATTTTGGGGTAACCCAGAACTTATCAACAAGGCGTTTATCATTTCCTTTAATGTTCGATTCTTGCGTTCAGCAACACCATTTGACTGAGGGGACTAAGGAGCAGCAGTTTGGTGGATAATTCCATGTTCTGCACAAAAGTCAACATAAGGTGATTCATATTCACCACCCCTATCGCTCCTTATTACTTTTATTTTCTTGCCAAGTTGATTTTCGACCTCAATCTTATATTGTTTAAACATATCAAGAGCTTCATCTTTGCTTCTCAATAAATAAACGTAACAGAATCTAGTAGAGTCATCAATGAAAGTGATAAAGTATTTCTTTCCACCTCTACTTTGAACCATTTTAAGATCACAGATGCCAGTATCCGATAGAGTGAAAAGAAGTTCTAGTTAACTTAGATTCTACAGAAGTTTCACATTTATGATTTGAATCAATTTCAAATTTTGGAAAATTATATAAGTTAACTAATCTTTGTAAAGTATCAAAATTTACATGTCCTAATCCACCATGCCAGATATTAGAAGTCTCAAGCAAATAAGCAATAGACATATCTTTATTAATATTATTAACTGTGGGTACAATGGCCATTACATTCATTTTGAAAATACCATCACATATATAACCTTTTCCTACATAAATCCCACCTTTGGTGAGCACAAACTTATCAGATTCAAAAACCAACTTAAATCCATTTTTAATCAACAATGAACCATAAACCAAGTTCTTCCGAATTTCAGGAACATGCAGCACATTGTTGAGCGTAAGCTCTTTCCCCGGTGTCATCTTTAGAACCACCTTTCCATGTCCTTGAACTTTGGAAGTTGAAGAATTACCCATAAACAGTTGCTCACCCTCTTTCACTTCTTGATAGTTAGAGAACAACTTTCTATTCGAGCATGCATGGCAGGTAGCACCAATATCCACCCACCATTGTTTTGGGTTGTCCAACAAATTGACTTTGAATACCACAGCTGAGAGGTGCATTTTAGAAACATCCTTTGAAATATGTCCCACTTTAGTCATATTTGATCTTGTCAGAATCAAGATATAAAAAGTGTACTTTACTTTTCTAAAGATTTGTAGTAGTGAAAGTAAAGGTCGAACCCACAGAGATTGAAATACTATAGTGCTTTAATTTTAAAACCTAAATCTAATTAATTAAGAAAAACAGATTTTGATTTGATTTTAATTAAACTAAGAACAATAAAATAAATCAAAACTATGAAAGCAATTAAAATTTGTTTTTATAATAAATTTAGGGAACCTAGGATTGCAAATTCACCACTAGCTTCATAATAAGGGTATTTACGAATTACTTTAGCTTATTAAGTTGGATGATAATGGGGAATTGTAGCTACAAGCCCAATTCCTTCGTCAAGAAAATAACTATGGTTCACGCACCAACATAATCCATCTTCGGTTAGCACGAATTATCCCACACTAAACTAGGGTTGGTATAATCCGTCTAATCTAGGCATGGACTATTCGGATACTTGATAGCACAATTTAATTTAAGCACCATTACATGTAAATAATCTAAACAAGCACAGCAAGCATAGATCATTGAGCACACTACAGTCAAAATAGATCTAAGACAAGAGTAAACTTTGAAAGTAACGATTTAATCAATAAAAACACGATTTATTTATAAAAATCCTCAGAACATGTAACTGTCATCCATACATAATAAAACTAAAATAAAAACATAAAATACACCCTATTACTTGGCTAGGGTTTCATTGAGACTCTAGATCTAGGTTTAGTTGGCCATAGAAGCGGTAGATGGCAAGTAGTTGATGGAAGAGGCCATGGGAATCCTTGGTCTTCTTCTTCTTCTCCTTGCTTCCCTCCCTTCAATGGCTGAAAGTGTGGTTGTATATTGTGTGTATAACAATTTCCAACCCTTAAATTGAAGTAAAATAGGGTATTTATAGATTTAGAACAAGTTTTTGGAAGCTTTCCTAAACCAATTCGCACTACAACTGCTTTATTTCGCAATCTGGTCGTAATTAGGCAGCTTCTTTCGCGTAGGAATCATCAGTAGAGTGAAATACGCAAGTTCCATTTTTGCATAGGTCGCGCGAGCGCGATATGTGGAGGTCGCGCGAGCGATTTCGGGATCTTCGCGCGAGCGGGTCGCGCGCGCGATTGGCTTTTTTCAGCTTCTTTCTTTGTGCTTTTTCACCCTGTTTAGCCTAGTATACTTGATTTCTTCCAAATCCTGTTAGAAAATAGAAAATAAAGTAAAAATATACAAAAACAGGCTAAAAAGGTACTAACAAACGCGTGTTAAGGCGTATAAATAGGATTTGTTCTCTCCCGATCAATATTGGTTTGGGCATATTTTTTCTTCTTATTTCCGTGGTTCCCTTGGGAGTTCCGATGGTAACAATCCTTTGCTCGGTGTCCCGGTTTGTTGCAAATATAGCAGTTCCCTTTGAACCTTTTGTTGTTACCACCATTGAGATCATTGTTGCTATGCTTCCTCTTTTTATTGTTGGGTTTCTGCACTTGCTCAACCACATTTGCCTTAGATGTCATGAATAGTACTCCACCCTTCTTCTCAGAGACTCGGTTGTCTTCCTCAATCGTTAGTCTCACTATCAAATCCTCGAGCCCCATTTCCTTACGCTTGTGCTTCAGATAATTCTTGAATTCTTTCCAAGATGGAGGCAATTTTTCAATCATTGTAGCCACTTGGAAGGATTCACTTAGCACCATAATTTCTGTATGAATTTCATGAAAAATCAATTAGAGTTCTTGGATTTGGCTTATGACAGTTTTTGCGTCTGTCATCTTGAAGTCAAGAAATCTACTGACCACAAATTTCTTAGGCCTGCATCTTCGGTTTTGTATTTCTTGTCCAAAGAATCCCATAACTCCTTAGCCATCTTGATCGGACTATACACATTGTATAACGTGTAGTCCAAACCATTAAGGATATAGTTCTTGCACAGAAAATCTGCATGTTTCCATGCATCCACGGCCGCCACCGTGGTCCTGTCAGTCTCACTCTCGTTAAGGGTAGGGGTTTCCTCTTTCAAGAACCTTGCCAAATTTAAAGTTGTGAGATAGAATAGCATCTTTTGTTGTCACCTCTTGAAATTTGTTCCATTGAACTTTTCAGGCTTCACATTATGATTGACTGTAGTAGGAGTAATCGTAGGGCCTGTAACAGGTCTCACTCCAATCTCATTGTTTGTACCAGTTTTAATTGGCATTTCAAGTCACTGTTTTTATAACAGTAAAACAGAAATTAAATTCTAGACACAATACCCAGATAACAGCAAGAAACAAACTGGGATATAGTATATAAAATTGTTAAACTAATTAATTCTATATAAACTAGAACTGCTTTAACGAATGAATTCACTGTTTGGAAATTAATCTAGTTTCAAAAGAAATACAAATCACTTAATTCGTTTAATGGTTTACCCAAATGAAACTCAATAGAATAGTCAGATACAACAAAAATTGCACAAGATGACAAATAGCAATATATATGCATATATAAAATATTATAAAGAATTACCCATCTAAGTGTATATGGTCTGATGGGTTCCACTAAGAACATATAAATGGGTTTCTATGTCACAATATGAAAAGTAATGATCAACATATGTATTGTAAGAATTGAATGCCACGAAGAAATATGTATATATATATAACTAGTTTCACGCACAATCAGATGAGCAAATCAAATTAAAATTTAGAAAGGAAAAGAAACCGCCTAGTATATTAACAAATTACCGATCAATTTTAACCAGACACAAATTTTCAAAATTTTCAAACCAGAGTTAACTTCAGATTTACAAACTACACTGGTTTTCAGATTATAGAAATTCAGCACTAATTTTCAGATTATATAAATGATATTCACGGATTTTGTCATAAGATTGTTAACCAAAATTTTGATGTATAATCTGAAACACAAACAAAACTAGAATGCAATTAAATGACTTACAGTACCAAATGTAAAACAGATTCAAATACAGAAACGGCGATCGAGTCAAGAACTTGGTTCTCTCTCCTTAAGACAAAATCGCCCCGTTACGGTGTTGTACGGTGCCGGCGTATGTCTCCCAGGATGCAACGATCACAAGCCTTGCAATAGCAGCACACAAATTATAAGGACGGGCGAACCAGAATTATGCAGAACTCTCTCTTTCTATATGCTGAAAATTATGAAAATCAAGAAGTGATTATGGATGCAGGTAACGTCTATACATATAGATAAGAATGTGTCTATAGTGAATGAACATATCTGTTGGGTGCCAAAGGAGATGTCTATTATGAGAAGGAGTCTGGTTGAACAGACGTTAAGAAAATATATTTCAAAATATATTATCTCAAAATTAAATTCTTGGATAATCCACATGGGACCCACTTCTCCTTCAATTTCTCATTCACACATACATATGTGTATCTATAGGACTATATACACCCACATTTCTAACACTTACCTCCTTGGTTAACATATCCATCAGATTGTCAACCATTCCAATCTTTTGGAGTAAAATACTCCCTTCATCAATTATCTCTCGTACAAAATGAAAACGGACATCAATATGCTTGGTCCTAGCATGATGTACTTGGTTCTTCGCTAAATGTATGGCACTTTGACTATCACAAAATACCTCCACCTTCTCCCGATGAATCCCAAAGTCTTCAACCAACCCATGCAACCAAATAGCCTACTTTATGGCCTCTGCAACTACCATATATTTGGCTTCCGTAGCAGACAATGCTACTGTGGATTGCAATGTCGACCTCCAACTAACTGGACCACTCACCATAGTAAACAAATACCCGGTAGTAGATCGTCTCCTATCTAAATCACCCGCGTAGTGCGAATCCATGTATCCCAAGAGAAATCTTCCAATATCTTCATTCTTTTCAAATCTCAACCCCACATCCTCTGTACACTTGATATATCTCAATACCCATTTTGCAGCTTCCCAATGATTCTTCCCTGGATCATGTATATAACGGTTAACCATACTAATAGCTTGAGAAATATCGGGTTTAGTACATACCATAGCGTGTATGAGGCTTCCAACTAAACATGCATATGGCACTTGGGCCATATACCTCTTCTCTTCTTCAGTACTCGGAGACAGCTTCTCACTTAACTTGAAGTGGGAAACCAATGGTGTAGTAACCAGTTTTGTGTTCACTTTAATACCAAAACGTTGCAACACCTTCTTCAAATATTGTTTTTGTTTCAACCACACAATTCCAGTAGCCTTGTCTTAAGTAATTTCCATGCCCAAAATCTACTTGGCTTCACCAAGATCTTTCATCTCAAATTCACTATTCAATTGGGCTTACAACTTAACAATCTCCCCAACACTCTTAGATGCAATCAACACATCATCCACATATAAGAGTACGTAAATGAAGGCACCATCCAGTAGTTTATGAAAGTACACACAATGATCAAATTGATTGCTAGTAAACTTTTGTACCTTCATGAACTTATCGAATCACAAATACCATTGCCTCGAAGATTGCTTCAAACCTTATAGGGACCTTTGAAACTTGCATACCTTATCCTCCTTGCCAGTAGTCTTGAACCCATCCTATTGTGTCATATAAATTTCCTCATCCAAATCCCCATGTAGAACAGTAGTTTTCACATCGAGTTGTGCTACCTCCAAATCAAATTGTGCAACCAAAGCTAGTAAAACGCAAATAGAGGAATGATTCACAACTAGCGAGAACACCTCATTGTAGTCAATACCTTCCTTTTGAGCATACATATAGCCCCAAAATCCACGACATGTAGACGGGTTAAAGAGTCAAAGAAAGAGGTTAAGAAGAAGAAGAGATCCTATGTGGACTAACCAAACAGTGCGGAAGCTACAAAAGAATCCTACATGGATTCTGAAGAAAAGTCAAAAAGTCAAGGATTAACACATGAGGACCAAACGGGTCAAATAGGGTCAATCAACATTACCCAAGTTTTCAAAGAGGTTTTTAAAGGATAGAAATAAGAAGTATCAAGAGTGGAGGAACAGAAGAGGAGATTTAATTGAAAGTTTTCATGAAATCAAGGTTTGAAAATTTACAACCAAACGGTCCCTTAAAAATCAAAAATAACATTTTTCCCATCATATCTAACATACGTCTAAAAGACTTCAAGTAAGAGTTTAACAAGTCCAATTACATTAGATCAGGAATTCTAATAAGTTCTAGATAAAGGGCTAAACATGTGCACGAATCAAGTATCAAATGAATTTAACTTCAAGATTCACATCTATTACAATATCTTTTCAAACAAAAATAGAAGTTTAAAACAATTTCAAAACTAATATTCTTCTTGAAAGAAATCTTCAAAGTGCGACTTCATGCATCGAGTAACTCTTGGGCCTTGCCCTGACTTGATAAAACCTGAAAATGGTTTGTCGTTTTTATGAGAACGATGACTCGTAGAAAATATTGTAGAGATTCAATATGGATCCCATAATTAATATGCAACATGTGGTGCCATGAATGCCACATGGGCAATGAAACTAATGAGCCCTCAGGCTATGCACACATGATCACTCGCCTCATTACCGGACTATGAGCCACCCTCCACTGGGAATGTAGTGTACCAACTTTCTGATAGCTGGTCGAATATAAGTTGAAGTTTGGCACGCTCTTAGGTACGTCCACCCTATCTCACCATACAACCCACATCCAGATTTTCTTATCCACTTTTATCACCCTTCATGGGGGTCGGATTTACATTTATCCCCTCTTAGGGATTACTCAAATGCCACCCATGCTAATGCTATGTGGTATGCCCACTTGGCAACAATGCACGTGAACTCTATAATTCCAATGCAAATGTTCTCAATTCACAAAAATGTCAATGTACATTGTTGTCGAAATTTAGCAAGTCTCATTACTTCAACATTAACCTTGATGACATATGATGTCACATTTCATAGGAGTAACAACATTTAAGCATATAAACTCCCATTAGCAAGAATTCAACTTCTAGGTACAATGACTACTTTAAACAATTAACAAGTAGTTCATTTAGGCAATTAAGCAATTAACCAACACTTTGGCAAATAATTTAGCAACTAAGTATATAATCGTATTTAAGTTACTAACATTAATTAATTAGCAACTAAGAATATAATCACATTTAAGTTACTAATATTAAATAACTAGCAACTAAGCATATAATCACATTTAAGGTACTAGCATTAATTAATTAGCAAATAAATAAGTTAATCACATAGCAAGTGTTATGGGGAAAACAACTAAGATCAACTCCTCATTTCAACCTTAGTATTTCCTAACACAAATCACACATTAGAGATAAGACACATAGTGAATCAAGACAATATAATCTACCTTGGTGTTCTTGAACAAGAGACACCCAAATGCAAGCCCACTAGAGAGAGAAGAGAAACCCAAAAGTGGATGGATGGTGAAAATAAGAACACCATAAGATAGCCCTTGTTGAGGTGATCATTTTTGCTCTTAAAGGTTTGCTCCGAAAATGGCTCTAGGGTCATCAAAATGAAGCTTGCATACTTGGCTTCCATGGGGGTTTTCCTCCTTCAAGACCATGGAGAGAGAGAATAAGAGAGGAAAAAAAAAAAAGAAAAGAAAGGGGAAAGAGAGAGAGAGAGAGAGAGAGAGAGAGAGATAGGGTAGCCGGATGAGAGGGAGGGGGAGGAGAGAGAAAATGTATAGGTTCCTTGGGAAGCTTTGGTTGATATATAGGATGGGTGTGGGTCCCACTTGCCATGCACACACACACAAATATGTAACATATATACACACACATATGCCCAATTAAATGTAAATGTGATACCACAAAACCAAATGTTAGACATAAAAATGCACAAGTTCAAATTGGGTCCACACATTGACCACCAATTACCATAATACCCTTAATAAAATTTCCAAAACATTACAATACCCCTTTGCAACCAACCTAGCCTTAAATCTCACATTGTTTTTCCAATGAGCGCTTTTCTTCTTCGCATACACCCATTTATACCCAATTACTCTCTTTCCCTTTGGTAATACAGCAAGCTCCCATAATTCATTCTTATGGAGAGAATCCATCTCTTCATCCATGGCCTTGTTCCACTCCATCTTTTTCGAACTAAGCATAGCTTCTGTATGTGGAGGGATTTTCTTCATCAACAATCGGTAAGGCATAAGCAACCATATCCGCAAACCGAACTGGCTTCTTTATCTCTCTTCTTGGTCTACTAGTTGCAACTATTTCCTTCTTTTGTGGAGGGCTTTGAGGAGAAGCCTCCACCTCATCTTCTTCTTCAATGTCCCCTTCTTCTTCATCTTTTGAAAGAGTGTCTTGTGAACTAGAACCCGCTGGACTATACTCCACCTGCTATACAATACTGCCATCTCTGTTCTCTTCACTTGACTTATTCTCCTTCCCATTGGTAACCAATTGACCTTCATTGAAGGTAACATCCTTGCTAAGAATCACCTTTTTCAAAGATGAACACCAAAGTCTAACCCCTTCACTCCACTATTGAAGCCCAGAAAAACAGCTTCCTTTGCCCTTGGGTTGAGTTTGCTATCTTCTGTAACATGAAAGAAAGCAGGGCAACCAAATATTCGTAAAGAATTATAATCTTTAGCAGGTTTACCAGTCCATACCTCAATGGGTGTCTTACCCCCAATCGCAGCCGAATAAAGTCTGTTAATTAGATGACCCGTATAAGTAACAGCTTCCGCCCAAAATTTCTTTCTCAAACCTGCATTGGAAAATACACATCTCACCCTATCTAGCAAGGTTCTATTCATCCTTTTCGCTACACCATTTTGATGTGGAGTCTTTCTAATTATAAAGTGCCTCATGATCCCTTCCTTCTTGCACAACTCTAGGAATGTATCCGACTTGTATTCTCTACCATTGTCGGATCTCAACACCTTTATCTTCTTGCCCGTTTGAACCTCAATCATTTCTTCCAAGTAAAGAAAACTTCACGTACCTCATCTTTGTGCTTCATTATGTAAACCCAAAGTCTTCTTGAGTAGTCATCAACAAATGTCACAAACCAATGCCTCCCACCTAATGATACAGTCTTCGTGGGACCCCAAACATCTGTATGCACATAATCAAATATCCCTTCCGTTTAGTGGACGGTCGTGCCAAACTTCACTCTGGTTTGCTTTCCTAACACACAATGCTCATAGAAGTCTAACTTGCAAGTCTTGGCACCTATCAACAACCCCTACTTCACTAGGCCTTGCATCCTTCACTCTTGTATGACCAAGCCTCGTGTGTCAAAGCTTAGTCATATCAACAGCAGTCTCAACGGTGGCTACTCTACCTATAATGGTCTTCCCTTACAAGTAATGCAAATTATTGCTCCTAAGGCCCTTCATGACAACTAGAGCACTACATGTCATCTTCAATACTCCGGCTTCCATTGATACCTTGAAACCGTTAGATTCCAAAGCACCTAAAGAAATCAGATTCTTCTTCAACTCAGGTACATACCACACATTTGACAAAATCCTTTGTGGTTCCATCATGCAGCTTTAACTTGACTA
Source organism: Hydrangea macrophylla (assembly GCA_033977485.1). Taxonomy (NCBI): domain Eukaryota; kingdom Viridiplantae; phylum Streptophyta; class Magnoliopsida; order Cornales; family Hydrangeaceae; genus Hydrangea; species Hydrangea macrophylla. The sequence continues at coordinate 77,994,123 of CM066999.1, forward strand.
CTCCAACACCCTTCTTCTCACAAGCATGATCGTTCCCCATAAGGACTATTCCACTACTCATAACTTCTAATATATTAAAATAATCCTTATTAGGGCACATTTGATAAGAACACGCCGAATCAAGAATCCACTCATCACTATAAGTATTCACTGTGGTAGCCAAAATAAAATCTGGCTCATCATCTTCAACTTAGATCACGTTTGCATTAGTCTTCTCCTTATTTTTCAACCTCGGACAATCCTTTTTCCAATAACCCAATTCGCAGTAAAAAGCACACTCATCATTTTCCAGAATTCTTCTTCCATTGACAAAAGTCCTCTCGATTTAGAACGAGATTTGCTTTGGCCCTTTCCTTGCTTTCTGTTCTCTGATCTACCCCTTATTGTCAAAGCATCGGATGTATCGGTTTGGGCTTGTTTGTCTCTTTTGCGAAATTCATTATTCATTAAGGCATTCGACACATCCTCAAACGTTATTGAATCTTTTCTATAAATTAAGGTCGTTGCCAAGTGTGTCACCCCCCGACATAGCATAAATATGGAAAGCATTTAATTTCCTTTATGGACCCGTAGGTCACGACAGTTTGAAGGATCGATTCTGTCCTAAACGTCGAACAACATAATAATATAAATCAAAGTAGAGCAAACAAGGCTTACAAAATTTTTTCCTACTTAATAACTATTACATCACGTGGCCACCTAAAGGCACAAACTGCCTTGAAACAAAATAATAACTATAGTACTTGATGTCAAAAACCAAGGGTCGGTCTATTACAGTCATCCTTATTACAAAAGTTCAGTTTATCCACTAAGGCAGTAGTTACAATAGTTATTTCTTCTTCCAAGCAGCCATTCTCAATTAGCATAATCGTATTGTTCCACTTGATCATAACCTGAAAAGCCTGGACACGAATGTCTAGGCTGTATCAATGCCATCAGCTTATTGAAGCTGGTGAGTATTAAAAACATGTGCTTGAATGTAACACACACTCATTTACTATTTCCCAATTTCATTAATCAACAGGCTAATGTCATGAGTTCAATTGATACGACAGTAAGAATAACATTATAAACTTTAGTTCATAAAACATATTACCATGCATGAGACCAATACCCCCATTCTCATCTTACCGACTCTTTTCTCTCGACAACACAAAATCCAACTCTCTCACACCAGTATCTTTGAAATACTCCGATAGCCACACTTTAGCACAGGGGTACCAGGGAGTGTCCAGTTTGCCTTACACTCTAGTACGGGGTACCAGGAAGTGTCCAATGCCTCACACTTTAGTACCTATTACGCCTCGAAAATACTGGAGGAAACCTTACCCAGTATCCAGACTCGGGTACCAGGGAGTATCTGTAGGCCACACTTTAGCACTACCATGGGTGCCAGGGAATGTCCAAGTTTGGCGTTACACACTTTAGTGCTACCATGGGCGCCAGGGAGTGTCCAGTTTTGCCACTGTCGCATTTAAAAGACACTCTAGCCGCAATCTCAACACGTCACACTTTGGTACACAATTACCAGGAAGTGTCCACACAATCTCAACCACATACTCCTTTCCACACTGCCCAACACTCACACTCACCATGCATGTAAAACTGACTCCATATGAATGTCGTGCAACTATAAACAGAACATATGAAATGCCGGGAATGATAGCCATGTATATTTGAAAAGAAACGAAACCATAATCACTATTTGATAACCAAAACATAACAAAACTGATAAAACATCACCTAAACAGTTTCTTAACAGAACACCAACAAAAACTAGAAACTATCAGAAGTCGCGTGCGCGAGCCACTCGCACGATATGCCCATTTTCATTTTTCTTTAATAAAATATCAAACTGTCATAAAACACAGGGATCGCGCGCGCGAGTTAATGCAGAGGCTTCATCTTCTTCGTTGGAACTGCCCTGTTTCAGTTTAAGGGAGTCTTTTGACCCATTTTGCAAATCCGAAGCAATTTGGACGAGTAATATATGAATCTCTTCAGTTTTTCGCAAGAATTAAGAATTTACGATCAATTTAACGTGAATCAATCAGTATATCACGGATTTTACGTAAAAACAAAGGATGTCAAAACTTGATTTCTAATATACTTTTTCATGTGAATGATTTAGGATTTAAAACTTTAAAAATAGCAACTATGATGTATAATCTTTCATAATTATCTCTAAAAACTCATTTTGGTTAAGGTTGTAAAATCACCCTTTTTCAAATTTCAAGCTCCCATGATAATCAACAAGGGCATTTAACAATTACATACCTACAAACAGTAATTAAGCATGAATTGCATTAGAAGTGAGTTTAAAATACTCACTGAAATAAGAGGATGTGTGTTTGTTGAGAAAGATTCAAGCAATAAGAACACTCAAACCAAGCTTGTAAGCTATGGAGATGAAGCTTTCTTTCTCCTTCTAAAATTTTGTATGAACTCTAGACTCACTCTTATCTCTCTATACTCCCAGTTTTTAAAACTAAAGAAGAATGCAGATTTGTGCTTGGTGTAGTGTATATATATAGGAGATACAAGAACTTGGGGGCCAAGTATATTCAACTTCACTCTACAATTGATTTGTTTTCTAATTTCTAATTGAACTAAATAAACACAGATCATATATGTTGGTTATATGTACATATATACACCTCTAAAATTTGAAAAGGTGATTATAGACTAATAGGGGGCAAGATGGGGTGTTTGGCAAAATCAGCTTTAGGCATAAAACTAAGACACTCAAGATCAACACTCCCAAATAAAACCCAAGCAAGTTGTCTTAGGAATTAATGGTGTGTTTGGGAAAAAGGCTTAAGGCACAAGTTTAACACTTCATAAGTAAGCATAGCCAAACAAGGCTCTATACAATCATTAGAAGACATAAATGAAGTTAAAGTTTGTGTCCATTCTACTTTGCGTCAACTCCAAAATCTGTGGAAGTTCAACGCGGCGCAGACAGTTTTGAACGTAAACTGGTATTTTCGCGGTGCAGGGTTCACCACAAAAATATAGAAAATTCCTTTTAGTGCAAGAAATGATTTTCTGGTTTTATAAAGATACAGTTTGAGTCAAAAGAAATTAATTTCACTGTTTTGAAATTCAACACATGTATTACTAAATTTTATAAAATAGTAGTTTGACCCCAAAAGAGTTTAAGACGTGAAATGAAACTAAAAATCAGATTTAACACGTGAGGGTTGTAATTGAAACATAAGCAGTCAATACATATTGATTTTAAATATGACAATGCAGATACAATTAATTAAATGAAAATGCAGGTTGTTGCAAAGTGTTCGTATGAATCGGGTAGCGAATTAAACAACACTAAGGTCTTATCCTCATCCTCAATTTTTTCATCCAAATTCAACAAATCGGCAAGTATTCTATTGAAGATGTTCAAATGGTCTAACATAGACGTACCTTCTTTATATTGAAAATGAAACAACTTCAAATATAATCTGTTCTCAATGCTCTTCGTCATGTACTAGTCTTCAAGATTCTTCCAAAACAACTTAGCCATACTCTCTCTCGTCACAAAGTATTTGACATCCTTTGCGAGGTAGAAACTAATAGACCCAAATGCCAATTTGTTCATCTTTAACCACTCTTGTTCAGTCATATCCTCCGGTTTCTCCCCTTCCAGAGTTATCTCCAAGCCCTATTGAACAAAAGCGTTCATCATCTCACACTGCCACATCCCAAATCTATTTGATCTGTCAAATTTTTCCAACTCAAATTTAGCATTCGAAACAATCATCTTTGTTGCCTTCGTGCTTGAACCGGATGCATTAGCATCTATTCCATCATTCTTCATTCCCCTTACCTTCTTCCTCCATATCTCCAAGATCTTAACCTGGATGCTTTGATACCACTTTGTTGTATGAAAGCGAGTGATTCAAAACACAAACAAAGAATCCAAACGAGAAAGAAAGCACAAGAAAATAGTAAAGCAATCACAAATACAAGACACAAAGATTTACGTGTGGTTCGGCCAATGAAGCCTATGTCCACACCCCCGGGGCAACTCGAATCAATGCACTATGATGATGGTGAAAACAAATCTAGAGAGCTTTATAATGGCTTCCAATAGCTCTCTAGGTCAAAAGGTAAAAGATACAACTCTCTTCACAATAACCTAGGTTTAGGTATTTATAGTAGACATACCAAAACCAATAAGGAATCTGAATTCGTATAGAACTTCCCTAATCTTACTTATCAGCAAACAGCATGTCCGATCGAGCAAATGCTGCTCGGGCGGGATACCCAGAGGGTGACATTCCAGAAAGTTACTAACAAAGCTAGCATCAGAGCTCGCTCGCATGCTACCTTGGGCGAGGCTCGCTCGAGCGGACTGCTTAAGCGGTTTTGCTTCTAATGATTCCCTTTTCCAAAAAAAACTTCAAATTAAGCCACTATTCCAACATTCTATGGATCTACCTAGATGATGCAGTAACTGTTACTAAACCAAACAAGAATCTACTTGGCCTTTGATTTTTGGTTTTATAGGATGGTCTCACTAAGATTGTGTTGATATTCATACATATATGTGGTTAAGAGTTCTGAAATGATCCATTGTTCAAAATGTGTTTATTAGGGGACTATACCTGGATAGAGTGTTGTTTGTTGTGCTATCACATAGCCTGGACAACTCTCTCTCCAATTCTCTAGTTTGAATAGTTAAGTTGGTTGAGATGAGAATGTCAATGGAAAGAACCAAAGAGAACTTTAGGAGAAAAAAAAAGCCCATTTTTTTGGCCAAACCGAAGAGACTGGGGAGCATCATTATTTATTCTTACTCCAACAGAGAATAAAAAGTTAATTGGTTCTACTTTTCTTTCTATTCTCTTATAAAAGCTAAACAAAGAAAAAAAAACTTTGTTCTCTCTATCCAGAGTTGAGTGAATCATACTTTCTTTTCTTATCTCTCATCCTCTCAATCGTGTTAGCGATTGGTCTCTTTCCTCTTTGACAAGGTTGCAGTACATCTCTCTCCCCTTCGGCAACTTTTCAGACCTTCTATATCCCTTTAGTGACTTCACCGAACTCAAGCTCTTCGGTTTGTAAAGAAATCGTATGTGAATAATGGAAAAAGCATGACCATTGGTGATTTGATTATGTGAACATCATTGTTTTAATTGGGGTCAGAATTTGAGTAAAACTCAATTTGATATAGCTTTGAGTCTATTCCGAAAGTATTGAACAAAACTTAAATTTGATATGTGTTTTGGGTAAGAATCAAAGTTGCCTTCACAAAACAAAGTTGCACTACACCATAGAAACACTGTGACCTTTGTGGAATCTGCTTACACACACTGGACAGTAGGGGTGGAACTACACCCTTGGGGTAGCACCCCTCATGTTTGTTAAACCTTAACATATATGCAAATATTAGGAACCTTCTATGATACATTCTAGTGTTTTTGGTTGTATCCTGCAACCAAGTTACTATACTTTGGTACCACTTTTGGTGCCAAATGTAGTAACTTAAATAACTATTTTGTTTTCGAAAAAAATACCTTACTTTTAAAAACCACTTTGTTTCAAACGTCATTACACTTTGGTACTGAAGTTACAACATTTTAGCACCTAAATTATCAGGATATATGAGACATCCAAAATCACTACGATGTATCCTAGAATTTTACAAAATATACACCTGAAGTTTGGTCCTTGTATGATTTCAGTCTTTGTAGTTTCAATTGCACCAATTTGGTCCCTAAAGTTTTTAAATAGAAGCAATAAGGTCCAAATGTCATGTACTCTTTCAGAAAATTTGACAAATTTCACCCACTGCTATGCACAATTACGCTGATAGACGGGTGAGGAGATTGGTGGTGTTCCATTTTCTCCCCTTAAAAAACGTGACAGCGCATAACATGTGAGTAAATTCTGTCATTTTTCTCGCAAAATTGGACATTTGGATTATATTACTTCTATTTAAAAATTCCGGGGACCAAATTGGTACAATTGAAACTACAATGTCTAAAACGAGACAGAGACCAAATTGGTGTACAAAATTTACAAAGCAAACTAACCAAACCTGAAAAAAAAAAAAATAAATAAATAAAAAATAAAAAAAAAACGTACCCTTAGAGTTTGACAGTGCATGGCAGTGGATGAATTTAGTGAAATTTTCTTATAGAATTGGATATTTGGATCACATTGCTTCTATTTAAAAATTTCAAGGACTAAAATAAGATAGGACCAAACTTCAAGGGTATATTTTATAGTTAAGCCTAATAATTATTGACATATCTTTATGTTTTGTTTTTTTTTTTTAAATATTGGCCCGAGCGACAAAAATCCTGGTTCGCTCAAACTGGACAAGTTTCCAAGTTTGATGAAGCTATGGTTGTTCTGATTCTAGTAATTCAGATGATTCGTATTATCAAGGTAATTTTCATGTAGTTCTTGCTAACCTGACTACAAGACTCCTACCAAGATTTTGAAAAGTCTATGAATCCTACTTAATTTATAGGCTTCAAATTGTAATTACTCTTGTTATTTTAGAAATTTATTTCAACCCCCTTTTGATTGAATATAAGCAAATCATAATTTCTTCCTCTTTCGTAGAAGACGGGGAAGTACATTGACTGAATAAGAAAATCATATCAGCTCACGGACCCCACAATCAATTTTTTGAAATTTTACCTTCCTCCCCCTTTATTTTTATTTTTATTTCTATGGAAGTTCATTTATAATTTATACAAGTGAACAAACTTAAAATAAAAAAATAAAAAAAAATAAAAAAAAGTCCGTGTTGTATACAGAAATGTTCTTGAGTGTAAGGATTCGAGTCCAAACTGACATTACACTTGCAATAATGGAAAACAAAAGCCCAAATTATTTGGGATACTATATGTACAACTTCAGTTAGAACTATTCACATAGAGTAAAGATTGGGACACACCCAAAGACATAATTTTTGGGACACAACCTAAAAGATGTGTCTATATCTCTCCTGTGATGTCACTGGATCCACAGTGACACATGAGAGAGATAGACACATCTATTTGGTTGTGTTCCAAAAATTATGTATTTGCTTGCTGTAATTATGGTTCGGGCGTGCCAGAGCCTTGTTAGGTAGACCCAAACTAATAACACAAAATTTCCTAAAAGCACTTGTGTGAGTGATACACAAGGTTTGAAAATCTGACATCTAACAGGCGATTGTGAAAGGTGAGTAGGAAAGTACCCTCACCTAAGGTCCCTAGACAGTGTTGAAGCACACAAGTCTAGCAAGTGATGAAGAGCAGAAATTAAATAAAAGGCAAGATTTTTATTTAATCAAAATATAAAAAGGAATTACAATGAATGTAATTGAAAGCTAAGAAAGCCTAAGAAAAATAAAAAGGATGCTAAGAGTGCTAAGAATGCTTTTTTGGATGCATTGGTCGAAGTGACGCGGAGTGCCTTGATAGCTTGGCCTGCCTATTGATTTATAGCGGTCATGGAGGTCTCCTAGATAAGGTAGGAAATATCTGATGAATCATTATCTGGTAAAAATACCAGTTTATTTCTATAAACTGATAAAATCTGCTATATCTTGACATCTTCCATATCTGCGAGAATACATATACATACAGGTGTATATATCTTGAATGTGGTACCTTTTGTGGCTTGATTCAGCTGACTTGGCTTCCAAGTAAAATATATCTTCCATACTAGATAATATCAACAATATTATCTTCCCAAATCTTGATAATATTTCCATATAAAAGATAATACAAAAATATTATCCTTGTATATTCTGATAAGGTTTTCATATCTCAAAATATTCTATATATCACTTAGAGTTGATAGGTAATGATATACTTCCCAAAGTGATAACATTATCACATTGAGAGTTTGTAGCGTGATACACTTCCCATAATTGTGACCAAGTTTGTATCATCTTTCTTCACAACAGACTCAATGAATAGGCATATGGCCGAAGCCATGTGCATTGGCTGAATGAGGTGGCCACATGAGGGGCCCACCATTTGACTACCAAGCAAAAATGCATTGCTTGAATGAATGAGTCCGATATACAAAGCCAAGCCCGATAAGTTGGCTTCCATTTTCAATGTCTACTGGATATGCTAAGGCCAAAATCAAGTGTGGCCCACCATGTGTAATATATCAACATGTCCAGAATTGTCACAGGGTGACAGCCCGATGGGAAAAGGCACTTGGAGTTTCCTTTTCTTGCGTGGACCAAGTCACTAACACATGTCCTAAATTATTAACAAGCCAAACAAAGATGATAAAATTATGAATTAGTCAATGTGACTTGAACGGCCATAGTGAGGTAGCCCGAAAATAAGGAATAGTCCATGATTGAAGCGTGACCCCACCACGTGATTACATGTGCATCCATTGCCAACCTCCATAATTACAAAATGGTCAAAGTGACCATATCATTAAATCAAGGTGGTCCACTTAATAAATCGGTCTGGTGAAGCAGCCCGATTTAAAATAGTCCAAAAGTCATCTATCAACTTTGAACCAGTCACTTGGTCACTACTTTTCCCATCGGTCTCTAAGTCCGATTAAAATTTCCAATCGGCCTCTACCAACTTTGAAAAAAAAAATGTATTTTTTAGGTGCAAACAATATTTAGGTGTGTCTCAAGTATTACCCATATCCTTAATGGGTACCTGAAAATTCAGTAGGTGTGATGGGTATGTGTGGTTGCGTCTTCATACTGTATTGGGAATTTGCATTTACTCTTGTTAGATGAAAAATCATGGTAGGGACAAGAAGACCTTGATCCAAATAGACCAAGTCAAAAAGACCATACTCATGGTTGTGTCTTAGGTCTTTAAGCATGCTCATGTGCCTAACGATTTGAGTTCTCATTTGGAAGAGAATAATGGCATTCCCTATTTATATTTCTCTAATGGTTGTTATATATGTTTGCACTTAAAATATGTATTTTGTACACATAATCGATTGTTTGGAATATTAATTGGTCAAAAGTACTTTATAAATAGATTTTTTTTAATGAAAGTAGCAAATATATAAATATTAAAAGATGTTGAAACTCTGACTAAATGGCCGAAGGTGCATGGGAGTTCAGACACATTCAATCCGTGTATATTTGGTACATCAAAGCTCATTTGGTCAATGTATTAATAGGTGTCATCATTGGTGGTGTCATTGGATTGGTTTTAGTGAATTGAAGACTTAACAAACATCATGCCACAACTCTTCTCGGGCATAAGCTCGGCCACCTCTTCCATTATGACTGCAATCAATTCATGTGGGGCCCATGTCCTTGTGTCTTCGTGTTGCAAACACAATCAGTACACACCAAGCCACCACCCAATTCGGACTCTCACTTTGATTCAATCAGGCTAGGGCAGATTTGCTGCCACTTTAGTCAAGTGGTTGAGTCCAAGCATATATTTGGTGAATTTTAATAAATTGCACATGGCGAGTAGAGTCCCAAGATACATGGAAAATGATAAAGTGTGGGGCCTATGTAGACTTAGTATGGAAGAAATCTCCACATAGCAAATCTACTCTTTCCTTATAAATACATACATCCTCCGGTAGATAAAACTCTCTCCAATAGCCCGATCACAAACTCAAACACTCTTTTAAAAGCATTCAACAGCATCCTTTTAAAGCACTCCTTAGCATTAGATAGCGGTTTTTCTAGTGTTCTCCTATTGTATTTTTGCTTTCTTAAGTAACTTCATTTCTTTGATTCTAATTAATATTTCTAATCCCAAAAGCCTTGCTTTACATAATTTTCATCACTTTTAAGCTTGTGTGCTTCAATACTGTTTGAGGACTTCTAGTTAGGGTAATTCCCTATTTACTTAACATAATCGCTTGATCACTATTTTCGTACATCGCACTTATAGGGATAAGTGTGGTATACACGTTTGGGTCTTCCATACAAAGCCCCTGGCATGCCCGATCAATAGTACCACACCGATGACGGTATCAATAATTTTTGCAAAACAATTTGGCACGCTGGTGGGACAACCGAGTGGTGATAAATGATCTACGAAGCATGACTACACTTCTACCATGATCAAATTCATTGGCGGATTGAATAAATATGCTAACTTCAATATGAAATTAGTTTGAGGCAATATATGATGAGAAGTGACATTTGCGCCATTGGATCGCGACATAACTACGAATCACACCGATTTGATTAAGAGATCAGTCTTCTTTACCAAGAGATTGATCATATTTTATCAAATAAAATAAACATGGCACATGTTAGTTTAACCGATACAACTAAGAACATTTTTAAGAATAAAGTTACCGAGAAGTATAAGGTCTTCTTTCTCAACTCTTTAAGTACATATCTTCTCAACTTTAATTCTACGAACTAATCATGAAGATTAAACAACAATAATTGTCATGATAAATAATAAACTTGCCCTTTGATAAGTAATGAGACTATCAATGAATGTAATATTCCTAAAATACTCTTCCAACAATTGGCTTTTAGGGCATATCACTAACAAATTCGGCTGGGTAGTAATGATTTTTCATTCTTTGACCTTTACAATTTTCCTTACTGATTTTATATCCTTTTAATGGCAACTGTGCATTCTTCCGTATATATACACATACTATGTACATGTGTATATATTTATTAGACAATTCCTTATAGTACCAAAATAGCCTAGTCATCATCTGCATCACAGAGGACATTTGGAGTAACACGATCCGGTCGACTGACCTGAGATCCAGTCAAGTAAGTTAGCAAAGGAGGGTGCCAAACCTGATCGACTGGTTTCAATCCGGTCGACTGTATTGGTATTCCAATGAGCTCAGTTTCTGAAATGTTGATCCAGTCGACTGTATTAACCAATAAGGTCGACTGGTTTTAAGCTTGGAAAAAACAATTTCGAGCAACTGTGGATACCAGCATTTGGGCATGGCACATTTGATTTTGAAAAAAAAGAGTCGCCACTTAATTTTTTTAAGGAAAACTAAGAAACGATTTAAAAGGAAACTGATCTTTTGCGAAACCAAAGATTTACTAGATTCGAGGATTATGGAATGAGAGAGGAAAGAGCTCGTGAGGACTAAAACACCCTCTTTCATCCTATCTCATGATAGACCTCTATTCAACATCCTTATAATCAAATTAACAATTCGTATGTGTCCTCAAATAATACATAGGTATATATATATATATATATATCAAAAGCATGTTGAAAGGTGTGCAAGATTGCTAATAGGAAAAGGCACACAAAATCCACATAGTTCAAGTAGCAAGCGAATGATGTGCAAGAGGGAACTAGAGAACTTACTTCGGATCAGCGAAGTGAATTAGAAACGTGCAATGCATACATGAAAAGAAAACCTAGAAAAAGGTCTCTATTCACATAAGCATATAACGAATAACCTTAATCTACAAGGTGTCGCACATGGAAAGTTGTAAACTCAATAAATCAATATGGAATAAATTCGAAAGAAGAATAAGCAACTCACCTCGGGTGCACTATAAAACAAAGATTAGTCCACATGGATGAACATAATGAAATAGGATTCACCTAGATCTAGTGAAAGGGGAAAATAACAAAGCCTAGAATCCTTTCCTATCAAGGAAATTACAACGCTTCTATAGATATACAAGTCTCAACGGGAAGGTCTAAAGAGACCTTAACCTAGAGCCAATGTAATATCAACATAGAAGTAACATGACCTTAACATGATGGGAAAGAATTCTTAACTAAGCTAACAATAACAATTCATCACAACAATCTTTGTTTTAGCTTTCCTATGATACAAGCCCTATCCTAAAATCATGATAATGAAGAAGCATGGAGAGTAAGCATGACATGAATCACTTGAATGAGGTCATTGAATCTCTGGATTTAGGTTCAATTAGTTATAAGTAAAACAAGTTTTGAGCCTTAGGGTTTAGGTCACCAATGCTTTGAGCTAGAAGTCGTCAAAAAACTTAGCTTATACCTTGACGGGATAGGAAAAGTTAGTAAAGGAATTTGAATAGTTAAATCTCGAGGTGATTCCTAGAATTAAAGGCAGTTTAATGGCTGTAATTGTGGCATTACCAAGTTTGATTGGTGAAATTAAGTCAAATCAGCTTTTAGATTCAGACTTCAAATAGATAGTGGATGAGTTACCTAAGGGTAGAAGGCCAGAGTTTAGCTTTCAAGATGGTGTTATGAGATGTATCAACCGATTGTGTATTCCTAAGGTTGGAAATTTGAAAGATAGAGTTATGAAGAAGCTCACAATATCAGATATTCAGTACATCCAGGTAGCACAAAAATGTACAGAGATTTACGGGAGGTCTATTGGTGAAGTGACACGACTAAATAGTTGTGCGCTCTTGTGCAACACCCAAGTGCAGGTGATTGTGCAAGTAGTAGTCTGGTTAAGTCCAGGTCGATCCCACAGGGAAGGTGTTAAACTAATTACTTAGATTAATCTCAAAAAGGGAAAATAAAAATCAATATTTTAATAATGCAGAACACAAAGTCCCATAATTTTTCAACTACTAAAAAAATTAATAAAACGATTAAACTAAGTTAAACTAATTACCAACTAATTAATTACCAACTAATTAATTAAAGCGATAATTTAAAATGTGTTTTTCTTAATTAAAAAGGAATGTTGGGATTACACCAATCCACCGCAACCTAGCCATCTACCATGCAGTTGCATTAAAGCTCAATGGAGTACATCCTCTACAGTATTCCGTATTTCTCTTAGGATAAAGAATCCATAGCCCTTTCATGACTGGGACTATATCATCACAATGGAGTTTGAAATATACAAAAGCGGTTTAAAACAATAGTTAAGACTCTCACCTCCAATGGTATTAGCATTGAGGGTGGTTTGCAAAAGTTATTGAAGAAAAATGCCTCAAGGCTTAAAGTTCACAGACTGTTTTGACAAATTGAGCGTTTTGGGACAATTTGATTACAATCCAGTAAAACAGAATGTAATAACCTGCATTTTCATTTAATTACTTGTACTTGCATTTGACATATTTAAATTCAATTTGAATTTCCATGAGTAATCTGTATTGTTAATCTCATTTTTTTTTTATTTACGATTCTTATATGTTAAATCTGATTCCTTGTTTTATTTCATAATTAAAATTCTTTTGGGGTCAAATTGTAATTTTTACAAAAGTTAGTAATACCTGTGTGGATTTCAAAATCTGTATTTCAAAACGGTGGAAATATTTCCTTTTGACTCAAACAGTATTTTTATGAAACCGGAAAACCATTTCTTAAGTTAAAATGAATTTTCTGTATTTTTGTGGTGACCACCGCGCCCCGAAAATACCAGTTTAATTTCAAAACTGTCCACGCTGTGTTGAACTTCCACAGATTTTGGAAGTGACTGATTGGACAATTGCTTTATTTCTATTTATGGCAACTCATCATTGGTTAAGGTCTTGTTTGGTTGTTACATATGTGAGTGTACATTGCTAGTGCCATAAGCTAATTTGCCAAACATCACAAGAGATTTCTAGCCCACTTGTTAGAGCATTGTTTGGATCTACCTATCTTGTGTGTGTTATTGTTGTATCCATAAGCCACTTTTCCAAACACTCACTCTTGACCCCTATACATCTAAACTACCCTTTCAAGCCTTGAATGTGTATATACGTATCTATATCTGTGTATATTAGTAATTAGTTAATTAGGATCTAAACTCAATTTGTAGAGTATATGTTAAGATGCTTGGAGCCCAAGTCCTTCAATTGGCTCTCTCTTTATATGTTCACTACATACACACAATCTGCACAATTTCAATTTAGTATTGCAGAGAGAGTTGAGAGAGATACACAGTGAGTTCTTCAAAATTTTAGAGAGAGAGGAGCTCAACCACCATAGCTAGGAGCTTCACTTGGGATTGCTAAATTCTTTATCTTTCTCAACACACATTTCAATCTATATCTCAGTGAGTATTTCTAACTCACTAAGAATGTTAATTATACTTGTTAGCTATGTATATGATTGTAAATTATAATCCTCCATTTCAAATTTTGTCCATGGAAGCTTGAGCTTCAAAATCAAGATTTTCAAAACTTAATCTAAATTCGTTTTCAGAGTTGAATATCAAAGATTATAGTATATAGAGTATATAGTTCAAGTTATAGAGCCTAATTTGTTCATACCACAAAGTATATTGAAAATGAAGTTTTGACATGTTTTAGTTTTTCATAAAATTGGAGAGCTATGGATCAAATGGTGTTAAATTGATTATGGATTTGAATTCCTTACGAAAAACTAAAGAGAAACATATATTATAAGGCTTAGTTAATTTCAGTTTTGAAGATGGGTCAAATAGACCCCATTAAGCTGAAACAGAGCAGTTTCTACGAGGAAGAAGAAGCCTCAGCTTCATCTCGCGCCACGATCGCACGAGCGAAGATCGCGCGAGCGACCCGTCGCACAAGCGATCCGCGCGCGCGATCCTCGTCTCCCCAGGCAGACATAAGAGTTTATATATATATATATATATATATAAATGGAATCTAGGCAGATCGCGCGAGCGAGGGTCGCGCGAGGAACCCTTCGCGCGCGCGACCTGGGCTTGTTCAGGCAGACAGAAAAGTTTATATATAAAATGAAAATTGGGCATATCGCGCGAGCGGCCCGCGCGCGCGACCTCTGGCAGATTCTGGTTTTTGTCTGTTTTGTATTTAGGGACTGTTTGGTTCAATTTTTAAGTACTGTTAAGGTTCTGTTTGGAAATTTTATTAATACAGAATGCTATTAGTTATGTTTGAATTGATTAAGGAAATGAATTACAAGTTATCAATCCCCGTACGCGTGTTGTTCATTTAATTCAGCATTTTGCTTATGTTTAAGTGTATATCATTCATGTGGGGTCAGTGGTACATGCATGTGGGTGTCAGTCAGTGTGGAAAAGAGTAATGGCAGTGTGGAAAAAGTATGAGTTTGTAATAACCTGCATTTTCATGCATTATCATATTTAAAATTTTCATTATCATTAGCATTATTATATTCAAAATTTAATATATATATTTTGTCTGCTTTTATTCTTATGTGAAAATTTTATTTCTTGACTAATCTCATTATTGAAATTTCTTTTGGGGTCAAAATGCAATTTTCATAAAAAACTTGCAATACCTGTGTTAAAATTTAAAATTGTATTTCAAGACGGTGGAATTATTTCTTTTAAACTCAAACTGTATTTTTATAAAATCAGAAAACTATTTCTAACGTTAAAATGAATTCTCTGTATTTTTGTGATAAACACCGTATCACGAAAATACCAGTGTAAGTTTAAAACTGTCCGCGCAGTGTTAAACTTCCACAGAATTTTGGAAGTAAATGATTGAACAAATATATTTATACCCAAATTATTATGCTGATGCTTTTCCTTAGGCCTTGTTTGGCAAATGTTGTTGTATGTGTCTTGTCCTTATGCCATAAGCTAGATTACCCAAACACACATTGACCCACCTCATCTCCACCTACCTCTTACTTTCAGCAGTGGAGAATAAAGGGCAGTGCATACACCTCATTGCTGCACATTCATGGTATTATATGGGGGTTAATGGAGATTGAGTGGGAAGTTAGGCCAATGTTTTCTTGGTAGGAATTTGGTTATTTATACACCCAACCACACTACACTTTCTGCACATTCATCACAGCATAATTCAGTATACACAGAGAGTTTAGAGAGTGCAGAGAAGTTCTTCAATTTCGTAGAGAGAGAGAAGAGCTCAATCCTCCATAGCCAAAGCTTGGATTTTGGGAATTTCGTAATTATATTTCTTTCTCAACAATTTCTTCAAATCTATATCACAGTGAGTATTCTAAACTCACTTGGAATGTAATTTCATATTTATTTGCTGAAAGTTTAGTCTAATTTGCAGAACACCATTTTTAATTTACGTATGAAAGCTTGAAGTTCAAAAATGGTGATTTTTCAAACTTAACCAAAATCGATTTTGTGAATTGGAAATGAAAGATCTTAGTCCCAATAAGCTGTGGTTCGAATACTACGGCTTAATTCATCTGTATTGCGACGTATCATTGATTTAAAGTTTTGTCACCTCTCGGTTTTACGTGAAATCCGAGAGCTACGATTGAAATTAGTTAAAACCAATCGCGTATTCATAATCCTTGCGGAAAAACGAAGAGATTCATATATTATAAGACATATTTGGTTACAGAATCAAAATGGGTCAAAAACACCCCTGTTTTGCTGAAACAGGACAGTTCCAACGAAGAAGATGAAGTCTCAGCTTCATCTCGCGCGCGCGAGGAAATCGCGCGAGCGGCCCGCGCGAGCGAGCCTTCGCGCGAGCGGACCGCGCGCGCGATCTTGGGTTACACAGGCAGACAGAAGAGTTTTCATATGTAAAAGGAAAATTGGCTGATCGCGCGAGCGAGGGTCGCGCGAGAATCCCTTCGCGCGAGCGATCCGCGCGCGCGACCCTCCTTTTCACTGGCAGACATAAAAGTTTATATATGTAAAAGAAAATTTGGCTAAATCGCGCGAGCGATGGTCGCGCGATAATGGCTTCGCGCGAGCGATCCGCGCGCGCGAGCTTGTATTTCTCAGGCAGAAAGAAAAGTCTTTAGAATAATAAAGGAAACAGGCATCTCGCGCGAGCGGCCCGCGCGAGCGACCTTCGCGCGAGCGGCCCGCGCGCGCGAGGTCTGACAGTATGTGGTTTTGTCTGTTTTATGTTTAAGGACTGTTTGGTTCAACTTTTATATACTGTTAAGGTTCTGTTTGGGAAATTTTGTTAATCAGAGCTCTTTTTGGTTACATTTGATCGATTAAAACATTGTAGTATGATTTATTAATCCCCGTACGCATGTTGTTCTTTCAATTCAGTATTTTGCTTAAGTTCCAGTGCATATCATTCATGTGAGGTCATTGGTACATGCATATGGGTGTCGGTATGTGTGTAAAAGAGTGGAAAGAGTATGAGTTTGAGTTGTGATTGTGGTTGTGGTTGTGGTTGAGTATGAGTTTGAGTTGTGATTGTGGTTGTGGTTGTGGTTGTGGATGTGATTGTGGTTGGAGTTGAAAAAGAGGATGAGGGTGTCTTTGAAATGCGAAGGTGGCAAAAATGGACACTCCCTGACGCCCATGGAAGCGTTAAAGTGTGTGAAGCCGAACTTGGACACTCACTGGCACCCATGGAAGTGCTAAAGTGTGGCCTATGGACACTCCCTGAATGACTCGAGTCTGGATACCTGTGTGGGGGTTGCCCCGGTATTTGCATGGCGGTTAGGGTATTCAAAGTGTGAGGCATTGGACACTCCCTGGTACCCCGGACCAAAGTGTGAGGCAAACTGGACACTCCCTGGCGCCCCGTTGCTAAAGTGTGGCTATCTTAGTATTTCAAAGATACCAAGAGTAGGATAGAGGGTTGTTGGGTTTTGTCGAGAGAAAAGAGTCGGTTAGATGAGATGGTGCATTGTTCTCATACACGGTCACATATGTGTGAATTTATCTTTTAATTATTGTTGTGGTTGTTTTTCTAACAAGCTCTTTATCATAAATATAAACTTGTGGTATTTAAATGGTAATGGGAAAAAGGTAAATGAGTATGTTTTTACATTCAAAGCTATGTTTTTAATACTCACCAGCTTCTTGAAGCTGACGGCGTTGATGCGTCCTGGACATTCGTGTCCAGGCTTTGCAGGTATTAATCAGGATGAACCATATGATTATGCTAATTGAGATCTGTTGCTGAGAAGAGATGTTACTTTTATATGTTTTACGTTTATGTGATTTAAGATATGTTTTGGTTTTGTAATAAGGATGACTGTAATAGACTATAAGTTATTGTTTTATTTCAAGGCGGTCTGTGCCTTAGTAAACCCTGTACTATAGGATGTAATAAGTTAGAAAATTTTTATAAGCCCAGGTTGCCCTACTCTGATTAATGGTTTTATGATGTTCGACGTTTTGGGACGGAATCGATCCTTCAAACTGTCGCGACCTACGGGTCCATAAAGGAAATTAAACGCTTTCCATATTTATGCTACGTCGGGGCGTGACAGGATTTGGTGGTATCAGAGCCATAGGTTTTCTAGATTGACCAGGCTCAGTTTTTCACGCCATAGATTAGTGACATAGGTTACCCTAAAGTTTTACTAAGCTATACAACCAAGTTCTAGTGTTAGTTTAGTACGGATTACCCTTAGTTCAGAAACTAAAATTCTAAGTTGGTTTTATCATAGAAATGATTACCCGTTTGTCTTGTCACATCGACAAAAATAATAGCAATTTCCATATACCTTCAGACATATCCATTTAGGATTAGTCGAGATAACCATAACTTATGATACCCCTACAGAAAGATAGTAGCCGAGTCTCTAAGGAGTTAAAGCATACCATAGCCCTCATTAATAGCTTAGGCACTGACAAATTTCCTGAGTCAAATCTCGGAATAGTCAGTATGGCCCACAATCAGAGTCTAGAGGATAAGAATACAACCTCTTTGCTATTAGACAGCTCTAGTTCGAATACGTGTTATATGTACTTAATATATATTTTATTGTATGCTTATGTGATAATACGAGTATGTGATATAGTGATATATACTATTTTGAAAATTTTTGTCATAGTACTGTTGCATGCATGTTTCTCATTCTACTACCCCTATCATGCATAGAATGGCTGGAAGACCAAGGAGGAACAGAAATCTGATTGAAGGAGCGCCAGAGGCTGCCGACCCCATGGGAATATTTGAAGCTTTTATCAGACGTCTCGAGAGGGTTAGTAATGCGAATGAAAACCAACGAGACCGCCAGACGGGAGATAAGCTGCTGGAGAGATTCCGTGCGCTCAGACCCGAGCAATTTGCGGGTACCACAGATCCCTGGAAGGCGGAACAATGGTTAAGACAGATGGACCGCATGTTCGAAGCTGTCCAATGCAACGAGATGGACAAGAAGAGGATGGCTACATTTCAACTAACCGACGCCGCTGCAGATTGGTGGGACTCGGTCATAGCCACTATCGGAAACACAGCTGCTATGGGGATGACGTGGACAGCGTTCAAAGGAAGATTTCTGGAGAAGTACTTCCCGGCTACGGAGAGGCACAGAAGAGAGAAGGAATTCATGGATCTGACGCAAGGAACCAAGACGGTGCAAGAGTATACCACACAGTTTGAGAGGCTGTCACGGTTTGCCCCGCACATGGTTGATACTGAGGAGAAGAAGATCCGGAAGTATAACCAAGGGTTGGCACCGCAGATTCGTCGCCTGACTCTCGGCCACCTAGACAAATCGTTTGAAGGACTAGTCGGCCTGGCTACCGACCTGGAAGAGGATGCTCGAGTATACCGTAAACAATTCGAATTCCGACCGCCTCAGAGGGGTAATTTTGGGAATAGACCACCAATGAATCGTACCCAAGGGCAGAAGAGGAACTTTGATGGGAGCAAGAAGGCACAAGCTATTACCCATCCAACTCAACCCCGAGTAGGAGAAGGAAGTAGTGGTGTAAAGTGCTTCAACTGTGGCAACCCTGGACATGTGGCTCGGGACTGCAGGGCACCAAGGCGTGCTACTCAGCCAGGAATAGCCTGCTTCAACTGTGGTGAACCAGGTCACATCAGCAGGTTCTGCACTGCCCCTAAGCAAGCAACTTATGGACAACAGAGTCAGACCCGCTTGAATGCTGTTATTCCTGATACCGCGGGATATGATGGAGCTGAATATGAAGAAGGAGATCATGGAGAAGCTCAACCTGATCAGCAAGCAGTGGAAGGTACATTGACTCTATTTAACTCCCATGTTAGAGTATTATTTGATACGGGTGCTGCTCTATCATTCATATCTGTTAATACAATTCGGAGATTGGGTATCTTACCTCATCGCTTAGAGAAAGCTTTGAAGGCTACATCACCAATAGGAGCTGCGGTCAGTTTAGGACATGTATGCAAGGATTGTCCTCTACGGATTGGAGACCGAGAAATCCCTGCAAGGTTGATCGTCCTATCGATGAAGGAGTTCGACATAATCCTAGGAATGGATTGGCTGTCTCAGAATCAAGTGAAGTTGGATTGCGCGAGGAAGAGAATTACATTCTCCGACAATGAGAATCAACCCTTTGATTTTCAATGTAACCCTTCGGGAGATATGTTCCTCACAAGATGTTTAGCCAACATCGAAGTCGTCAGTACAGAGGTGACAGCATCATCTATACCTGTAGTCAAGGACTTCGAAGAAGTATTTCAAGATATTTCTGGATTACCGCCCGAGAGAAGTATAGAGTTCTGTATTGAGCTTATACCGGGTACCGTACCAATTACCAAGGTTCCCTACAGAATGGCCCCCACAGAACTACTAGAATTGAAGGGACAAGTTCAAGAGCTCGAGAACCTAGGTTTTGTACGTCCAAGTACATCGCCTTGGGGAGCACCAGTGTTATTTGTGAAGAAGAAGGACGGGACGCTCAGGCTGTGTATCAACTACAGAGAATTGAATCGAGTGACAATCAAGAACAAGTATCCTTTGCCTCGGATCGACGATTTATTTGATCAACTACAAGGAGCTACGATATTTTCCAAGATAGACCTTAGGTCGGGATATCATCAGTTGAGGGTACGGAAGGAAGACATACCTAAGACTGCTTTCAGAACCCGATATGGTCATTATGAATTTCTGGTGATGCCGTTTGGAATGACGAACGCCCCGGCAGTGTTTATGGATTTAATGAATAGAGTGTTCAAGCCTTATTTAGATCAGTTTGTCATCGTCTTTATTGATGATATTTTGATCTATTCTAAGTCAGGAGAAGAACACGAGCAACATCTACGTATTGTGATGCAGACGCTTAAGGACCACCACTTGTATGCCAAGTTCAGTAAGTGTGAGTTCTGGTTGCAAGAAGTGAAATTTTTGGGACACAAGGTGTTATCTCAAGGAATTTCGGTGGATTCATCCAAGACCGATGCTGTATCCAACTGGGTTAGGCCAAGCAACCCTACAGAAGTTCGGAGTTTTCTTGGACTCGCAGGCTATTACAGGAGATTTGTTGAGGGATTCTCCAAGATAGCTGCACCATTGACTGGGTTGACGAAGAAGAATTTGAAATTCGAATGGACAGAGAAGCATGAGCGAGCCTTTCTAGAGTTGAAAGAGAGACTCACTACCGCACCAGTACTAGCAATACCCAAGCCTGGTGAGAAGTTCACTATCTTTAGTGACGCATCATATCAAGGACTAGGGTGTGTACTTATGCAAGATGACAGAGTTATAGCCTATGGATCCAGGCAGCTGAAGCCGAATGAGTTGAACTATCCTATTCATGATTTGGAGTTGGCAGCAGTGGTTTTTGCACTCAAGATTTGGAGACATTATCTCTACGGTGAGAAGTTTGATTTGTTCTCCGATCACAAGAGTCTGAAGTATTTGTTCACACAGAAAGAGTTGAACATGAGGCAGCGCAGATGGATGGAGTTGATCAAAGATTACGACTTCACATTGGAATACCACCCTGGTAAAGCTAATGTGGTCGCTGATGCTTTGAGTCGGCAGACTCGTGAGACGATCGCTTCCTTAATGGTTAGAGAATGGCGAGCATTGGAGACGTTGGCAGAGTTTGATATACAGAGTGCTGAAAGAGGAGAAGGACAACTTTTCGGATGTCTTATCCTACAGCCTGTTCTCATTGACCGCATTATTGGAGCTCAGAAAGAAGATGAAAAATTTCAATCATGGTTCAAGAAGGTGTCAGAAAAGGACTCGACAGAATGGAAAGTGGGAGTCGATGGAGGGTATCAGTGCAGGAATAGATTATGTGTGCCAGAGGTTGGGGAGCTTAGGAAGGATATCCTGGAAGAAGCACATAAATCAAGGTATACAGTTCACCCGGGAGGAACTAAGATGTATAAAGATTTGAAGAGAAATTTCTGGTGGGAAGGCATGAAGAAGGATGTGGCCGAGTTTGTATCCAAGTGTTTGACGTGTCAGCAAGTCAAGGCCGAACATCAGAGACCGTCAGGATTGTTGCAACCGCTACCTATTCCTGGTTGGAAGTGGGAGCACATTACGATGGATTTTGTAGTAGGATTGCCCCGGTCGCAGCAGAATCATGACGCTATTTGGGTAATTGTGGATCGATTGACGAAGTCAGCTCATTTTATCGCTTATAGTATGACATATCCAGTGGAAAAGATGAGCCGGATGTACATACAACAAGTTGTGCGACTTCACGGTGCACCTGTGACGATTGTGTCAGACCGTGACGCACGTTTTACTTCTGGATTTTGGGAAAGTCTGCAAGAAGCTATGGGAACTTCACTCAAGATGAGTACTGCTTTTCACCCTCAGACAGATGGGCAAACTGAGCGTGTTAATCAGATAATGGAAGATATGCTTAGGGCTTGTGTGATCGATTTTGAAGAATCTTGGGAGACGCACTTGCCGTTGGTTGAATTTGCCTATAACAATAGTTATCATACGAGTATCGGTATGGCTCCGTTCGAAGCACTGTACGGACGACCATGTCGTTCTCCATTGTGTTGGGCAGAGGTTGGGGACACAGAATTGTTGGGACCAGATTTGGTTAGAGAAACCAACGAGAAGATTTCCTTGGTCAAGGAAAGGATGAGAACCGCTCAGAGCCGGTATAAGAGTTATGCTGATCGACGCCGAAAAGATCTGGAGTTTAGTGTTGGAGATCACGTACTTTTTAAGGTTTCACCAACACGAGGAGTGGTACGCTTTGGTCTCAAGAGAGGGAAGTTAGCTCCGCGTTTCATTGGACCGTTTGAGATTTTGGAACGTATCGGGTTAGTAGCCTATCGACTGGCACTACCACCGAAGATGTCTGGGGTTCACAACGTGTTTCACGTGAGTATGTTGAGGAAATACATACGAGATCCCTCGCATGTGGTTAGTTATGACGACATTGAGACGAGTCATAACGTTTCTTACAAGGAAAGACCTGTGAAGATTTTGGATCAGAGTATCAAGAAGCTGAGGAATAAGGATATCCCGTTGGTAAAAGTTCAGTGGAATCACCATGACGAGAATGAAGCCTCGTGGGAAGTTGAAGCTGATATGAGGAAGAAGTACCCGGAGTTGTTTCAGGACTAATTAGTCTTGATTTCGGGGACGAAATCCTGTTTAAGGGGGGAAGGGTGTAATAACCTGCATTTTCATGCATTATCATATTTAAAATTTTCATTATCATTAGCATTATTATATTCAAAATTTAATATATATATTTTGTCTGCTTTTATTCTTATGTGAAAATTTTATTTCTTGACTAATCTCATTATTGAAATTTCTTTTGGGGTCAAAATGCAATTTTCATAAAAAACTTGCAATACCTGTGTTAAAATTTAAAATTGTATTTCAAGACGGTGGAATTATTTCTTTTAAACTCAAACTGTATTTTTATAAAATCAGAAAACTATTTCTAACGTTAAAATGAATTCTCTGTATTTTTGTGATAAACACCGTATCACGAAAATACCAGTGTAAGTTTAAAACTGTCCGCGCAGTGTTAAACTTCCACAGAATTTTGGAAGTAAATGATTGAACAAATATATTTATACCCAAATTATTATGCTGATGCTTTTCCTTAGGCCTTGTTTGGCAAATGTTGTTGTATGTGTCTTGTCCTTATGCCATAAGCTAGATTACCCAAACACACATTGACCCACCTCATCTCCACCTACCTCTTACTTTCAGCAGTGGAGAATAAAGGGCAGTGCATACACCTCATTGCTGCACATTCATGGTATTATATGGGGGTTAATGGAGATTGAGTGGGAAGTTAGGCCAATGTTTTCTTGGTAGGAATTTGGTTATTTATACACCCAACCACACTACACTTTCTGCACATTCATCACAGCATAATTCAGTATACACAGAGAGTTTAGAGAGTGCAGAGAAGTTCTTCAATTTCGTAGAGAGAGAGAAGAGCTCAATCCTCCATAGCCAAAGCTTGGATTTTGGGAATTTCGTAATTATATTTCTTTCTCAACAATTTCTTCAAATCTATATCACAGTGAGTATTCTAAACTCACTTGGAATGTAATTTCATATTTATTTGCTGAAAGTTTAGTCTAATTTGCAGAACACCATTTTTAATTTACGTATGAAAGCTTGAAGTTCAAAAATGGTGATTTTTCAAACTTAACCAAAATCGATTTTGTGAATTGGAAATGAAAGATCTTAGTCCCAATAAGCTGTGGTTCGAATACTACGGCTTAATTCATCTGTATTGCGACGTATCATTGATTTAAAGTTTTGTCACCTCTCGGTTTTACGTGAAATCCGAGAGCTACGATTGAAATTAGTTAAAACCAATCGCGTATTCATAATCCTTGCGGAAAAACAAAGAGATTCATATATTATAAGACATATTTGGTTACAGAATCAAAATGGGTCAAAAACACCCCTGTTTTGCTGAAACAGGACAGTTCCAACGAAGAAGATGAAGTCTCAGCTTCATCTCGCGCGCGCGAGGAAATCGCGCGAGCGGCCCGCGCGAGCGAGCCTTCGCGCGAGCGGACCGCGCGCGCGATCTTGGGTTACACAGGCAGACAGAAGAGTTTTCATATGTAAAAGGAAAATTGGCTGATCGCGCGAGCGAGGGTCGCGCGAGAATCCCTTCGCGCGAGCGATCCGCGCGCGCGACCCTCCTTTTCACTGGCAGACATAAAAGTTTATATATGTAAAAGAAAATTTGGCTAAATCGCGCGAGCGATGGTCGCGCGATAATGGCTTCGCGCGAGCGATCCGCGCGCGCGAGCTTGTATTTCTCAGGCAGAAAGAAAAGTCTTTAGAATAATAAAGGAAACAGGCATCTCGCGCGAGCGGCCCGCGCGAGCGACCTTCGCGCGAGCGGCCCGCGCGCGCGAGGTCTGACAGTATGTGGTTTTGTCTGTTTTATGTTTAAGGACTGTTTGGTTCAACTTTTATATACTGTTAAGGTTCTGTTTGGGAAATTTTGTTAATCAGAGCTCTTTTTGGTTACATTTGATCGATTAAAACATTGTAGTATGATTTATTAATCCCCGTACGCATGTTGTTCTTTCAATTCAGTATTTTGCTTAAGTTCCAGTGCATATCATTCATGTGAGGTCATTGGTACATGCATATGGGTGTCGGTATGTGTGTAAAAGAGTGGAAAGAGTATGAGTTTGAGTTGTGATTGTGGTTGTGGTTGTGGTTGAGTATGAGTTTGAGTTGTGATTGTGGTTGTGGTTGTGGTTGTGGATGTGATTGTGGTTGGAGTTGAAAAAGAGGATGAGGGTGTCTTTGAAATGCGAAGGTGGCAAAAATGGACACTCCCTGACGCCCATGGAAGCGTTAAAGTGTGTGAAGCCGAACTTGGACACTCACTGGCACCCATGGAAGTGCTAAAGTGTGGCCTATGGACACTCCCTGAATGACTCGAGTCTGGATACCTGTGTGGGGGTTGCCCCGGTATTTGCATGGCGGTTAGGGTATTCAAAGTGTGAGGCATTGGACACTCCCTGGTACCCCGGACCAAAGTGTGAGGCAAACTGGACACTCCCTGGCGCCCCGTTGCTAAAGTGTGGCTATCTTAGTATTTCAAAGATACCAGGAATAGGATAGAGGGTTGTTGGGTTTTGTCGAGAGAAAAGAGTCGGTTAGATGAGATGGTGCATTGTTCTCATACACGGTCACATATGTGTGAATTTATCTTTTAATTATTGTTGTGGTTGTTTTTCTAACAAGCTCTTTATCATAAATATAAACTTGTGGTATTTAAATGGTAATGGGAAAAAGGTAAATGAGTATGTTTTTACATTCAAAGCTATGTTTTTAATACTCACCAGCTTCTTGAAGCTGACGGCGTTGATGCGTCCTGGACATTCGTGTCCAGGCTTTGCAGGTATTAATCAGGATGAACCATATGATTATGCTAATTGAGATCTGTTGCTGAGAAGAGATGTTACTTTTATATGTTTTACGTTTATGTGATTTAAGATATGTTTTGGTTTTGTAATAAGGATGACTGTAATAGACTATAAGTTATTGTTTTATTTCAAGGCGGTCTGTGCCTTAGTAAACCCTGTACTATAGGATGTAATAAGTTAGAAAATTTTTATAAGCCCAGGTTGCCCTACTCTGATTAATGGTTTTATGATGTTCGACGTTTTGGGACGGAATCGATCCTTCAAACTGTCGCGACCTACGGGTCCATAAAGGAAATTAAACGCTTTCCATATTTATGCTACGTCGGGGCGTGACAGAGTTTGAGTTTGTGGTTGTGGTTGTGATTGTGGTTGTGGTTGTGGTTGAGATTGCGATGAGGGTATCTTTGAAATGCGACGGTGGCAAATTTTGGACACTCCCTGACGCCCATGGAAGCGTTAAAGTGTGTTACGCCGAACTTGGACATTCCCTGGCACCCATGGTAGTGCTAAAGTGTGGCCTACGGACACTCCCTGATACTCGAGTCTGGATACTGCGTGAGGGGTTGCCCCGGTATTTGCATGGCGGTTAGGGTATTCAAAGTGTGAGGCATTGGACACTCCCTGGTACCCCGGACCAAAGTGTGAGGCAAACTGGACACTCCCTGGCACCCCGTTGCTAAAGTGTGGCTATCTTAGTGTTTCAAAGATACCAGGAGTAAGATAGTGGGTTGTTGGGTTTTGTCGAGAGAAAAGAGTCGGTCAGATGAGATGGTGCATCGTTCTCATACACGGTCACATATGTGTGAATTTATCTTTTAAATAATGTTGTGGTTGTTTTCTAAACAAGCTCTTTATCTTAAATATAAATTTGTGAATTTAAATGGGAATTGGAAAATGGTAAATGAGTATGTTTTACATTTAAAGTTATGTTTTTAATACTCACCAGCTTCTTGAAGCTGACGACGTTGATGCGTCCTGGACATTCGTGTTCAGGCTTTTCAGGTTATGATCAGGAAGGACCTTATGACTACGCTAATTGAGAATGGCTGCTTTTGGAATGAGAAAACTGTTTATTGATTATCTGCTTTAAGTTATATGTTTTAAGTTTTAGACTGTGTTGTTTTATAAGGATGACTGTAATAGACACTAAGTTATTGTTTTGTTTCAAGGCGGTCTGTGCCTTAGTTGACCCCGTGCTGTATTATGTAATAAGTTAGAAAATTTTTATAAGCCTTGATTGCTCTGCTCTGATTATTGTTTATTGTTGTTCGACGTTTGGGATGGAATCGATCCTTCAAACTGTCGCGACCTACGGGTCCATAAAGGAAATTAAACGCTTTCCTTATTTATGCTACGTCGGGGCGTGACACAGAAAGTCTAGGAATACTGCATAGAATGTCCTCAAGAATCAGAGGGTTTGATCGATCGACGCGCTTTCGATCAATCGAATATCTTCTTCTCTCGATCGATCGAACTGTATTCGATCGATCGACTGTGTCTCTGGTCCGATCGATCGAACACAGGAATTATTTTGCTGCATGGCAGGGGCTTCAGATCACGATTTCATCGTGATCTCCCAACCTGGGGACTACTCAGACATGGTCTGGAGCGTCACAGTTTTATTCTTAATGTAAATATTCATTAAGGTTGCGTTTGGTTGAGATTTAAACATCCAATCACTGAAAAAACTACTAGTTAACCACTACCAACAAGTAATACTACAATCTACTCAGATTTAAACTATGTAAGCTACTAAAAGAATGCAAATAAAACTAGTGTAACAAAACCTGGAATGAACAAGCTATTAATAAACTTCAAACTTCAACCGAATTCAATATCCGACCTACAAAAATCAAAGTAAAACACTCTCTCTCTATGTAAAACTGATAAAAGTAAAGTGGGCGTCGTTCTGGACGTCTACAATACGAATATATATAGTAAAACCTAATGCTTAGGGTTAAAAATATCTCCTCTGCTGCGTGCGCGTAAAATTATGATAAAAGGCATGTTCGATCGATCGAACATCCTTCGATCGATTGAACTTCCGGAGTCTTCGAGCGCTTGAACTATCTCGATCGATCGAACCGTCGATCGATTGAATGGTCTTCAATCGATCGAGCTCTGCAATTCAGCTTTTGATTGTCTTCATTAGAATTCAGCATTTCCTTTTATCGTTATCTTTCAATCCTTCACACAGCAACTGTAGTCTGCACAAATTACAGCTAAAACACACAACTTATCATAGTTTAATCAAATTGTGTATAAACTGGCATTATAATTCAAATTACAGATAAACAAGGGAATTGTAAACTAAATTAATACATTTTCTTCTTTTAGCGCGATTGTATTTTACAAATACCCCCGCTTGTCACAACCCCCAACTAGAGATTTGCTAGTCCCTAGCAATAGAGCGAATAATAAAAGAAAACAAGCTAAACTACACTATAAAAGAAAAACTAGAATAACTAGATCCAGATTAACTAAATTAAAATGACAAGAAAGAAAACTACCTAACTCACTTTCGCAGGAATCGCGGTTGCATTTAGCGAATGCAATAAGCCATTAAACCCCTAGGTTCCCCCTAGTGGACGAGTGTTGTCTCGTGAGGGTTTGCAGTGAATATATCCACAAAATTCTCTGATTTTAAGCTCAAAAAGATATAGAATAACCTTTAAACATTCCCTTTTTCATTTAACTATTAATTTAGCTCTACACACATCTCATCCTCATTCAATCCATGAAAGAAATGCACATGTTCCTCATGTCACCAAGATAAAAAATAACATATGCGTCACACCCATGCATCCGTGTGTGCGTGAAATTAACAGCTATACATCGAACTTTATTTAGAGTTGTTTAAACAATCATACTCTCAGAACTGGTAGTTTCAACTCAATCCTCACATGGTTATTACACTCAAAAATGAACATCCCACAGAACTTGGCTAATAATGATCGCACATGGTATGAAAGCTTTCATAGGAGTGATTTTTCGGATACTAATGCTTTCATACTCGACTCTATAGAAGACGAACATTTAAAGTGTATAGTCTCATGAAAGGAATACTACTTATTAGAGGAGCGAAATACCGTGGATAACTCAACTTACACTTTCATGTTTAAACCAAGTTGTTGAAAATCATTAAGACTTTGACTTTTTCGATTATTTATATTTAGTAGGGTAGAAATTAGAGGGATAAGAAATTGCACATCTTCAGCATGAGGCTATATCCAGTAATTTCTTCACTTTATTCCAACCATCCTCTTCATACATACCATCCTTCAAATTTTATTTATTTATTTAATTATTTATTTTTGGTGTATATATATGCAGCCCTTCTCACCACTATTCCCTCCTCATACTTCAACAATCTAATCACATTGGGTGTGCAATGGGGTATATGAAGGTCAAGGTATGAAAAATAGGGATTTAGAATTTCATAATGGATTCGGCATTATTTATTAGGCGTGGGGTTGAGAACAACACATATTTGGAAATATTGATATAGGTAAATAGAGAAGGTAAGGAGCAAATACGATGGCTTAAATCATTTTCTCAACTTCTTAATTTTTAACACTTAAATGTTCATTGAGTTTAATTGGTAAATCCTGAACGTTCTCCTCTACTAAGCAGCCAACATGAAGAAATAGAGACTAGACAACGAATTTAATCGGCATATTCAAGAAAAACAATTCGAGTTTTGAAGTGATAATTCCCTCAGAATTGAAGATTGGATTCAAAAGCTCACTAAGGGTAACTAGTTTCCACTACTTATTCCTTAAAGTATAAAAGTCATATTAACTCTTATTTTAAGTTTTCCGCATAGCTATTAATACGTGCAAATAATTTGGATACAAGAATGGTCAACATCTGTATTCATCCTAGAGAACTAGAAAAATGCGTGAACTTAATTCATAAAAGGATGAGAATAAAATGATTGTGTCCTCGCTCGATAACAGCTAAACAAAAGTGAATATTCAAAATAATTCTACCAATTTAATTCAAAATTTTAAATTTTGGAAATTTTAAAATTTTAAGTTAATTCTAACTTCGAATGGAGATTGTATGACATTAGTAATAGATAGAGTGGTCCAGATTGCTAGGTAACTAATATACTGTAGACACCCCAATTTTGACCTAACGTCGAATTTAGGAGAGTGTCACCTCCAAGTTCGATGATGATAAGGACCGAAAGATTTGAAGTATTCCAAGCTCTTCAAAAAGTCTCCAAAACGCGATAAAATTTCACAGAAAGGAGAAAATACCAAGTATTTAGGGGAATTCGGATATAAAACACAATTTTCGGAAAAGATCTTCAAAAATAATTTGCTTTGAGAAAAAGAAAGACCTAAAAAGGGAAGTTCAGCTAAAAACGGCACACGGCAGACATTCGCGGCACTCAGTGAGTACCGGACGGCAGTCAGAGAGTGCCGGCCCGGCATTCACCAAATGCCGCCGACATTTTCTGACTGCCGTTTACTTTTTAAGTCCATATTTTGTGGTACAATACGTATGTGTATGCGGATAAGAACAAAAAACTGATAAAGTAAGACTGACAAAAACGCGGCAATCCATTAATTTTCGCGGCATTTGATGAGTGCCGCCCGGCAGCCACGAAGTGCCGGAACGGCAGTCATGGACTGCCGCCGCGGCATTCACGGACTGCCGCGATAGTTTTTTTGACCGCCGCCCTGGGCAGCAGTCTGTCTAATTTCAGGAAGTACATATTGTACCACCAAATGGGATGTTTACACTTGGCTTTTACTCCGAATTCACTGAAAATACTTGTTAATTTTGCCTATAAAAGAAGAGGTATCTTCATTGAAAAAGAGAGACAAAAAAGAAGGGGAAACACAAAAAAGACTACCATTACACCAACATTTTTGGAGGAAAAAAAAGAGAGTTTGGAGAGTTTGAAGAAGAGTTTGGAAGATCTTCAAAGGAGAGAAACTTTGAGGATAGTTTGGAGGTGACCCTCTAATCTTAGTTGTGTTTTCTTTCTTTTGAGCTTCTAATTTACAAGTCATTTAGTTTTTCTTGATTAAGTTTTAGAGTTTGTTAAGTAAACTTGGAAGTCCTTACTTCCTAGTTCTTTGATCCTTCTTCTATTTTTCTTGTTTATGTTCTTCTTTTGAGATTCTTGGAGATCTTCAATATCTCCTTTGAAAGCTCTTGAGTTTGATGTTTTGAATCTCATGTAAGCTTATACTTCACATGGGAGTCAAAGTTTGATCATCACTTTTTTATAAATAAATAGATGGATCCAAGTCCATGCTTATGACTTGAGTCCTCTAGCTTGATGTTTCATGGAATCCCTTCTATATTCCTTTGAGACCCATGAGTATTAACCATATCTTCATCTCCAATGACCATCAAGTGGTAGGAGAAAGTATTTTGGGTCTAAACTCATCCCTATGGTTTTGATTCATCATCTTGAGATTTCATGAAGTCTATTCATACTTTATTTGAAATCTACAAATATAAAAGTCTCTAGCCTCCAATGACCATCAAATGGTAGGAGAAGTGATTTGGTTTAAACCCAACTTCATGGTTTAATAGTTGGAGTTACCAAATAAAAGTTGAACTTGACAAATGAAAACAGTGAGTTCACAAACTGTGTTTGATCAAAGATTTTTAGTTCAAAATCTAACCGTTGAAATCAAGTGAAACCAACGGGAAAGTGTCAATAACACAGTAATCTACCACTGTAATTTTTGTTTTGAGGTGGTTTTATGTTTAGAAGGGTTTGATCATGGGTTTTGTGAGTCAACCACAATCTGTCCAGAGTTTCAGAATAGTTTCAGAACAGAAAGTCCATTTTGAAATTCATAAATCAGAATTCTAATGGAGTTTTTGGGGTCTCTAATAATTTTTTCTGGGTACCTTAATGTGTTAGGAAGATCCCCTAAAAAGATCTAAGTGTTTCTCATCTTTTTGCTATTTTTAAAAAATCAAACAATATCTCTGGACAGAGAGTTGTACATCTCTGAGTGATGTCTGGTTCTTGTCCTTTTCCCAGAGATCTAACCGTTGAAACCTTGATTTTCTTTTTGATTTGGAAACTAGACTCATAGAGGCATCTTGTGTCCAAAATTCACCGACATCAAACCATGAGAGACATGTTTTTTCTTTTTTTAAAGTGCTAGTCTGCTCTCTGCAATTTTTAGAATTTTATGACACATTTGACCAACTTTGTAAATAATGGCCCAAATGATTCTCCTATGACTTAGGGCTTAAACCATATCTTAATAATGATTAATTAGACTTAAATCTCAAAGCTAAGTGATTCAAATCAATGAATAAATTCATAGTTAATAGCCTACTCTTGTTCATATTCATGAATTCATGTACATTAATGCTTATAATTAGAATTAGTAATTGGATAAAATTGGATTTCATTGCTCGCCAGATATAAGCTAGAGAATTAGGATTGATTGTTTGATATCATATTATTATGTGAAGCACGTAGACTAACCTTTTGTTTTGTAGCGCTATTAAGGTATGATTTCTAGAACTCCTCTTTAGTTTATCTTAATTTCTTGATTTTATTGATTTTTTGACTTAATGCGCGACACCTTAGAATTAGGTTTTGCCTTATGTGTGTATGTGATTAGAGACTCTTTTTTAGGATTTTCTTTTGTTTGCATGCATTGCACGTTTAATATCGCTGCTGGATCCCGGGTAAGTTCACTTGTTCTCTATTACATATCATATCGCTTGCTACCTGAAATACGTGGCTTTCGAATGATATTTTGTAAAATTGCAATTTTACACCCCTTTAGACATGCTTTTGTAATGTATATTTATACATACGTATTAATTGAGGGCACATTTAAATTAATAATTCGATTAAAAGAATGTTGAGTAGAGGCCTATCGCAAGATAGGATGAGAGAGGGTGTTTTAGTTCGACGGGCTCCTTCCTCTCTCATTCCATAATCCCCGGACCAAGTTAATCTTTGGTTTCGCAAACGATCAGTTTCCTTTCAAAATGGTTTCTTAATTTTTCCTTTTAAAAATTAAGTGGCGACTCAATTGTTTTGAATTTGAATTTGAATTTTAAAAAGAACTTTAAAAGAAAAGTTGTGGGTAAGAAAAATGCGATATCCACATATACACAGGTGATTATCTATCTACATCCCACCCCCAACTGAAAATTGCAATGTCCTCAGTAGGCGATTTTAAAAAAAATAGAGAGATATCATCTGATATTTTATTGGAAGAAATGCAAATGTAGCAACCTGTACAGAGAACATACAAACTCCAAGCAGCAAAGATCAAGAAGATATAAAGTATAAAGTATCAGATCCAAACATAAAATAGAACCCATCATTGGAAATATAAGAAGATGAAAGAACAGAACAGTGATAATATGCGCCATACAAACTAAAATACAAACTACATAGCCAACCACCAATATTATCCAATACAACCACACTAACCAAACCAACCACAATAGTCCAACAGTATACAAACATAACCAACAACCAACCAAAAATAACCAAATACAACCATACTGTCCAAAATATCAAAATAACCAAATAACCAAAAATACGGATCCAGGAGAAACTAACCATCATCGGTGACATCCGATAATATCTCTACAAAAATATCAGGAGCATCCCCACCACTACCCTCAGCAACAGGCGGTGCTGCTGAGTCACTCGTAGTCGTGGCAGCTGGAATAGATAAGGGTGTGTCGGCCACGACAAGAGGAGGTGGAAGTGGTATCTCCGTAATAAGCGGTGATGCTGATGATGTAGGAGCTGCAGGATCAGTCGGAGAAGATGGATCGGTGGTGGATGGTGGAACAGCAATAGGTGGTGCTGTCGATGTAGATGGCGCGGAAAGATCAACCGGAGGAGCTGAAGAAGAAGGACCAGTGGGGTGTGGTGCAGCGGCTGCATGGACTGACTAATTGATGCCAATCTGGATCAGGATTTCCTCCAGCAAAGTCATCATCTGGTCAACCTTTCCCTCGAGTCTAATCCGGGCCTCTCTCTCCTCTAATAATAACGCATGAATAGTTGGGAGAGGCGCAAAAGAAGACTCTCCCTGGGCGGGAGCCTGAGACCGCTGTCTCAACTCAAATCGGGCAACCACCTCCACAGGGTCATATTCCTCATCAGAATCACGCTCCTCAGCCTCTGTGGGCGTCCCAGAAGCTACATCCTCGGTATCTGTCCCTCCCCGTCTCCGCTTCACTCCTACTTTAGCTTTCCCTTTTCCTTTTCACTTCCTCTTGTGAGCATCGGAGCGGCGAGCGGCGGTTTCTCCAAATCGTCTCTTGGAAGACTGCAAGATATCAGTGGGAAGAGGGACTAGACCACTCCGGGTCACCAGGCGGTGGATGCCCCACGCGCCTTTCAGGTGCTTCTTTGCCGAGATATAACGTGTAGGCTGCACCATGAACTCGATATACAAACGTGGGAGGCAAAACCGTCTCCCTGTCCCCACAAAAAAGAGTGCCCTCACATACCAAGCTGCTAACTTCTCGTGGTAGGAGGTCAGAAAAATACAGTTGCAGAGTACAAGGTGGAGCATGTGGTACTGATCAGTCAAAAACTGATCCTCGATAAGAGACGAGCTGTTCCAGAACTGAACGGCACCACTAGTGATCTCTCGGACAATGGTGGCGGAGGGAATCTCAGGAGTACCCACGCGATGAGGACAATCACACTCTAGCTCCTCGGGGACTCCCAATGATGTAGATAAGGTGGCAGGACTGATGACCATCTCCCGGCCGCGGAAGAAAGATCGGTAAGTGTAAGGTGCAGCCGGGTCCTTGATCATCGTGGCGCAAACCTCGCGAATCCATGAAACATTGACCTATTTGGGTTGGGTCAACATCTCGTACCAACGCTGCATGTCCTTGATTCTGGCCAAGAACCAAGGAGAAGAGAGCCAGGTTGACTCCAAGGGTCTCTCAATCATCACCTTGCGGTGACTGAAGAATCGCGTGTATATCCCCTGATCAAAAAGATTCTGGAACCCATGATCAGGTACCGGATCTGGTATAGACAGGTCGAATGATTTCTCTCAGAAATAGCCTGTGGCGGGATTCATACTGCACGACCTGAAATTGAAAAGGAGAAACAAATGAAAATAGGGAAACAAAAACAAAACAAAAAACTGCTACTGAATTAGTTCGATCGATCGCAGCTTTGTTCGATCGATCGAAAAGCTTAGAATTCGATCGATTGATGTTGTGTTCGATCGATCGAAAAGTTCAGGGTTCGATCGCTCAAACCGTGTTCGATCGATCGAACAAATTGATGTTGTCGATATCAAGATATAAAAGTATGCTTATTTGTGCTTTACTTTCAAAAGATTTGCAGTGTGGAAGTAAAGGTCGAACCCACAGAGATTGATTAACTACCGCGACTTAATCTTAAAACATAAATCTAATTTATTATAAAAATGAGATTTTGATTTTGAATTTAATTAAACTAAGAACAATAAAATAAATCTAAATTATGAAAGCGATTTAAAAGTGTTTTTATAAATATGTTTAAAGGAACCTAGGATTGCAAATCCACCACTAGCTTCATAATAGGAATATTTATGAATTACTTTAGCCTATTAAGTTGGATGATAATGGAGAATTGTAGCTACAAGCCCAATTCATCCGTCAAGAAAATAACTATGGTTCAAGCACCAACATAATCCATCTTCGGTTAGCACGAATTATCCCACACTAAACTAGGGTTGTGGTATAATCCGTCTAATCTAGGCATGGACTATTCAGATACTTGATAGCACAATTCAATTTAAGCACCATTACATGTAAATAATCTAAACAAGCACAGCAAGAATAGATCATTGAGCACATCACAGTCAAAATAGATCTAAGACAAGAATAAACTTTGAAAGTAATGATTTTAATCAATAGAAGCACGATTTATTTATGAAAATCCTCGGAACATGTAACTGTCATCCATACATAATAAAACTAAAATAAAAACATAAATAACTCCCTATTACTCGACTAGGGTTTCATTGAAACCCTAGATCTTTGTCTAGGCTGCCATAGAAGTGGTAGATGGCAAGAGTTTGATGGAGGAGGCCATGGAAATCCTTGGTCTTCTTCTTCTTCTCCTTGCTTCCCTCCCTTCAATGGCTGAAAGTATGGTGGTGTATTGTGTGTATAATAATTGTCCAACCCTTAATTTGAAGTAAAATAGGGTATATATAGATTTACAACAAGTTTTTGGAAGCTTTCCTAACCCGAAACGCACTAAAACTGCTGTATTTAGCTTTCCAGACGCAATTAGGCAGTTCCGTTCACGTAGGAATCATCAGTATACTGAAATACGCAAGTTCCATTTTTACACATGTCGCGCGCGCGGGCCGCGCGAGCGCGATGTTGGGACCTCGCGCGAGCGATTTTCGGGGTTTCCGCGCGAGCGGGTCGCGCGAGCGATATCTGGATTTTCGCGCGAGCAGGTCGCGCGCGCGTTGTGGTTTTTTCAGCTTCTTTTTGCTTGCTCTTTCACCCCATTTAGCTTGGTATACTTGATTTCTTCCAAATCCTGTCAGAAAATAGAAAACAAAGTAAAAATATACAAAAATAGGATAAAAAGGTACTAACAAACGTATGTTAAGGCGTATAAATATGATCTGTTCTCTCCCGATCACACCCCCAAACCTACATTTTGCTAGTCCTCGAGCAAAACTAAAAATAAAAACTAAACTACTAATAACATACTACTCCATTTTCACATGGATTGCGATTGCATTTAGCTTATGCAACAAGCCTTTTAAACCTCTAGGTGTCCCTAGTCGGACGAGTGAAGTCTCGTGAGGGTTCTCATCAACAAGCTACCCACAACCATCTTTATTAACTTGTAAATTTAAAAACTTTTATTCAAAATGAAAAACAAAGCAATCAATACTCCTTATCATAGAACAATGATTTGAAATAGAATAACGAACAAGAAGAAACGGAATCAAACGTCTACCTACATCATGAAAAACAATCCCAAGCACATGCATGGTCTAAATCAATAGAGTTTCTCATAAAATTGCACGTGTGTGATGTGGTAGTCAAATGAACACGCGCATGTCATGAACTTGGAATATAACTTGGATAACCATTTAACTATGTCTCGACTACGAATCTCACAATGTCAATTACACTCTAAAATGAAATACTCAGAAACAGGTGTAATTTATCTAAAATATGTGAGTAAAGAAAATATGTTTTCAAAACGAGAAATGCTCACATATGACTCGAAAAGGACGCATGGCACGAAAGAACAATAGTCTCATGGATAGGATGCCAATAATCAAGAAAAAATAATCATTACCATGTTTTAATCCCCCTTCCATCGTTTTCATATCCAAACCATGTTTTCTAGGATCAAATAGGACTTTTCAAAGGTTGTAATGTGGCTCAGACAATGAAAAAGGATAGAAATGATTCATTAGGTCGTTTTAGAATGGCATTGTAAGGCATGTTCGATTTCTTTCATTCTCTCTTCTACCAACTTCATCTTTTCATTCTCTTCTTTTCATATTCTCTTTTTTTTTTTAATTTCTTTCCTCTTCTTTTTTTTAACCTTTTTTTTTCTTCTTTTTTTTATTCTTTTTTTTTTTTCTATTCTTTTCCTTTTATTTTCATTGCTTTCCTTGAATATCAAGGCAACCACCCCAAACATCATCTTATCTTCTTTTTCTTCTTAATCACACATCACCTTAACACCATTAAAAGTTGACAAATCTCTCAGTGGTGAACTCCAAGTTTGTCAAGTCGGAGCAAAAATAGGATAATGGTAGTTAAAGAAAAAGACATTTTAACGGCTCAAAGGGCGAACTAAGGAAATTTTTATCATTTTTCTGGATAGTGGCAAACAAAGAGGGCCTATTATCATGTCCTATGGTTATATGATTCTTCAACTTTTACGACGGAAGATTGTTTAGCATGGTAACAAAGATTTTAACTTGACTATCAACCAAAATAAGAATAATGAGACTAAACAACAAGTTAATGCGCTATTTCAATAAATTCGACAAACATAAGATGTATTTATAACCCTCTAAAAAGAAAAGATAGACTCAAAAGCTCACCGGGTTTAGTCTCCACCTTGTGTTATCTAGAAATCCGAATCATATTATAGTTCACATCAAACATGTATTCAAGCGACTACGTGCAGTGAATAAGTTTATGTGCAAAACTATGATATAAAACTACGATTCAAACGATACATGACCTAAAATGTTTCAACATGACTTCAGTAAATATTTAATTACATCTTCTCTTGTTTATCATTCTATAACAATCATAGTTACATAACAAGAAGTATCAACTTTATATTGCAAAAACGTCGGTAATCATCGTTTATTTAAGCACAAGTATCGAAATTTTTTTGAAAAAATTAGTGTAATAATAATAATGTGAGTGCATACCCCCAAACCTAAACCTTTCATTGTCCCCAATGAAACAATAAAACGAAAAAATGAGAGTACGTAAAGAAGGAACGACAATACCTCGATCTCGAGAATCACAAACAAGTGAACACAAAGGAATATGTCAATAAAGTTCAATGTTACCTGTTACTTCTTGATAAAAGAAAACAAACAAACAAAATAATAAAAGCAGCTAAAAGAATTATAACTAAGCTAAACGAAACGAAAAAAACAATAAGACCGCACAAAAGTATGAAAACAGAAAGATAATAACTATAAAAGAAAATAAAACATAACTATCACAGGAAAACAACACAAAACTTGATCTAAAAGTACCTAAGAAACAGAAACAGAAATAGAAAAGAAAAAACCTATCAGAACAGGTGTGGGAGAAAGATATAAAAGACAAAAGAAAATGTCAGAAAAATGGGGGATCGCGCGAGTGGTCCGCGCGAGCGGCCGTCGCGCGTGCGAATCCCGGAATTTTTTTTTTTTTAATCTCGCGCGAGCGAGACATCCTCGCGCCCGAGAATCAAGGCGCGAGGAGAACCTGAGAGCTCAAAACAAAAAAATAAACACAAATTCCACTAGGGCACATTCTCGCACCAGCGGGCCGCGCGAGCGACGTCTCGCGCGAGCGAGCCGCGCGCGCGAGAATGGTATTTTCTCTCGGTTTACTTATTTTCTGTATGTAAATTAAAAATAACTTTACTCCAACCCCCAAACCTGTCCAGAGAACTCAAAACGACCCAAAAACATGCACAAATCAAAGAAACGGACGAAATCAAGCTTGGGTTGCCTCCCAAGAAGCGCTATCTTTTACGTCTTTAGCTAGACCGTTCTAGCTCAAGATTTATGGAGGATGTAACTCAGATTTTTTACCCTTTAGGATATTAGGAAGAGCCCGGTGATAAGCAGAAAGCATATCGCTTTGTATTAATTCATTCAACGGTACATCCTTTCCGGTTTCAACTCGATTCCTCACCTTTTGAGTAAATTCGTCATTAGGGTCCAGGTTATTCAAATTTATCTGCTCATTTTCCAGTATATTATTGTCATTGCTCACATGTATTACGTAATTGGATTCAATAGTTTGTTTTACCTCACTCTCCGCCTCACATAGATAGTCATCATCTTTAGGAGGTTGATCAATAGCGTTAAAGACGTTTAATTTTAAGTTCATGTTCCCAAATGACACTTTCATTACCCCCGTTCGACAGTTAACACGCGCGTTAGCCGTAGCTAAGAATGGACGACCTAGAATGATAGGAGTGTGCTTCCGAGCATCTAGTACGGGTTCAGTGTCAAGGACCATGAAGTCGACCGGATAATAACATTTATCAACTTTAACCAAGACGTCCTCGACGATTCCTCTAGGTATTTTAATAGAACGATCCGCTAATTGTATTGTAGCAGCCGTAGGTTGAAGTTCACCTAGTCCTAGTTGTTTATAAACATGGTAAGGTAAAAAATTAACACTAGCTCCTAAGTCAAGGAGAGCCCTATGAATGATTGTGTTACCTATGACACATGAAATAGTTGGCGTACCAGGATCCTTATACTTCGGAGTAGCGTGTTGAAAAATTGAGCTTACTTTTTCCGTGAGGAAGACCTTTTTCGGAGTATGACTACGCAATTTACGTTTTTGAGTACAAAGGTCCTTAAGACATTTAGCGTAAGCGGGAATTTGTTTTATAGCATCGAGGAGTGGAATATTAATTTTTACTTGTTTGAACACCTCGAGTATATCTTCCACTTTTGACCCTTTCTTAGACAAATGTGACGGTTCATCAACGTTAGGTGGAAATGGCATTCTCGGAATATAATTCGTTGGGACCGGTTCTTTATCTTTCTTATTCCTTTTCATTTCCTCACCCTCCTTATTCGAATTATTATTTATATTTCTCTCACTCGTATCCGGAATTTCAACAACTTTCTCTTCTCTAATAGTCGTCCTAGTTGAAACAGCGTTCACGCTCTCACTCGACCCCCCTTTTTCGTATTGTCCCTTAGGGTTTTGAACATTTTGCGCAGGCAATTTCCCCTCGCTTCTACGACTCACCGCAGTAGCTATTTGTCCCATTTGGGATTCAAGCTTCGCAATGGATTGTGTATGAGAGTGCACTATTTGTGCTTGTGCTTGGACTTGAGTTTCTATGTTTTTAAGGGATGCCAACACCGTAGCCTCAAAAGCGTCATCCCTTGGAGGGTTAGGATTAGGAGGTGGGTGTTGGCATTGACTTTGTTGATATTGAGGTCGATATGTATTAGGAAAATTGTTCGACATCGGATTATAATTATTTCGTGGGAATTGTTGCATAGAATTAACGTGTTGCTCAACAAATTCCGGATATTGAGATGCAGAAGGACATGCAAAGATATTATGTGACGGTTCAGAACATAATGCACAAACTTCTGAAGAAGGTGGATTGGACCTAATTCCCATCCTCATAAGTTGGTCAAGTTTTCTATTTAATTCTTGTACTTCAATTTATTGACTTGACTCAAACTTTACCTCTTGCTTAGGTCGAAGGTACCCCTCAGAACGTACCGACATCGCTTGATGCATCGAATTCTCACTCAAAGTTTCAAATATTTTCCAGGCCTCGTCGGCGCTTTTGTGTAGGAAGGTACCCGCACAAACGGCATCGACAGTGTTACGGACAGAGGGAATAAGTCCCTCGTAAAAGACCTGTACCAACTGCCACTTAGGAACCTGATGATGTGGATACGAACGTAATAATTCTTTAAATTTTTTCCACGTGTCGTAAAGTGTTTCCCCATCTTGCATCACAAAATTTGTTATCGATTTTCTTATTTGATTAGTTCTTGTGATTGGGAAAAACTTTTGTAAAAATGCGGTGTGTAAGTCTTCCCATGTTCTAATTGTGTTGGGCTCCAAAGATTGGAGCCAATATTTAGCTTTATCTTTTAAAGAGAATGGAAAGAGCCGCAATTTTAATTCATCATCAGTAAAATTTTGGATTTTTGAAGTAGAACATATATCTTGGAAATCTCCTAAGTGTTGATAAGGATCTTCATTTATACGGCCATGGAATGATGGAAGTAGCGAGATGGTAGACGACTTTATCTCAAAGTGAGATGCTGTCGCCTCCGGTAATTCGATACCAGCCTGTGGCGTGTAAGTCGTAGGAATAAAATAATCTTTAAGCGGAGGAGGTGGAGGTATATTAGGATTATTTAAATTATTTCTGTTATTTCCGTCAGCCATTTTAATCGGTTCGATTTTAAAAATTCGAGTTTTCCTTAACCGTTTAAGGGTACTTTGAATTTCGGCCTCAAACAACGACGACGGAATCGGCATTGATTCGTCGTCTATTTTCAACTGAGCTCTCGGAGCTTGGGTTGAAGACTTACTAATTCTAAGGGTACGTTCAAGTTCAAGATCAAAAGTTTGTAATTCAGGTTTACTAGAACGCGTACCAAACATAAACTAAAAAGAAAATAAACTAAAAACAAACACTGACTCAAATAAATAAATAAATAACAAATAGCAATCACGCAACTCAGATAACCAAGCACTCAACTACTGTGATGGATGAATATTATCCTGTAATGCAATGACCGCGTCAAGCCCAGCGCCCCGGGTTTCCTAGCTAATGCAGTGCAATTAACCCTAAACTAATGCAAATAGTGCGTCACATCACCCTGACTTACAGTGGTTTAAAGCGAATTTCAAAAGAAGCAATTTATTTATAAAAAAAAAAAAAATTCGCGTAAGCTCCTTTGATGCGCTAAGCTATTCCTCCCGGAAACGTTAGAATTTGATGACTCGAGAAACTACAAAATAAAAAGAAAAGTTAGTAACTCAAACTAAAACGAAAAATAAGAAAAAGAAAACCTAATCTAATATTTACGAATTAACTAAACTAAGATTTTAAAACTAAAGGTAGTAATTTGCAATCCCAGGCAACGGCGCCAAAAATTGATGTTGTCAATATCAAGATATAAAAGTATGCTTATTTGTGCTTTACTTTCAAAAGATTTGCAGTGTGGAAGTAAAGGTCGAACCCCACAGAGATTGATTAACTACCGCGACTTAATCTTAAAACATAAATCTAATTAATTATAAAAACGAGATTTTGATTTTGAATATAATTAAACTAAGAACAATAAAATAAATCTAAATTATGAAAGCGATTTAAAAGTGTTTTTATAAATATGTTTAAAGGAACCTAGGATTGCAAATCCACCACTAGCTTCATAATAGGAATATTTATGAATTACTTTAGCCTATTAAGTTGGATGATAATGGAGAATTGTAGCTACAAGCCCAATTCCTCCGTCAAGAAAATAACTATGGTTCAAGCACCAACATAATCCATCTTCGGTTAGCACGAATTATCCCACACTAAACTAGGGTTGTGGTATAATCCGTCTAATCTAGGCATGGACTATTCGGATACTTGATAGCACAATTCAATTTAAGCACCATTACATGTAAATAATCTAAACAAGCACAGCAAGAATAGATCATTGAGCACATCACAGTCAAAATAGATCTAAGACAAGAATAAACTTTGAAAGTAATGATTTTAATCAATAGAAGCACGATTTATTTATGAAAATCCTCGGAACATGTAACTGTCATCCATACATAATAAAACTAAAATAAAAACATAAATAACTCCCTATTACTCGACTAGGGTTTCATTGAAACCCTAGATCTTTGTCTAGGCTGCCATAGAAGTGGTAGATGGCAAGAGTTTGATGGAGGAGGCCATGGAAATCCTTGGTCTTCTTCTTCTCCTCCTTGCTTCCCTCCCTTCAATGGCTGAAAGTATGGTGGTGTATTGTGTGTATAATAATTGTCCAACCCTTAATTTGAAGTAAAATAGGGTATATATAGATTTACAACAAGTTTTTGGAAGCTTTCCTAACCCGAAACGCACTAAAACTGCTGTATTTAGCTTTCCAGACGCAATTAGGCAGTTTCGTTCACGTAGGAATCATCAGTATACTGAAATACGCAAGTTCCATTTTTACACATGTCGCGCGCGCGGGCCGCGCGAGCGCGATGTTGGGACCTCGCGCGAGCGATTTTCGGGATTTCCGCGCGAGCGGGTCGCGCGAGCGATATCTGGGTTTTTGCGCGAGCGAGTCGCGCGCGCGATGTGGTTTTTTCAGCTTCTTTTTGCTTGCTCTTTCACCCCATTTAGCTTGGTATACTTGATTTCTTCCAAATCCTGTCAGAAAATAGAAAACAAAGTAAAAATATACAAAAACAGGATAAAAAGGTACTAACAAACGTATGTTAAGGCGTATAAATAGGATATGTTCTCTCCCGATCAACAACGAAATAGCAACGTGAACAAACAGCACGAGAAGAGCCCGGAAAAGCAAAATAACAAGACAAAAAGAACAAAAGGTGGTTGAAAGACCACTAGGGGGCACCCCTATTAGATTTCGCATAAAAAGTACAAGAGGGAGAGTGAGTGGGCTTTACCTCGAGTCACACGTGGAAAGAGGGTGAGGAGGAGGATGATGGTGATGATGAGGCACCCCAGAGAGGTGTGTGAATAATGGGGGGGAAAGAAATTGCCCCGAGTTCCACTGTCGTCAATCGCTCGAGAGTGGTTGAGGGAGAGAGAAACTGACGAAGTGTCTCGGCGACGTTTCGTGTAAATACAGGTTTCGATCGCTCGAGCCGTGTTCGATCGATCGAAGCTTCGATCGATTGAGCACTCCCCAAGCGCTCGAATTTTCGATATTCTCGATCGATCAAGAGTCGTTCGATCGATCGAACAAAGAAATTCTACAATATGCCTGATTTGAGAATTTAAACACCCCCAACTAGCCAACACTGATCTGGACATACAGAATAGTGATAAAATAGTGCATTGACAGAACATGTAAGCGAGAAACAGCATCCTCATAGTAGAAATTTGCAAATTTATATAAATA
Source organism: Hydrangea macrophylla (assembly GCA_033977485.1). Taxonomy (NCBI): domain Eukaryota; kingdom Viridiplantae; phylum Streptophyta; class Magnoliopsida; order Cornales; family Hydrangeaceae; genus Hydrangea; species Hydrangea macrophylla. The sequence continues at coordinate 78,038,310 of CM066999.1, forward strand.
AATCTTTATGATAGCATCCATTTGCAACAATATTGCCCCAAAAATGGTGTTTAAAACCTTATTGATAAAGAAAAACTAAAAGAAAGCTGAAATTACTAAAACTGTGTCTAGGAAAACACTTCAATTGATGAAAGAAATATGAAATGACATAAAACAATTGAAGTTAAATACTATTCTTCAAGAATGAAGATTCCTTCTTCCATAACTTCCTTCTCTGCCGGAACTTCAAATGTAGAGTCTGAACTTAATGATTCCCTTTCCCAGAACAAGCGGAAAGTAGCAAGGACATCATTGAGCAAGTTCGAACTCTCTAAGGAGTTGATTCCACCGACAATAGGGGATCCGGATGGAGACAAGGATAACGGAGTGTAATTGCGCATAGGATGTTCCTCTTGCGGCGGGGTTTCCAGGGACCTTATGTATGGTCCAAATCCATGAAAGAGTTGATAGGGAAGGTACAACGATGGAAACGGTGGATTCATAGTGATATTCCTGACAAAGGGAAAACAAAAGGAAATGAAGAAAATAAATTAGATTGACAGAAAAACAAACAGGAAGAGATAAATAAAGCAAAACGAAAAGAAAATGAAAGGAAAGTGACCCAAATTTAACCTCACTATTGGCCAGATATCCCCAGGTGCACTAGCTGGTAGAGGGCACTGCAGACTGAACAACAAATAGCTCAAATGGACATAAATATAGGGAACCACTTGGACGACCAGGAAGTCGTCAACATATGTGAAAACAACATTGTGGCGTTCGGGCACCACATCTTGTAAGTCCTCTTCTTCCCATGTGTAATAACCTGCATTTTCATTTCATTTTCATATTTAAATTGTAATTGCATTGTTATAATTATTTCATGCGATATTGTCTGCTTTTATTTTTAATTTCAATTTGTGTGTGTAGAATTTATTTCTTATTATGTTTCATATTCAAAATTCTTTTGGGGTCAAATTGGAATTTTACAAAAAAATTGTACTACCTGTGTTGGATTTCAAAACTGTATTTCAAAACGGTGGAAAAGATTACTCTTGACTAAATCAGTATTTTTATAAAACCAGAAAATCGTTCCTTACGTTAAAATGAATTTTCTGTATTTTTGTGGTGACCACCGCGCCCCGAAAATACCAGTTTATGTCCAAAACTGTCCGCGCTTTGCTAAACTTCCCCAGATTTTGGAAGTGACCGATTTGGACACTTACTTTATTTCCATTTATGGCAACTAATGATTGCCTTGCACTTGTTTGGGAATGTCTAGCTTGTGTATGTTATTTTTGTGCCAAAAGCTAGATTCCCAAACAACTCTAGTTTGAACCCCTATACATCTACACTTGACTCTTGGATAATTGGGGAGTTATATACATCAGTGTATATACGTAAGTATAATTCAGTTTAGATTAACCTCTTAATCTGCAATTGCTTAGGAATTAGAATGGTTAATCAATGTTAGTTGGTTGAGTGAGTATCACAACTCACAACTTGGAGCCCAAGTTCTTAAGCTCTATATAACTAAGCTCTTCATCACACACACACACACACTTTTTATTCTGCTCTTCACAAACACAAACACAGAGAGTTTAGAGAGAGTTCAGAGAATAGAATTTCAGATTTTAGTGAGAGAAGAGTTTGAACCTCCATAGCTAAAGCTTGAAGTTTCTATTGGGATTGCCTATTTCTAATTTCTTTCTCAACAATTCCTTTGTTCTCAATCACAGTGAGTATTCTAAACTCACTAAGACTGTAATTTCATAATTATTTGCTGTGTAATTGTTAATGTTGTATATCACCATTGATATTTGTACGTTGAAGTTCATGGCTTGAAAAATGGAGATTTCCCAAACTCAACCAAAACCCGTTTTGTTAGATGAATATGATAGATTACATGTCATATATACTATACCCAAAGTTTTAGAGCTTAATTTGTTCACATAAGAAAGTATATAAGAAAATTAGTTTTGACACTTTTTAGTTTTTCATAAAATTAGTAAGCTATGTGTTGAATCATGTAAAATTGACTTCATATTCGTAATCCTTGTGAAAAACTAAAGAGAACTATATATTACACGACCTATGAAGTATTGAATCTGAAAATGGGTCATTTTAGACCCTGAACTGCTGAAACAGAGTAATCTGACGAAGAAGACGAAGCCTCAGCTTCATCTCGCGCCACGATCGCGCGCGCGAGAATCGCGCGAGCGGCCCGCGCGAGCGACCCCTCGCGCGCGCGGCCCGCGCGCGCGAGGTAGCCTTCCCCAGGCAGACGCAAGAGTTCATATATATATAATGGAAAATTGGCTGGTCGCGCGAGCGAGGGTCGCGCGAGAACCCCTTCGCGCGAGCGGCCCGCGCGCGCGACCTTGCCTTCCTCAGGCAGTCAGAGAAGGTTATTAATAAAATGAAAATGGGCTTATCGCGCGAGCGACCCTTCGCGCGAGCGGCCCGCGCGCGCGAGGTAGTGCAGTTTCTGCTTTTGTCTATTTTTCTGTTAAGGGACTGTTTGGATGAAATTTATATACTGTTAAGGCTCTGTTTGGGAATTTAGTTGATCAAGAACTCTAATTGGTTATGTTTAAGAGATTTAAACATCGTAGTATAACTCATTAATCCCCGTACGCGTGTTGTTTCTTGATTCTGCATTTTTGTTTAAGTGCATACCATTCATGTGAGTCAGTGGTACATGCATTGGGGTGTCAGTCTGTGTGGAAAAGAGTAACGGTAGTGTGGAAAGGGTATGAGGTTGTGTTTGTGGTTGTGGTTGTGGTTATGGTTGAGTATGAGTTTGTGGTCGTGGTTGAGGTTGTGGTTGTGGTAGAGTTTGTGGAAGAGGGTATCTTTGAAATGCGACGGTGGCAAATAAGGACACTCCCTGACGCCCATGGAAGCGTTAAAGTGTGTGAAGCCGAACTCGGACATTCCCTGGCACCCATGGTAGTGCTAAAGTGTGGCCTACGGACACTCCCTGATAACTCAAGTCTGGATACTGTGTGAGGGGTCGCCCCGGTATTTGCATGGCGGTTAGGGTATTCAAAGTGTGAGGCATTGGACACTCCCTGGTACCCCGGACCAAAGTGTGAGGCAAACTGGACACTCCCTGGCGCCCCGTTGCTAAAGTGTGGCTATTGGAGTGTTTTAAAGATACCAGGAGTAGGATAGTGGGTTGTTGTGGATGTCGAGAGAAAAGAGTCGGCGAGATGAGTGTGGTGCATTGTCTCATTTCACGAGTATCTGTATTTATGAATGTAAGACTTTTATTATATTCCTTGTTGTTTTATAAAATAAATTCTTTCAGTATTTTAATAATGGAAAAAGGTAAATGGGTATGAATTACATTCAAAGTCATGTTTTTAATACTCACCAGCTTCTTGAAGCTGACGACGTTGATGCGTCCTGGACATTCGTGTTCAGGCTTTTCAGGTTACAATCAGGAGGAATCATACGACTATGCTAATTGAGAATGGCTGCATCTGGAATAAAGAAACTGTTTATTTTATGCATTAAGTTTATTTGTTGGAGTTTTAAACTGTTTTGCTGTTAAGGATGACTGTAATAGACTTTAAGATATTATTTTATTTTCAAGGCGGTCTGTGCCTTAGTTGACCCCGGTTTATAAGATGTAATAAGATAGAAATTTTTTTTGTAAGCCTTGATTGCTTTACTCTGATTATTATGTTTTGTTGTTTGACGTTTGGGACAGAATCGATCCTTCAAACTGTCGCGACCTACGGGTCCATAAAGGAAATTAAACGCTTTCCTTATTTATGCTACGTCGGGGCGTGACACCATGGCTCCCACATTGAGTCATTTTCCCATTGTCCCATCAGAGCTTCATCGACCTCCCACACAGCATATCCTTCTGGCTCTCCCTTCTCTTCAGAGAGTTCCATGTGCTCAAATGGGTTAATCTGAAGGAGCGCAGGATCATACGGGATGTATCCGTGGGTTAAGTCAATGATGTCGTCGGCTCCTGGCCCTTGGTATGGAGATAAGCAAAATGCTATTTCATCAGCAGTCCACTGTGGGTTCTGATACTCAGAATTAGCCCATGACCCTATCGAGTAAACATCGTCATCTCTCATGGTGGATAGCCTGCACGAGATAAAAGTGGAATAGAAAATTATGATCCAGATCACACTCAAAAAGGAATAAATGAACAGAAGAACAAAACAAAACAAGAAACAGCAAAAGATAGTACAACAACATTGATAAAACACACTTGAGCGTTCTAGGTGGAAGCATAGTCGGGCTCATCCAGTTGGATGTGCTCGACCTCCGGTTGGAAATCTTCTAAGAATGGCTTCACCCTTTGGCCATTAACCTTGAAACTTCCATCGTTCTTAGGATTAAATAACTCCACGGCCCCATGTGGAAAGACAGATTTGACTGTGAAAGGTCCTGTCCACTGAGATCGGAGTTTTCCTGCGAAGAGATGAAGGCGTGAATCATATAGTAAAACTTTCTGCCCAGGCTCGAAAGATTTTTGAAAAATCGTTCTGTCATGGCGAGCCTTCAACCGTTCCTTGTGGAGTTTGGCATTGTCATATGCATCTCGTCGGATTTCTTCCAGTTCTGCCAACTGCAGTTTCCGGAGATGTCCTCCCTCTTTAATGTTGAAGTTTAATGAGCGTGTCGCCCAATATGCTTTATGCTCGATTTCGACAGAAAGGTGACATGCCTTACCATACACTAGCCTATATGGAGACATTCCCAGATTTGTCTTGTATGCAGTACGGTATTCCCACAGAGCATCAGTCAGTTTATAGGCCCAATCTTTTCTGTTGAAACTAACCGTCTTTTCTAATATGTGCTTGATTTCACGGTTATCCAACTCTGCCTGCCCATTCGTTTGTGGGTGGTAGGCTAGAGCGATCTTGTGATTAATCCCATATTTCTTTAGTAGTGATTCCAAAGGCCTATTGCAAAAGTGTTTTCCTTGGTCACTTATTAAAGCTTTTGGGGTCCCGAAACGCGATAAGATATTTTCCTTAAGAAAGGACATTACCGTTTTATGGTCATTGCATCTCGTCGGTATCGCTTCTACCCATTTCGATATATATTCCATAGCAAGGAGTATATATTCAGAGTTATTCGATTTAGGAAATGGGCCCATGAAGTCGATGCCCCAACAATTGAATATTTCAATTGTGATGATGGGAGTTAAAGGCATCGAATTCCTTTTTGAAAGTGTTCCAAGCTATTGACATCGTTGGCACGACTTACAAAAAAGCATAGGCATCTTTGAATACGGTGGGCCAATAAAAATCGTTGTACAATACTTTGTGTGCGGTCTTTTGGGAAGCAAAAAGGCCACCGCAGGCTTCAGAATGACAGGAGGCCAAAATTACAGTTATGTCCTCGTTCGGAACGCAACGCCTAATGACCTGATCAGCACAATACTTGAATAAGTATGGGTCATCGAAAAAGAAATGGCGTGCGAACGACAGGAACCTTTTCTTATCCTGATTTGACCAATGGCTCGGGGTCTCTCCTGTAACGAGATAATTGATTATATCCGCGTACCAAGGCAAGTTGGAGACGGCCATTAGTTGTTCGTCTGGGAATTCATCTTTTATAGGTACCGGCTCAGTGTTATCAGTGAATGTCAACCGAGATAAATGGTCGGCAACCACGCTCTCTACTCCCTTTTTATCCTTGATAATAATATCGAATTCCTGGAGTAGGAGTATCCAGCGGATAAGCCTCTGTTTCGCGTCTTTCTTAGATAACAGGTACTTGAGGGCCCAGTGGTCTGTAAAATAGACAATTGGGGACCCTATCAGATAAGACCTAAATTTATCCAGCGCGAATACTATTGCTAGTAGCTCTTTCTCAGTAGTCGTATAATTCATTTGAGCTTCGTTCAGTGTTCGACTGGCATAGTAAATTACATATGGCTTGTTATCCTTCCTCTGTCCTAGAACTGCGCCAACGGCGTAGTCGCTAGCATCGCACATTAACTCAAACGGCAAACTCCAGTCGGGTGCCTGTATTATCAGTGCAGAGGTAAGGTGTTCTTTTAGTGCATCAAAAGATATTTGACAGTTTTTCGACCATTCAAAAGGTGCATCTTTGACGAGTAGTTGGCATAGTGGTTGAGAGATTGCACTAAAATTCTGGATAAAGCGTCGATAGAATCCAGCATGTCCCAGAAAAGATTGGATGTCTCTAACTGTACGAGGGACAGGTAGATTTAAAATTATATCGATTTTTGCTTTATCGACTTGGATACCCTTATCAGAGATGATGTGGCCGAGGATAATTCCTTTGGTCACCATGAAGTGACACTTTTCCCAGTTTAGTACTAGGTGTTTGTCCTCGCATCTCACCAACACATTCTCTAGGTTTTCTAGACAGCTGTCAAAACTATGGCCAAACACTGAGAAGTCGTCCATAAAGACCTCGAGTGTCTGTTCAACCATATCACTGAATATGCTTAACATGCACCGCTGAAAGGTAGCAGGTGCATTGCATAAGCCAAAAGGCATACGGCGGTAGGCGAATGTACCAAACGGACAAGTGAAAGTCATTTTCTCCTGATCTTCAGGAGCTATTTCAATTTGGTTATACCCACTATATCCATCCAAAAAGCAATAAAATTTGTGACCCGCCACTCTTTCTAGCATTTGATCCATGAATGGCAATGGAAAGTGGTCTTTTCCGGGTCACAGTATTTAACTTTCGGTAATCAATACACATCCGCCATCCAGTGGGGACGCGTGTTGGTACTAACTCGCCATCTTTGTTTGGGATAACTGTTATACCAGCCTTTTTGGGCACTACTTGAGTTGGACTAACCCAAGAGCTATCAGAGATAGGATATATTATCCCAATGTCAAGGAGTTTTAAGACTTCCTTTTTCACGACTTCTTGCATATTGGGATTCAGACGCCTCTGCATTTGTCGCAAAGGTTTGGCGTCTTCTTCCAAATATATCTTATGGGTGCAAATAGATGGGCTTATGCCTTTTAGGTCGGCAATAGTCCATCCTAATGCTCCCTTGTGCAGTTTGAGCATTTGGATCAACTTATCCTCTTGTTCTGAATTTAACGTGGCTGAGATTATAACGGGATAAGTCTTTTCAGTCCCTAGAAAGGCGTATTTGAGCTCTTTTGGAAGCTCCTTTAATTCCAAATCGGGGAACTGAAAGTTCGAAGGCATGGTTAACTTCGTTTTCGGAGGCAAGGGTTCATATGGGGTGACCCACATGCATTCAGCTCTATCCTCTTCTTTAGTTTCCATCATGAGGCAGGCATGATTTAGGGCCGCGTCCAATGGAGTAGAATCATTAGATTGATAAGTAGCGTCGAATTGTGACACTACCACCTCCAAAGGATCTTTATAGTCAACAAAATCGGCCTCGTCTTCGATGATTGTTTCGATGAAGTAAACTTCTTCTTCATCCTCGTATTCTTCAGGTCGGGGATTCGAGAAAATCTTGACATTCAAAGTCATGTTCCCGAATACGATGGTCATGATTCCACTTCTTATCTTGATTGTGGCATCAATGGTGTTGAGGAACGTCCAAAAATCACCGGGATTTGTGAACATAGGTTAGACACAGGTTCAGTGTCCAATATCACGAAATCAACCGGGAAGACAAAAGTGTCTATCTGTACCAGAACGTCTTCCAGTATTCCTCTAGGATATTGGACTGACCTGTCTGCCAATTACAATGCAACTCGGGTGGGTTTGAGTTCACCCAACCCTAGTTGTTTATATACTGAATATGGCAGCAAGTTCATGCTCGCTCCTAGATCAAGGAGTGCGTTATCTATCCTTTGATTCCCAATTCTACACGAGATAGTTGGGGTGCCAGGGTCTTTAAGCTTTGGAGGCAACTCATTTTGAATTATTGCGCTTGCTTGGCAAGCGACATTTTGCCTTCTTTTGACCGTGCATAAGTCTTTCAAATACTTAGCATAGGCTGGCACTTGTTTGATTGCATCAAGGAGTGGGAGATTAATTTTAACTTGTTTGAACAACTCCAAGAACTCCTGATTCTTTTCCTCGTTTTGGGGTTTCTTAAGCCTTTGAGGATAAGGTGCAGGGAAAGGGCACTTAGGTAATTCGTCAATGACTGGCTCCTTTCCAGGCCTTCCCTCAACTTCTTCTACTTCTTTAGGAGTGTCTTCACTTGATTCTACTAGTTTATCATTAGTAGACGACTCCTTTTCTTGAGTGGGTGGTTTGTTCCTGGTTACTACTTCCTCCTCGTCATACTCCTCGGGAGTAGAATGAGGCATGTTTTTCTCTATAACCTTGCCACTTCTCAGAGTTGTTATGGCTTTGGCATGCTCATGGATATTGGGACCATTGTTGAGTCCCTTAGGGTTTGGAAATGGTTGAGCCGGAAACGTACCACTCGAACCCTCTTAACGTGCATCCATTCTCTCTAAGGTTGCGAACATTTTACTCATCATTTGAATTAACTGTTGTGTTAAATTCGCATTAGAGAGTGGATCTTCTTCCTGCACCTTCTTGTGAGGTGGCACGTAAATATTTGCTTGTTGATTGTTAGAGGGTTGAGCTTGGTTGTAGTTATTTGCTCTATTTTGATGGAATGGCTGGGACTGCCTGTTGTATTGCCCTTGATATTGATTATTATTATTGTAGGGCTGTTGTTGTTGATATTGGTTTTGGGTCCCAGCATTATTTTTCCAATCGAACCCGGGGTGATTCCATCTATTGTTATTATTTTGTGAATTGTAATTGTTGTAGGAATTCTCCGCCCCCCTATACCCTTGTATGGCATTCATTTCCATGGGGGGTTGTTCTTGAAAATATGGCACATTGGGACAATATTGAGTAGTGTGCCCCAGCATGTTACATGTGCCACATGGTTCTTCAGGCAAGAACTGCCTAGTACTCTCTCCTTTCATCCCCAATTCTTCTACTTTCTTTACTAGTTCTTCATACTTGTTCATCAAATGATCCTCACTTTTTAGTGGATATAAACTTTTCTCTTCCACACAGGATATCTGTGATCGTGGGATATCATCTGAATTTGACCACTCATGGGCGTGTTCAGCTAGCCACTCAAAGTGAGCTTCAGCTTTTTCTGTGTTTTTACGCAGAAATGGCCCTGAACTCATGGTCTCGACCAACTTTTTCGTTTCACCATTTAGCCCTTCATAAAAGTAGCTGATGGTTTGCCATTTCTCATATCCATGATGTGGGCATGAGAGTAGCAAATCCTTGAAATGCTCCCAAGTTTGGGTGAACGTTTCATTGCTCTTTTGTTTGTAAGTATTGATTTGTTGTTTAAGCTCGGTGGTCATGCGAGGTGGAAAGAATTTCTTTAAGAAAACGGTGTTCATCGCATGCCAAGTGTAGATGGAGTTTGGCTTCAAGGTGAGTAACCACGCTTTTGCTTTATCCTTCAGAGTGAAAGGAAATAGCATTAAACGTGTCACGTCTACAGGACAATTCTGTGAGAAAGTTTTACAAACATCCTCAAAGTCCTTGACATGTAGATATGCCTTCTCGCTCTCCATTCCATGAAAGGTAGGAAGGAGTTGAATCATTCCATTGCGAAATTGAAATTCGCCTGCATGGGGTGGAATGAGAATACAAGAAGGTGTAGGCGCATGTTCAGGTGTCATGAGATCGCACAAAGGACGAAGTGAATCGTCGATTGGTACAATCACATTATCACCATTTTCGCTTTGATTGTCGGCCATTGAGTAGATCGGTGTAACTATGGGGTTAATAGAACTAGATGAGTTGGATGAATAGAGTGGGTTTCTGAAAATTCCTTCGATGGAATTATCGGACATAAAGGGAAAGACCCTAAGTAGTTTTTAATCTAAAGAACAGAAGAAAAAGAAAAACAGAAAGAAGATAAGGAAAGATTTGAGGTAATCGAAGCGTTAGCTTGTCGCCTTCCCCGGCAACGGCGCCAAGAACTTGACACGACTAAATAGTTGTGCGCTCTTGTGCAACACCCAAGTGCAGGTGATCGTGCAAGTAGTAGTCTGGGTAAGTCCAGGTCGATCCCACAGGGAAGGTGTTAAACTAATTACTTAGATTAATCTCAAAAAGGGAAAATAAAAATTAATATTTTAATAATGCAGAACACAAAGTCCCATAATTTATCAACTACTAAAAAAATTAATAAAACGATTAAACTAAGTTAAACTAATTACCAACTAATTAATTAAAGCGATAATTTAAAATGTGTTTTTCTTAATTAAAAAGGAATGTTGGGATTACACGAATCCACCGCAACCTAGCCATCTACCATGCAGTTGCATTGAAGCTCAATGGAGTACATCCTCTACAGTATTCCGTTTTTCTCTTAGGATAAAGAATCCATAGCCCTTTCATGACCGGGACTATATCATCACAATGGAGTTTGAAATATACAAAAGCGGTTTAACACAATAGTTAAGACTCTCACCTCCAATGGTATTAGCATTGAGGGTGGTTTACAAAAGTTATTGAAGAAAAATGCCTCAAGGCTTAAAGTTCACAGACTGTTTTGACAAATTGAGCGTTTTGGGATAATTTGATAACAATCCAGCAAAACAGAAAGTCTAGGAATACTACATAGAATGTCCTCAAGAATCAGAGAGTTCGATCGATCAACGCGCTTTCGATCGATCGAATATCTTCTTCTCTCGATCGATCGAACTATATTCGATCGATCGACTGTGTCTCTGGTCCGATCGATCGAATGACTTCGATCGATCAAACACAGGAATTATTTTGCTGCATGGCAGAGGCTTCAGATCACGATTTCATCGTGATCTCCCAACCTGGGGACTACTCAGACATGGTCTAGAGCGTCACAGTTTTATTCTTAATGTAAATATTCATTAAGGTTGCGTTTGGTTGAGATTTAAACATGTAATCACTGAAAAAACTAATATTTAACCACTACTAACAAGTAACACTACAATCTACTCAGATTTAAACTATGCAAGCTACTAAAAGAATGCAAATAAAACTGGTGTAACAAAACCTGGAATGAACAAGCTATTAATAAACTTCAAACTTCAACCAAATTCAATATCCGACCTACAAAAATCAAAGTAAAACACTCTCTCTCTATGTAAAACTGATAAAAGTAAAGTAGGCGTCGTTCTGGACGTCTACAATACGAATATATATAGTAAAACCTAATACTTAGGGTTAAAAATATCTCCTCTGCTGCGTGCGCGTAAAATTATGATAAAAGGCATGTTCGATCGATCGAACATCCTTCGATCGATTGAACTTCCGGAGTCTTCGAGCGCTTGAACTATCTCGATCGATCGAACCGTCGATCGATCGAATGGTCTTCAATTGATCGAGCTCTGCAATTAAGCTTTTGATTGTCTTCATTAGAATTCAGCATTTCCTTTTATCGTTATCTTTCAATCCTTCACACAGCAACTGTAGTCTGCACAAATTACAGCTAAAACACACAACTTATCATAGTTTAATCAAATTGTGTATAAACTGGCATTATAATTCAAATTGCAGATAAACAAGGGAATTGTAAACTAAATTAATACATTTTCTTCTTTTAGCGCGGTTGTATTTTACAAATACCCCCGCTTGTCATGAAGTGTTATGAAGCGAGAAGTAGCAGAATTTGTCGCTAAGTGTATGACTTGCCAAAAAAATGAAAATGGAACATCAACGACCTAGAGGAGAACTAAAACCTCTAGAGATACCAGAGTGGAAATGGGAGCATATCACGATGGATTTTGTCTCAGGATTTCCAAAGTCTCTAAAGTCGAATGATAGCATCTGGGTTATTATTGACCAGTTGACTAAGTCAGCCCATTTCTTACTAATCAGGACCAAGAATTTGTCAAAGCTTGCAGAGATTTATATCAGAGAAGTTGTTAGACTTCATGGGGCACCAGTGTCGATAGTGTCAGATCATGACACTCGATTCACGTATATATTTTGAGAGAGCTTACAAAGGGCTATGTGGACAGATTTGCATTTTAGTACTGCGTTTCATCCCCAAACTGATGGTATCCGAGAGGGTAATCCAAATTTTAGAAGATATGTTGAGAGAATGTTATGGATTTTAAAGCTGACTGGGAAACTCATTTGCCATTAATTGAATTTTCCTACAACAATAGCTTCCAAACTAGTATTGGAATGGCACCTTACTAAGCATTATATGGGAGAAAGTGCATATCGTCAGTCTGTTGGACAGAAATTGGTGAGAAATAACTTTTGGCCAGAGATAGTATAAATTACTTCCGATAAGATTAGATTGATTAAATAGTGGTTACAAACGGCTCAGAGTCGTTATAAAAGTTATGCAGATACGGGTAGAAGACCATTGGAATTCAATGTAAGTGAGTATGTCTTTCTGAAAGTATTGTCTTCGAAAGGCATAACATGTTTTGGCAAGAGAGGTAATCTCAGTCCAAGATATGTTGAACTGTATTTGATTCTTAATCGACTGGGACCATTAGCTTATCGGTTGGAATTGCCACAACAGTTGATAAATGTTCGTAATGTGTTCTATATATCGATGCTTTGACGTTATGTGTCAGATTCGAAACATATCATCAATCTAGAGCCGTTAGAGGTTCAAGAGGATATGACTTATGTAAAGCATCCGGTACAAATTCTTGATAGAAAGGATCAAGTATTGATAACTAAGGTGATTCCTCTTGTGATGGTTCAACGGCGCTGTCATTCAGTCGAGGAAGCCACTTGGAAACGGGAAGATGAGATCCGAGTGAAGTACCCACACTTATTCGACACTTGAGGTAAGAGTAAGTTTGGGGACCATACTTCCTTTTAGGGAGGGAGAAATATAACACCTTTACCCGAGAAAAAGATTAAACTATAATTTCAATATGCGTTAATTATTGTAATTAGTGTATATCATGGATTAAGGGGAGGATTAGGACTCACCAATGGAAAAGTGTTCAGTGAAGAACACGGTTGGAAAAGTCCTTTGTTAATTAGAACAGGTATTAAGGTGGGACCTAATGAAAGGCCCAGATAAAATAATTTGCATTTAAATGATAAGATGCATTTATATGATTAATTGGATACATGTTTAATGGCTTTCATATGATATTGTTAATATGTTAGCTTTAAATATCAGTTTGGATACCTAGATAGGGGTGTTTTTTGCAAAACAGGTGCATAATTGGTAGGTACGATAGCAACTTCACAAAATATTTGGGACCGCATGTGGGACGCATACGGGACTTCGACAAACACCCATTTATAATTGGGTAGTTAATAAAATGTTTGGGGATTTCATAATAGGAACTTAAGAAGTTTGGAGGGTGTAATTGTAATGGAGTGAAAGTTTGGTGACACATCCTTGCATGAGGGTGCATATGTGTCAAGAGAGTGTTAACTCTCAAAATCAATACAGAAATTATGAGAGAAAAGAGAGGCACCGAGAGAGGAAGAGGAAGAATGTGTTCCCGACGTCGTAAATTCACCGTCCGTCGTCCAATTTATGAACTGAATCTGTATTCGGACTCGTCGAGGTAAGATGGTCATTTGTATACCTTTATTTTATGTTTTAATCGTAGTAATTATGCAACCCTTTCTAATTGGTAACACATGGTTTGCCAAAAATTTTGGGTTGGGTTTTGGTGAAATTCAGCATCTATAGGCTTAATTTTGAGTAGAATCTGAAATAGGTGAATTTTCTAACTAAAGATTTGATGTGGTACATGTTATGTGCTTCAATTGCTAGCCAGGAAAATTATAATTCTGGACTTAGTAGTTGAATTCATGTTAATTAGAATTACATGTTAATTAAAATATTCATGATTATATGGCTATGTGCTTATGTGTTAATATAAGTGTCAATGAATGATTGGGAATAATGGTTCATTATGGTGAAATAAGGGAGGAGAAGAGGAAAAATTCGTTATAAAGAACGGAAGTCAAAGGAATAGAAGCGATCGCACGACCAAGGGAATGGTCTTCCGGTTTGAGTGCACCATTAACCCATGAATTCTACGATTATGTGTGCTAATGTGCCTAAATTGTAGCATTATACGTGTTCATGTCACATTAAGCATGTTAGTTAATTCACTAACCATAATGCTTAAGAAAACCATTTTCCATTTTCTGTTGTGGTACATAACAACCACTGTAAGTTCGGAGCAAGGCACGGAGAGGAGGTGACATGTGTAATGGGGAAATGAGAGAGATTGGTCTTGTTGATATGTTTATAACTTAATGTGATGTAACTTGTTGTTTTGGGAACTCTAAGACTATGCTGTAATATATGTGTAGTCGGTGAATTCAGAGTTTAAACTTGAGCGCCTTATGTAAATTTCTATGTTGTTAGTTGGTTTTATGAAAGGTGGATGAGTTTGGACCATTTTGGCAAGTCCGTATATGTGTCGTAAATGTTTTTCAACAAGTTCCATTTATGACCAGGTGTTATGTAAAGTTTTGGACTATTTTTTGAAAACTTTTCTATGATAAGGCTTATTTTAGCAAAAACTTGGGTTGAGCACTTGTTTTGGTTAAATTATGTTTGCTTACAAGTTGGATATGTGGGGGAATGTTTAAATATGTTTATATAAACTTGTGTATAAAGGTTTAGAAGGTGTTTTAAGTGTTGTAGTGATGGTTGGTTTCAAAAGATAGTTTGTGCATAGCAGGTTGAAGGCTTCTGCAGCAAAAGAGTTGTTGTAGAGGGGCTTTTGATCGGTCGAAGGGACTCGTTCGACCGGTCAAAGGGACTCGTTTGACCGGTCGAACTCCCCTCTTCCCAAATAGTGATTTCGAAAATATTTTCGTCAACTTTTACGAAAACGGACATAACTCATTCTAAAAAATTTGGATTCGCGCCATTTTTTGCGTTGGAACCGAGAGTCAAAGATAGATATAAAATTTTACTATCTTTTATAAAAGACCATTTTGCCCTTGGCTCTATTTTGTGACAGCAAAGCTCTTAAATGATGTTTATTTCATGTTTTCTTTGCTATTTAGTGTAGTTTGGGCGCGTATAGTCTTGTTACACGTATCCTAATTCGCCAGGGCGGGTTGTGTGTGATACCGTCCCATTCATAAAAAATAAAAAAAAAAATAATAATAATAATAATAAATTAGATTTTTCCAAATAGCCCAAACGATGACCAAATAGACTCAAATGGCTTTTAGGAAGTACATTTCTGGATTTGATAACTAGTTCATGCTTATATAATATATACAGATGGCCTCATTTTAGAAGTTCACCTAAGACTCCCAAAACCTCATGCCTGATCTTCCCCTGCCATTAGCTTGACACTAGTGGATTCGGCTTAATTCATCCCAATACCGGTCCATAAATTCCCCCCCAAACAAACATCATGTTATTTTTGTCTCCCCATATAGACCAACTTGTTATAAAAAATTTGAGCACTATTAGACTCACACAGTGAACCACATATTTTTTTTACACACAGCTTTAAATGCATGTACACTGTGCTGTATAAGTAGGGCACAAAAAAAATGTAAAAAATTCAAACAACACAAAGTACAAACATTTAAAACTGTGTGTAAAAAAGTGTGTTTTCACTGTGTGGGTCTAGTATTTTCCAAAAAAATTTTAGGCTCAATCACTCGGTTCTGTTGTAAAACATAATCCAACCAATCACCCCTTCGCATCCGAATTCCAAACTTGCTAGGTAGAAGCTAGTGAACCACGCCAGTTTAGTCTTAGCCTAAGAGGATGTTTGGCCTTAGCTTTGTAGTTCATAAGCAAGTATAGAATTTATGCCAAACAGGGCCCTAAAGTTGCGCGTTATGGTCTCTAATTTGCAGGGGTGTAAGCAAAAGCTGCAAAATCGAACAGACTAAATGAGCTGAGCATTTCAGTCGATTTTTCAAAAATTACTTCAGCCAAAAAATCGAATTGAACAAAATTACCGACCGAACCGTATTGAAAGTACCAAAAAAAAAATCGACAAAACCGAACCGACCAACCGTTTACACCCCTACTAAATTTGTCTCAAAAAGCCCGATTTTAACCCACCCGAGTGGTTTGGATCGAGAGTCCGAATGAAGAACCAGAGAAGTCCAGACCAGTCTCGCGACTCGAGACAGAGATTACTAGAATTTGCATACAATAATAATGTTTTGATTTTATATGATTCAATCAATACCAATTTTTGACAAAAGTTCAAAGCAAAAACATCTAAAGAAGACGCAGAAAAAAAAAAATGAGATCAAACATTGTTTCCGAGGTAAAATCTCCATCCTTTGCTACTTTCGCTGTGTATATGTGTGTGTGTGTGTATATATATACTGTTTGTATGTATGTATAGACAGTTGTATTGTATATGTACCAGCAACATCAACACCAACTAGGAGATTTAGGGTTTTATTGCATCTCTTGAATTCTTTTCGAAGATCTTGTTAAATTGAAGTTAATGCTAATTGCTATGCTTCCTAAATTTGACTCCCAAATCTGGCTCTCAAATGGCTTGAACTTTGTGGCCGTGATCGGTTGATACCACATTTCACTGCATGTGGTACAACTGGCAAAGCATTTGGGAATTAAGTTTGGAATTCAAAATTTGGGAAGCGTAGCATTACTCAAGACAATGTAGTAGATTTCTAGTGCCCGAAATGCTGTTCAAATGCTATGTTTATGGAGTCGAATTAAGGCCACTATTTTGATATGCTGACTATAGAGTTTGTTAGATTTTGAGGTAGTGTTGGAGGGTTGATGTTTAGACAGTGGAATACACACATCTAAAATGACAATAGTGGAGTGAAATTGTTGATGAAGTCTTCGTTTGGGTCTATGATGATATGGATACATTAAAAAATATATTTAAAATTTGGGTTAACTTTTGAAGTTTTGAGCTTGTTGATCTAAGAAGGAAGATGTGGTTTTGTTAAATTATCACCTTTTTGGATTTAGGTGGAGAAAATATGTAATTAGCAATGAGTACCTTCGATTTTTATTTTAATTTTTTGAATAGAAATGAAGCTCAGTAGCTAGTATTGAAAACCATCCGCTACACAAAAGACAAGGAGAATAAGATATGACTACCTTGATAAAATTGTGTCAACTCTTTTTGGTACATAGTTTGGTGGTACACTCAGTTTTTGAAGGAGAATTACTAATAGTATGAAGAAGCAACAGCCTGTATACTAATTGTTGTGTTATAGAGACCAGTTTATTTTAATATTATCCTAATGATTATTACTTGTATTGAACCTTGAATTTTGTGTTAGAACTTAGAACAGTAGGTCTCAGTGTCTATGCATCAGAAAAAAGGAGTTCAGTGGTGGATAAACATGCCAGATTCTCGTAGTAGTCGCAAATATTCGGATACCTTGTTAAAGAGGAGTAAGGATTACAGTAGTTGACAGACATGCCAGATTCTCGTAAAGTCGGAACTCAGTCCAAATGTTCACGTACCTTGTTAAAAAAGGAGTAAGGAGGACAGTGGTTGACGTACATGCCAGATTCTCGCAGAGTCGGTCCAAATGTCCGTATACCTTGTTAAAAAGGATTAAGGAGGACTGTGGGTGACGTACATGCCTGATTCTCGTGATATCTGTCCAAATGTTCGCGTAAATTGTTAGAAGAGAGTACCTCAATTGTAGGTTTCTATTTGTTTCTTCAGTCTAAAGAAAGGAAAAAAAAAAAATAAATAAAGAAGAAGAAGAAGAAGAAGAAGAAGAAGAGGGTTTGTGGGTAGTTTTAGTCACTTCTAGGTGTTAAGTTTAAGTTAAATGAATGTTGGACACCCATGAAAAAAAAAAATTCATTAAGAACGAAAGATGTTTTATTTTTCAGGATTTGCCTTTTAGTTTGACAAGTTCAATTTTTTGCTTTCCCTTTCCATTCCAGTAACTATATTATTTCTAATGTGCTTGACCGTATGTGGGTGTATAGGCAGGATTGCCTACTAGATTGGGGCAATGGTGGGACGGCATTCCTTTCCTTACTTCTGCAGTAGTGATTGTTTGCGGGGCTATTTACCTGGGTTGTCTGTTTGTTGGATATGACTCGTTTGCTGAAGTATGCTTTTGGCCTTCAGCTGTTATTTCACGGTTCCAAGGTACATTCTCTCAAATTGATACATTGTGTATCAAAGTACCACAAAGCAACTTGTTATTATATCTTTTATGATTTATCATGTTAAATTTAAGTAATTAGGCACTCCCAAATTACTATATTTTGCTCCATTGCAAACTGCATGCTGAAGCTTTTGGGAACTCCTGAATGAGGGTCCAGTTGGATTGCCGTGGCTTTTGGGTTTAGTCAGAAGTAAAAGCGAAGCCCTAATCACAAGGATACTATGGGAATGAAGAGAAAAATTATTCAAACCCAAATTTGCTTCCTACATCACATTTGGGTTACGGCACCTCTGACCAGCTTCCGCCAAAATGTGCTTTGGGGGCCCTCAAGTATTTCTTAAAGTTTATCCAAACAGGTTAATATAAAGGTGTTGGGTTCTAGAAGCACGTTTGGGCCCAAACATGCAATTGAGAAATTCCAAACATGACCTTAATGTATTTCCGAAAATTCTACAACATGCATCACTTTTTCAATGTTGGTTATTTTTCTCTTATAAACAATGAAAAGCGTGGAGAAACCTTTTTAAGCAATTTTCTTGAAACATCTGATGCATTCTCGTTGGTGTGATTGTCAAAGAACTTATGCTTGATTTCCCTGGCCATTCTTTACTTTAGATTATGGAGTGCAACTTTACTTGATCCAGTGAGGGCTGAGGCATAACTTCTTAACTTATCGACTTCCATGTTTTTATATTCTCTATCATCCCTGAATTTCTAGCTATCCTATAATCCATCTTAAGAATTGGTTTTGACCGTCAATGTGATAATCTGCTTTTGACCATGAATGAAGCAACAATATTTTTGGTGGAATGTCTAGTTAAATATAGCTCCACGCAACGTTTGTTCCTGTATCATTTGTTTGTCCCAACATTTCAACAAGATTATTACATTCAATTGCTTCTCTTTATCTTCACTTGTCATCATTACTTCTTAAGTACACGCATAATCCTTACCATTATACTAGATTGGACTTATTAATCTATTTCATGTATTCTAAATGAAATCCTATGCATTTGAGTTCAGTTTGAGCTCAGGCACCTCTGGCAACTTCCGGATTTAGAACTAGGAATTTTTACCATTTTGATACAAAAAATTGAGCACCATAAATTGGAAACATATACATGGACTGATACAATTCTATTAGGGCCGTTTGTTGGTTAGACCCTTAGAAGCAGGAATCTTTTAAAGTGGTCACTCTCCCACCTTAAACTCTCGCTTCCGCGCTTCTTACTAAGAAGCTTGTAGGAACCTCGCTCCCTACATGTTAGAACCTCGCTCCCACCTCGCTCCCATCTTAACCAAAAATAGATACAAATTCTTATTTTTCTCAAACAGTTTATTGAAGAAATATTTTTATGTCGGAAGATATGGCTTCAGACTTATAAAGACAAACATATCTTATTTCAATCCAAATTCCTCTTGACTAGTTAAATATATAATATATCTATCCGAATATTTGCACACTTCTTCTTGGACGCTCCCAACCTTTGAACCTCTTAAAGTTTAACACTTCCGCGCTTCCACTCCCGCCCCCCTCCCGCTCTTGCCTCCGCCCCCCCTTTGTGCTTCTATGGTTAGACCACGTCTATGCTTTTGTTTGGTCAAATCAAATGAAAGTAAACTATGTTACATGGACACTTCTTAATAGGCTGAAGGACTGTGTTGGACACTTGGCCATAGAAGCACGAAGCGGGGGCGGGGGCGGGAATGGGGGCGGAAAAGCGTTAAATTGTACGAGGTTCAGAGGTTGGAGGCATCAAAGAAGCTTCCAAATATTTTAGATAGATATATTGTGTATTTAATTAGTGAAGAGGAATTTGAATTGAAATAAGACATTTTAATCGTAGATTTTGTTTTTTGAAGTCTTAAACCATATGTTTAGGCATAAAAATATTTCTTCGATAAATGTTTGAGCAAAATAAGAACTTGAATCAATTTATAAACAATTTTGAGACTTTGTTGTGATGGGAGCAGGGTGGGAGCGAGGTTCTAATGTGAGGGGAGCGAGGATCCGACAAGCTTCTTAGTAAGAAGCACGGAATCGAGAGTCTGAGGTAGGAACGTGATCACTTTAGATGGTTCTTGCTTCTAAGCACTTGACACTTGGACATGGGATGGGATGTGTTCGAATCTTTTGGTTTGACACTCACCAAGAAGCATGTTAGCTACTTTTATAATAGAACCTTTATCTTCAAAATGGATGAAATGCTCATGTCGAACTCTTAATATTTATTACTGAAATGCTCATGTCGAACTCTTATTATTTATTACATAAAAAAAAAAACAATATTTTCTCCTAGTCCTAGATATATATATATATATATAAATAAAATAAAAATTGGTGGATTTGTTGCTTGAATTTGGGCAGTCTGTGTTCGTGCTTCATAAATCCATATCAAGTTACCAACAATCTAAAGTTTGTTTAAAGAGCCGTTTTTGGAGAAAATGATCAACGATTCAAAATCAGAAAAACCTAGACGCCTCTACACCGTCTTTCTTTCCTTTTTTATTTTTTATTTCCTTTTTCCTTTTTTTCCTCTTCTTACCACCTCTGACTTGTTTGGATCACACATTTATTGTCTTCAAGAACTATCTAACCATCCATCTTAATCTGTGAGTAAGTCATGTTAGTCTTACAGTAACTAATTTTGATTTTTTCTTTTTCTTTTTGTCAGTCTACAGGATTTATACCTCTATTCTTTTTCATGGATCTTTGCTACATGTTCTATTTAATATGATGGCTATGGTTCCTTTAGGCTCTGAGCTGGAGAGAGTTATGGGGTCCGTCCGCTTATCATACATAATAATTATATTGGCTACAAGCAATGCGATATTTCATCTTCTTATTGCTATACTAGTAGCCCATAATCCCTTTAACCCTGATCAGTATCTCATGAATGAATGTGCGATTGGCTTCTCTGGAATCTTATTTTCTATGATCGTCATAGAGACGAGTTTGAGTGCAGCTCAATCTAGAAGGTTTGTTATTCCTAAGCCTACTTAAATGGTTTCCCCATGGTTGTCAAATCATGAATCGATTCGTGAATTGTTTTGCCAAAGTTATGAATCAAGAAATTCAATTTTCTCGAAAATAAATAATGATATATATGTACTCATTGTGTATATAAATACACATGTGCAATGCTTAAAATGAATAGAATAACATTTAACACAAGTCATGCAAGATCGAGGCTCAAAATGTTGAAAGTTTTCTACTTAAAATTTAAAACTTTCAAAATTCTGAATTGTGAGTCGTATTGAGTGTGAATTGAATGGGTAGTATGAAACTCGAATCAACTCATGAGTCGACCTATTGAAACAACCACGGTGTTAACTTTCATGATCCAACTCTGTGTTTGTGTGTGCATGCATGTTTTTTTGTGTTTCATAGACTTTTGAATTGTTATGTACATAAAACATTCTCTGTTAATTGCGGATATGCACTTGCTTGTGTGAGCACATGTGGAAATGTAATACTGCTATCTGCGAAGAGTGGATCCCTTATCTCAACCCATCATCCAATGACCTTTTTTTTTCCCCCAGTTTCAGCAAATTTAGGCTCTTGGTTCATGCATTTAGAGAGGGAAAATACCAAGGAAAACACTTTTCTTTGTTTGGTTAACAAGGAAAATAGTGATGAAAATAGGAAGGAAAAGAAAATATGGTGAGAAATAAGTTAGAAGTTTTGAATTCTTTGACTTACTTCCCTCTCTTTTTCTCAATTTACAATTGGAAAAGAAAATATGGTGAGAAATAAATTAGAAGTTTTGAATTCTTTGACTTACTTCCCTCTCTTTTTCTCAATGTACAATTGTATTTTGATAATTTTTTAGTTTAGTGTTATCTTAGGAAGTAGGAAAACATGAGGGAACTAGTTTTTCCTTCCCTTTTCTTTTTCCTTCTCTAAATCCAAACCAAACAGAGCCTTAGTGGGATCTTCTACTGATTTATGTCTTTGTTTCCTGCAGTGTTTTTGGACTTTTCAATGTACCTGCTAAATGGTAAATCAAGTAACATGCTTGATGCTGAGATTGATTTTCTGATTCATCGCTATTGTAATATAGATCCAAGCAACTCTTTAATTGCAATATAATTTCAGGTATCCGTGGATCTTACTGGTAGTGTTTCAGCTTCTTATGACCAATGTCTCATTACTTGGACACCTATGTGGCATTTTGTCTGGATTTGCATGTATGTTTTCATTTCCTCCTAGATCTACTCCTACATTTTGCAATTTTCTCTACGCTGATATAATATTAGGAAGTGACTAATTATGCTTACAACACATCATTTCTGCCATCAGATACTTACGGGTTATTCAACTTTCTAATACCTGGAACATCCTTCTATTCATCCATTGAATCATCTTCTTGGCTTGTGAGTATCTTTAAAGATTTTGCTTCTAACAAAAAATGGTTCCCTTCTTTTTCTGTCCAGATATTGTTTGCATTTCATTCATCCTAACTGTATGTTTGGGACAAGGAGGGGGGAAGGAAGGAGGGCGGAAGGGAAGAGAGGAGGGAAGAGAGTAGAATCACTTGTTTGGTAGGATGGAATAGAGGAGAGAAGTGAAGAGGGGAGGTGTACCTCTTCCCTTTTGGCCCACAAGTTTCAATCCGTGCAAAAGTTGATGGTTTGGGTCCTTTGGGAGAGAGAAAAAGTGTCCCTTATCTTTCGACTTTTTTGTCCTTCAAAGAAAATGATACTTATTTAATGTAAAAGTATGATAGTTACCTCTACAGTATTCCCTTCTTTTCTTCCTCACTTCCTTTAACCAACTAAAAGGAGGGAAGGCTCTTTTCCTTTGCCTAGGAGTACCCATATCTTCTATTTTTCTATCGCTCCTACCAGACATAGCATAAATCTGTCAAACCAATACTAGCCATGCTCTTTAGTTATGCATTTATATATAATCTCACAAAATGGACACTAGCTCACCTGTCTGTTTAGCGGGATGCACTTCCATTATTGTCAACTTACTACAATTTCATATTGGAGGTTTCCTTGCCAAAATTATAATGTAATTTTTAGGGTCTATTCCCAATGCCCAATGGCGAAAATTTCCATTTTGTTCTAAATTGGACTTGAATGTGCACGTTTTGTCTTTTAGACTGGAGAAATACTTCGTGCCTTCAGAAAAAATTGATGTTTAAGTTTTGACTAACAAAGGTATATTGAATAAATCTAATACATACAGCAGAAATGCTGCCTAAAAATTGTGGAATGATCCACCCCAACAGAGCCTATATGTATGAAGTGAAAAATAGATGCATTTAGTCCCACACACTCAAGTATGGTATGCTATGTAGTACGGATACGAATATGTGACACGGAGACGACACGACACGGAGACGGCGATACGGCAAATTTAAAAAATGTAGGATACGGAGACGGCTAGGATACGTCGAATAAAAAAATATTTCTAAAAAATATCATTTAGTTTGAAGTAAAAGAAGAAGAAGAAGAGAGGATTAAATATCAACATTACATTACATATTCTGATATTCACCATAGAAACTAGGCAAATAGCAACTTACAACATATACTCATACAATGATTACAAAACATAACAATTTAAAAGGATATAGGCACAGTAGGATACAACGATTAAATCATTATATCTTTGAATTAAATATACAATTTGCAGTTCCATGTCCACTAATGTTTCCATAATTCTCAAATGAACCAATTACTTATCCCCAGTTTTACAATATTATGATTATTGCCTCAAAGTTTTAAAACGCATTTCTAATAAAGAGGCCACCATGCTGCATTCACTTGTGTGTCCGGCCATGTTGGCTGCGTGTTCGACACGTGATTAAGGTGTGTCCGATGTTAAAATATTTAAGACACGTTTTATAGCGTGTCTGACACGTGGTGATGCGTGTCCGACGAGTGTCGGTGTCTGACACGGACACGATACGGAGACGGCACCCAAAGTGAAGTGTCCGTGCTACATAGATGGTATGCCCTCCCTAAAAAGACCCAATTGGAAGCTCTTCTCTTACCCTAACTATTTGCATTTTCATTTGGTGATAGAGATACTTGATATGCATTTGTTAGGTGTAACTGTGTAAGAAAGTACCATAGTCTCTCACCAAATGATTATAATGCCATTGAGGCCAAAATTTTTGAAGCAACCCAGTCAAGAACTATGGCTGGATACGTTAATCACATAATAATGTAGATTCATGAAAGGCTTTCCGAAGCCCTCTATTCGGGCTCATTATAGCATCCAGAAATGTTGGGCCCTTAATAGCATCCAGAAGTGATTGGCTTTAGAGCCTGTTTTGGGCTAGCCTTTAAAATAGAATAAAGCTATGATTCCCAAATTTGATTCCCAAATGCTTTGCTAGTTGTACTTGTATCATGTGCAGTGATATGCTTTCCCAAAAAGCTGTTTCTTTAAAAAGGAATCAGATTTTGTGAATCAATAATGCTACACACACTCTGAAAAGTACATCAAAATGCACAACCTTGCTTAAAAAGGTTGGACCTTGTGCTGAAAAACCTGCACACACAAAAGTGGGTGTTTTATGTGTATAAACTTTTTAGCACGAAGTCCAACCTTTTTAAGCAAGGTTGTGCATTTTGGTGTGCTTTTCAGAGTGCGTGTAGCATTACTCATGCTATGAAAAATATAATCCAAAATTCCAAATGATCACAGATTTTATCACTTACAAGTGGTCGTTGGCCCCCCCAAAAATCCCAAACGGCGCTTAGTAACGGAAAAATATTCTGCCACTATTATATGTCAAATGGTGCTTGTTGTTTGGCACAATGCAGTTCTAGAAGGAATTCGACCATCTGTTAAGTTTAATGGACTTTCACAAAATATATGAGTGTGCTATACTGAAAACACATGGCTAAGAGATGTCCAAAAGTGACTCTTTTTGTTATTTTAAATGCATCTTTATAGGGTAGGAAGCCAAAAAGATTGCTGATCATGGATTTGAAAGAAGACATGTCTGCCCAGGACTTTAGATGAGGATATGGATCAAGATAAAGCTGAATGGGGAAGAAAACCTAATTTAGCCACACTTAATAGTTGGAATGAAGGTTTTGATGAGTTTATTATAAGTGAGAAGGTCTTAACTTGATCGGTTTAATGTAGAACTTCCAAATTATAGTCAGCAATATAACATTTTATGCTTGGGATTAAACACCTTGTGTTATATGCAGAATGACAGTGATTGTTATGGCAATGATAGTAATCAAGTACATTATTTTATGCACTGTTACTGACGAATCTTTTGATTCGTGTTGGAGGCATTGATAAAATATATGATTAAGGAGTATGGATGAGGCTCTGGGAAAAGATAAAGCTGATTTGGGAAAAGATACGATCGACAAGGAATTGACTGTAAGAGTTGATAAATCTGATTGTGGAAATAATTCATATAGTTGAATAGCAGTTGAGGAAATTTCAATTTATTGAAATCAATCTTCAAATTGTTATAAACTCTATAGGAAAATGGTGGTTGTAACTAGAAGAAAGAGAGATGGAAGAATAATTGTTATATTATTATTCCAATTGTATCAACTATTTATATACAAACTCTAAAGTTCATAAAAGGAAAGAAAATAATAGGAATTAAAGATGAAATAACAATCATAAATCTAATCCTTAAGAATCCGTGATCCACAAATCACGATATTTGACTAGATATTCCAACATTCCTCTTCAAGTTGGAGTTGGAGTTGGAGCAAAGATATCAAGAAAACCCAGCTTGATCAAAGACGACTTCAGGAGAGAGGGACCAACATACTTAGTAAACATATCGGCAGTCTGATTAGAGGAAGGCACAAACTCTGGGACAATGATTCCAGATCGAACTTGGATATCCCAACTCTTTCAGTATTGAACGTACCCATAGAAGATCACATGTACCCTGGGCCATAGGCCGATACTTTGCCTCAGCGGAAGAACGAGAAACCATAGCTTGTTTCTTTGTTTTTCCACAAGAGAAGATGATTCCCATAGAAAGTGCAGAAACCAGATGTGGACCGACGATCACTTTTACCCAGTATTGTTAGCATCAGTGAAACAGGATACTCCAGATTGTGTTCCTACTGAGTAAAATATTCCAAGAACTGGACAAGTCTTGAGATTCTGAAGTATATGATGAACAACATCAAGATGAGATGACTGGGGTGCATGCATAAAGGGACTCACAACACTCACAGCAAATGTAATGTCGGGTCGTGTGTTGGTCAAATAGATAAGACGACCAACAAGGCGCTGATATACCGAAGCATCAGAAAGTAGTTTCCCAGACTCAATAGACAACTTATGATTAGGATCCATGGGGGTGGAGGCAGGATGACATCCCATCATACTTGTATCCTGCAGTAGATCCAGAGTGCACTTTCATTGAGACTATGAGATTCCTTGACGAGAGCGAACAACCTGTATCCCGAGAAAGTATCGAAGAGGACCAAGTCCTTAACATCGAAAGCGGAAAGACTAAGGGCCTTCTTGACTTTGGTAATGCTTGGAGCATCATCCCCTGTAATAATAATATCATCAACATATGCTAGGATAATAATTGACCGGCCATCAAATCGACGATGGGTGAAGCAAGTGTGTTCAGAGTGGCACCGAATGAAGCCCAAAGATAAAATAACCTCACTAAAGCGGTTAAATCAAGCCCGAGGAGATTTCTTAAGCCTATACAAAGGTTTCCGAACACGACATACCTTCCCTGAATACTCCCCCTCAGCCTGAGAACCCGATGGAGGATCCATATATGTGCGTTTTGTGTCCTAATTTTGAAAAGACCCCAAGTATGGCTATCTTGGTGGTCGGTTATGCTTTTAAAGCCATTCCATAGGCATTATTGGGTTGTATTAGAGCAATTGTGATGATTTATTGGTATTTTGTTAGATCAATTGAATGGAAATTATGAGACAAAATTTTTAAGCATAATTAAGGAGAAAATGTTGTGGAATGTGTCCGTGCTTAACCTACTTTGTGGCTAAGCATGCTTCATTTTGTCATTTTTGATTACTATATAATCATCCAAATTCCCATTCAAGAATGCATTTTTGACATCCATTTGGTGCAAAGGCCAGGAGTGAGAGGCAGCCAAAGAGATGATGAGATGAACCGATGTCAGTTTGGCTACAGGGGCAAAGGTAGCACTAAAGTCCTTGCCCGGGATTTGAGTAAAGCCCTTGGCCACTAGACGGTCTTATATCGCTCGATAGTACATGATACTTGATGGTGAAGACCCATTTGCACCCAACAGTTTTCTCACCCTGTGGTAAAAACACAAGTTCTCAAGTCTGGTTACGCCGAAGTGCATCCATTTCCAAGGTCATGGCTGCCACCCATTGACCACTGTGGAGGGCCTGTGGAGGGCCTCAGAGACAAACCGAGGAATGGAGGTGGAATCAACCTGACTAAGAAATGATCAATATGAATCTAAAAGTCCCTGGTAAGATACATACTGAGCAATAGGATGATTAGTAGTAGTAAAAAAATCATATCAATTAGGAGGACGACGGAGTCTAGTGGGATATCTAGAAGGAACAAAATATAAGGGAGTAGGAGCATTACAAGATTCCGGTGAAGACATTGGAAGTGGAGTCTGTGCAGGAGGTCGACAAGAGTACACCTGAGTAGGAGCTGTGGTAATGACCGAAGGAAGGGAAGGGGAAGTCTCCAGAGGTGGTTCAAACAGAGGAACTGGGCGTGGAAGCAAACTTAAATTCTCGGAGACTCCAGTAGGAGTTGGATCAGGAACAGACTGAGGACCTGCAAAAAAGGAGTATCTTCCATAAATGTAACATCCAAGAATGATACATATGACGGGTAATAGGATCATAACACTGGTAACCTTTTGACATAGGGGCTATGAAGCACCAACACTCTTTGGACACGCGTCAGATACTCAAAATGTCGTGTCCTAATTTTTTATTAGTTTTTCTTGAAGTGACAATCTTTGGACACGTGTCGGATACTCAAGTAGGTCGGGAGAGTTTGTGGATGTTGATTCCATTCACCATTGGTGGGTAACCTATGGTGCATGTGCACCTTTGCTTCAAACCTATCTTTGAAGCTATTTGTGCACCCTACTTCTTCGTCATGTTGTGAGAGGAATTGAAGTTCCTACTCCTTTGTGCACTCGATGAGAAGGAATAAGATGACACCGAAACATGCAGAAGACTTAGTTTTCATTCACAGTATTGACATATTTTTTGGGGACAAGTACGTAAACTATTTAGTAGTTAGCAAATGTGCTTTGAAACTTGGTTGATGAATGTGGATGAATGTTGATTTATAAAGATATTATTGAATTTTATTCATTTGCTTTGTTATTATTGATAATGTCATTATATTGTTGTGATTTATGTGTTTTTATGCCAACTTTGATTAGACATGGTAAAATATATATTTAAAAAAAAAAAATAGAAAAAATCAACATATCCCCAACGTATTCGTATCCTGCTTTTTTGAGAAATGTCGTGTCCACGTATTCGCGTCGCGTCGTGTCCGTGTCGCGTGTCTGTGTCCGTGCTTCTTAGCATAAGGGAATAGCCTAAGAAGATGCAGCGGACAACCTTTTTGTCTAATTTAGTCTGGGTAGGGCTGCGATTTTGGACAAAACAAGTACAACCAAATACACGGAGTAGAAGAGGAAGAGGGTTTTGTCGGGCTGGAGAAGTTACATAGGTGCCTTATCTTGTAAGACACGACTGGGAGTTCGATTAAGAAGAAATGTGGCAGTAAGAACGGCCAGAAGTATTGGTAACCTAACAGCAGACATAACGGAACTGTTCTTTCATTCCGCCACACCATTGCTGCTCTGGGGTGTAAGGACATGTGAGTTGGTGAAGAATACCCTGTTTATTAAGTTCAGCCCGAATCATTAGTGATGCATCCCGACCATTATCCGAACATAGATTACGACAACAGTGCTAAATTGGGTTTTAACCATTTGCAAGAAGTTAGAAAACAAAGAGAAAACTTCTGATTTCTTTTTTAAAGCAGATAAACCCATGTGCACCTAGTGTAGTCATCAATGAATGTAACATAATAACGGCGCCCCGAAATAGCAGTAACTGGGAAGAACCCCACACATCAGTATGAATAACATCAAAAGCAGACGATGCACGATTCATGCAAGGTATATAGTGAGAACTGAGAACGAGTATGCTTTGATAATTCATACACCACACAACTAAATTTAAATTTCTGGCAGGCTTTATTTAATAATGGGAAAAGTTGTCAAAGATAGTTGAAGTTTGCATGGTCCAAGCGGGCGTGCCACAATTTTATTGACGCTAAAGAAAAACTAGAAGACTTAGAGGACTCAGAAATACGCAAAACCAACGCCTGAAGACTTGAAGACGACAAACTTAAACTCCCGCTAGGTGGATCACCAAAATAGTAGAGGTCATCCCACTCATATCCCCTGCCAAAAATCTTCTTCGAAAGCCGGTCCTGCCAACAATCAGGAAGAACACAACTGCACAATTGAGAGATTTTGTAAGACGATTAACTGTGAGAAGATTATATGAAAAGGTAGGGACATGAAGAACAGAAGATAAAGAGATGCTAGGAGTGAGGCAAACATTGCCTTTACTTTTGACACAGATAGTAGACCCATCGGCTATGTTACTTGGACTCTCCTACTACCCCCTGGCTCCAAGTACCTGATGTTAAGTTACCAACTACTAAGCTAAAGTGTTAGAGAATGGGCCCAACAATGTATTCAACACCCTCCCCCACGTGCAACCCAGACTTGCACGTGGAGAGCAAACCAACCAAATTCTTTCGTAGTGGAGACAAATTACAAAGTGCAAATATGCACAACAAAGCGAGGATGGAGAGTCGAACCCAGGACCTCCCACAAACAAGACTTTGATACCATGTTAAGTTACCAATTACTCCAAAACTTAAGCTGTTAGAGAATGGGCCCAACAATGTATATCAAGCTTCAACACCTGATCCCCGTGTCCGACCCTCGTACCCATTTTGGACACTTGGTTCCTCCACAAGTGATGTTGAAAAGGTAAGAAGAAGCTCAATAATGTGGACAAAGACTAAAGAGGTTTCTAACTATTGATATTAAGAAACATAGTGTGTTTATACGTTCAGAAGGTGTCAGCATACACGTATCCAACGTTTAAACACATGTCCTCGGATCCTAAGATTTGGATTTAGAGGAGGTCCGACACCTAGATACACACCCACACCCGACACCCATACCCGAGGCTGGGTAAGATAGCCCATCGGCAATACGAACAGTCTGGGAGATGGGAACCAGAGAGTAAGAGAACAAAGACAACTCACCAGTCATATGATCACTGACTGGAATCTAGAATCCAAGAGGGGTTGCTAGACCCAACATGGAGTGCTGTAGAATGAGTACCTAAGGCCAAAGTAGTAGTGGAAGTGGTGCAAGAACAAGAATCTTGTTGAAGTAATGACCCCAGCTAAGACTGAAGTTGGCCCATCTAAGCCTGGAGCTGGAGAAGATCCATTGTCTCGACAATAGCAGCAGTGCGAGATGGACCCTTACCTTTATTTCGAGCAAACTTTTCCCAAAGCTCAGGATGGAGCTTGAAGCAGCGATCCTTGACATGACCAACAATACCACAGTGAGTGTAGAAAGGGCAGTTATCAGAACCAGGAGGACGGGTGAATGGGCCCGAAGGGGCAAAAAAATCCATCTGATCAGGCACTGGAGATGGCTCAGGTAAAGTAGGAGGCTGAAGCAAGCGACGACGGTGCTCGATCAATAGTAGGAAGGCCTCAAATAAAGATGGCATAGGAGATGTGTTTAAAATCTGAACCTAGAGAGATTTGAACTCAGGTTTTAAATCCATCAAGAAATGGTAGGTATGATGGCGATTGAGACGTCGGAGAGCAATAGTGGCTGCTTCGGTTGGAAAATCACTGAGGGGCTCATATTGAGCCAGTTCCTCCCAACGGAACTGAAGATAGCCAAAATAATCAGCAACAGAAAGACCTAATACAGCCTAAGAAGCCTGGGCAACCTCCCGATAGAGTTTTCGAAGATACAAGAGTCGTTGCACTCATGGGCATACATTTGAGTCAAAGAAGTCCATAAACTGGAAACAGTGTCATGGAACATGAACATCTGGTAGATTATTAAATCTGATCTTCGATAGAGTTGAATAACCATCCCAAATTGTTCCAGTTATCAATATTCCACTGTGCTAGTGCGGGATCAGCGAGTGCTGGCTTCGGTTCAGTACCCAGAATCCATCCAGACTTACCTCTTCCTCCAAGATAAAGGAGAAAGGAACGGGACCATGCAGCGAAGTTCCTTCCGTTCAACAGCACACTACCAACCCATTGAATAGGAGTGTGTTGAGAGAGACAAATTCAGACGTGCAGGAGCAATAACCGGAATAGGGTCTGTTTCGTTATCGGTAGTAGTCAGTTCGGTGTGTCTGAACCCAAGAAAAACCCAACGGAATCACGGAGAATCGGAGAGATGAAGAGCTGCTCGGAACAATGAGAGCACAGATAGGGCGACCGGAGAACAATTGGTGGCCCAAAGAGAGAGGAGAGAGAGCACCAAGGCTCTATTGCATCACTGGGATGCAGGAGAGGCCCACAAAGGGGCAGAGGACAGCACAATGGCTGTCGGAGGAGGCACCAAGGCCTCGGAGGGGGGCTGGGGGTTGTGCCGAAGCCCTAGGTAGCTGGTGGGACCCCTCGGCTGGTGGTGGTGGGTTGCACCGAGGGGTCTGGGAGGGTCGGCTGGTGGTGAGGTGCTAGGGTTTGGTATTTTAAGCTCTGATACCAAAAAGAAAGAGAGATGGAAGAATAATTGTTTTATATTATTCCAATTGTATCAATTATTTATATACAAACTCTAAAGTTCATATTAGGAAAGAAAATAATAGGCATTAAAGATGAAATAACAATCATAAATCTAATCCCTAAGAATCCGTGATCCACAAATCACGATTTTTGACTAAATATTCCAACATAACTTGTAGTTAAATAACACGTGAAAACATTTTTATTTCACATAACAACAAGAATGTTCTTGAAATTGATCTTGGTTTATGGTAGGACTGTAACTGAAATTTGAGAACTTGATGATGACGTATGGTTAGCCAACAAATTGACTATAATCTTGCATTGAAAGGGAAAACTTTATCCTTACAATTGGGGATATGCTAAAGTGGGGCAAGGTGGTTTTGCTCCACATGGGGCGAAACCACTATCCACTTGTCACACAAGGACGTTTGGACTTTTCTAAGCAATGTTTGGATTTTTCTTAGCAACATTTGTACCTTTCTTAGCTTAGTTTGGACCTTGTAAAGGTTAAGCAAAATGAGAATAAGCTTGCGCGCAATTAATGCTTTGTCAGTTGGACTTTTCTAAGGAACGTTTGGACTTGTCTTAGCAACGGTTGGACCTTTCTTAGCAACATTTGTACCTTGCTTAGCTTAGTTTGGACATTTCGTATCTTAGTTTGTACCTTGTAAATGTTAAGCAAAATGAGAAAAAGCTTACGCGCAATTAATGCTCTGTCGGTTGGACTTTTCTAAGCAATTGTTTGGACTTTTCTTAGCAACGTTAGGACCTTTTCTTAGCTTAGTTTGTACCTATGTTATTTGTAAACAAATGTCTAACTTTGTTATCAAGGTACAAATATTTCCTTGATAAAGTCCAAATGTTGCTTAATAAAAGTCCAAAGGTTGGTTTATATAGTCCAAACGTGGCTTAATAAAGTCCAAAGATTTGTAAGAAAGGTACAAATCAATGTTCAAAACCACCTTCTCCAAGTGTCGCGCAGAGATGAGAGCTCAAACTCATCCAATGGCCAAGAATATTTTCGCTCCATGTGGGGCGAAACCATTTAGAATTCCCCTTAAAATTGTAGCTTTGTACTCCTTGTTCTTTCTTTTAACCCTTTATCATTATCTTCTTTTTTCACCCTGTTGACACAACACGGCAAATTTTGTCATTCTAGAGAACCCTAGAGGCATCCATTGAAGCAAATGAATGATTGGACTTTAAAACCTTTTGCATGAATAAAAGACATATTTGATTCGGAGAAGTTTGCCATTGAAGTTTAGGTTAAGTTGATTTCGACCAAAAGTGTGGAAAGAGGGTGATGGAGAGTTGTATAGCCAATTGTTGATGGGCACAAGCACCTCACTTAAGTCGCCTCACATAGGCCATAAGGTAATTTAAGGTGCGGTAGTCTAAGAAGCACAAATTGGGATACGGGGACACGAGCACGATACGGTGATGCAAAAAACTCTAAAAATTTAGGACATTGATCAAGTACTCGGAAAATGATAACTAGATATT
The DNA here is from genome assembly GCA_033977485.1 of Hydrangea macrophylla. Classification (NCBI taxonomy): domain Eukaryota; kingdom Viridiplantae; phylum Streptophyta; class Magnoliopsida; order Cornales; family Hydrangeaceae; genus Hydrangea; species Hydrangea macrophylla. The sequence continues at coordinate 78,071,635 of CM066999.1, forward strand.
TTATTTAATATCACGTGTAATAAGAAGATCATAGGATTTATATACATCATCGAAGATGCCTGATTATCTTTACTTTCAACAGATCCTTATATTAACTCTAACTTTGGAAGCTTTTTATGGAACTCTAAGTATGCTCTATATGTACAAGGCATCCATAATAGCTATCATTGTTATTTCCAAATACCCAAATTATGGGTTCAAGGAATCCTAATTATCCACATCATAAAGAGGCCCTAACCACTTCCAACTTCTACATTGTTTATTAAATTTTCGACAATATTAGTTGTGGTGTCATTGTGTCTTACGTGTGTGTGTCTGATCCAAATAATAAAAAGAAATAGTAGGACACGAATTATGCATGTCTTACACGTGTCATGGAGTATCCGGCATGTGTCTATCCGACACAAGACATGCGACCCTTCTAGGAGTGTCCGTGCTTCCTAGGCGCTAGTATGACATCACCTAGTTGAAAGGACTAGGAAAGTGTTTGAGTCATTTATGGCATCGTCCACTGTGGGAAAAATCCACTTTTTTATAGCCAATGGTTTCACCATTTTGAAAATTGTTCTATATTTATTGCACGCATGACTAAGTTACGTTGTTCGTATTCTTTTTATACTTAGAGATGCCTTAGTAATTGCATAAACTTATGTGCATTACATGGACAATATATGAGCAAGCAAGTATGATATGCATACGTAGAATAGTCATGTTATTTTTTCACCTGGAAACCAAAGGTTTTTAATACAATATTTTCAACTTTGAGTTTCAGTCTACTTGTGTGAGGCGACCAAAGTTTATATTATGCACTGGTGGGAATTCTTCGGGCTACATTCCCACACATTCAAGTCAAAATACAACATCCAGGTAGGTTCTGCTTTCCCAGTTGCTATGTTTCATTATATAAGCCCTAATATGACATTTGTTTGCTAAACAGTGGGTTGCTTTCTGGAAATATATGGAGAAATCTTTCTTCATTGGTGCCACAAAGGGAAACATCTGCTCAGGTATTCATTTAGTATCTTCATAGTATCTTGGATAATATAAGTGATAAAATCATGCATGCAATGCACGCGAAATTAGTCAACCTTATCGCATGTTTTTTTAAATGACAAACGTACAATTGAATTTTATAATTATTTAGAGGTTGTTAAGTTACCAACTACTCCAAAAGCTCATTAGAGAATGGGCCCAATAATGTATATCAAGCTTTAACACTTCCTTTACGTGCAACCCCGACTTGCACATGGAGAGCAAACAAACCAAACTCCATCATAGTGGAGACAAATTACAAAGTGCAAATATGCACAACAAAGTGGGGATGGAGAGTCGAACTCCGGACCTCCCACAAACAAGGCTTTGATACCATGTTAGAGAATGGGCCCAACAATATATATAAAGCTTCAACAGAGGTTATTATATAGAATGGATTAAAAAGATTTTCGACTAATAAAGAAGATGAAAATTGGAGGAAGATGAAAAGCAATATTAATTTGTACGTTAAAATAGTTGTGGTATTCGTAAAGCCAGGGAAAAAGAAAAGGAGAGGGAGATAAAAAGTACGATTGTATGATTGATAAAATTTGAAAACTATGTTACGATAATAATTATTGCCTTACTAAGTTATGTAAATTTCTTAGGAAACAACGTGGCAACATACGGCTATGCCACATGTTCAAAATAGATTGTAAATGTGCTACTCTCTCTGTGGTTTAGCGGTGTTGCTCCATGGTTTCTTTTTTTCTTTTTTTGGTTCCTGATTTGTGGGTAGGGCAGTAGAAAATCCCACTACTGAAGCAATTGGACAAACAGACCATTATCCATGGACCTGTTAAAAATAATGGAAAGCAAGAGTATTTAGATTTTTGCTGATTACATGGAGATCACAACATGAAATTCTAAGCACAGTACATAAAATATTTTTACTTAAAGGAGGCAAGGAGAAAAAAGATCTAATGATCTATATATCTTATCTATCATAAAATCCTTTTGGAGCAAAGGTATAACAATTTCAAGGTTTAGAGATGAACTTTCTAAACACTGTAATGTGCAATCTAAATGTAAACGTGTCATCCACTATATATTTGGTATTTGCGCGCATGATATTTAGATGTTATGCGCATAGGTGATATGTGTTGTTATCCGGTTCTGTACCAAATTTATAACAACTTTATTATATAGATGCAGTTGAACGGAGAAAAATGATTTATGTAGCTGATTCCGAATAATTTGGGGAAAGGCTTTGTTGAGTTCAGATGAATATTGTTGTATGCATGCGTTATGTACTTCAACCTTGTGATATAGTAACCTCTCCGTGCCTCCCACCCCTCTTTCTACCTGTCCCAGCCCCCTCCCAAAGTGACATTATTACAATATTTGTATATGTAGAGTTCATGTGAGATATAATCTTAAGATTCTCAACAATAGTTGTAAGGAATGCATTGTACGTCTAAAAAGTTGAAAACCAATCTAGATGTAAATGCACTGATTTGCATGATTAATAATGTATTGTCTGGACTAATACGCTCCTGAGTTTTGTACTCATGCAGGAATTACACTATCATTATCCATGAACATTCTGTAGCCTCAAGCATTTGTGGGAGTAATAAATTTGCAAAGATATTTATTCTAAATAATTTTGGTTGTGTAATATGCCAGTCCTGATTGTTAGAATAGGTCGATTCACGAGTCAGTGCATGCGAGTCGGTTTGAGTTTCATTCAACCCGATACGATGCACGATTCAAATTTCAATATCATTCACTACTCATAATTTTGAACTTTGAAGTTCTAAGTTTTAAGTGGAAAAGTGGCAAACTTTCAACATGTTGAGCCTTGATTTTCCATGAAACTTGTGTTAGATTGTTATTTTGTTTAACATTGCATATATATTTCAATATGTATTATGATTTTCTTCTAGGGGAAACATATGTATTATTATTTATTTCTGCAAAAACTGAATCTTACAATTCAAATTCGATGGGATTCAATGATTCATGATTTTGGCAAATAGATTTATGATTTGACAACCATGATGCTAGTAGTTCTACTGGTGATATGCAGTCAACAGAAGAGAATAGCAGGTTTCCTGGAAGAGGAAGAACTCTTGGTTCTGCTCGAAATCAGACCGTTTCTACTGTAGGTACTGATTCAAGCCTACAGGCTAGACTCTTGGATGATCATTTATCGAATCAAGTGGCAATTGGTGCGGGGCAGCGGAGTATAGCTGGAAGGTATTGGGAAGAGTTCGTTGGTGGTGGTTTATTAATTGAGTTTCAATGTTTCATTGCTAAACTAGATCATTGGTTCATTCCAATGGTACATTAGATTTGGTATGAACTGAAGCTCTAGGTTTGGTTTTACTTCTTCAATTCTTGTTCCTTTTCTTTAGAAGTCTTAAGAGGGTGTTTCAAATTTCAATGTGTTCAGTGTCATAATTTTCGAAGGATAGAGAGAAGAAACATGATTCGGTCTATGAAGCATGAAAACTTCAATTTGGGTGCCGTGTCCATGTCCGACACACACCGGACATACGAAAAATGCATCCAATCTTTTTTACACCGTACACACTTGAGCGACATGACCGGACACCAGAGCAAAAGTGCAGGACTTTGAAAATGTTTTCGTGAATTTTGAGGCTACGTCTTACTATAAAATGGGAGATACGTATTGGGTTTATTTGAAAATTTAGGCAATGAGAGTGGACATGGCATGGTATATTTAAGAATTGATTAAAAAGTGCAAAGTGAGTATAGCTCGTTTGGCGCCGAGCTGGGTCTTAGGCCCCTGCATTGCGTAGGTCAAATGTATTGAGGATATAGTGATTTGTCATATATTATGTCATTAAGGGCAAGAGTATTTTTCCTCTTTAATTTGTACTCTTATTTAGATACGAGTGTAGGGTTTATGTATAAGTGTAACTTTAACTTGGCTGCTGTTTCAGAAAATACTCGACTCTTTTGTCTTCTTTTTCTCTTTTCTGTCTGTACAGATTCACGTTTAACATCTTCTGAGTGTTCGACCTCCACCCCATTGTCTTTGTAAACCAAAAAAAAAAAAAAAAAAGGATTGATTGAAAAGCATAATTTTTAATTCGTCGTGTCCAAACTGTGTCCATATCGTACATTTTTGTAGATCTGTCATGTCATTGTGCCTGTATCTCGTCGTATCCATTTCCTGTACCCGTATCAGTGTTACATAGTGATATAGAGCATGTTTGGCAACAGCTTTTGGAGTCCACAAGTGATTATAAACCTTCAAAGCTAAAATAAATTGTTCGGTAAACTAGATTCTGCGATTCTATATGATAGTTAATTGCAGAAAATTGCGATTGGCCAAAAGCAGGCAGAAGCTGTCTAACAAGCCCATCCTCTGCTCCTCCTCTACTCAAAACATCTTTAACTGTAAATTGTCCTTGACTCTGCAGGCATATAGCAACTGGTAATGCTGCCCCAGCTGCTGCTGTGCGCCGCGAGGTTTCTATCTTCAATATAAGAGTTTGATCTTTGCCTTCTCTTCTCTCTCCTGTTCACTGGGTTCTAAAACATATTTGGTTTACTTTTCTGCTGGATGCAGGGTACACTTGCATCTGAGGAAGAGATCCAAAAACTTGTAGCAATGGGTTTTGAAAGGGTTCAATCACTATCTATATCTTGCATTCTTTACATGGATTTTTTTTTTAAAAAAAAAAACTTGAGGGTTATTAGATCATAACTGGAAAATATATTACCACATTCTTATGACTGAATTTAGGGTCCGTCTGGGGAATTAGAGAAGGAAAAGAATTAAGAATAATAATAATAATTATAAATAAAAGAGGAAAGGAAACCTGTTTCCCATTCCTTTTCTTCATTGAAGCGTTAGAAACTAAAATTTTCAGAATTAAATGTAAACTCAAGAAAAGTGGAATGGAATCGACTTGCACCATTCAATTTTATTCGTTTTTCACCCTTTTATTTCTTCTTCTTTTTCTTCATGTTTTCTTACTGTTTTCCTTATTAATCAAACAAAGAGAAGTGTTTTCTTCACTACTTTTTCCCTTTCTCTCACTAAATCCATGAACCAAACAAAGCCTCACAATCACAACTAAAATCATGGGGCATTATTGCTTTTATTAAGGAGTGCATGAATTAAAGAGAATTGTACTGAGTTTTTGAATTCTAATGCCTTTGGATTGTTTCAGACACAAGTAGAAGTTGCCGTGGGTGCCGCAGATGGAGATTTAAACGTAGCGGTGGAAATTCTTATGAGCCAACAGGTATGTAATTTATGTAGTGATTTAGTCTATAATCTTGATTGGTTCTCATTACACTTTGTTTTGCTGACAATAAGCAGGGTTAAAATAAAATGGTAAAAACTGCTTGCCAATGGACTTTGCAAAGACCTCCCTCCCATGAGCTGAGAGTTGTATAGGCCATGTTTTGTCTGCTCCCATGAGGCCTCTGTGTGTGAAGTTGAGGGTGTGGGTGTTTTTTTTTTTCCTTTTTTCTGAAAAAAAGGGTTAAAAGGGTGTGGGTGTTGTGTGTGTATATATACATATAGATGTATATATGTATTTGCAGCCATTAAAAACTCAACCTCCCTACTTTTGGATAAGAGAGATAGTCTGATGTATTCTAGAGCATTATAGTTGCAATTTCTCTCAATACAGAAGTGGAATAGATTGTACTCATGTCTGACTATATAGAGACACTGTAATTCAACTGAAAGGTTAGAAACTTAGAAATCATACCTTTTTTTTCAACTATGTTGTTCGGAAAGTTGGATTCATTAGGCTAAATGTTACAGAAGCTTCATGAGCACTTTTTTTTTTTTTTTTTTTAAGACGACGATCGGTTGGGATCTACATCGGGAATAAGAGATTTTTGAATTAAAATAAGGATACTTCTTAGTTGAGATTTTTTTAGGAAAATTTGGTGCGTGTGGCAGATTTTTTTAAAATTCCCTTGCCACTTTTGTTATGTAGCTGACAAAAAAAGTTCTAACTGAATATTATATCTGTTAACTTTAAACCATAATAACTGGCTCGTTTTTCAGTCTTTTTGAGTTTTTTTTTTTTTTTAATTTCATGTATTTGGTCAAGATTTACTCATTGGACTTCAAAATTGTAAACCCAACCCCCCCACCACACACACACACACACACAAGAAAAAAAAATGTAATTTGGAACCTAGTTTTTTTTTTTTTATTTTTTTTTTTATCTGTCAAAATAGACAATAAAAACAATCATAATTTCCTCATATTTTTTTTTTGGCCTTTTTGAATGAAAATTTTATTTTATTTTATTTCATGTATTTCGAGATCTATGCATTGGACTTGAAATTTTATAAAAATAAAATGAAATAAAATTGCAGCTTGATTTTGAGATTTTATTTGTCCTCAACAAGTAATATTATCTGTTTGCATTAACGACGATAACTTTCTCAATTCTTTTTTTTTTTTTTTGGTGAGATCTACGTATTAGACTAGGAAACTTTACAAAAACGGGTAATTTGCAGCTTCATTTTGGGATTTTATCTTTCTGCATATAGATAGTTTTACCATTTTTTGGATTTTTTTTCCTTATCTCATGTATTTATTTTTTTTTGAGATATATGCACCTATGGTGCCAATTAAAATATAAAAATAAAAATAAAAAAGGTTTTGTTAGAGGAATTTGAAGTTTTTTAGGCATAAAATGGCATTTTCGACCAAAACAAGAATAAAAGGCCTGATGAGTTAAAGAAAAGTAGCTCCCATCTTTTTAAAAGTTGTTTAGCTTTTGGTATTGTTGTGGAAATTAGATATTTAGCTTTTTCAAAAAAGTTTTTTTTTTTCTTTTAGATTAGGATAAATCCTTCCACTAGTCCTCCGTGGTTCGGATTCACCGTCATTTTTTTGGAAAGAGGGAAAACCCCGGACATGTGCATCTACTCTACAACACAGTCATTTTTCAAAAAAGATGTAGGCTTAGGTTGGCCCCCGTGTGGTTTTTTAAAAGGAGCTTATGGAATTTATTACTAAATTATTTGATAATTTTATACAAGTGACACACTACTCTTCAAAAAGACATCATGAAACCAAAAGGCAACCTTAAGCTTTTAAAAGCTCTAGAAATACAAGTGACACACTACTCTTCAAAAAGACATCATGAAACCAAAAGGCAACCTTAAGCTTTTAAAAGCTCTATTCTAGAGCTTTTAAAAGCTCCCCCAAAAGTACCCTAAGTTCAATTTTTACCAAACTCATAAACTAGTTACCAAATCGTTTCGATGTTTTTACCACGGAGTGTCGGGCTCTGTTAGAAGGTTTAAAGCTTACTCTCTCGGAGGATTTTCTTAATATCATGGTTGAAACAGATTGCTTGAATTTAGTCTGTGCCTCCAAATCTTTGGAATATGACCATGGTCCTTGCGGGAGTGTTTTGCTAGAGCTCAAATCGAGTCATCGTTGCAGGGCTGGTAATAAGGTTGCGCATAAACTTGCACAATCGAGTCGTCGCACTGGAGCTTTGACTTTGATAAGTGCTTTTGGCCAAAGTTTCTTAACGCCTTATGGGGAGTTCAAATGTTTCTTTTTCAGAGTAGTAGCTCTTTTTTTTCGTATCAAAAAATAATTACTCAACTTTCCAAATAATCTACGGCACTAAACAAACTTAATGCCTCGTTATCAGAACAATTTGTAGCATATATCTATGGATTGTGTGACGGGCAATTGGTAAATCTTTTCCGGGTGGCTAAATTGTGCAATTTTTTAAACTTATTTTGCTGCCAAGAAAATTTTCTATTTTTTTTTCTTTCACAATTCTTACACGATTCAAAGCTTTCCTTAGTTAGATTGTAATTTGTAGCTAGTGTTTAGAATATTTATTGGTCTGATCACCCAATGAAGCTGGAAATTTCAGTTTTAGCCTACATATAATGACTGGTGTTTTATGATAGAAAAAGGAACTCAGTAATGCATTTCACTTGCTTAACAAATACAAAAAAAAAAAAAAAAAAATAGTGTATTGCACTTTCATCTAGAAACTAGTCGATAGTCCGTACAATGCATGGGCTGGTTTCAATTTGTGCGATATGGCTTATAAAAATGTTAACATACTATTTAGCCAAAGTTTTATTACTAACCATTGGTTTGGCTTTTATATTCATCACTTTTTAAAAGAAGTAATTTTTCAAAATAGTACAAATTAGAGCCTTTTACATAAGGTTTTTAAAGTTTGAAAATGAATCGTATTTTTCATAAGGTGTGAAAGAGTTAGTCAAAGTGCTTATAATATTTTGAACAATCACTCATGCGTGGTCGAGAAAAAAGCTTGACTTTTGTATATATGTTGTAGGGTTAAATGCATTTTACATTCTTATAGTTTGGTACTTGTGTCATTTTAGCTCTCAACTTTCGATTTGGTCAATTTAGTCCTCAAACTTCTAAAGTTGTAACAATCTCATCCAACCGTCCAAATCTGTAAGCAAATCTCACATAAGCTTCTCACGTGCATCTCACATGCCATCAACTTAAGGGCAAATATGGAAATCCACTACTTTCCCACCCAATGTTCCCATCCCACCTCCCATTTACTGAACAACATAAACCCTAATTCCCCATTACTGTCGAAAATACAATCAGCCTTCAACAGAAAGTGAGAACAACCATGACTAATCAGAGAAGTTGGTGGAATTATGTGGGAGGCAGTGGACCAAGTTATGGTAACTAATTATGCTATATATATAATTTAACAAAAAAAAAAAAAATTAACACATCTATACTGCTTCATTTGAGGCTAAAATGGACCAAACTTGTGTTTTTTTTAACTTGATCTGAAAGGTATACATGTGTTACCCATCGGTGAGCACAGGTTATGTGTTAGCCATTTTTGGGGGATTTTGATGTTTATGTATTTCGAATTCTGTCTAGATTTTATACTTATGTAATATCTTTTTATTTTTATTTTTTCTAGAAAAACAGGTTTTGACCCATGTTAATTTTGTGACTTAGCTATGATATGAATTAGTTCATGTGGCTTATGGGTGATTTATTTCAGTGTGGGATTTTGGCTCTGTTTTAGATAGGGATTTTGTTTTGGCTTATAAAATGGGGTTCAATTACAGGCTTACGGCTTTAGAGCAACTCCAATCACCAGGGGCGGAGCTGTAAAGAGGCCGGGGGGCCAGGGCCCCTGCAAAATTATGAAAAAATAGTGGTACCCATATGTAATTTTGGAAATTTTGGATTATATTACAAATTGGCCCCCCCAAGCCTTTTGTTTTTGCAGCAAACTCTGTGAATATATAAAGGCTTAAAGCAGATTAGAAGCAAAAAAAACAAAGCCCTAATTGAAATCAAATTGACGTCTCGATAGTGACTCTCCAAAGTCCAAACTCCAAGAGTTTTTCCATCCTCGCCTCCCTCTTCTGCGGAAGCCGCCGTCTTCTACCACCGCCGGGCGCCGGCCACCGGCGTGACTGTGAGACAGTGAGTTTCTCATTCATGACTCAAGAACTCAGCTGACTGAACCTTACATCACAAGTTCTGAAGTTCACAACCAAAAGCCGCTCCAGCCATTGTTTTCTAGTAAGAGTCCTTTGATTAGATTTGCATTTGATACTTTGATTCATTCCTCATGTGTAATAAAGTGATAGAGAGTCAATTGCCATGGCCCATTGGTGATTTGATTTAGGATTATATTTAATTTATATAGCCATTGATTTGGCCTGAATTTGGCCTGTAGGTTGTAGCCCGTAGGTGATGTTCCTAGAATATATCAATAGGACTTACTGAAATAGTGACTTGAGATTATTTGTTATTTGATTTGTTATATTCATTCTGAATATATACAGTGTAATTGTGATAAGGCATCTTAAATTCTTACCCAAACCTGTATAAAACTTTTTATTTGGGTAAAATTTTTACTTGGTCTTAAACCCAAATTGGAATAACATTATTCACATACTCAAACTTTAATGTGGGTTTGAGCACAGATTGGAAAGCAATTTATTTATTTATTTTTTTTATCCTTTTTTTTTTTTTTTTTTTTTTTTTTTACTTTTATGTGATATGATATGGGTTTGAATAAGGGTTGGAGATCCAAGTGGCAAGTTTATTTCTATTTGTCTCATTAGTTTAATAATTATCTTGAAGCTTCATTAATGAATAATTAAATTGAAATTTTTCAGGTTACTTTGACTTTTAGTATCTTTATTGACAATGTCACATTCTTGTCAACCAACTAAAACAGCTAAAACTATTGATTCATTCTTCAAAAGAAGAGACGTCGATCAACCTGAAAATAGTGCACCATCGGAACCTATTCTTGGTAATTCAACTAGTCATAAAGTGCCTAGTCCTCCTAAATCACCAAGAGTTGAACCTAAAGAAGTTAATATTTCTACTTTAGAACGTGATCCAGGATTGCGTATTCAGATATGGCAACATCCTGTTAATCAACGTGATGAAATTCAACGCGCGTATCTCAAGGCAGGGCCATATCAAATAAAACTTCCTCAGTACCCACCATCTCAATCTGAAAAGCATCGTCGTCACTTCCAATATCATTGGTTTGGGTTGTTTCCTTGGTTATAATATTCCCCTTAAAAAGATGGGGTATTTTGTTTTCCGTGCTTTATCTTTGTAAATAAGCTATCAGATCGTCCTGGATCAAATGCCTTTACAGTTGATGGGTTCCGGACTTGGAAAAAAGTCAGAGATAGCAAAAATGTGCCTTTTTGAATCATGTGGGAGACGATCCTTCGTCACCACATAATATTGCAGTAAGACATTGCGAAGATTTAAAGAATCAGTCTGGCCATATTGACAAAGTGATCTTTGCACAAACTGAGGAAGAGAAAAAGAATAATCGTTTGAGGCTCAAAACTTCAATTGATTGTGTTAGATGGTTGACATTCCAATCATGTGCTTTTAGAGGGCATGATGAGAGTGTAAGTTCAAGAAATCGGGGTAATTTTATTCAGATGATAAAGATTTTGGCAACATACAATGAGAATGTTGCCAATTGTGTTTTAGAAAATGCTCCTAAAAATGCTAAGTATACATCACCTATGATTCAGAAGGAACTTTTGCATATTATTGCCATCAAGGTGAGGAATAAGATACGTGAGGAAATTGGTACTTCAAAATTTTGTATTCTTGTTGATGAAGCACGTGATGTAGCTAAAAGAGAACAAATGGCTCTTGTTTTACGATTTGTTGATAAGAGTGGTTTTGTACAAGAGCGCTTTTTTGATATTGTCTGTGTTGAGGATACAATGGCAGCCACTTTGAAGAAGGAGTTATCAAGTGTCCTCTCACGCTACACTCTCAGCGTTCAAAATATTCGAGGTCAAGGTTATGATGGTGCAAGCAATATGCGTGGTGAATGGAATGGGTTACAAGCACGTTTTCTAAATGATTGCCCGTATGCATATTATGTGCATTGTTTTGCTCATCGACTACAACTTGCATTAGTTGTAGCATCTAGAGAAGTTATTCCAGTGCACCAGTTCTTTTCAAATTTAAGCAATGTTGTTAACTTTCTTGGTGCTTCTTGCAAGCGTAATACTGAATTACAATATGCTCAAGCAGTTGAAATCGCACGACTAATAGCTATTGATGAATTAGAAACTGGTCGTGGGGCTAATCAAATTGGTACTCTGCAACGAGCTGGAGATACTCGATGGGGTTCTCATTTCTCCTCTGTTTGTAGCTTGATAAGGATGTATGGTGCAACTTGTTCAGTTCTTGCAAAAATTGGTAAAGAAGGATCCAATTATTCTTTGCGTGGGGATGCTGACAGTCATCTTACAGTAATTACATCATTTCAATTTGTACTTATCTTGCATCTAGTGAAAGAGGTCATGGGAATCACCGATGTGCTTTGTCAAACTTTGCAACAAAAAAGTCAAGATATCCTGAATGCCATGCATTTGGTTTCAACAACAAAAGCCCTCATACAAGCATTGAGAGAAAAAGGTTGGGAAACCTTTATCGAGAATGTCAAATCATTTTGTAAAAAATATGACATTGATGTGCCTGATCTAAGTAGCCAATATATTACTGGTCGAGGTCGGTCTCTTCATCAAAGGGCTAACGTTACTCTTGAGCATCACTATCGAATTGATATATTTATTGCTGTAATAGACTCTCAATTGCAAGAACTAGATAGCAGATTTAGTGAGCAAACTATGGAGCTCCTCTTACTTAGCTCAGCTTTGGATCTTAATGATGCTTATAGTAAATTCAACATTGATGACATTTGCAAGCTTGCAGAGAAGTATTATCCTATGGATTTTACAGAACATGAGCGGGTTCTTTTAAAATTTCAGTTGCAACATTATGAGGTTGATGTGCCTCACCATCCAAAGCTACAAAATTTATCCACAATTGGTGAATTGTGCCAAGAATTGATGGAAACAAACAAGTCAGAAGTATACTATCTCATTGATAGGTTAATTCGTCTTGTTTTGACTCTTCCGGTTTCTACTGCCACAGCAGAGCGAGCATTCTCAGTTATGAAAATTATTAAGAATGATCTTCGTAACAAAATAGAGGATGAGTTTCTTGCAGATTGCATGGTGGTTTACATTGAAAGAGACATTGCTGAGGGTTTTGATTCTGATTCTATCATAAAAGATTTCTATTCTCTAAAAAATCGACGAGCCCAACTTTAACTTTAAATGCTCGAACTTTTTGGTTTTTTTGATGAGATATAGACTCAAATAGTTCATGTTTTGCTATTTTGTATTTAGTAGATCTATTTGTTAATTTTGGCAAGCAATTTATACATATATAACTTGATACTTTTTGCTTAAGTGTTTTTTTTTTTTTTTTTTTGTCTTACACTTTTATTAACTCGGCCGATCGGCCCCCCCAAGTGTACATTCCTGGCTCCGCCACTGCCAATCACATTACCCATATTTAATTTCTAGCTATTTTGGGGAACCAAAGTGCATTTTTGGAGCTCCAATGGGTTCTCCAAATGGTTCTCCATTTTGGGAACCCATTTTTGGTTCTCCACATTTGAGGAGAGAGAGTGTGAATATGGGTAATTACTCATAAGTAAAATAATGAAAAATAATACATATCATATCCATTTAAGGAGAGAGTGCATTAAAATTTTCAACTTTTGTATAAAAAAAATTAATATAATAATTCAAACTTCCCTATAATGGAGAACATGGTTGGAGTTGGAGGCTTAAAAATGATTAGCTAAAATAACTTTTTAACTATTTTGGCTAATACGGAGTAATTAGATAATTTTTAGGTAACGTGGTTGGAGATGCTCTTACAGGGCAGCATGTGGTTTGTTTGTCAATCAATTGGGAATTTGGGTCAAATACAAATGCTAAAGGACATCATTTTCAATTTGGACAAATTGAAGTCATAGTCATGGATTTAGAAGCAATTTTTCCACTATCTTCCATGTTCTCTCCTTCAAGCTCAGCTTGCCACATGCACCAGCTTTCTATGTCTCTATTTATCACTTTCTCTCTCTACTACACTTTCTCTCTCTGTTTCAGTTCTGGGTCTATGTTTAGAGATCATATATACATATGTATCAAACAATGTATAATGGATGTATAAGTGAGAGAGTAAATCGGGCGGGAAAGTAGTGGATTTTTATATTTGCCCTTAAGCCGATGGCTTGTGAAACGCACGTGAAAAACCTCCGTGTCATTTTATGTGTCCATCTTAGGGAATCCAACTATTTAAGGGGACAAAAAGAATCTACACCTACTTTCCACAATTGCCCATAATCATTGCACTTTCTTTTTTTGTTTTGTTTTGGTGTTGACTACAAGGAAGAGTAGTTTGGGAAACTATATAAAATTTGCATACTAATTTAGGAAAATGGACAACAATTTTGGGACATCTCAAAAAAGAAAGATGGACACATAAAATGGGACGGAGGGAGTAGCAGATTTGGACGGTTGGATGAGATTGCTACAACTTAAGAAGTTTGAGGAGTAAATTGACCAAATTAAAAGTTGAGAGACCAAAATGACACAGAGACCAAACTATAAGGGTGTAAAATATATTTCACCCTATGTTGTATGGATCATCAGCAGCAAACGTGCATTTAAAAAACAAATTAACATACAATGACTATAAAGAGAAATATATAAAATAGATAAAAAGGAAAAACTACCAAGAAAGTATATGCCACACTTCCAACTCTTTAGCAAGGCAACATTTCTCCTATACAAAAAGAAAAATAAACACACTACAGTAGAGTGAGCAAATATTACCAAAAAAAATAATCAGCAATAAGCCTCCCATCATTAGTCCGACCAATAGGTCTCTTGAAGTAAATTTTGTTAAATGCCCAAACATACCCACTAACACCAAAAAAAAAAAAAAAGGGACCTACTTGAGCCTCATAGTTCCTTTAGGTATAGAGAGGAAGAAAAAAAAACAAAAGAAAATAGAAGAGTGAGCTTTTACTGACTATTGAATTGAGAATCATAATATCATACAATCTTATATCTCTGTATGGTAGTATTGTGTGTAATATAACAAACTCATCAACCATGAATTTTGAGAGTTTAAAAGGAAGACAAAGTAGGTGTTATGACTCTCCAACTCTTGAAATCTGCTTCATCAATTTTCTTAAAGATTTGAAAAGCCCTTTCATTAGCATCATACTTAGGATTAGTTTGGCCCCCATTTTGGTACTTCTTTTTTAAAGCACAATTTCATGTTAATTTATTTGGTGATTAGTTTATGAGCTTTGCAAAAATTGAACTTAGGGTTTTTGGGGGGAGCTTTTAAAAACTCTAGAATGGAGTTTTTAAAAGCTCAAGGTTATTTTTTGGTTTCATGATTTTTTTTTTTAAGAGTAATGTGTCACTTGTACAAAATTATCAAATAACTTAATAATAAATTTTATAAGCTACTTTTAAAAAGCCACGTGGGGCCAAACTAAGCCTTAATGCAGTCTTTTAATTTCCGAAAAAGCTAAGATACACTCCATATAGTATTTATCTATACAATACATATGTATAAAGAAATCCATATATATATATATATGTATAAAGAGATATACATACATATATATATATATACAGAGCCCTTCTTGTGAGGAATCCCTTATTTTATTAAAACGATGACTTCTAATTCTGGCCGTTGGAGATCATTTAATCAATGTAGTAAAAGTGAAATTCACTGTGCAGTAAATGATTTCCAACGGCCAGGATTATAAGTCCTCATTTTAATAAAATGAGGGATCCCTCATAAGAAACGTATAGGGCCGTTGTTAATATAACATATAGGGCCATTGGAGAGTTAATTTGTTTAGACTTTTAAAATTCTTAGAGAAATGATTTGTCTAGACGCATGGCAAGGAGAGAGAATAAAAGAAGTAAAAAGTAACAAAAAAAATAATAATGATAATAATAAATTAAAAAAAAAAACGGAAAACATGGAAAGAAAAAGGAAGAGTTGATAGAAATTCAAAGAAGACGCCACGTCGCGTATTATAATAGATAGATAATAGATAGATAATAGATATAATAGATGTGACAATGTAATCATAATTAAGAACAAGCATCAAATTGTTAAAGCATGAATCAATAATCTAGGATTAAAACATAAACTAGTCATACGTTGTTCTTCAAGATCTTTATTCTCATGTATGTCCACAATTAATTCCACCTAATCTAAAAGATAATAAGAAAGCATACTGTGATCCATGGTACTTCCTTACTTGACTCTCAAAATCAGACTGATGGCTCTTGAAGTCAGGATGATATCTCTAGAAATCAAACTGATAGCAGATCCTTTCTTAAGATTTCGATCCCTAAAATAGGTTAGTATTGGAGAACTAGGTTTATCCCTCTTGCCCTCTAAATTCGTGTTGCATAAAAGTGATTACTGATGGAGAGTTTTTCACTATATTTAAAGGGAGAGAGAGGACCTAATAGTCTCGTAATTAGCCTCTAATTCTGCTCACCCATCAAGCAGACATTTAATGGAATTAGGATTCTCTTTGACCCATTATCTAAACCTTCCATAAGTATCCCAATCATATCTCTATAAATCGGACTGATATATTGGACCATATAATAGTAGATTTAATTTAGACCTTCCTTATCAATTTCGCAGTCCCATAATTAATGGTAATTCGAAATTAAGCCTAACATTCTCCCTCTTTGTCCGAATAACAATCTAATGATTTATTGAGTAACATAAGACCAGTACATATATCGGAATAATTATTCATCATGGTTTTTAACACCTTAATCGAACAAACCACTAATGCGAGTCATGACGGTTGCATACTAATTCAAGAATATGTTCCCTTCCATGTACCACAACATCAATGATTTATTTAACTAGGCCTATAAGGTGGATCATTTATAATGGTCCAATAATGTCTTGTAAAAAGACTATTTTGTCAAATTCACCATTAATAACATTCATGCATACAATGTTGACAAAATACATAAATGTTCAGAAAATACTTTTATTGATATCATATCATAGTGTCTTTGCATAATAAGCACTAGCAATCCACTATCCCATTCTAAACAATACGCTCAAGACCCATTCCTTCAACATGTTGTAAAAAGGTCTTTAATGCTAGTGCTTTAGTAAGTGGATCTGCTACATTCACACTTGTACTAATGTGTTCAACAAACACTATCTGTTTTTGAACTTCTTCTTTCACTAATTGATACTTCATCTCAATGTGCTTAGCAGCTTTAGTGTGTCTGTCATTCTTCGAAAAAGAAGATTGCTATGACATTATTACAATAAATTGTCTGCAGCTTAGCAATGGTGCCCATAATACTAAGTCCTGAAATAAAATTTCGCAGCCATAAGCCGTGATTTGTAGCTTCAAAACATGCCACGAATTCAGCCTCCATAGTGGATGATGCTGTGACAGTCTGCTTAGCACTCTTCCACGAAACCGGTCCTCCTCCAAGAAGGAACACATAACCGCTAGTGCTCTTCCTACTATCTAGGCATCCTCCAAAATGTGAGTCTGAATAACCAACTACTTCAATGTGATCAGTCCTCTTAAATGTGAGCATATGATCCTTAGTCCCTTGCAAGTACCTTAAGACTTTCTTTGCAGCTTTCCAATGATCTAACCCCGGATTACTTTGGTATCTCCCAAGCATTCCAACCACAAAACTGATGTCAAGTCTGGTGCAAACCTGAGCATACATTAAACTTCCCACAATATAAGCATAATGTAACACCCTGTATTTCTTTTCTTTTAATAAATGGATATTTCATTTTAATTTCTCTTTGTAATATTTATTTGGGGGTCAAACCGTAATTTTCTTAAATATAGAAATGCTTTCTATGGTTTTGAAAATTGGTATCTGTACTTTTGTGCAACCTGGAATTTATTCCTACACTAATATAATTTTCTGTATTTTTTATCGCAACCGGTTAATACCAGTTTATGTTTTAAAGCTGCGATTATATCGCGTTTGGGTATGGGAGCAAGTGAGCTCAATCACACCGGAGAAATTCTTTGTCTTGCTTGGAGCCCAAAACAAATCCACATATATATATATATATATTTGTATCACTCACTGCATCTCTCAATTCTCTCAACTCTCTCAAGAACACACACTCAAATTATATATCACACACATACACAGATTATATATAATATACACTTACACACATACATAGCTATATAGATATATATTTCAATCAAGAGGGAGAACGGAGGAGTAAATTTCTAACGACGGAATTTTCAGCGAAATTCTCGGTCTCAAATTCTCTGAATAATCACCTTTGTGAGTAATTTAAACTCACTCACCATGTTTATATAAGTGTATTTCAGTTTATATATGTGTCTATATGTGTGTATATATAGATACACCATTAAAGTTTGAAGGTTGGAGTTTTATGAAACTTAACCAAAATGAAATCCGTGAATTGGGAATGAAAAATTTTAGTCCCAATAAGCTACGGTTCGAATCCTACAAAGTAATTCATTCGTATCGCGATGTACCGTTGATTTAAAGTTTTGACACCCTTACTTTAATCGCAAAAATCGAGAGATACAATCCGTACTAGTTTAAATTGATCACATATTCGTAATCTACGCAGAAAACCAAAGAAATCCATATATGGCATGATATAGTTGAAACAGAATTTGAAAATGGGTATGTAACAGTTTGGAAAATTGAAAATAGGGGGGAAACGAAGAAGATGAAGTTCTGCAACAACTCGCGCGCGCGAGGCTCGCTCGCGCAGTCCGCTCGCGCGAGGTGTGTATTTCTGGGCAGAAAAGAGAATTTTAACAGATCTTTCAGAAAAAGCCTAATTGCGCGCGCGACCCCCCTCGGTCGCGCGGCCCGCTCGCGCGACTTGGGCATTTTGAGCAGTTTTTGTATTTTTGTATAAGGGACTGTTTGGAAAAGGTTTTGAAAGTTTTTAAAGAACTGTTTGACAGCTATACTATTTTAAAGGCTCACTGTTAGGAATTGGACTTATAAGAACGATTAAGACCAAGATTTATGTTGAACGAATATCCAGCTTTGAGATTAATAACTGTTACTACAAATTATGAATGTTGACATACATATTAGGGTCGAGGTTGTGTCGACATACATGTGTGTGAGAAAGCGTAAAAAGAGTAAAGAGTGGCGGTCTGATGTGCGACCTCAATATCGATCGGATATTATTCCTGGTATTAGAGGTGACAGTGTTGTGTACGACTTAGATATCGATCGGATATTATTCCTGGTATCTAAGGCGCGCGTTTTGGATATCGATCGGATATTATTCCTGGTATCTAAAGCGATGGTTGGTCGTGATCGACCCAGATATCGATCGGATATTATTCCTGGTATCTGAGGCGATAGCGTAGTGTGCGACCTCAATATCGATCGGATATTATTCCTGGTATTGGAGGCGACAGTGTTGTGTACGACTTAGATATCGATCGGATATTATTCCTGGTATCTAAGGCGCGCGTTTCGGATATCGATCGGATATTATTCCTGGTATCCGAAGCGATGGTATGGTGTGCGGTTTGGATATCGATCGGATATTATTCCTGGTATCCAAGGCAATGATTTGGTTGAGTTGAGTTTTGTTGAGAGAAAAGAGTCAGAAAGATGAGATGTTACATTGTGCATCCACGGTCGCATATTTATTGCTCATATTATTATCCCCCGTGACTTATGTTGAAGTTGGAACCTTGAATCTATTGTTCTATCAGTTTATATTACACTGTGGTTATGTATGCTTATACATACATTGCGAGCACTTGTTTATTTTGCTCACCAGCTTTTATAAGCTGACGGCGTTGATGCGTCCTGGACTCTATGTCCAGATTTTCAGGGTCAGGAGCAGCCAGAGTATTTCGACTATGCTAGTTAGAGGCAGGGGACTTTTCAGGAGGCTGCTTTATATTTCTTATGTCTTTTATTTTGGAGTTGTAATAGACTTTACGATAGATTTGAATAAGGGCGTTTGTGCCTAAGACCTGGACTTATGTAATAGTTTAGTAAGTTTTAATTTCGGAGCTTATGTTTATTAGTTTTTTTTCTTTAGAATTGCTGTTTAAGTTATTTGTTGCAGGGACATTTGGTCATACTCACTTGTCACGACCTACGAGTCCATAAAGGAAATTAAATGATTTCCTGTATTATGCTACGTCGAGGTGTGACACATAAGGGTAGTCTTTCATTTGTTTTTGTTCCAATTTATTCTTGGGACATTTACTTAAGCTGAATTTATCTCCCTTCTGAATTGGAACAAGAACAGAGCCACAATCATTCATGTGAAACCTTTCCAAAACTTTGTTAATGTAAGTTTTCTGAGACAATCCCAACCATCCATGTGATCTATCCCGGAATATCTCTATCCCGATCATGTTGGATGCCTCTCCCATAACTTTCATTTCAAAGTTTTTAAAAAGAAGATTCTTGGTTTCTCGTAACAAACCAAGATCACTGCTGGCTATTAATAAGTCATTAACATTTACAACTAAAAATGCAAACTTACTCCCACTGATCTTCAGATATATACATCGATACACAACGTTTTCCTTAAATCCAAAGGTGGTGATGGTATTATGAAACTTAAGGTACCATTGCCGAGAAGCTTGCTTAAGTCCATATATTGACTTCTTTAACAAACATAACATGTCCTCTTTGCCCTTTATAATGAAGCCTTCTGGTTGTGCCATGTAAACTTCTTCATCTAAACTCCCATTCAAAAAATCTGTTTTGACATCCATTTGGTGAAGCTCTAAATCATAATGAGCTACCAATGCCAAAATAATTCTTAATGAATCCTTCTTAAACACATGAGAGAAGGTTTCATTATAATCAATACCCTCTTTCTGATTAAAACCTCTGGCTACTAGTCCTGGCTTTATGTCGTTCAATGTTGCCCTTTGAATCGCGTTTGGTCTTATAGACCCATTTACACCCGATCCTTTTACATCCTTTAGGCAAATCGACCAACTCCTAAACTTCATTATCACCCGTAGATTTTAATTCGTCTTTCATGGCATCAATCCATTTATCAGAAATATAATTATAAATGGCTTGTTGATATGTAATCGGATCATTTATATCCCCTATGTTAAATTCAGCCTTTGTAAATACACCACGTAATCATCCGAGATAGTTGGCCTTCTAGGTCTCTAAGACCTTCTTAATGCTATTTTCGGTGGTGCCTCTATAATAGGTTCAATGGTGACAGTCTCACTAGGGGGTTCATTATGTGGTTCATTGATGGGTTATTGATTATTTATTTGTTCATTGTTGTTACCATAGGCAACATCATTAGGAACAACATCATTCTGAATTCGGGGTAAAGGAATTTGTACCCTGACTTCTTGAATAACCACTTCCCTAATTTTGTCACTGCCACTGACTTCACCATTCTCAATGAATCTAGCATTATCGGTTTTAACTATTCTTGTGGTATGGTTAGGACAATAAAACTTGTATCCCTTTGAGTGTTCTGGATACCTAATGAAAAAACCACTAATAGTCTTGGGATCCAATTTCTTTTCTTGTGGATTATAAATTCTTGCTTCCGCTTGACAACCCCAAACATGCATGTGTCTAATAACAGGTTTCCTTCCCGTCCATAGTTCAAAAGGAGTCTTTGGAACTGACTTACTAGGAACTCTATTTAATATATACACAGTGGTTTTGAGAGCATACATCCACAGAGATAGAGGCAAATTTGTATTACTTATGTCACGACCCATCCCACTACGCGTGGAAATAGGACACGTGGCACGCCACCAAGGCTCATCCAACAACAACAACAATGATACGCAGCGGAAAGAACTTTTAAAACAACCCTGGGTATTTAAAACTTAGGGAACATTGCTCTCTGAATTGACAAATCCATTGAAAATTTGAGTTATAAAAAGTTTTGTTCAAGGAAAACACATTCAAAAGAATCAATTCTGAAAATAGAGGTTCAGTCGACTGCCCAGTCGACTGTACTAGGGTCCAGTCGACTGTCCTTAACAGAAACCAAACTTAAAATATCGTAACAAGGGTCCAGTCGACTGATCTGGGGACCCAGTCGACTGCTTTTCCATTAATAGAAGCAGTAGCCAAAAATCAACAGTGCTCAGTCGACTGACAAAGGGTCCAGTCGACTGCTTCCTTTACTATTCACTTTCAGTGTCTCCAACACACGGGTGCCAGTCGACTGATCCAGGGTCCAGTCGACTGCTCCCCTGCTGAACAGCCCTGTGATGAAAATTAACAAGTCATGCTACTCAACACCAACAACAATCACAACCAACACCAATTCCAACATTTAAAACATATCTATAGACGTTCAATTACAAGATTACAATACTGCGAAACTAATCCATGTTTATATTACATCATATTACAAGATCCAAATCCTTACACAAGTTTTGGGATTAAAACAAAAACATATACAAAGGTGATTCCCCGGCGTTCATCGACCTCACTCAACACACTTCTTCTTGTCTTTCTTCTTACCTGCAATGGAGTACATCTCCACTACTCAGCTATATGTTGAGCGTACAATTCTAAATGTATGCTTATATGACAATTCATGGTTTAAGCATCTAAAACACATAGAAATAGTCTCTAGGGTGAGTGGTACGCATTCATCCGGTCGATGCCGTAGGAGGCCCACCTCTCCCACGCATCTCGTACACTGGTTGGGCCTTCCTCCATACCAGGTACCGTGTACTGGTTGGGCCCACCTCCAATCCAGACACAACCACAAATCCAATTCCAATTCCATTTCAATCACAATCAAAATCATAATCCTCAAGGTTCGAGGAGCTTACCCCGGATGAATTTGCACCAAACTCCCCTTTGACCCAAGTAGACACATAACATGCTCACATAAACAGTTATACGTGTTTTTCACATAATTTCACGTGCATAATTAACGGGCCTAACTAATACATGAATTTTTGCCCGGATCCAAAGATACCAAAAATGATGTTCAAAACATGAAAAACCATATATTTCATAGATCTAGAATTCATACCTCGTGCGAATCTCTTCAAACTTTGAAGGATCGTCTAGGGGGCTAATTAAATGTCGGATTTCAAATTTGAGACGATTCCTACAAGTTTTACTGGGTTTTTTCCAAAAGTCTAGAATTAAGATTTTTATAAAAATTGGCCAAACACGGCCTAAGTAGTGTCAAAACGTAGGTCTTACCTCCACGAGTTCGAATATGAAATCTGGAGAAAATCTGACGGACGAACGGTCGTCGATCGGCGTCGCAAAGCCTGTAGAACTCAATCTCCCTTCTCTCTCCTCTCTCTAGATATTTGGCAAGTGTTTGGATGAGATTGAAATCTCATCCTCACCTATATATATAGGCAAACTTTCTGGGAATTCTGTTTACCTCTCCACAAGTTTTCTCAAAACTTCTCATTAACCCATGAAACGTCGCACGTTTTCATTTTATGCCTTTACAAGTGAAAACTATAAATTTTGAAAGTTTTCGACTAAGTTTTGTTTGTGTCCAAAAATAACGTCCGAAAACTATATTCTGTGGAATCTCTACACCACCTACCTTTTTAATCAACGTGTCTCTCACGTTCTCACCACAGTTCTCAAAATGATATCTAACAGTATCAAAATTACCAGAATTATACTACACATGTATAATTACTATTCACAGGAATACCAGATAAAGTCAAACAACATTTAAATCATATAAATGCCATTTACTCATGCTCATGCAATATGAACTGCCATGTTCCCGTGTCCTCACTGACACCTTACGTTGACTCACAGTCAACCTCAACTCAAATTATTAATAACATTAATAATTTCCAAAATCTCAAATGATGCATTTTCAAAATCGTAAATTTCTGGAACGGGTGTGACAACTTATCATACTTCTAACCATATCCATAAGTGTACGGTTGCGCCTTTCAGCCACACCATTCTACTGGGGTGTACCTGGCACTATGTATTATGCAACTATACCTTAATTTTTAAGGAGTTTAGCAAATGGGCCAGAGTGTTGCCCTATTTCATCATATTTACCATAAAATTCACCACCTCTGTCAGACCTAATGATTTTTACCTTTTTCCCTAATTGTCTTTCAACTTCTTTTTTATAAATCGTAACAAAATTAACTGATTGAGATTTATCGTGAAAGGTATAAAGGTAACAAAAACATGAAAAGTCATCTATAAAGGTGATGAAATATTTTTCTCCATCGAAGGATGGAGCATCAAAAGGACCGCATATGTCTATGTGTATTATTTCTAGGAGTTCATTACTTCTCGTGTCTTCTTTCTTTGTATGTTTGGTTTGCTTTCCCTTAATGTAGTCCACACATACACCAAAATCACTAAAATCCAGGTTAGGGAGTATTCCCTCTTTTACGAGTCTTTGAACTCTATCCCTTGATATGTGTCCTAATCTTTTATGCCACAAGGACGAATTATCATCAATTAAAGCACGTTTAGTTCCACTGTTAGGTTGCAGAGTGTGTAATGTTTGTTCAAAATTATTATCTAAATTAATTTGATACAAACCATCAATCATAAGACCAGAACCATAGTAATTAAGATCTTTAAATAATTTAAAACCTTTATTCTCAAATTCAAAAGTAAAGCCATCAACATCAAGTTTTGATAAGGAAACCAAATTTCTAGAAATACTAGGAACATAAAAAGTGTTTTTTAAATCCAAAATAAAACCTGAATCCAAAATTATTCTAAAAGTGTCGACGCCTTCAACTTTAACTTTCCTTCGATTCCCATGTATAAAAATACTTCATTTTGTCTTATGGTTCGGGTCAAAAGGTATCCCTGCAAGATAATGGAAACATGAGTTCTTGAACCAGAATCTAAAACCCAAGAATTTGAAGGAACACCAGTTAAGTTTGATTCAAAACATACTAAAGCCAAAGGCTTACCCTTCTTTTCGAACCAAACTCGCCTTTTCAGGCAATCATTCTAGAAGTGCCCACTCTTTTTACAAAAGTGACACTTACCATTCCTCTTTTCAATCTTCTTGGTGCTGGTTCAGACTTATTGGATCGGCCCTACTTTATGCCTTTCCTAGTTGCTTTCTTGGATGAGTTCATCATCCTAGAATTGTTCTGCACGGCGAGATGAGCCACTTGACACCTTTGCTGCTTTAAACGTTCTTCTTCCTGGATCAGTTTAGATGTCACCTCGTTTATACTCCACTTATCTTTTATAGTGTTGTAATTTATAACGAATGGTACATACTGATCTAGGAGAGAATTGAGAATGAATTGTACAATAAATGCATCATCCAATTGCATCTCTAAAGCCCTTATTTGGAAATAAGGTTGGTCATCTCCAGAATGTGCTCGTTCATTGTACGGGTTCCATCAAAAATCATTGTGGTAAGTTTTCCCATCAGTGTCCCTACTAGGGACTTATCAGCCTACTGGAATCTCTGCTTGACATTATTCAGAAACTCCATAGCACTTTCAGTTTTGGGTAAGGAATTTTTAATGGAGGGGATGATAGTAATCTTCAAGTACATTAGGCTCAGCCTGTTGGATCTTTCCCATGTTACGAACACATCCCCTTCAGCTTCACTGCTCATATATGTAATGGCAGCGGGCTTTTCAACAAGAAGAGATATGTCCAGGTCAAGAACCCCCAGGGTGAACTGAACGTGTTCACTCCAATCATTAAAATTTGTTCCATCAAATTTTGTAGTGGACGAAGCTGCATTAAAAAGGCTAGCAAGGGTTGCTGCAACAATAAAAATATGCTCACATATCAAATATAGCAACACATAATCGATAATTTCAAGGGACAGTTTCATGGACTATTTAATGTTTTTCATGAAACATAAATAGGCAATGTACCTATCAACGAAGGAGAGATATGGAACTTTGGGCAACCTATATCATCCTCAATCAACAACATGCCGCCCCTTTAATATTATTTTAACCATTGTGACTGGACTTTTGGGAAACCAAATCATAGTGGCAAATTAATCAATATAATAAAAACATTCACAATCCGAATACTCAAAACCATATTTGGACCTTTGGGCAACC
This sequence comes from Hydrangea macrophylla, assembly GCA_033977485.1. Taxonomy (NCBI): domain Eukaryota; kingdom Viridiplantae; phylum Streptophyta; class Magnoliopsida; order Cornales; family Hydrangeaceae; genus Hydrangea; species Hydrangea macrophylla. The sequence continues at coordinate 78,097,110 of CM066999.1, forward strand.
AAAATTTAGTAATCGAATATTTTCACAATAATGTAGTATTTTCTGTTTTTAGACTAGGGCACTTTGGTGAACACCTAATCTAACATAAAATAAATGCTACCATAAGGAAGTCTTAATGCTTCTAATAAACATTCAACATGCTAGAACAAAACCAATCATGTTCAATGACTAATAGTATGAGCATCAGAATACCCATTAATGGTATTATAGACAAATGGAGACAATAAGACAGTAAATCTGAAAAAAAAAAAAAAAAAAAAAAAAAAAAAAAAAATTGGTTTAACAACTTAACAACGTAAAGAATAACTCCAGAGTCATTCTCCAATTCGCGGAACATAAAAGAAATATTCTGGAAAGAGTTATGGTGTTTACATTATTACCAAAAACCCGACAAATTTTACATTTCTCTTTTATGGCAGAATATAAACGAAACATCATGAGATTAAAACCTAGGCTCTGATACCACATGTAATCATAATTAAGAACAATCATCAAACTATTAAAACATGAATCAATAATCTAGGATTAAAACATAAACTAGTCATGCGTTGTTCTTCAGGATCTTTATTCTCATGTATGTCCACGATTAATTCCACCTAATCTAAAAGATAATAAGAAAGCATGCAGTTATCCATAGTACTTCCTTACTTGACTCTCGAAATCAGACTAATGGCTCTTGAAGTCAGGATGATGTGTCCAAAAATCAGACTGATGACTCCAGAAATTAGACTGATGGCAGATCCTTTCTTAAGATTTTGGTCCCTGAAATATGTTAGTATTGGAGAACTAGGTTTCTCCCTCTAGCCCTCTAAATTTGTGTTGCATAAAGTGATTACTGATGGAGAGTTTTTCACTATATTTAAAGGGAGAGAGAGGACCTAATAGTCTCCTAATTAGCCTCTAATTCTGCTCACCCATCAAAGCAAACATTTAATGGAATTAGGATTCTCTTTAACCCATTATCTAAACCTTCCATAATTATCCCAATTATATCTCTAGAAATCATATTGATATATTGGACCATATAATAGTAGATTTAATTTAGACCTTCCTTATCAATTTCGCAGTCCCATAATTAATGGTAATTCGAAATTAAGTCTAACAGACAATTGTTTTGTAATCATGTAATAACTAGTCGATACCCCGTGCTATGCACGGGTTGTGCAGTATTGTTGGTCATTGGTACATAGTGGGACATCTGTTTAGCTATTAAGAATATTTTGTAATTTCAATCGTAAGCCTCTTTAGTGAGACCAATACATATACATTTAGTGAGACAAATTTGAACTAACGTAGAGGAAATAGGGGTAAATAAAACAGTGAGTATTAAAAATGTTGTACTTGCAATCTCAAATACGTATTTCTCGTCAAGAACTGTTGCAAAACCATGTATATTTCTTCTATAGGAGTCAAAAATGGCGGCTTTGGCTTTGGCTTTGCTGCATTAAGCAATTTAATTGAGAGAAACTGTAAAATGAGACAATTAGAATTCTTAATTAAATAATAATTCGAATTAATATAGACCTAAGTATATATCAGAGTATATATAATAAGCGCAAGAAATGGAGAACTAAATAACTGGACTTGTTCATCTTTCTACGTGAAATATCTGTATGATAATCGATTTTATTATTATTATTCTTCTTTTGTTGTTTGTTAATTTAATAAAGAAAGAGTTTCTTACAAATTACTGCAAAATTTTCAACTAAACAACCAGAATTAAGCAAATGACATGCAACAATAACAATAAAAATTACTAATAAGTGATTGAGGAAAAACGTCTGGCTTTTGTATATGGTATAGATCATTAGCAACAAACGTGTATTTAAATAACAAATTAACACACAATGATTAAAAAATTGGAAAAAAACTAAACAATGAAAACAAATTAAAAAAAAAAGGGCCAACTACAAAGAAAACTAATGCAACAGTTTCTATGTGAGCTCCATAGCAAGGCTGCAATTCCTTCTGTCCAAAAAAAAAAATGCACAAATAGTCAAATCAAAACCAATAAAGTGGCAAAGATTGGCCTTTTTTTTTTTTTGCTAAGAAGATATAAAGTGGGAAAGATTACTAAAAAAAATAAAAATAAGCGTCCTATCCGTCTCTTGAAGTATCTCATGCCATTAAGCCTGTTTCGGCCGGAAAAGGTAATAAAAGCTATAAGGCCCCATCTTCTTTCAATATATGAATCACCGAAGTTGTATTTGCTTCTCCTAAAAATAAATGCAAATCCATGATTTGAATCGTTGGATAAACTTAGATCATTATACATTAGGAACATGAAAAAAGGTACTATAAAGTTAGATTTGCATATTTAAAATGCAATCCACAAACTGATAAATTTGTTTGAAAATTGATGCCACGTGTTGGAGCAAATCGCAAACCCACCAACTGCTAGAGTGGTACCCATAGGAGGAAAATTATGTGACTATGAACAAAGGGTTTTACTGCCAACTAATCAAACTTAAACGAATAATGCATAGTATAAAACAGACATCATATTATGAAACAAAAATGTACATAAATTCATCTGCAAATCATTGTGAATGGGGTTGTCAAAGAAACAGCAACTATGACCAGAAATGAAAGTAAATTTTTTTGGAAAATCAACTTGAATCAAAATCCTCCAACTGAGATGGTATATTGAAATGCCATTTTAAATGGTATAGAAGGCATTCAATTTTCATATAACCCAGATTTGATCATAATTTTTTGGAGAGAACAATAATGCATATTGTTCTTTCGTAAATAGTTGCAATTCAAGTCACCAATTTCACTTGTAGACAAATATTTCTATCAGTGTATGACTTTAGAAAATCTCATCATATAAACACCATATTTCCCCATGTTGCACATAATCCATAGAATTTATTCTTTTTTCACACAAACACAAACCGAGGGATAACAACTAACAAATATATTGAAAAGGTGATTCAAAGGGGGAAAGGGTAATCACAAACCTACCAGCTTAGGGTGTATAATCTTCTCACTAAGTGAAACCATTCAACTTTAATAGATACGCCCAAGAGGTAACACAAACTCTGTAATTTATTGCAGAGAATTAACTATACTTTAAATAAGAGGATGACTTCTTCATTTTTCCAAGAGCAAAAATAATGAACAATGTGAAATGTATTTAGTCTCATGGTATTCCATGTAGCAGTATGTATTCTTAGTTAATAAGTATGTATATACGTACATTACAGTATTGATCCTCATATAATGAACTAATTAAAACAATGGAAAGATATTAAAGCCAATTGTAAAAATGTACTACCATTAGAGAAGCTACCAATTATACCTCCTAGAGAATGGAGATCAGTTGCACTTAGCATTACGCTGACAATTCTATTGAGCAACAAATGCATTGGCAATAGAATCTGTGGATTCCCAAAATGCTGTTAGGTTCACTTCTCTTTCTGGTAAAAATTAGGCATGCAAATGCTCAATATTTGAGAAGCATCTTGATAACCAATTACTTAGTTATTGATAAGTAAATCAAAAGGTTTCCACTTAGAACTCACAGCTTTGATTAACTGTCAACTTACTCTATCTACCCGTAAAATACTAATGGTCGGCCAAGTGATACTCTTACGAGCTTAAGATTATAGAAAATAAGACAACTAACCATTGATTGAAAAAATAAAGAGCCCCACCTTAACAGGAGAAATATTTCTCTACAAATGCTTCTCCATGGAAAATATGGTCATTCAACTGTGAACTGTAGGAAGGAGCACAGGGAATGAAAGGTACCAAACCTAATCTCCTTCCATTTGATCCCACAAAAAGAAATGGTATAGACATTCAACTATCTTTTTTTTTTTTGGGTTGATAGAAAATCCAAACCCAAACATGTACACAAATTTAGCAAAAGAAGAAACTCTGATGCAACTTCTACCAATGTGCTAATATTAGGCCGAGAAAGACAGAATCGGAGGAATACAATACTTTCCCAAATTTCTCAAATTTGGTTTCCAAATGCTTTCTCACCTGTACCACATGCAGTGGCATGTAGTACCACTAATCACTATCATAGCATGGGTACAACTGTTAAGTTGTTTGGGATTCAAATTTGGGAAGTATTTAATTATTCATGAAATCGAGATTCAAATTTGGGAACCAATTAATTATTCATGAATTCTGCTCTCACAGATATTAACGAAATACAAACAGAGGTATATACAACATCACTCACACACGTACACAAATTTATACACATCAAAACGTATACACAGAGATATATATAACTGAGAGGGGTAAAATGAAAAAGAAGAGTCCTAGGAAGTAGTACTCCTACCATTTCTTCTTTTTCTTCTTTCTTTTCTATTTTGCATTGATAGGTAGGGATGGTTCTCTTTCTTCGCTTTGGGCTCTAGAAAGTCTTCCATTCCATGGTCGGCCATTTTGGCATATCTTGAGCTTCATGAATATCGTTTGCTTTTTGTATAAGTTCCTGGGGTATGGCCCTTGTAATTTGTACCATTTATTTATTTATTTAATTAACCATATTCCGGAAAAAAAAAAAAAACCCTCGCCCCGTAACTTATGTCCTCACATGAGACCACTAAAAAAAATTACACTTAGGCACCTGTAATTTTGCCATATTTTGGGACTTTTATCGCTAAATGTATGAGTTGAAGCCTTCAATTTTAACTAATTTCAATTAAGAATCAGAAGTGAGGGTTTAAAAGATGAATTAGCAAAACGAAAAATAAGAGGCTTTGATAATTTCAGTACCAAGTGAGGTAAAGAATGTCATTCCAAAATCAACAAATTAAAGTATCTGCATGCAAAACAAAGACCTCTTCTATAAAAAAAAAAAAATGGCAGACCCTAGCTCTTTACATTTTGAAAAGCTTTAAGTATTCATTCAATCAAACACTACAACCTCGGACTGGTAATAGACTTGAATTTAAACTTAGTTAATAGCCATGTATAATTTGATTCCACAACTAACATTTTTAAATCTATAAAATAGACTGAGATGTATTATATTAACTTTGTTATTTCTTGTGGTTCATTTTCAAATCCTTGATGGCAAAAAATCAGAGGTTCATAAAAAGACCGTATTTTCACATACCCACCAAACACCATTTTTATCCCCGTCTTTGAATTCAGGAGAGATGATTGTGAATCCATTGAATTTTGAGGGAAATATAAGATAGATCTATATACACAAATTTTTGTACAGAGAAAGATAGATCTAGAGAAAGGAAGAGGTTAGAGAAAGCTATACCTGATAGGGATCAAACTTTTGAGCCGGCGGTGGTAATACTGAAGCCACAGTGGTGGTACCGGTTGGTGTTGAAGAAGAAATTGAAGGGAAAACAGAGATTAGGAGACTATTCGTGAACTGAATATTGAGAGAGAGCGAGGAAGATGCAAGTTCAATAGGCAGAAAAATTAGAGAGACGATTGGGTTTCACTTATTTCACATTCACACAGATATATATATATATATATATTAGCAAGAGAGCCCGAGAGTTGAGAGAGAGAACCTGGAAAATAACTAATTTGCAGAATAATCATGAAGCCAAAAACCCTTTTAAGTGACAATTTGCCTGCACTTTGGAGTTGATCATCAATAAAGATCTGAAAATCAAATGGCTAGGGTTTCAAAAATCGAGTGAGTTTGTGTTTGTGTGCGTCTGGGTAGAGAATGAGGGAGAGGAAATGAGAGAGAGAAAGAAAGATATTACCGGCGGTTGCAGCAGCCGACGACAGTGATGTAGTGGGATGGAAGCGACCTCGATCTCGACCAGGTTGTTGCAAACAATCATGTTGATGTGCAGATAGAGAGAGGGGCAGAGACGGCGAGACGACGGTAGCGACAGTGAGGGAGAGGAGGGGGAAAGGGAAAGATTAGAGGGACAAAGAGTTCTTTTACTTTATTTTTTATATTTATTGACAGATCGAGAGAGTTTTTCAGTAATGGGTTTTCCTATGATTTAGCGTCTGTGTATAACATAAAAGAAAGTTATCAGGGCGTGGGTTGGAGAAGGGTTGCATGAGAGAGGGAGTTGATTGAGAGAGAGAGAGGGTTGCGTCACTTGCGTGTGAGGGGGAGTTGATTGAGTGAGAGAGAAAATGGTTTAAACACATACCATATATTTATATGAAAAATTAAATTAGAATAAAGACAGCTAATTGGAATGCCACGTGGCAAAACCAAGAAACTCTGTTTTCATATATATATATTAGATATATTAGATGGTTTATTCTCTTCATAGATTAAAAATATGCTTAAAAAGGATAGAATGAATAAAGGAAAATTATTACACACAGGTCCTATGGATGTATTCTTTCAAAGAAAACGATATGATCTCTATTCTGTATTTTAATTATAGACCTATATAGAGAAGGAAAATGGAGGAATAAAAAAGAAAAACTAATTTGTTTGATAAAATAAAAAATCAAGTGCTGAATCTTGAGTACTGGATATTTTATACGATTGAATTTGTAATACTGAAAATAGTATTTCAAGTTTTCAAATAGACCGCATTTAGTGATTACATTCAGTAGAATTTTTTTCACTTAAACTCTTCAGTGGATTTTTTACTGCTTTTTTAATTAATGAAATATTATCAAATCCATTAAACAAGAAATGCATAAATTTTTTATTTTTAGTACTTAATTGGATTATCAAACACACCATAACTTTCTAATGTTTATCACCATGTTTAGAAATTAAAGTGTTTTAAAAGTAACAGAAACTCACAACAAAAAAAAAAAAAAAAAAAAAAAAAAAGAGAAAAAGAAAAAGAAAAAGGAGGATAAGTGCCTCATTTAATAAAAGATTTCTATTTTTTTCCCCTTCATACTTTCATAAGTGTTTTCCTTAGAGACCAACACAAAAAGTTTTTTTTTTTATCATTGCTTTCCTTTTCTTTTCCTTAGAAATACTTCGTATTATTTTACTTTGTGATTGGTCCATGTGTAGTCTGCATAGACAACATTGTACACGTAGACCAATCACGTCTAAATCCAATACATAATTTTTATTTTTAGTACAAGGAGAATGGGGTGGGGGTGGAACGCAACCTATGCAATGGAGGAGCCTTGAACCCAGCTCGGCGCTGAACTACACTCACATTGTTAAAAATAAAAAAAATAAAAAAAAAGTGTACATAATATTTGTAAAGAGCTTTTTGAAAGTGTGCCCTTAAAAGAGTAAATGCGCGCATTCTCTAAGAACAAGTTTGGGCAGGAATGAACCTTGGAATGGAATGGTAATTCTTAGTTTCATTCCATTATTCCTTAACCCATTCTATTTATGTGTACCAAACATGCCCTAAGTTTGGACTAAAATATAAATAAGTTTTTCAGTTCATTTTATGATTAATTAGTTGAATTAAGTGAGAAACTACACACGAGGAAACTACATATGATCATTACCCATAATCTAAAACGAGAATTTATACAAATTATACTAAATAGACTAAGTAATCTATACTACTTTAGAAAGAAAAGGAAGGGTTACCTAGAAAATTAAGTTTATATCTACATTAAAACCAAGAGCCTTTTCCATCCAAATAAAAATATTATAGTCCTCAATTGTCATGACCAAAATCAAAAGAACACCCAACCCTCTCATCTCTCCACAACCGTCTCTCTTCTCTCAACACTCAAAACTGCGTTCTCATATCATCTGCCTCTCATGTTCAGTTTTCATCTTGCATCTCTCTCTCTCTCTCTCTCTCTCTCTCTCTCTCTCTCTATGATGGTAAATGACTTCTCTTTCTTTTTGTGTCTTAGTTTCTTGTCTCTATGTAAACTCCATGTAGTTCCATTTTTATATGGTATTCATGTGTTTTTAAGAGATAATAAAAGAATAAGATAAAGTTTATGTGTAACACTCTGTAACATACCAGAGTAAGGGTCAATTAATTTTAGCCATTGATTCAAGTTAATCGGGGTCACTGAATTACTACCCGTTGAGTTTTGAAGAAAATGTAGTTGTTGTAACTAATTGCACTTGTCATTCAGTGAGTGGCTAGAGAGATTGGTTGTTAGTTGAGATGGTTGAGCAACTTGCTCTATTTGGAGCTGATGATTGAAATTCAATAAAGAAAGTTCATTTTCTCTCTCATGAATCTCTCTTTATTATCTCTGTCTGCAATTCTCTAACCTTCCCCCGTCATCTTTCTAATTTTGCAATTCTAGTTCTATAATTCATTCTGAATATATACCAACAATTAGGGGTGGCAATCGTGTAACGCCCTGTATTTTATTATCATTAATAAATAAATATTGCATTTTATTTCCATGAGTATTTTAATTTAATTTCTCTTTGTAATAATTATCTGGGGTCAAAATGTAATTTTCAAAACATTTTCTATGGTTTCAAAATCGATATCTATATTTTTGTATAACCGGGAATTGAATTCCTACATTAATATAATTTTCTGTATTTTTATTTCAACCGTAAAATACCAGTTTTGGGAATGGGCAGTATAATTTTACCTGTGTGTGTGTATCATTGCGTGAGCTCAACACACACAAGGGTATCTTGTGTACACATGGAAAAACACCCAAGGAATTAGTGCAGTGTGTGCTGTGTTTAGTGGAATGTGTGTGGAGTGTTTTGTGAGTGGAGTGTCACTAACTTATTATTTATACACCTAACCTCCCCTCAATCACTCAATCTCTCAGACTCTCTATCTCTCATTTATCTCTCTCTCTGCAGCTCTTTCTCTCTCTCTCGGCAGATAACACACACACACAGATAACACACATAACACACATACAGTATACACATATATATATACACATATTGGGTTACCAAAATCAAGAACGGAGGAGGAAATTCTCAACTACGGATTATTACGGCGGAAGTTCTCGGCCTTTAAATTTCTGTATAATCGTCTCTGTGAGTATTATAAACTCACTCGCCATGTTTATATATGTGTATTTCAGTATATATATGTGTGTATATGTGTATATATATCAAAACATCATTAAAGCTTGAGAATTGGAGTTTTAAAAATCGTAACCAAAATCGATTTTGTAAATTGGGAATGGAAGATATTGGTCCCAATAGACTACGGTTCGAATCCTACGGAATAATTCATCCGTATGGCGACGTATTGATGATTTTAAGTTTTGTCACTCTAACTTTAATCACGAAAATTAATCGATACAATCCGTATTAGTTAAAATTGATCGCGTATTCTTAATCTACGCGGAAAATTGAAGAGATCCATATATTGCACGACATAATTGAAACAGAAAACAGAAATGGGTAAATTTCAGTCCAAAACCAGAAACAGGGGAGAAAACGAAGAAGATGAGGTTCTGCAACATCTCGCGCGCGCGGACCGCTCGCGCGGATTTTTTTTCCCCTCGCTCGCGCGGCCCGCTCGCGCGGACCTTCCCCCCCCCTCGCTCGCGCGATCCGCTCGCGCGACCTGTCCAGCCCCTCGCGCGCGCGATCCGCTCGCGCGATCAGCTTTCCCCTTCGCGCGCGCGATCCGCTCGCGCGATCTACCCTCCCCCTCGCTTGCGCGGCCCGCTCGCGCGATCTGGCAGTTTTAGCAGTTTTTATGTTTCCTTAGTAGGGACTGTTTGGAAAATGTTTTAAAAGTTTTTAAAGAACTGTTTGACAAATACACTGTTTTAAAAGGCTCACTGTTAAACTTTGGACTTGTAAGAATGTTTAAGGCCGAAATTTATACTCGTACGATTATTCCGGCTTTGTGATTTATCAATGGTGTTATTTATGAAACATTGACATACATATTAGGGTTGAGGTTGTGTCAACATGCATGTGTGTGAGAAAGTGTGAAAAGAGTAAAGAGTGGCGTTCTAGTTGTGCGACCTCAATATCGATCGGATATTATTCTTGGTATTTGGAGATGATAGTGTTGTGTACGACTTAGATATCGATCGGATAATATTCCTGGTATCTAAGGCGCGCGTTTCGGATATTGATCGGATAGTATTCCTGATATCCGAAGCGATGGTGGTAGTGTTGTGTACGGCTTAGATATCGATCGGATATTATTCCTGGTATCTAAGGCGCTTGTTTCGGATATTGATCGGATATTATTCCTGGTATCCGAAATGATGGTATTGAGTGTGGCTTAGATATTGATCGGATATTATTCCTGGTATCTGAAGCGATAGTTTGGTGTGCTGTTTTGGATATTGATCGGATAGTATTCCTGGTATCTGAGATAATGGTTTGTTTGTGTTGAGTTTTGTTGAGAGAAAAGAGTCAGAAAGATGAGATATTACATTGCTCATGCATGGTCACATATTTATTGCTTTCTTTATTTTTCCCCCGTGGGTTATGTTGGAATTGGAACCTTGAATATATTACTGTTAAGTTAAAATTGCACCGTTGTTTATATGCTTATATATAAATTACGAGCACTTGTTTATTTTGCTCACCAGCTTTCATAAGCTGACGGCGTTGATGCGTCCTGGACTGTATGTCCAGATTTTCAGGGTCAGGAGCAGCTAGGGTATTTTGACTATGCTACTTAGAGTCAGGAGACTTTCCAGGAGGCTGCTTTATATTTTCCTATGTCTTTTAAATTTGGGTTTTGTAATAAACTAGTTTAGACTTTTGAATAAGGCGTTTTGTGCCTAAGACTATGACTGCTGTAATAGTTTAGTAAGTTTTTTATTTCGGAGCTTATGTTCTGTTAGTATCCTTTGCTTTAGAAATGTTGTTAAGTTATTTGTTGCAGGGACAATTGGTCATACTCACTTGTCACGACCTACGAGTCCATAAAGGAAATTAAATGCTTTCCTGAATTATGCTACGTCGGGGCGTGACAGGCTTTTTGGTATCAGAGCCAGGTTATGGCTCGACCAATTGTCCAAGACACATAGGATCTTCCGTTAAGATAGAATTGAGATAGGATAGTTCGACTTTATTCCGTGTCTAGTCGTTTTCTATCGTTTAGAATTTTCTTTCTTCTCGAGAGGTTGACCGAATTCTGTTGATTGATGGATAGGTACCGTTCTCTCGATCAGATGGCTAGAAGAAATCTCAGGAATCGTCCCGCTATTGAAGATGCACCGCCAGTAATAGATCCAACCGGGATGTTCGAAGCTTTTGTAAGGAGGTTGGAGAGGGTTAGTGATCAGAACGCAAGGAACAATAATCAGAATGGGGATTACAACGGGAATGGGAGGCAAGCCCACCAGACTGGAGACAAGCTTCTCAAGGAGTTTCGCGCTCTACGACCTGAGTATTTTGCTGGAACTGATGAACCCTGGCAAGCGGAACAGTGGCTACGTCAGATGGAGCGTATCTTTGAGACCATAGAGTGCACTGATCTGGAAAAGAAGCGTCTGGCTATCTTTCAGTTGTCTTATGCAGCGGCTGATTGGTGGGATGCAGAAAAGGCGACCATAGGGGAAGAAGCTGCAAGGAGAATGCCGTGGGTGGTGTTCAAGGAAAGGTTTCTCGAGAAGTATTTCCCCGAAGAAGAGAAGGACAAGAGGGAAAAAGAGTTTATGGAGTTGACTCAAGGGAATCTGACTGTCCGAGAGTACACTACTCGATTTGAGCGTCTGTCTCGCTTTGCTCCACATATGGTGGACACACCCCAGAGGAAAATCAAGAAGTATCACCGAGGTCTCAACCTGTCTCTCAGACATTTGACTATGGGGCATCTGGGCCAGTCATTTGAAGCTCTGGTGAGATTGGCTACGGGGTTAGAGAATGATGGGTGTCAGAATTCGAAGCCGCTTGGAAATCGACCTCCGCAGAAGGGTTATCCCGGACAGAAACCAGGGTACCCTCAAGGACAGAAAAGGACCTGGGATGGAGGGAAGAAACCTCAACAGACACAAGCAGTTCAGCAGTATCAGCCTCTAGCAATAGAAGGGGCCAAAAACAACAACTGCTTCAATTGTGGAGTTCCCGGTCATCGAGCTAAAGATTGCAGAGCACCTAGGCGTACGGATCGTTCAGGAGTTGTGTGCTATAATTGTGGCATGCCAGGTCACATAAGTCCAGAATGCAAGGCTCCTAGGAAAGGTAACTATGGTCAGCAAGGACAAGCCCGTCTGAATGCTGTTATTCCCGAGGCTGCTGGTTATGAGGAGGCAGGGTATGAAGAAGGTACCAATGAGGAGGGACCGCCCGAGCAACGAGCAGTGGAAGGTACTCTAACTTTGTTTAACTCTCATGTTAAAGTTTTATTCGACACGGGTGCTACACATTCTTTTATATCTGTTAAGATCGTTCAGAAGTTGGGTATCATACCGCATCGTTTAGAGGAAGCTTTGAGTGCTGTCTCACCCTTAGGGACCACAGTCAAGTTATTACATGTGTGTAAGGATTGTCCTCTTCGGTTTGGAGACCGCGAACTTTTGGCGAGATTGGTGGTTCTGTCGATGAAGGAGTTCGATATAATCCTGGGAATGGATTGGCTCGAGAAGAATCATGCGAAGTTGGATTGTGCAAAGAAAAAGATCACATTTGCGAACAAGGGGAATCAACTCTTCGATTTCCAATGTAACCCTTCGGGTGATATGTTCCTCACTAGATGCCTAGCAAACATTGAGGTTGTCAGTGCAGAGGTGACAGTATCATCTATACCGGTAATCAAAGAGTTCGAGGAAGTATTCCGAGATATTTCAGGATTACCGCCAGAAAGGGACATAGAATTCTGTGTGGAATTAGTGCCAGGTACTCGACCTATAACCAAGGTTCCCTACAGGATGGCCCCTACAGAGTTGTTGGAGCTGAAGGAACAAGTTCAAGAACTTGAGAAGTTGGGTTTTGTTCGTCCAAGTACTTCACCCTGGGGAGCACCAGTGTTGTTTGTGAAGAAGAAGGATGGGTCAATGCGGCTGTGTATTGACTACCGAGAGCTGAATAAGGTTACTATCAAGAATAAGTATCCTTTACCTCGGATAGACGATCTGTTTGATCAGTTGCAAGGAGCCACGACCTTTTCTAAAATTGATCTACGGTCAGGGTATCACCAGTTGAGGGTGCGGAAGGAAGACATACCTAAGACTGCTTTCAGGACGAGATACGGACACTATGAGTTCTTAGTAATGCCGTTTGGGATGACAAATGCTCCAGCTGTATTTATGGACTTGATGAACAGAGTATTCAAGCCATACTTAGATCAGTTCGTTATTGTCTTTATTGATGATATTTTGATCTATTCCAAGTCAGAAGAAGAGCATGAACAACATCTGAGGATCGTGTTGCAGACTCTCAAGGATCACCGCCTGTATGCTAAATTCAGCAAGTGTGAATTCTGGCTTCAGGAAGTTAAGTTTCTCGGGCATGTGATCTCTCAACAAGGAATCGCGGTTGACTCATCAAAGACCGATGCAGTGGCAAATTGGACTCGGCCGACCAATGCTACAGAAGTCAGAAGTTTTCTGGGACTAGCTGGTTACTATCGGAAATTTGTGGAAGGTTTCTCGAAGATAGCAGCCCCGTTAACTGGTTTGACTAAGAAAGATTTGAAGTTTGAATGGACTGATAAGCATGAACGCGCTTTTCTGAAATTGAAAGAGAAATTGACAACGGCGCCAGTGCTTGCGATACCAAGGGATGGTGAGAAGTTCACTATTTTTAGTGACGCCTCGTATCAAGGATTGGGATGTGTCCTTATGCAAGACGGAAAGGTTATCGCCTATGGTTCAAGACAGTTGAAGCCGAATGAATTGAACTACCCAACTCATGATTTAGAGCTGGCAGCAGTAGTGTTCGCGCTTAAGATCTGGAGACACTACCTCTATGGGGAGAAATTTGATTTGTTCTCAGACCACAAAAGCCTTAAGTATTTGTTTACTCAGAAGGAGTTGAATATGAGGCAACGTCGGTGGATGGAACTGATCAAGGACTACGACTTCACATTAGAGTACCACCCCGGTAAGGCAAACGTAGTCGCTGACGCCCTAAGCCGGAAACCTCAAGGAATGATTGCTTCATTGATGTTGAGGGAATGGAAAGCCTTGGAGACAATAACAGAATTTGATGTGCAGATTTCTGAGGAAAGTATCGGGCAACACTTTGGATGCTTGGTAGTACAACCAACACTTGTGAGTCGAATCATCGAAGCCCAGAAGGAAGATGAGAAGTTTCAAGCATGGTTCGCCAAGATGTTAGAGAAGGACCCGACAGAATGGAAGGTTGGGGCCGATGGAGGATACCGATGTCGAGACAGATTGTGTGTGCCAGATTCAGGAGGTTTGAGAAAAGAAATTCTCGAAGAAGCACATAAATCAAGACTGACAGTACACCCAGGAGGAACAAAGATGTATAAAGACCTGAAGAGAAACTTCTGGTGGGAAGGGATGAAACGAGAAGTAGCCGAATTTGTGTCTAAATGTTTGACTTGTCAACAAGTGAAGGCCGAACATCAGAGACCCTCGGGATTGTTACAACCCTTACCTGTCCCAGGATGGAAGTGGGAGCACATAACTATGGATTTCGTGGTTGGATTACCCCGGTCACAACAGAATCATGACGCGATTTGGGTAATCGTGGATCGTTTGACGAAGTCTGCACACTTTATCGCGTACAATATGACTTACCCAGTAGAAAGGATGAGTCGAATGTACCTACAGCAAGTGGTGCGACTGCACGGTGCGCCTGTGTCAATTGTATCAGACCGCGATGCACGTTTTACCTTGGGATTTTGGGAAAGTCTGCAGAAGGCTATGGGAACTTCGCTCAAGATGAGTACTGCATTCCATCCTCAGACCGATGGGCAGACCGAGCGTGTTAATCAGATTATGGAAGATATGCTCAGAGCTTGTGCAATTGACTTTGAAGAATCTTGGGAGACGCACTTACCTTTGGTTGAATTTGCGTATAACAACAGTTATCACTCGAGTATTGGAATGGCGCCGTTCGAAGCTTTGTACGGACGGCCATGTCGATCTCCATTGTGTTGGGCTGAAGTGGGAGATACAGAACTGTTAGGACCAGATTTGGTGAGAGAGACCAATGAGAAGATTTCACTGATCAAGGAAAGGATGAAAACTGCACAAAGTAGACACAAGAGTTATGCGGATCGACGTCGAAAGGACTTGGAGTTCAGTATTGGAGATCACGTACTCCTTAAGGTTTCACCTGTTCGTGGAATAATACGTTTTGGTCAGAAGAGAGGGAAGTTGGCACCTCGTTTCATCGGACCGTTCGAGATTTTGGAGCGTGTTGGGAAAGTGGCTTATCGGCTCGCGTTGCCACCAAAGATGTCTGGTGTTCATAATGTGTTCCATGTTAGTATGTTAAGGAAATACATACGGGACCCTTCACATGTGGTTAATTTTGATGATATTGAGACGAGTCAGAATGTTGTCTACAAGGATAGACCTGTGAGGATTCTTGACCAGAGTATCAAGAGGCTGAGAAGAAGAGACGTTCCTTTGGTTAAGGTTCAGTGGAGGCATCATGACGAAGGAGAGGCGTCGTGGGAGTTAGAGTCAGACATGAGGACTAGATACCCCGAGTTGTTTCAGGATTAGTTAGCTCAGATTTCGGGGCGAAATCTCTGTTAAGGTGGGTAGGGTGTAACGCCCTGTATTTTATTATCATTAATAAATAAATATTGCATTTTATTTCCATGAGTATTTTAATTTAATTTCTCTTTGTAATAATTATCTGGGGTCAAAATGTAATTTTCAAAACATTTTCTATGGTTTCAAAATCGATATCTATATTTTTGTATAACCGGGAATTGAATTCCTACATTAATATAATTTTCTGTATTTTTATTTCAACCGTAAAATACCAGTTTTGGGAATGGGCAGTATAATTTTACCTGTGTGTGTGTATCATTGCGTGAGCTCAACACACACAAGGGTATCTTGTGTACACATGGAAAAACACCCAAGGAATTAGTGCAGTGTGTGCTGTGTTTAGTGGAATGTGTGTGGAGTGTTTTGTGAGTGGAGTGTCACTAACTTATTATTTATACACCTAACCTCCCCTCAATCACTCAATCTCTCAGACTCTCTATCTCTCATTTATCTCTCTCTCTGCAGCTCTTTCTCTCTCTCTCGGCAGATAACACACACACACAGATAACACACATAACACACATACAGTATACACATATATATATACACATATTGGGTTACCAAAATCAAGAACGGAGGAGGAAATTCTCAACTACGGATTATTACGGCGGAAGTTCTCGGCCTTTAAATTTCTGTATAATCGTCTCTGTGAGTATTATAAACTCACTCGCCATGTTTATATATGTGTATTTCAGTATATATATGTGTGTATATGTGTATATATATCAAAACACCATTAAAGCTTGAGAATTGGAGTTTTAAAAATCGTAACCAAAATCGATTTTGTAAATTGGGAATGGAAGATATTGGTCCCAATAGACTACGGTTCGAATCCTACGGAATAATTCATCCGTATGGCGACGTATTGATGATTTTAAGTTTTGTCACTCTAACTTTAATCACGAAAATTAATCGATACAATCCGTATTAGTTAAAATTGATCGCGTATTCTTAATCTACGCGGAAAATTGAAGAGATCCATATATTGCACGACATAATTGAAACAGAAAACAGAAATGGGTAAATTTCAGTCCAAAACCAGAAACAGGGGAGAAAACGAAGAAGATGAGGTTCTGCAACATCTCGCGCGCGCGGACCGCTCGCGCGGATTTTTTTTCCCCTCGCTCGCGCGGCCCGCTCGCGCGGACCTTCCCCCCCCTCGCTCGCGCGATCCGCTCGCGCG
Organism: Hydrangea macrophylla; assembly: GCA_033977485.1. Lineage (NCBI taxonomy): Eukaryota > Viridiplantae > Streptophyta > Magnoliopsida > Cornales > Hydrangeaceae > Hydrangea > Hydrangea macrophylla. Next base: position 78,113,806 of record CM066999.1, read on the forward strand.
ACCTGTCCAGCCCCTCGCGCGCGCGATCCGCTCGCGCGATCAGCTTTCCCCTTCGCGCGCGCGATCCGCTCGCGCGATCTACCCTCCCCCTCGCTCGCGCGGCCCGCTCGCGCGATCTGGCAGTTTTAGCAGTTTTTATGTTTCCTTAGTAGGGACTGTTTGGAAAATGTTTTAAAAGTTTTTAAAGAACTGTTTGACAAATACACTGTTTTAAAAGGCTCACTGTTAAACTTTGGACTTGTAAGAATGTTTAAGGCCGAAATTTATACTCGTACGATTATTCCGGCTTTGTGATTTATCAATGGTGTTATTTATGAAACATTGACATACATATTAGGGTTGAGGTTGTGTCAACATGCATGTGTGTGAGAAAGTGTGAAAAGAGTAAAGAGTGGCGTTCTAGTTGTGCGACCTCAATATCGATCGGATATTATTCTTGGTATTTGGAGATGATAGTGTTGTGTACGACTTAGATATCGATCGGATAATATTCCTGGTATCTAAGGCGCGCGTTTCGGATATTGATCGGATAGTATTCCTGATATCCGAAGCGATGGTGGTAGTGTTGTGTACGGCTTAGATATCGATCGGATATTATTCCTGGTATCTAAGGCGCTTGTTTCGGATATTGATCGGATATTATTCCTGGTATCCGAAATGATGGTATTGAGTGTGGCTTAGATATTGATCGGATATTATTCCTGGTATCTGAAGCGATAGTTTGGTGTGCTGTTTTGGATATTGATCGGATAGTATTCCTGGTATCTGAGATAATGGTTTGTTTGTGTTGAGTTTTGTTGAGAGAAAAGAGTCAGAAAGATGAGATATTACATTGCTCATGCATGGTCACATATTTATTGCTTTCTTTATTTTTCCCCCGTGGGTTATGTTGGAATTGGAACCTTGAATATATTACTGTTAAGTTAAAATTGCACCGTTGTTTATATGCTTATATATAAATTGCGAGCACTTGTTTATTTTGCTCACCAGCTTTCATAAGCTGACGGCGTTGATGCGTCCTGGACTGTATGTCCAGATTTTCAGGGTCAGGAGCAGCTAGGGTATTTTGACTATGCTACTTAGAGTCAGGAGACTTTCCAGGAGGCTGCTTTATATTTTCCTATGTCTTTTAAATTTGGGTTTTGTAATAAACTAGTTTAGACTTTTGAATAAGGCGTTTTGTGCCTAAGACTATGACTGCTGTAATAGTTTAGTAAGTTTTTTATTTCGGAGCTTATGTTCTGTTAGTATCCTTTGCTTTAGAAATGTTGTTAAGTTATTTGTTGCAGGGACAATTGGTCATACTCACTTGTCACGACCTACGAGTCCATAAAGGAAATTAAATGCTTTCCTGAATTATGCTACGTCGGGGCGTGACAAATCGGGTCGTGTCAGGTCATATTCATATCATTTTAAACGTGTCATAATCGTGTCGGGTCATACACAGGTCACCCGTTTAACCCGTCTAATCCGTGTAGGGTTTCATCGGTTGGTTCGATTCAAATTTTTCATTTTTTTTTTTCATGTTTTGAAAACCAACTGAAGTGGTCGGTTCGGTCGATTTTGCCAATTTGGACGGTCGGATCGGTTTTTTAGTTGTAGGTAATTTTAAGAAAATCAATCGATTACCTCAGTTTGGTTATTCGAGAAAAGCTTACAGCCATAGTAGCTTGGTGGCAGCAGTGGGATGGTGCTCAAATTTGTGTCTGATGGTGATCACTTGGTGGCGGCGGCCTGGTGGTTGGGTGGTCGAGACAGAGACAGAGACAGAGACAGATCGAGTGAGGCGAGGCCGTGAGAGAGGTTGGCGAAGAGAGAGAGAGAGAGAGAGAGAGAGAGAGAGAGAGAGAAAGGGAAAGTGGGGGGAAATGGAAAATGGGAAATGAAGAAGAGGGAAACCGTGAAATGAAATGAGAAGAGAGACCTAACGTGTAGTTGTTCAAAACCCACATCATAAATGCATTCCCAATATTATTATATAATTAATAATGCATGCTAATATAATAATAATAATATAGTCACGGGAGCAGGTGTCACAGCTCTCCCCCCTTAGAAGGAATTTGTCTGCAAACTCGGACTCGTAGTACCTCAAGCTTTAAATAGATACGAATATTTTTCCCGCATTTTAGCTTTTCTTTCCCATGTAGCCTCCTCGACCTTATGATTCCGCCACAATACCATAACCAATGGAATAGTTTTTGCCTGCAGAACTTGATCCTTCCGGTCTAAAATTCTGATTGGATACTCAATGTATGTCAAGTCTTCTCGTATCTCTAATGGTTCCTGTTCCAGTACATGACTTGAATCCTTGACACATCGTTGCCATAATTACTTCCAATTCCAACTACTCCATTTCACAAACCAACTTCTCTTGAGTAGTCAAACTATAGCTAAATTATTGGTTGTCTTCTGGCTCAATGCATCGGCTACTACATTAGCCTTCCCCAGATGATAATGGATTGAAATGTCATAGTCTTTCATTAACTCCAACCTACGTCTTTGTCTTATGTTTAGGTTCCTCCGAGTGAATAGGTATTTCAAACTTTTGTAATCCATGTAGATTTCACATTTCTCACAGTATACGTAATGTCTCCAGATTTTAAGTGCAAAAATTATTGCCACTAACTCTAGATCATGGGTGGGTAGTTAATCTCATGCGGTCTCATTTGACGTGAAAAGTAGGCAATCACTTTAGCTCCTTGCATTAACACACATCCTAACCCTTGATAGGAAGCATCACTAAATACAATAAATCCTTCATTACCTATTGAAATCAACAAATTCGGTGCCATCATCAAACAAGTCTTCAACTTATTAAAGCTATCCTCACATTCTAGACTCAAATGAAATGGTACATTCTTTCTCATTAACTGTGTCATATGCATGGCAATTCTAGTAAAATTCTCTATAAATCTCCGGTAATAACATGGCCAATCCTAAGAAACTTCTAACTTTGGATACATTGGTCAGTAGTGACCAATTAGCCACGGCTTCAATCTATTGTGGATCTATCCTCACACCTTCTTTGGAAATAACATACCCCAGTAAGGCTGTCTCCATTAACCAAAACTCACATTTGTTCAGTTTTCCGAACAATTTCTTCTCTCAGAGTTGTTGTAATACAGGTCGAAGATGCTTCTCATGATCCTCAAGGCTCTTGGAATAAATCAAAATGTCAACTATGAAAACAATTACCATTTCATTTAGACAGTCTTTGAACCCGATTCATGAGATCCATAAAAGTTGTTGATGCATTTGTGACCCGAAATGGCATAACCAAGAACTCATAGTGGCCATAGCAAGTCTTGAATGTCGTCTTCTCCACGTCTTCCTCTTTTACCTTCATCTGGTGGTAGCTCGATCATAAATCGATCTTCAAAAATACTCGAGCTCTTTGAAGTTGGTCAAATAAGTCATCAATCCTCGACAAGGGGTGCTTGTTCTTTATTGTTAACTAGTTCAATTCTTGATAATCGATACACATTCTCATAGTTCCATTTTTCTTCTTCCCAAATAAGACCGGTGCACCCCATGGTGATACACTAAGTCGAATAAACCCCTTGTCTAGAAGTTCTTGTAGTTGAATCTTTAGTTTCTTTAACTCCACTAGTGCAATTCTATACTATGTCTTCAATACTGGTTGAGACCCCGGTGTAACCTCAGTAATAAAGTCGATTTCCCTTCCTATCAAAATGTTTAGCAAATCATCGGGAAACACATTTGGAAATTCCCGTACTACGGATATATCTTCAACTCTTCCCCCGATTATACACGTATCAATGATTGAACAAAAAAATTCTTGACAACCTTTCTTCAATAATTTACCCACCTGTATAGCTGATTCCAAATACCGTGGTACCACAACACCAATTCCCTGGAAACTGAACTCCCCGTACATCGGTGATCGAAAAGCAACTCTCTTTCGTTCACAGTAAAGAATGGCTTGGTTCGAAAATAATCAATCCATACCCAGTATAACATCAAAATAATGAACGGTTAATGGTATCAAATCTAATGTCAGAACTTTATCATCTATATGAATCTCGCATGCTTTAAAAATCGAAGAAGCTACTAAAGGTTTACTTATGGGATAATAAAGTTTTTATAATTGCGTAAATAGTGCAAAATTAGAATACTTTAATGGATTGTTTCTATATTAAGATAAGAAAATGTTTTTTTACCAGCTATCTTGTGTCTAGTTGGAATGTGGGGTTTATGTTTAAATCACGAGTCAAGAATTCAAAGCTGGTAGAGGAAGAAAAGAAGAGAATGTTTTTCAATTCTAATTCAACCTATATACTCGTTTTCCTCTAGTTAAGAAGTAAATATTGAATGCAATGGGAATACCATGTCATAAAAAATAACGTACTAATAGATTTTGGATTTGTGCTTATGTGGGTGGGATTTCTCCTATAAATAGTGGGTGCTGTGGATAAATAAAAAGTTTTGATTGGATTGTGATACTTCGTAAACAAAATAATTGTCACAACATTTTGTTTCCAGGAAAGGAATCTTTTACATTCTTTATTTTGATAGCAAATTCTAAAGGAACTATTACATGCATACAGAAGTAAGAAACTACATGAAAATCAAGCAATGCATAATTCTTTAGCCACACTATAAACTTCCCAATTCCAAATAAAACTGTTTGAGGTGTAATTCAAGACTGAGCCGGCTGAGGTAGGAAGCTGCCAATTTGACCCACAACAGAGATCACCAAAACACTCAAAGGAACTGCGACAAGATCCCACCAAAATACAAGATCTGACAAAATAACGCCAGACCTAATGGAGACCATAGTGGATCTGTATGAGTAAATCACCATATCTGAAAGGACAATGTTGTATCTACGAAAAAGAGTAACTGCATCTGACAATGCCAAAAGGTTGGCTCAGAGAGTTTCTTAAAGAGAACGGCTAGGGTTTTCTAAAAAGTTATTATAGGAAGGGTGTTAATTACCCAAAACAAAAAAAGAACAAGACTTCTAAGTCACTATAAATTTTTTGCATTCTTACTGTCATAAAAACTAGGGGCACTTATAGATAAGGACAGTACCACAAATTTTCTTCTTATTAAGTACAACTTGAATCTTAGTTTAATCAAAAGTCCTTAACAAAAAAACACATATTTGACAAAAAGGACAAAAATAAAAAATAAAAAATCTGAAACTACCCATGGCCCCACATTAAAAAAATTATATGGTGTGGCACTTGCACCATGTGAGTAGCCACACCATAGCAGCTCTCATTCCAAAAAAGTTTTTTAAACTTTAAATCTCCATAACTTTTGATCTACAACTCCATTTTTCGTAAATTTTACACCGTTGGAATCGTGTCGACGAGAGCTAAAAAACTAGTGCCATTTGTTGATATGTTTTGAGCAAAAAAAAAGAGTGAAATTTTACTTCAAATACATGAATATTACGTAAATTTTACTTAATATTCATAGACATGGGGTGGATGTTGCCAGAGGTCAAGCGAGGCATGGGGTGGTCGCCGGAGATCCGAAGAGGCAAGGGTAGGTCACCGGAGGTGGTGGAGTGGTCACTGGAGTGGGCAGGGGTAGTGGCCGAATGTGGCAAGGGTGGTGGTAATGGTGACTGAACACGTCTACGAATATTAAGTGAAATTTTAATTAATATTTATGATTTCAAGTGCAATTTCACTTCTTCTTTTTTTTTTTGCTCAAACCATATCAATAATGGTACTAGTTTGTAGCTCTTGTCGACATGATTCCAATGGTATAAAATTTGCAAAAAATAGAGTTGTAGATCAAAAGTTACGGAGGTCTAAAGTTTAAAAACGTTTTTCAAAATAGGAGTTTCTATGGTGTGTCCACTCATACCGTACTAGCGCCACATCATATAATTTCTCTTAATACGTTCAGAGGAGTGGGAAGTACACGGGTGAGATTCTTATTGGACAAATTTGACATTTCTCGTGTTTTGTCCTTTCACAAAATTGTAAAAACAATTTGTCCTTTAAACATTGGAAGATTACTTTGAGGGATTTTTCTACTAATTTTCCCTAAAAGCTAATATAACCTAATCTTTTAAAGCTAATTAATCCTAACCTATAAGATCAAGATACATTTGTGTGAGAGATAGCAAGATGAAATTAAAAACATTTCCTTACTCTCCATTATTTTTTTCTCTATTTCCCATAGTAAATAAATAAGTAATATGGTTTTTTTCTTTGGGAGTCTTTGAATTCTTATTCCTTTCTAAGACTTGAAGCTAAAAATGACATGAAAAACATTAACAACCAAACAAGTTGCTATCGTATTTACTTGACCCATTTAAGCTCCTACAACTACTTTACTAATAATGGGTGTACTGATCAATATAGTATACCTAATAGCGGAGAGTTTTGCCTTAGGATAATATCATGTTGGCACGTGGCAAATATAATAAATGGACAATTGCTTTATACTCTTCTCTCTTTTGGTTTACTGTTTGGTTTTACTGTTATTGCCCATCCACCTCCACAAAACCCTTTTAACTCTTCCATGTAGTCATCATTTTTAAAAACAGATCAGCTAGAGAGTAACGTAACATAACATAACGTGTCTCTGTCTCTTCCTCTTATATTCCTATGACCCTATCTTTCTCTATTCCTAAATGAACCAAAACTATACTCTAATGGCCATTCACAGATTCCCCACATCAATGTAGTAAAATCATCACCCTTTGCCACAGTTCTGGTCACTATAAGTCTTTCTCTAGATATACATAAGAATATATACACACATATATAAGAGAATCTATGTATATATATATATACTAATTCACAGTATTTACCACCACAAGCTCTCAATATGGAAAATAAATGGCAGAACACACGACTACAGAGGTATCAAATTTACAATGGGTTTTAAAAAATAGAATTCTACCCAAAAATCCATCCGTACAAATCTTTTTTGGATTAGTTCCATTCGAGATTTAATTATAGTGATAAGTCCAAACAATCAGGAAGTTTGTTGAGATTAGTCCATTCGCTCAATTTATTGCTAGTAGGGTGACATTTTTATCCCTGTGTATGTGTAAATAGTCAATACATAAATATGTATACATATACAATCATTGATTGAGTGAGTTAAATGATTTCCAAATATAATACAGTAGGAAGTATATATACATGTATATATACATGTAGTCATTAGATTGGTCAACTTAATGATTTCCATATTTTAAGCATAACCGATTCTGGAAAATAAAATCCATATATAGCTACTGTATTAGATTGAAAAATGATAGCCATGTATATAGCTATTAATTGAGTTGTTAAATGATATATATATATATATATCCATATATATATATATATGTACACACATACCATAACTGATTATGGATATCAAAACTCATATTTTTGAACTTGTACATAGGAGTAGGCCACCCAATGGTAGTATTTTATGAGTTGTTAATCTATGTGGTATGAAATTTCACACAGTCAGTATTTTTTGCAGTGGTGCATGCTTTGTGGTGTTAAATTTTACACTACATGCTCATTATATAACAGCTATTTAAGATATTAATGTTTGCACCCATAAAAATGTTAACTTTTTTACACTGTCCTTCCTCCGAATGATGGTAGTGATCAACATATTGTGTGTGATGTTTTAGTTACATATTAGATTTAAGTATTCACATGAAGGAACAATGCATAATTTTATACTACAAAATAAACTTAAGAATATCGTGTTTGCTGCCAAATTTGAGCATCAGAACATATGTATAAAATGAAATTGACAAAGTTGGAGAGGATAAGAGATATGTATGTGTATATATATATTACATGTATATATGGTCTTTGAATTTTGAAAACCCCTTGATTTTGGGTGTTTCCAAATCAAATAAGTGGGTTTGAAAGAGGCTATATTTAGAAAGAGATTGAATTGGGGGTAGTATGGTCTTAATCATATTAATGGACCAATGACTAAATTATTTTTGTGTCTGGAACTATTACATATTAAATGGAGCTAATAGGATTTATTAGTAGTTATCCCTTAAAAAAAACCCAATTTAATCTATGATTATTTAATCTTTTCATTGTTTTTCCATTTCTTAATGTCTGTCCTTAAGTGGATAATACAACCTTTTCCTATGTTCTCAATCTATATTACTCTTTATCTAAAAAATAATCTCTCTCTCTATATATATGTATATATGTCTATACATATATGTATATAGTTAAATGTGTTGGTTTTGATTGCTAATTTTTTCGGTGAAGGTTCAGATCAATCTGGCAGAGGGATTGGGAATGGGTTTCAATTTTTAATGTGGAGGCCTAAAGCAAGGGAAGTGCCAGTAGGACCAGACCCTTTTCACCACAAAACAAGCTTTCATGACCTTGACCTCTCTCTCTCTCTCTCTCTCTCTCTCTCTCTCTCTCTCCGAAGAGTTAGAGTGGACTTGATATGAAATTTATATTATCTCTCTCTAAACACTAGCCTATTCACTGCTCTGCTGATTAATTTACATTTAGCCTTCATTTTATTAAGCTTGTTAGTGTATGTAATTGCTGATTATGTTTATAGTTTATTTCAAATCCGAAAGTATCTGTAAAACTTTATTCATACCAAAATACAGAGAGACTGGTAATTTGGTTTTGCTTGATTGATTATTAGTTAATTTCCTGTAATTAACTCACTGTTTTGCTTCTTTATTTTTGAGTTTGAATGAGGGAAAAATATGCTCTCTATAAAATCCATGGATCAAGATGTGGGTGTACCAAATTTATGCAAACACGTGTCTTCTTTTGGGATTAGGAGTTTGGGGTACTCGATTTGGAATTTTGTATAGTTTGGAAGGGTGACATTGGCGGCTATGGTGTCATCGTTGTGCAGCGGCCAGAGGCCGTGGTTGCTACCTTCATCTCTCACATTCTCTTCTCCACCCCTATCTCTTCTTTCTGAAGGCCTCGCTCTCTTTCTTCTTGCCCGTCCATGCCCTCTTTGTTGTGATCTTCACCGAAGCTTCCAATTCCATTGGCCAATTCAAGAACATGTACACAAATTGTTGAAAAAGATCATACTTTTATCAATTGTACTCTAAACCTGTTAATTCAACTTTGTTTCTTGGGGCTTTTGTGTTATTACTTAAAAGCTTTCTATGTGACGTTAGGATGTGTTTATATTGATTTTTTTTATTACCACTTGATTTACTGTAATGTGATAAATAAAGTTTAGGGTTAATGCTTGCGATCGATATACTGAAACAATTGTAGGGTTCTGTATTTTGGGTTATAAATTTGTAATTTTCTTCAAAAACGCATTGAAATTCAGGTCAGGGATTCTGTTCGAGCAGTAAACTACTTGGTCTATGTTCTCGAGGTTGATATAGCTATCTCATAAAATTGGAGTTGAAGATATCAATTTGAGGGGAAATGGTGGTATTTAAGTAAAGAATTTGTGACAACAATGTACAATGCTTATTTGAGATTCATTTTGTGAGTACTGGTGGGCGTACCTATTTTTGGTTGTTTGACTAACATCATTATCAGTCACTTGGCCATTGTTAGAGCTCTATTTTTAGTTATTTGGTTTTGGAAACTTTGATTGGTTGTTTGTGTTTTCACTATGTTGAAACAAGATGAACACGACATATTACCACTAATAAATGTAGTGCCATTCGAATTTTCTTTGGAACTTTTGAATGAGGTGTAATCTCATATATGTAACCAAATAAATTAGGGATTTAATTCATTTTCCGGATCCATACATGTGAACCAAGGAAACGTGGCACGCTACCAAGGCCTTCAAACACCAAGTTAGAAATGTAAAGGTAGGAAACCACGCACAAATAAACCTTTGAACTAGACAAAACAAGCCCAAGGGCAAAATGGTCTTTTTGAAAAATGTAGTAAATTTTATATCAAAAGATAGCTCTTTGAGTCCTGATTCCAACGCAAAAAAATGGCGCATGAATACGAACTCCCTAGACTAAGTTATGATCACTTAAATTTTAAATTTGAGTGCCCAAACTACTCTCAAGCATTCTGCCCAGAGTTAGCTCAATCCAACTCTCTGGAGAGATAATTCTACCCAGAGTTAGATCAATCCAACTCTCTGCAGAGACAATTCTGCCAGAGTAAGATCAATCTAACTTTCTGCAGAATCATATTTTACTACTGCTAAAAACTTACTGCCAAAAACTCTGGTTTGCAATTTTAAATCATCCCAAATCCAAACCAAATCTCATGGGAACTTCCAAAAACATTTCAAAACCACTTTTAAACCACTCCAAAGAGACTCTAACATGAATATAAACATTGAACAAGATTAGTACTTCCTCACACAAACACTCCCAATTCCACAATCAACCAACCAAAACATGTTTCTTAATCCAAATTTCCATTCAAACATGCACCAAACTATATTAACAAAGCATGAAAGATACCAATAACATTTTAAGCTCTAGTTACAATGTTTACACGAGTCTTGGAGCGATAAACCAAAACCTACATAATTTGCTAAATTTAGTATAAACTCAAGTTAACTATTACAAACTTAGACTTTACATCAAACTATAAGTTTAGCTCAAAACAGCTAGATACTTGAAGCTACTATATGCACAAGCTTCCTCGACGCTACGATCCCCAAGTTCATCTCTCCGGATTCTCGTCGTTGTGCTCACCTACAATGGTTATTCAATAACCACTACAATATATAAGCAATATGCTTAGTGAGAGATATCAATCAAGCACACGGATGACATATCAATGTTTAAATTCATCTCAACAAGTAAAAATGATCTCCGGATAAGCAAGTATTTCCTCCACCACTACTCGCAAGTCCGCGACTCTCCCAATAGTCCACGGTACAAGCCAATGACCCATGCCACACACGTGCAGTCTAACGCCGTTGTCGGCAACAAGTGATCGTCACCACGAAATAATCTCATGGCAGATTCATACGAGCTCTCCTTTGACCCAAAACATGCTCACATAAACATATCATCGTGTTTTCACATAATTATAGCTAAACATGGATAATCAAGCTAAATAGGCATGTGTATAACATCCAAATGAACACAAACAAGAATCTCATCCAAAACAAGATCGAAACCACTCACCTCTTTACAATTCGCTCCTAATTGGGAAATTAAAGCCCAATCATACTCCGGGTTAAAATCCTACATAAATTCGACCAACTACGGATTACCGCCTCGAATTGGGTCATGAGAAATATGACAATTAAGCTTAATAAAAATAGTATTAAAGCATAGAACTCACCTCTACAGTCCAAATCTGGTCTCAGAATCGAAATTGGAAGTCGAACGGCGCGCCAATCGGCGTTGTAGAGCTCCGGCTAAACCTACTCCTCTTTTCTCTCCAACCGACTGAAAATGATGAAGGAGGAGATATGAATCTCCATATATCTCTAGCTCAAGTATATAGTGTTTCTATTATGAAACCCACCTAATTTCTGGTTATTTGCAATTTTACCCACATTTAATTTTGATAACTGACTATTTAGTCTTCCAAACTTAAGTGGGTATTTGTCTATGTTTCGCGTGAGTCCCATAAGTGGTCCCACATAATTCCATGAAGTTACTAATTAGCCTACTAATTATATAGCGTGTTCAATTCGTCCTCACCAAGGTATCCCAAATGACCACATAAAAGGTCTCTAACAATAATCAATATATTCTAAACAACATGTAAATATTTCACATATGCCTTAATAAACATTTAAGCACATAAGGGTGATTCCATAATCTTGTCCCATCACAATGGAACTTTCTCAACTCATGTCCCAATTTGGGACTGCCACATTGGCCAATATTGTGCTCCCAAACTGGACACCCACAATCAACTAGTGAACTAAAACCTACTTAAACATGTGTTATTAAACACCAATTAATTATGTTGATGCATGCTTAATCATGTTTAACGATTAATCGCGGGAGCGGGTGTTATATCTTTCCCCTCCTTAAAAGAAGTTTGTCCCCAAACTTAAAGTACCTCAAGATTCGAACAAGAATAGGTACTTCTCACGCATCTCATCCTCCCATTCCCATGTAGCCTCTTTAATAGAATGATTCCGCCACAAAACCATAACCAATGGAATAGTCTTGGTCCTCAAAACTTGAACTTTTGCATCGAGAATTCTCACTGTATATTCTATGTAAGTCAGGTCTTCCCTAAATTCCAATGGTTCTGGCATAATTATATGACGTGAATCTGACACACAACGTCGTAACATTGATACGTGGAATACATTATGCACATTCTCTATTTCTTGTGGTAGCTCTAATCGGTATGCTACTGCTCCCACCCTACCAATGACCTTAAATGGTCCAACGTACCTCAGATTTAGTTTTCCACGTTTTCCAAACCTCATAATTCCCTTAGTTGGTGACACCTTTAGGAACACGTAATCACCAACTTCAAACTCTATTAGTCTCCTTTTCAAATCCGTATAGCTCTTGTAACGACTTTGAGTTGTTTGTAACCGTTGCTGTATCAACTTAACTTTCTCGGTGGTCTGCTGAACTATCTCAGGTCCCAATAATTTTCATTCTTCTACCTCAGCCCAACAAATCGATAAACGACATCTACGCCCATATAAAGCCTCAAAAGGTGCCATCCCAATGTTGGATTGAAAACTACTATTATAGGTAAATCCTACCAATGATAAGTGTTGTTCCCAATCACCTTTGAAACCAAGAACGCAAATTCTAAGCATATCTTCCAATATCTGAATTACCCGCTCTGACTGTCCATCAGTTTGAGGATGAAAAGCTATACTAAAATTCAACGTTGTGCCCATAGCCTCATGTAATCCTTTCCAAAATCTTGATGTAAATCTACTATTTCTATCCGAGATAATAGACACTGAAACCCCATGAAGCCTAACAATCTCCTGACCATACAACTCTACCAATTTCATCGGATCAGTGGTCTTGATTGGTAGAAAATGCGCAGACTTGGTTAATTGGTCAACGATTACCCAAATACTATCATTTGATCTTCTAGATTTTGGTAAACCTACTACAAAATCCATCGTGATGTTCTCCCATTTCCATTCCGGTACCAACAATGGTTGTAACAACCCTGCTGATTTATGATGTTTTACTTTTACTCGTTAATATACCATACTTTTATCCACGTATTCGCCTATTTCCCGCTTCATTCCAAACCACCAATAGTTCTCTTGTAGATCACGATCCATTTTAGTACTGCCCGGATGAATGGAATATTTGGTATTGTGCACCTCCTCTAGAGTCATCTCTTTAATCTCATTAATATTGAGTACACAAATTCGATTTCTATATTTCAATACACCATCCACGTAAGTAAAATCCAGTTACTTACCCTCAAGTATTCCATCACTAATCTTCCTCAAATTTGGATCTTGAAGCTGTTTCATTCTAATCTTGTCCACAATTGTCGGTTGTGCTATAATAGCTACCATCAAAACTTCTTCAGTTCTTGGAATTACTTCAAGCTCTAATTGCTCCATTTCACGAATCAGCTTCTCTTGAGAAGTCAAAATATAGGCTAAGTTATCAGTTGACTTTCAGCTTAATGCATCGGCCACCACGTTGGCCTTCCCTGGGTGATATTGAATTGACAAATCGTAATCTTTCATTAACTCCAACCACCGCCTTTGCCTCATATTCAAGTCCCTCTGAGTGAATAAATACATTAAGCTCTTATGATCTGTGTAAATCTCACATCGTTCCTCGTATAGGTAATGCCTCCAAATCTTCAAGACAAAGATCACCGTTGCCAATTCCAAGTCGTGTGTCGGGTAGATGGTTTTGTGTGGTCTCAGTTGTCGTGAAGCATATGCAATTACTTTTCCATTTTGCATTAGGGCACATCCTAAACCCCGTTTTGAAGCATCGCTGAAGAATAAACCCTTTACTCCCCGACGCAATCGTCAATATCGGTGCTATCATAAGTCTAGTCTTTAATTTCTTGAAACTTTCTTCACACTCCGAACTCCAAACAAAAGGAACATTTTTTCTCATTAGTTGAGTCACGGGCATCGCAATTTTTTAGAAATTTTCTACAAATCTTCGATAATACACGACCAAACCCAAGAAATTTTGAACTTTTTGACACATTTTTCGGTGGATTCCAATTGGCTACTACTTCAATTTTCTGCGGGTCCATTGAAACACCCTCTTTAGAAATCACATGTCCTAAGAATGCTATCTTGGTTAACCAAAACTCAAATTTCTTCAACTTACCAAATAACTTCTTCTCATGATATCGTTGCAATACCAATCATAAATGCTTCTCGTGATCCTCAACACTTTTAGGATAGACCAAAATATCACTAATAAAGACAATTACAAATTCATCTAAGTATTCCTTGAATACTCGGTTCATCAAATCCATAAAAGCTGCAGGCGCATTGGTAACTCCAAATGGCATGACCATAAACTCATAATGTCTGTATCGAGTCCTGAATGCTATCTTCTCCATATCTTCCTCTTTAACTTTCAGCAGATGGTAACCCGATCTCAAGTTGATCTTCGAGAAAACTTGAGCTCATTGCAACTGATTGAACAAGTCATCAATCCTCGGTAATGCGTACTTATTTTTAATAGTCAACTTGTTCAGCTCTCGATAATCAATACACATCTACATGGTTCCGTCTTTCTTCTTGACAAATAAAATCGGTGCTCCCCACGGCGAAACACTAGGTCGAATAAATCCCTTGTCGAGCAACTCTTGTAACTGGTTCTTTAACTCTTTTAGTTCCCCGGGTGCCATTCTATATGGTATCTTTGATACCGGTTATGATACAGGTGCTACCTTAATAGTAAACTCAATCTCTCGCTCGATCAACACGTCTCGTAGATCCTCAGGGAATACATCTGGAAACTCTTGTACTATCGAAATATCCCCATCCTGAGTCCCCGTGACACGTATATCAATTACAGTACATAGGAACCCTTGACAACCCTTTTTCAACAACTTCCCAGCCTGAATTACTGATATCATATTCGGTGGTGTTGTTACCCCAACCCCTTGGAAGGTAAACTCTTTTTTGTCCCGATAACTAAAAATTAACTATTTTCTGTTCACAATTAATTGTAGCTTGATTCGTAGACAATCAATCTATGCCCAAGATTACAACAAAGTAGTTGATGGTTAACGAAATAAAATCAACAATCAATACCTTATCACCTACTCTGATTTCACAGCTTTGAGCGCTAAAGAGGTCACTAGCAGTTTACTTAGAGGTAATGATACAGATAGATCATACCCTAAGGGTTCCGACATGCTATTTAAATGTTTAAAAAATTCACGTGAGACAAATGAATGTGCTGACCCTGAATCTATCAAAATTCAAGCTGGATGTGAGCAAACATGAAGCATACCTGACACCACGGAGGTTGTAGCTGACACATTTCCTAGTAGAAGTTAAAAAGATTCCCTTGCCTCTGCTCCATGCCTTTTCCTTTGTTTGTGGATGGTCGCGGTCTTGCCCCGCTAGATGCCATAGAACTTACCCCTTGTTGTCGCCTCTTTGGACAATCATTAGAAAGGTGTCCCGGCTGCCCACAATCAAAGCATTGACCCCTCATATCCGGGATTGAGCTCGTAGAGCTAGGCGATCGCAATCTAGCTTGCGGACAATTCTTGGATATGTGCCCCACTTGCTTACAAATGTTGCACGTACTGAGCAGATAACAAACTCCCCCATGTCGACGATTACACGTAGGACACAACGGTCGACCATCCTCGAAAAATGAACTTCTACCTTGACTACCTGAACCTGACCTAGGCCCTCATGAAAATGGTTTCTTAAAGAAGCCTTGCCCCTTCCCTTTACCTTCACTTTGTACCTTTCCTTGTTGGCTCTACTTGTATTTGTTAATATCCCATTCGGCTATAAGAGCTGCATTCTGGGCTTGAGGCATAGTTCCAAATTCATGAGTATCTACCATACATTGAATATTATCCCTCAACCCATCTTCAAACTTTCGAGCTTTATCTTCCTCGATTATCACCGTATCATTCGCAAATCGAAGCAATTCACTATACTTGGAGATATATTCACTGTCATATCTCCTTATTGGAGATTTACGAATTCCCAACACTTCTGTGCTTTAGCCGCTCGAGGAAAATGTCGTTTGTAAAACTCCTCCACAAACTTATCCCAAGTGGTCGGTCTACCTTGCTCAAGTAAATTCACCCACCAATTTTGAGCTCCTTCCTTCAAAGTGTCGGTAGAATATGTAATCTTTTGTTCTTCGGTACATTCAATAGCACAAAATAATTGCTTAATATCCGATACCCAATGAATAGTTGTCATCGGATCCAGGCCCCCCATCGAATAGAGTCAGTTTTCTCTTGTAGAATTGTTTAATCGTAACATGATCCACTTTTAGCTAAGGATTCAGATTCGCATGCCTTACATCTACTAGTGGCACTCGATCACCAACGACACCAACGAAATTAGTTACCAAGTCCACCAAATGATCCATTCTCGCATCAAGTTCTCGGTTTGGGTCCATTTTTCTCCAAATTCTTACTTACCAGCCAAATTTGCATAAATACTATGCATATTATGCCATATATCATATGATATAAATGATTAAACAATCATAACATATCATCAATATTCGTATGCATACATGTGATGCATCTATATGCTTAATATCTACACATTACTCTCAAGTTGTCGTCTTTCATCCCAAATTTTCTAAGCCTATTGCTCTGATACCATTAAATGTCACGCCCCGGATCCACACATGTGAACCTAGGACATGTGGCATGCCACCAAGGCCTTCAAACACTAAGGGGGTGTTTGATAATCCAATTAAGTGCTGAAAATGAAAATTTTCAGCACTTATTTTATTTCTGTGCGTTTGATAATGTACCACTTAATTGAAAAAAGCATCCAAAAAATCACTGAAATCTTTAAGTGAAAATTTTCTACTGAAAATAATCACTGAATGCATTCTATTCCAGTAGTTGAAACACTGTTTTTAGTATTGCAAGCTCAATCACTTAAAATTTTCAGTACTTAAAATTCAGCACTTAATTTTTAGTACTTAATTTTCAGTTTTATCAAACGGACCCTGAGTTAGAAATGTAAAGGTAGGAAACCACACACAAATAAACCTTTGAACTGGACAAAACAAGCCCAAGGGCAAATGGTTTTTTGGAAAAATGTAGTTAAATTTTATATCAAAAGATAGTCCTTTGAGTCACGGTTCCAATGTAAAAAACGGCACGTGAATACGAACTCCCTAGACTAAGTTATGTTCACTTAAATTTTGAATTTGAGTGCCCAAACTACTCTCAAGCATTCTGCCAAGAGTTAGCTCAATCAACTCTCTGCAGAGAAAATTCTGCCTAGGTTAGATCAATCCAACTCTCTGCAGAGATAATTCTGCTAGAGTTAGATCAATCAAACTTCTGCAGAACCACATTTTGCTGCTGCTAAAAACTCGGGTTTGTAAGTTTAAATCTTCCCAAATCCAAACCAAATCTCATGGGAACTTCCAAAAACATTTCAAAACCACTTTTAAAACCATTCCAAAGAGACTCTAACATGAATATAAACATTGAACAAGATTCACAAGTACTTCCTCACACAAACACTCCTAATTCCACAATCGACCAACCAAAACATGTTTCTTAATCCAAATTTCCATTCAAACATGCACCAAACTATATTAACAAAGCATGAAAGATACCAACAACATTCTAAGCTCTGGTTATAATGTTTACACAAGTCTTGGAGCGAGATAAACCAAAACCAACATAATTTGCTTAGTTTAGTACAATCTCAAGTTAACTATTACAAACCAAGACTTTACATCAAACTATAAGTTTAGCTCAAACCAACTAGATACTTGAAGCTACTATATGCTGAAGCTTCCTCGACACTACGATCCCCAAATTTATCTCCTCGGATTCTCACCGTTGTGCTCACATACAATGGTTATTCAATAACCACTATAATATATAAGCTATAAGCTTAGTGAGAGATATCAATCAAGCACACGAATGACATATCAATGTTTAAATTCGTCTCAACAAGTAAAAAAATGATCTCTGAACAAGCAAGTATTTCCTCCGCCACTACCCGCAAGTCCGCAACTCCCCCAACAATTCGCGACACAAGCCAATGACCCACTCCACACACGTGCGACCTAATACCGTTGTTGGCAACAAGTGGTCGTCACCACGAAATAATCTCATGGCGGATTCATACGAGCTCTCCTTTGACCCAAATAGGAAACTAAACATGCTCACATAAACATATCACCGTGCTTTTCACATAATTATAGCTAAACATGAATAAACAAGCTAAATAGGCATGTGTATAACATCCAAATGAAAACAAACAAGAATCTCATACAAAAACAAGATTGAAACCACTCACCTCTTCACAATTCGCTCCTAATTGAGAAATCAAATCCTAAAATTACTCTGGGTTAAAATCCTACATAAATTCGACTAACTACGGATTACCGCCCCGAATTGGGTCACGAGAAATACGACGATTTAAGCTCAATGAAAACAGTACCAAAACGTAGAACTCACCTCTACGATTCCAAATCCGGTCTCGGAATCGAAATTGGAAGTCGAACGGCGCGTCAATCGGCGTCGTAGAGCTCCGGCGAAACCCACCCCTTTTTTCACTCCAACCGACTGAAAATGATGAAGAAGGAGATATGAATCTCCATATATCTCCAGCTCAAGTATATCAACTAATGTTTCTATTATGAAACCTACCTGATTTTTTATTATTTCCAATTTTACCCCATTTAATTTTGATAACTAACTATTTAGTCCTCCAAACTTGAATGGGTATTTGCCTATGTCTTGCGTGAGTCCCATAAGTGGTCCCATATAATTCCATGAAGTTACTAATTAGCCTACTAATTAGATAGCATGTTCAAAAAATTTTATAGCGTGTTCAATTCGTCCTCACCAAGGTATCCCAAATGACTACATAAAAGGTCTCTAACAATAAACAATATATTCTAAACAACATGTAAATATTTCACATATGCCTTAATAAATATTTAAGCACATAAGGGTGATTCCAATGGAACTTTCTCGACTCATGTCCCAATTTGAGACTGCCACATTGGCCAATATTGGGTTCCCAAACTAGACACCCACAATCACTTAGTGAGCTAAAACTCACTTAAACATGTGTTAATAAACACCAATTTATTATGTTAATGCATGCTAAATCATGTTTAATGATTAATCACGGGAGCGGGTGTTACATTTAAACTTACTGTATATTTGAATTTAAATTAGCTACCAGTTTCTTAATATTGTCATTGTTTGCAATGGGTGCAAAAAAAACTATTTAGAGCCGAATTTGCCGAAGTGATGTAGCACTGACATGAATACAACATGATACAGACACGTTGAATTCTGAATATATGGTGCATACAAGAATAATTTTGTTAATGGAATATACAATATGTTATTTTATTCCACTCCCTTTTCCTAATTTCTCAAATAAACAAATTGCATATCTATCATTTAATTTAATTACGAATTTAACCTCAAAATTTTATAAACATTACAATCCCATGTCGGTCGCGTGTACAAACTATGTTCGCTGTCAAAAATATCAAGACACATGTCTGTCACAGATACACGAACAATGCACCTAAATTAAATTGTCTATACGATACAGGTACCATCATACCATTCCATATGTTCCTTTAGATATCAAATGAAGCTTGAGGATTACAAAAGTTTAATTAACACATGTATATGCACTAAATCACTCAACGAAGGTGCTCTATATGCGGCCATGTGGCATTATTTTTCACGCATATTATCTGTTTATATCATAAAATATAATTTTACTATTCTACTATATTACTATAGTTATGCTATTTTAATATGTTACTATATTACTATATAATAATAATAGTATTATTATTATTATTGTAAACTATTTGGCTTGTCATGGAAGCCATTTAGTAGCTTTACTTGAAGGACACTTGGCATTACAAGGGGAGATCAAGATTAGTTACTTGAAGATCAATGGTGATGATGAAGATGGAAGTTGCTTGAAGACACTTGTCATCATAGGATCATCTCCCACTAATTGGTAGTTGTAGGAATTTGAATTGTTAGTTATTGTAGTTGGAGGGAAATATTGTAATTCAAATTCAAAGTAGTTGTAATGTCTTCTATAAATAATTGTAATGTACTCCTTTGTAATGGTCCTTGACCACACAAACAAATGCATTAATATATCTACTTTATTTTCTTCATCTATTCGGCCACCATGGCCATTAGTTTAGGTAATTTAATTTAGCCTAGTTAGGATTAGTCTACCTTTACTTTGTTGTGTTCTTAGGAGTAGTTATAGAATAGTTCAACCACTTCGAAGGTATCCTTCGATCTCTCACTTCTCTTATTCTTCTTCTTCTTTTTAGTATTTCATCTCACACGATTGAAGTCCTTTTAATTAAGGCATCGAACGTCACCACAATTCCCTGGTGAGGCGCAGTTTGGATCACACACATTGGCAATTTGCTTGCCTGGCACGCCCGCACACACTTATAAATTTTCCAACCAAACATTTTTGGCACGCCCGGTGGGACACAAGTGTCAAGATGAATTTTGATGGGTTGTATGTTTCACCCTCATCAACACCAATCTTTGGTGATAATGAGTTCGAAGGGTTATATGTACCCTCAGTAACACCAAACTTTGGTTTATAGAAATTTTGATGAGTTGTATATTCCCCCACCAACACCATATTATGGTGATAAAAAATGGTTCACTGATTTAGTTCCATTATTGGAAGAATTAAAGGATCAAACATTTAGTTTAAAAACTAAAATGTATGAAATGGCTCGAGGGGTGTCAACTATTCTTCGAAATTATAAGCCAATAGATGAAAACAACTTGATTGTGAAGAATCTTCAAGATCCTTTAATGGTGAAAATAAAAAAATCACCAACATTCTCATCACCCATATTGGTTAATCAACCAAATAATAGTGATGAAAATGTACCCGGGGGGTCCATTTTACAATCAAGTATGGTTGAGAATCATGAACCAACTTTTGTTCATGAATTCGAGTTTTTCAACATTACACAAAGTGTTGAAATTTATGAATTATTTAAGCCACTTTATACTTTGGCTTTGATTGGTCAATATCCACTTTGGCTTTGTGGTGCTCATCAAAATTGGGATATGACCATGTGGATATTATTAATATGGCAATTATTTTATTATAACAAAAGAAAGAAGAACTTTATTGATTGAAATCAAAAGTTCAAATCAGTTGCTATAGCAATCGGTTACACTAGACCGATAGAGACAAGTGATCCATTTGTCGATTCTTGCTTAGTGCTTGGAAGTTGGAATGTATCACGTAAGGCACTGGTGGCCCATGGAAAAATGAAACTGACTTGGTAATTGGTATTGTGAAATCCTCTGATATGAAGTTACCAAGACCAAATCAATGGGCCCCATTTCTGGAATTGTGTTTAGTAGTTTTAAAGTTCCCCAATGGCAAATCCATTTCACTGCCCAGTTTGGGAGGTGTTGATTCCATAATCTTTTAGTACCAGAAGTTTGGCCATGTGAATTCGGCCAAACCAAACTGGGTATCTATTCGACAGAAATATGATCGAAATCGATCTATATGAAATTGGTTCACATTTTGGATCTTTTCAAAATAATAATAATAATAATAATAATAATAATAAATAATTTCAAGTTATATCATTTATAAGGATCCATGGAGCACTGCCTGTACCAAATTTGTTTTTTGATTGGTAATCTATATACCAAAAGTGATTGGTAAAATGATGGTATTTTGCGATACATATGTGGGCTTCGAAGCAAATTTAAAGTTATTTATTTTGTGTTCGAAGCAAGTATGTAGCGGTCGATGTCCATTATCTAGTGTTTGAAGCAACTATATTGTTTTTGAAATTAACTTAAATGCCATTTTTTGGTGTTCAAAGTTAGTTTATTGGTTTCAAACCGATTTAAAAAAAAAAAAAAGAGTTTATAAAAGTGTTCGAAGTTATTATTTTGGCCTCGAAGCAAGTTAGTTGATGTTTAAATTCTTATTTGGGCTTCGAATCAAATTTAAAAGCCATTGTTTCGTATTCGAGGCTAATACATTGGCTTCGAACATGTTTAAAGTCATCATTTTTGTTCAATACCATTATATTGATTTCAAATCAAGTTTTTTGTATGCGAAGCAATTATATTGGCTTTGAAGCAATGTTTAAAGCCATTTTTTGTGATTCAAAGTTATAGTATTGACTTTGAATCAAGTATAAAACAATTTACATTGTGTTCAAGGCTTTTAGTTTGGCTTCGAAGCAAAATTAAAGTCATTTATGTTGTGTTCGATACTCTTCTATTGGCTTCGACAATAGTTTAAAGCCATTTAGTTTGCATTCGAAGTAGTTGTATTGACTTTGAAACAAGTTTAAGACATAATTTATGTTCGAAGTTACTGTATTGGCTTCAAAGCCATTTATTTTTTTCGTATTCGATGTTATGTTATTGGCTTCGAAGCAAGCTTAAAGCCAATTTTGGTAATTCGAAACTATTGTATTGGCTTCGAATTAAGTCTAAAGCCATTTTTGCGATGTTTAATTGGTTTTAACCAATTGAAATTTAGTTTATATTGTGTTCAAGGTTTTTAGTTTGGCTTCGAAGCAAAATTAAAGTCCTTTATTTGTGTTTGAACCCCCTACATTTACTTCGAATACAGTTTTAAGCCATCATTTTATGTTCAAATCCTTTTTATTGGCTTTGAAGCAACTTTAGAGCCATTGTTTTGTGTTCGACGCCTTTAGATTGGCTTCGAACCAAGCTTAGAGCCATTATTTTGTGTTCAAAATAATTCTATTGGCTACGAAGCCTTCAAGGCTATTTCATTTTATTCGAAGTCAGTTTAAAACAAAGTTTTTAGTATTCGAGAGGCTGTTATATTGGCTTCGAGACAACTTTAAAGCCATTTTTCGTGTTCGAATTTGTTATGTTGGCTTCGAAACATATTATGCTATTTTATGGAAATCGAGAAGTTGGTTCTTCAAAAATTACGTATGCTTCATTTTCAAAGAACCAGGGGGGCTTATGTTTATACCATAAAATATAATTTTACTATTCTACTATATTACTATAGTTATGCTATTTTAATATGTTACTATATTACTATATAATAATAATAGTATTATTATTATTATTGTAAACTATTTGGCTTGTCATGGAAGCCATTTAGTAGCTTTACTTGAAGGACACTTGGCATTACAAGGGGAGATCAAGATTAGTTACTTGAAGATCAATGGTGATGATGAAGATGGAAGTTGCTTGAAGACACTTGTCATCATAGGATCATCTCCCACTAATTGGTAGTTGTAGGAATTTGAATTGTTAGTTATTGTAGTTGGAGGGAAATATTGTAATTCAAATTCAAAGTAGTTGTAATGTCTTCTATAAATAATTGTAATGTACTCCTTTGTAATGGTCCTTGACCACACAAACAAATTCATTAATATATCTACTTTATTTTCTTCATCTATTCGGCCACCATGGCCGTTAGTTTAGGTAATTTAATTTAGCCTAGTTAGGATTAGTCTACCTTTACTTTGTTGTGTTCTTAGGAGTAGTTATAGAATAGTTCAACCACTTCGAAGGTATCCTTCGATCTCTCACTTCTCTTATTCTTCTTCTTCTTTTTAGTATTTCATCTCACACGATTGAAGTCCTTTTAATTAAGGCATCGAACGTCACCACAATTCCCTGGTGAGGCGCAGTTTGGATCACACACATTGGCAATTTGCTTGCCTGGCACGCCCGCACACACTTATAAATTTTCCAACCAAACATTATCAGCTACATTTGACCCTTAACTCTTTATATGATTTAACTCAAAGATATAGATAGAAGGGTACCGTAGACTCTCTCTCTCTCTCTCTCTCTCTCTCTCTCTCTCTCTCTCTCTCTCTCTCTCTCTCTCTCTCTCTCTCTCACACACACACACACACACACACACACACACACATACACACACACACTTGGTAGTAGTAGTATTTCAATTTCTCGCGCATCGCGCGGGTTCTATTCTTGTAATATCTTGGTTTCCAAAAAAAAAAAAAAATTAATAATGCTTTGCTTTCCAGTGGCATAATTATAATTCTATGCTATCCAGTGACATAATTTCCAACTTGCCAACTTATCAATTCTAACGAAGAAAATCACACTCTAGAATTAATATTGAAGATTGTATATTTTTGCTTAAGTGTTTTGTAAGGGTTCTATTACCCATGTTAGGAGAGAGGGTAATCAATGTGTGAACCTCCTAGTTGATATTAGAGCGGATCAACTTAATCCTCTTGTTTTGCTAGATGCTCCGATTAGGAAAATTTATATGCCTCTTATGGCAGACTCTGCTGAGTTTTCCTTCCCCCGTGAGAGCTAGCCCTTGTTGTTATTTTTTGATTATCCAAAAAAATTAAATAAATAAAAAAAATATATAAATTTTTTTTCAATGGTGCCAACCAATAACTTAACATCATATTAAAAGCTAATTTTACATATTAAATTGCATTCACCAAAGTTAACTAAAAAGCTTGTAAATCTTAAACTGCAAATATAAGCAAAGAAACTTGAGTACTTACTATCATTATTTTATTTCAGCAAAACAATGCCCCCAAAGACTAAAGAATACTTTTATAATTTTCTTAGCCATTTTCGTAGTTTGAAAATGTTGTATGGTAGGCTCATTGCTTATGCCGTCAAATATATTTTTCTCAAATAAGTTGATTACGTAATTTTTTTTTCTCAACACGTATATTGAATTGTGAAAAAGAACTACTCAGTCTGGAACTTTAAGATTACAAGTTTGACAACCTTCTCTTCGATTGCCTTTATTTTCATTTGATGATCATGTTACTTTGTTAACTGGACAGTGACATCTAAAGATTGACCATAATTTTGTGATTATTAGGTCAGTTTGAAGAAATATTATTGTAGACGACATGTTACTGTTTCTTTATTCAATACCATCTTGCTAATCTTTAATAGTTTGTTACTGTTTTTTACATGGGGATAGTTTTTAAAGACAGTAATATCTACTAAATTGCTCTAATTTTGCAACTTTTTGCAACAGTGATATTACTATCTTCGTAAAAACGTTTAGTTTTTGATAATATATTACTGTATTTACTTGAAAAGTATTGTAAGTGCAGTTCATCTGATGAAATGACCATAATTTTGCAATTATTTGGTCAATTTGAAGAAATGTTACTGTTGATAGTATCATGTTACTGTTTTTACCTGGACAACACTTAAAGATATCGTTTTTTTTAATGAATTTTATAGGCACTATATATCTTGTTTGATAGATCTTGTTTTATAGATTATGAATATATAATTTTTATAAAAAAGTAATTTGTAGTTTAGAAGTTATGACAGTTTAAAGTTTGAAAAACAAATAATAACTAACTTCCTTAATTATGGGTTGAGGTGATATATGAGTAGTATAATTGTTAAAAATAAGAAAAGTAGGCATTTTCGTCTACTGAAAATCATAGGAACCTTTGACACAAAAAAAAAAAAAAAAAACCGTGAAAATCTATCCACTATTATGGTCCACGTGGGAACCTATGGCCAACTGCTCACTTATTTTTGGCTGAACAAAAGACACATAATCTACTTTGCCCAAAAGAGAAATTTATTAACCATTTATACTTTCTTAAAAGAAAGATTTTTTTTTTTTTTTTATGACTTATCTGGATGACTCACACACACACGCACGCACACACCCACACACACGTACAATCCAAGTAGTAGAACCCAAGAGATAGACCCGACACGAGCACAAGGGGCGTTCTACAATGAAGGAGGGGAAAAACCCGTCCCACTCCCTCATGGGGAGATTTGAACCCATCCCCTCCTACTTGAGTACTTGGAAGAGAAGAAGTGATGACACTTGACCACAAGAGTCTTGGCCTTAAAAGGAAGTTAAATACATTGAAATGAACATGCATATTGATAAAGGCTTAAAGCAGAATCAACTTTTTACAAAGTGGCCTTCTTTAGTTCTTTCCATGTCAATCTTTTTTTTTTGGGGGAAAGAATCCACTATAATTTACAGAAATAAGTATAGTGCTATGGTTTCCGGAACGAATTCCATAATTGGTATTAATTATTCGGTGACAATTCATATCCTCTAAATCCTCTTTCAACTATTCTTGTTTTTTGACCCCGGCTTTTTTATTTTTATTTTTAGTAATGTTATGTTTTCTAAATTTTGAATTTTAAATGATTCTCAAATACATGTGGTAGTGAGCTCACATGATTTTAATTAGAGGATATTGAAGTGACCGTACCATTATTGAATGTGATCACATTGCCTTATGTATTTGGGTAATATTTGGGATGAAAAATTTGAGAAGCATAATATTACTATTTTTTTTTGCACTTTCCTTAGAAATAAGAATAATGCTAGGTACACCTAAACGGGA
Organism: Hydrangea macrophylla; assembly: GCA_033977485.1. Taxonomy (NCBI): domain Eukaryota; kingdom Viridiplantae; phylum Streptophyta; class Magnoliopsida; order Cornales; family Hydrangeaceae; genus Hydrangea; species Hydrangea macrophylla. The sequence continues at coordinate 78,140,267 of CM066999.1, forward strand.
TACCTAAACTATCCACATGTTGATGTAAAATTTCAAAACTATTCACCAATTATCAAATAAAATTTGAATTAATTGCAACACTGCCACGACAAATTAGCAGTTGGATAGTTTAGGTATTCCTTTATGTGTACCTAGCATTACTCTAGAAATAAAGGAGAAATTTAACTCTTGATAATCGAATTTCACATTCAAATTTAGAAACTGTAACTTCATTGAAAGAATACATATAAATATATAATTGGATGAGCATATCCTTATAAGTAGAGGTCTTGAGCAATATATGACTTTTACATGTATTGTGTGATTAAATTTTCAAATTGCACTTGACTGAAAAATAAAAAATTAAAAATCTCAAATTGCACAAGGTGGAATCATGTAGACATAATTCTTCACTCTCTCATTTTTACAGGGATGTAAGAAAACTAAAAAAAAAAACCGAACAGGCCGACCGAGTTGATCGATTCGGTCAATTTACTCTAAAAAATTTAAGAAAAAAATTTGAACCGGATCACCAAAATACACTAAATCGAACTGAACCAAAATTGATCGTTCGTTTTGAAACCCCCAAAACCAAACCGAATCGAACCAAACAGTTTACACCCCTGCCATTCTCCATATTTGGTGACCATCAAATCCTTTTACGCACATTTATCTATTTAAAAAAAAATAAATTAAAAATTAGGCATAAATTAGTTTGCAAAAGAATCGATTTTTTGGAGTATTTATAACTTTTTAAGTCAGACACAAATTTCTATTTAGCCAAACAATAGCCACATTAACAACTGATTATTCAGAACTTGATCTTTCTAAATCATAGAACCGATCATTTCTAATGGCCTATTTGGGAATGACTAAAACAAAACTAGGTTCAAACTAGGGGTGGCCATGGGCCGGACCGGGCTCGGGCTCGGGCCGGGCTTGCACTCTATATTAAGGGTAAGTTCCTTTGCCCAAGCCCGGCCTGGCCCGTGGCGGGCCTACAATTTGTTGCCCAAGGCCGGCCTGACACCAACCACTAAAATCCCAAGCCCGGCCCGCGGGCCGACCTATTGTTATTTTTTATTTTTAAAAACTTGAACTAAAAAAAATAAAAAAATTACCATAAATAATGTTAGAATGATTATTAAGACACATTATTCACAAAAATGCAATAAAAACTCTTGTGATAATACATAGACATTGAATATCTGATGTAAAATTATATTAATTTATAGGGTTAACTAGTATTAAATCCTATTTAGTGTATCTTTGTTATAATAGACCCAACACAAAAAACTATTTAAAGATAGGTCCACAAAAATATTTCAGACCATTCTATCTGTCACGCCCCGACGTAGCATATTTCAGGAAAGCATTTAATTTCCTTTATGGACTCGTAGGTCGTGACAAGTGAGTATGACCAATTGTCCCTGCAACAAATAACTTAACAACATTTCTAAAGCAAAGGATACTAACAGAACATAAGCTCCGAAATAAAACTTACTAAACTATTACAATAGTCATAGTCTTAGGCACAAAACGCCTTATTCAAAAGTCTAAACTAGTTTATTACAAACCCCAAATTAAAATACATAGGAAATATAAAGCAGCCTCCTGGAAAGTCTCCTGACTCTAAGTAGCATAGTCAAAATACCCTGGCTTCTCCTGACCCTGAAAATCTGGACATACAGTCCAGGACGCATCAACGCCGTCAGCTTGTGAAAGCTGGTGAGCAAAATAAACAAGTGCTCGCAATGTATATATAAGCATATAAACAACGGTGCAATTTTAACTTAACAGTAATATATTCAAGGTTCCAATTCCAACATAACCCACGGGGGAAAATAAAGAAAACAATAAATATGTGACCATGCATGAGCAATGTAATATCTCATCTTTCTGACTCTTTTCTCTCAACAAAACTCAACACAAACAAACCATTATCTCAGATACCAGGAATACTATCCGATCAATATCCAAAACAGCACACCAAACTATCGCTTCAGATACCAGGAATAATATCCGATCAATATCTAAGCCACACTCAATACCATCATTTCGGATACCAGGAATAATATCCGATCAATATCCGAAACAAGCGCCTTAGATACCAGGAATAATATCCGATCGATATCTAAGCCGTACATAACACTACCACCATCGCTTCGGATATCAGGAATACTATCCGATCAATATCCGAAACGCGCGCCTTAGATACCAGGAATATTATCCGATCGATATCTAAGTCGTACACAACACTATCATCTCCAAATACCAAGAATAATATCCGATCGATATTGAGGTCGCACAACTAGAACGCCACTCTTTACTCTTTTCACACTTTCTCACACACATGCATGTTGACACAACCTCAACCCTAATATGTATGTCAATGTTTCATAAATAACACCATTAATAAATCACATGAATGTCATCAAACTTTAAACATAAAGGAATTCACAGAATTAAAGAAATAATACGCGTACGGGAATTGAAAATTCGTAATTCATTGCCTTAATCATTTTAAACATAACTAATAGCATTCTAAAAAAACTGCTACTGAAATTCTCGTTTTCTGTCCAAACGGTGCAGAATCTGAGAAAATTGCATTAGACGAAAAGTGTGCAGAATCGAGTTTTACTTGGGACAACGCGGGCAGAACCTTAAATTTCATTCGTTTTCCTAACAAAAATCTGAAAACAAAATTCTGCTACTGTTAAAATTAAAAGAGAAAATATTAGATTGAATTTCTAATATACTTTTTCTGCTACTGTAATCCTCATTTTCTGCCCAAACGGTGCAAAATCTGAGAAAATTGCATTAGACGAAAAGTGTGCAGAATCGAGTTTTACTTGGGACAACGCGGGCAGAACCTTAAATTTCATTCGTTTTCCTAACAAAAGTCTGAAAACAAAATTCTGCTACTGTTAAAATTAAAAGAGAAAATATTAGATTGAATTTCTAATATACTTTGAAGTAATGCCATTAAAAATGAGTTATAATTTGTATACATGAATTACATATCAACAGAAAGCTCTTTGAGTCTAGTTTCCAACGCTTCAAACCGTGCGCGTTTTCGAGTTTCCTAGAGGAAGTTATGGCCGTTATACTAAAAGTCGTCAGTGCTGAAAAATGCAACCGGTTGGAACTAATTTGGCACTGTTTATAACAGTGCCAAAATTTGGCACTGTTTTTGGCCAATCTGACACTGTTATTAACCGTGCCGAATCTGGAGCTGTTTGTTACGAATTTAGAACCTGTTTTTGACCCATTTCTGAAATCTACTTCAACCAAGATATGTAATATATGGATTTCTTCGTTTTTCCGCAAGGATTACGAATACGCGATCGGTTTTAACTAATTTCAATCGTAGCTCTCGGATTTCACGTAAAACCGAGAGGTGACAAAACTTTAAATCAACGGTACGTCGCGATACGGATGAATTAAGCCGTAGGATTCGAACCGTAGCCTATTGGGATCAATATCTTTCAATTACAATTCACGGATTCGATTTTGATTAACTTTTTCAAAGCTCCATTTTTAAGCTCTAATGGTGTATCATATATATATACACATATATACACATATATATACTGAAATTTACATATATAGACATTGAGAGTGAGTTTAAATTACTCACAGAGACGATTATACAGAAATTTAAAGGCCGAGAACTTCCGCCGTAATAATCCGTCGTTGAGAATTTCCTCCTCCGTTCTTGATTTTGGTAACCCAATATGTGTATATATATATGTGTGTCTAAGTATGTGACTGATTATATATATATAAACTGTATGTGTGTGTTGTGTGATCTTGAGAGAGCAAGAGAGTGATTGAGAGAAAGAGAGCTGCCGAGAGAGATGAGAGGTAGTCCAAAAGGGGGATTAGTGGGTGTATAAATAATATGCAAAGTGCTTGGCACTATGCATATAAAACACTAAAGTTAGCACTACACACACATTCACAAAGCACTCCAGCACTAAGTTAGGCACACACTGCACTAATTTCTTGGGTGCTTTCCATGTGTACACAAGATACCCTTGTGTGTGTTGAGCTCACACAATGATACACACACACAGGTAAAATTATACTGCCCATTCCCAAAACTGGTATTTTACGGTTGAAATAAAAATACAGAAAATTATATTAATGTAGGAATTCAATTCCCGGTTGTACAAAAATATAGATATCGATTTTGAAACCATAGAAAATGTTTTGAAAATTACATTTTGACCCCAGATAATTATTACAAAGAGAAATTAAATTAAAATACTCATGGAAATAAAATGCAATATTTATTTATTAATGATAATAAAATACAGGGCGTTACACCCTACCCACCTTAACAGAGATTTCGCCCCGAAATCTGAGCTAACTAATCCTGAAACAACTCGGGGTATCTAGTCCTCATGTCTGACTCTAACTCCCACGACGCCTCTCCTTCGTCATGATGCCTCCACTGAACCTTAACCAAAAGAACGTCTCTTCTTCTCAGCCTCTTGATACTCTGGTCAAGAATCCTCACAGGTCTATCCTTGTAGACAACATTCTGACTCGTCTCAATATCATCAAAATTAACCACATGTGAAGGGTCCCGTATGTATTTCCTTAACATACTAACATGGAACACATTATGAACACCAGACATCTTTGGTGGCAACGCAAGCCGATAAGCCACTTTCCCAACACGCTCCAAAATCTCGAACGGTCCGATGAAACGAGGTGCCAACTTCCCTCTCTTCTGACCAAAACGTATTATTCCACGAACAGGTGAAACTTTAAGGAGTACGTGATCTCCAATACTGAACTCCAAGTCCTTTCGACGTCGATCCGCATAACTCTTGTGTCTACTTTGTGCAGTTTTCATCCTTTCCTTGACCAGTGAAATCTTCTCATTGGTCTCTCTCACCAAATCTGGTCCTAACAGTTCTGTATCTCCCACTTCAGCCCAACACAATGGAGATCGACATGGCCGTCCGTACAAAGCTTCGAACGGCGCCATTCCAATACTCGAGTGATAACTGTTGTTATACGCAAATTCAACCAAAGGTAAGTGCGTCTCCCAAGATCCTTCAAAGTCAATTGCACAAGCTCTGAGCATATCTTCCATAATCTGATTAACACGCTCGGTCTGCCCATCGGTCTGAGGATGGAATGCAGTACTCATCTTGAGCGAAGTTCCCATAGCCTTCTGCAGACTTTCCCAAAATCCCGAGGTAAAACGTGCATCGCGGTCTGATACAATTGACACAGGCGCACCGTGCAGTCGCACCACTTGCTGTAGGTACATTCGACTCATCCTTTCTACTGGGTAAGTCATATTGTACGCAATAAAGTGTGCAGACTTCGTCAAACGATCCACGATTACCCAAATCGCGTCATGATTCTGTTGTGACCGGGGTAATCCAACCACGAAATCCATAGTTATGTGCTCCCACTTCCATCCTGGGACAGGTAAGGGTTGTAACAATCCCGAGGGTCTCTGATGTTCGGCCTTCACTTGTTGACAAGTCAAACATTTAGACACAAACTCGGCTACTTCTCGTTTCATCCCTTCCCACCAAAAGTTTCTCTTCAGGTCTTTATACATCTTTGTTCCTCCTGGGTGTACTGTCAGTCTTGATTTATGTGCTTCTTTGAGAATTTCTTTTCTCAAACCTCCTGAATCTGGCACACACAATCTGTCTCGACATCGGTATCCTCCATCGGCCCCAACCTTCCATTCTGTCGGGTCCTTCTCTAACATCTTGGCGAACCATGCTTGAAACTTCTCATCTTCCTTCTGGGCTTCGATGATTCGACTCACAAGTGTTGGTTGTACTACCAAGCATCCAAAGTGTTGCCCGATACTTCCCTCAGAAATCTGCACATCAAATTCTGTTATTGACTCCAAGGCTTTCCATTCCCTCAACATCAATGAAGCAATCATTCCTTGAGGTTTCCGGCTTAGGGCGTCAGCGACTACGTTTGCCTTACCGGGGTGGTACTCTAATGTGAAGTCGTAGTCCTTGATCAGTTCCATCCACCGACGTTGCCTCATATTCAACTCCTTCTGAGTAAACAAATACTTAAGGCTTTTGTGGTCTGAGAACAAATCAAATTTCTCCCCATAGAGGTAGTGTCTCCAGATCTTAAGCGCGAACACTACTGCTGCCAGCTCTAAATCATGAGTTGGGTAGTTCAATTCATTCGGCTTCAACTGTCTTGAACCATAGGCGATAACCTTTCCGTCTTGCATAAGGACACATCCCAATCCTTGATACGAGGCGTCACTAAAAATAATGAACTTCGCACCATCCCTTGGTATCGCAAGCACTGGCGCTGTTGTCAATTTCTCTTTCAATTTTAGAAAAGCGCGTTCATGCTTATCAGTCCATTCAAACTTCAAATCTTTCTTAGTCAAACCAGTTAACGGGGCTGCTATCTTTGAGAAACCTTCCACAAATCTCCGATAGTAACCAGCTAGTCCCAGAAAACTTCTGACTTCTGTAGCATTGGTCGGCCGAGTCCAATTCGCCACTGCATCGGTCTTTGATGAGTCAACCGCGATTCCTTGTTGAGAGATCACATGCCCGAGAAACTTAACTTCCTGAAGCCAGAATTCACACTTGCTGAATTTAGCATACAGGCGGTGATCCTTGAGAGTCTGCAACACGATCCTCAGATGTTGTTCATGCTCTTCCTCTGTCTTGGAATAGATCAAAATATCATCAATAAAGACAATAACGAACTGATCTAAGTATGGCTTGAATACTCTGTTCATCAAGTCCATAAACACAGCTGGAGCATTTGTCATCCCAAACGGCATTACTAAGAACTCATAGTGTCCGTATCTCGTCCTGAAAGCAGTCTTAGGTATGTCTTCCTTCCGCACCCTCAACTGGTGATACCCTGACCGTAGATCAATCTTAGAAAAGGTCGTGGCTCCTTGCAACTGATCAAACAGATCGTCTATCCGAGGTAAAGGATACTTATTCTTGATAGTAACCTTATTCAGTTCTCGGTAGTCAATACACAGCCGCATTGACCCATCCTTCTTCTTCACAAACAACACTGGTGCTCCCCAGGGTGAAGTACTTGGACGAACAAAACCCAACTTCTCAAGTTCTTGAACTTGTTCCTTCAGCTCCAACAACTCTGTAGGGGCCATCCTGTAGGGAACCTTGGTTATAGGTCGAGTACCTGGCACTAATTCCACACAGAATTCTATGTCCCTTTCCGGCGGTAATCCTGAAATATCTTGGAATACTTCCTCGAACTCGTTGATTACCGGTATAGATGATACTGTCACCTCTGCACCGACAACCTCAATGTTTGCTAGGCATCTAGTGAGGAACATATCACCCGAAGGGTTACATTGGAAATCGAAGAGTTGATTCCCCTTGTCCGCAAATGTGATCTTTTTCTTTGCACAATCCAACTTCGCATGATTCTTCTCGAGCCAATCCATTCCCAGGATTATATCGAACTCCTTCATCGACAGAACCACCAATCTCGCCAAAAGTTCGCGGTCTCCAAACCGAAGAGGACAATCCTTACACACATGTAATAACTTGACTGTGGTCCCTAAGGGTGAGACAGCACTCAAAGCTTACTCTAAACGATGCGGTATGATACCCAACGTCTGAACGATCTTAACAGATATAAAAGAATGTGTAGCACCCGTGTCGAATAAAACTTTAACATGAGAGTTAAACAAAGTTAGAGTACCTTCCACTGCTCGTTGCTCGGGCGGTCCCTCCTCATTGGTACCTTCTTCATACCCTGTCTCCTCATAGCCAGCAGCCTCGGGAATGACAGCATTCAGACGGGCTTGTCCTTGTTGACCATAGTTACCTTTCCTAGGAGCCTTGCATTCTGGACTTATGTGACCTGGCATGCCACAATTATAGCACACAACTCCTGAACGATCCGTACGCCTAGGTGCTCTGCAATCTTTAGCTCGATGACCGGGAACTCCACAATTGAAGCAGTTGTTGTTTTTGGCCCCTTCTATTGCTAGAGGCTGATACTGCTGAACTGCTTGTGTCTGTTGAGGTTTCTTCCCTCCATCCCAGGTCCTTTTCTGTCCTTGAGGGTACCCTGGTTTCTGTCCGGGATAACCCTTCTGCGGAGGTCGATTTCCAAGCGGCTTCGAATTCTGACACCCATCATTCTCTAACCCCGTAGCCAATCTCACCAGAGCTTCAAATGACTGGCCCAGATGCCCCATAGTCAAATGTCTGAGAGACAGGTTGAGACCTCGGTGATACTTCTTGATTTTCCTCTGGGGTGTGTCCACCATATGTGGAGCAAAGCGAGACAGACGCTCAAATCGAGTAGTGTACTCTCGGACAGTCAGATTCCCTTGAGTCAACTCCATAAACTCTTTCTCCCTCTTGTCCTTCTCTTCTTCGGGGAAATACTTCTCGAGAAACCTTTCCTTGAACACCACCCACGGCATTCTCCTTGCAGCTTCTTCCCCTATGGTCGCCTTTTCTGCATCCCACCAATCAGCCGCTGCATAAGACAACTGAAAGATAGCCAGACGCTTCTTTTCCAGATCAGTGCACTCTATGGTCTCAAAGATACGCTCCATCTGACGTAGCCACTGTTCCGCTTGCCAGGGTTCATCAGTTCCAGCAAAATACTCAGGTCGTAGAGCGCGAAACTCCTTAAGAAGCTTGTCTCCAGTCTGGTGGGCTTGCCTCCCATTCCCATTGTAATCCCCATTCTGATTATTGTTCCTTGCGTTCTGATCACTAACCCTCTCCAACCTCCTTACAAAAGCTTCGAACATCCCGGTTGGATCTATTACTGGCGGTGCATCTTCAATAGCGGGACGATTCCTGAGATTTCTTCTAGCCATCTGATCGAGAGAACGGTACCTATCCATCAATCAACAGAATTCGGTCAACCTCTCGAGAAGAAAGAAAATTCTAAACGATAGAAAACGACTAGACACGGAATAAAGTCGAACTATCCTATCTCAATTCTATCTTAACGGAAGATCCTATGTGTCTTGGACAATTGGTCGAGCCATAACCTGGCTCTGATACCAAAAAGCCTGTCACGCCCCGACGTAGCATATTTCAGGAAAGCATTTAATTTCCTTTATGGACTCGTAGGTCGTGACAAGTGAGTATGACCAATTGTCCCTGCAACAAATAACTTAACAACATTTCTAAAGCAAAGGATACTAACAGAACATAAGCTCCGAAATAAAACTTACTAAACTATTACAATAGTCATAGTCTTAGGCACAAAACGCCTTATTCAAAAGTCTAAACTAGTTTATTACAAACCCCAAATTAAAATACATAGGAAATATAAAGCAGCCTCCTGGAAAGTCTCCTGACTCTAAGTAGCATAGTCAAAATACCCTGGCTTCTCCTGACCCTGAAAATCTGGACATACAGTCCAGGACGCATCAACGCCGTCAGCTTGTGAAAGCTGGTGAGCAAAATAAACAAGTGCTCGCAATGTATATATAAGCATATAAACAACGGTGCAATTTTAACTTAACAGTAATATATTCAAGGTTCCAATTCCAACATAACCCACGGGGGAAAATAAAGAAAACAATAAATATGTGACCATGCATGAGCAATGTAATATCTCATCTTTCTGACTCTTTTCTCTCAACAAAACTCAACACAAACAAACCATTATCTCAGATACCAGGAATACTATCCGATCAATATCCAAAACAGCACACCAAACTATCGCTTCAGATACCAGGAATAATATCCGATCAATATCTAAGCCACACTCAATACCATCATTTCGGATACCAGGAATAATATCCGATCAATATCCGAAACAAGCGCCTTAGATACCAGGAATAATATCCGATCGATATCTAAGCCGTACATAACACTACCACCATCGCTTCGGATATCAGGAATACTATCCGATCAATATCCGAAACGCGCGCCTTAGATACCAGGAATATTATCCGATCGATATCTAAGTCGTACACAACACTATCATCTCCAAATACCAAGAATAATATCCGATCGATATTGAGGTCGCACAACTAGAACGCCACTCTTTACTCTTTTCACACTTTCTCACACACATGCATGTTGACACAACCTCAACCCTAATATGTATGTCAATGTTTCATAAATAACACCATTAATAAATCACATGAATGTCATCAAACTTTAAACATAAAGGAATTCACAGAATTAAAGAAATAATACGCGTACGGGAATTGAAAATTCGTAATTCATTGCCTTAATCATTTTAAACATAACTAATAGCATTCTAAAAAAACTGCTACTGAAATTCTCGTTTTCTGTCCAAACGGTGCAGAATCTGAGAAAATTGCATTAGACGAAAAGTGTGCAGAATCGAGTTTTACTTGGGACAACGCGGGCAGAACCTTAAATTTCATTCGTTTTCCTAACAAAAATCTGAAAACAAAATTCTGCTACTGTTAAAATTAAAAGAGAAAATATTAGATTGAATTTCTAATATACTTTTTCTGCTACTGTAATCCTCATTTTCTGCCCAAACGGTGCAAAATCTGAGAAAATTGCATTAGACGAAAAGTGTGCAGAATCGAGTTTTACTTGGGACAACGCGGGCAGAACCTTAAATTTCATTCGTTTTCCTAACAAAAGTCTGAAAACAAAATTCTGCTACTGTTAAAATTAAAAGAGAAAATATTAGATTGAATTTCTAATATACTTTGAAGTAATGCCATTAAAAATGAGTTATAATTTGTATACATGAATTACATATCAACAGAAAGCTCTTTGAGTCTAGTTTCCAACGCTTCAAACCGTGCGCGTTTTCGAGTTTCCTAGAGGAAGTTATGGCCGTTATACTAAAAGTCGTCAGTGCTGAAAAATGCAACCGGTTGGAACTAATTTGGCACTGTTTATAACAGTGCCAAAATTTGGCACTGTTTTTGGCCAATCTGACACTGTTATTAACCGTGCCGAATCTGGAGCTGTTTGTTACGAATTTAGAACCTGTTTTTGACCCATTTCTGAAATCTACTTCAACCAAGATATGTAATATATGGATTTCTTCGTTTTTCCGCAAGGATTACGAATACGCGATCGGTTTTAACTAATTTCAATCGTAGCTCTCGGATTTCACGTAAAACCGAGAGGTGACAAAACTTTAAATCAACGGTACGTCGCGATACGGATGAATTAAGCCGTAGGATTCGAACCGTAGCCTATTGGGATCAATATCTTTCAATTACAATTCACGGATTCGATTTTGATTAACTTTTTCAAAGCTCCATTTTTAAGCTCTAATGGTGTATCATATATATATACACATATATACACATATATATACTGAAATTTACATATATAGACATTGAGAGTGAGTTTAAATTACTCACAGAGACGATTATACAGAAATTTAAAGGCCGAGAACTTCCGCCGTAATAATCCGTCGTTGAGAATTTCCTCCTCCGTTCTTGATTTTGGTAACCCAATATGTGTATATATATATGTGTGTCTAAGTATGTGACTGATTATATATATATAAACTGTATGTGTGTGTTGTGTGATCTTGAGAGAGCAAGAGAGTGATTGAGAGAAAGAGAGCTGCCGAGAGAGATGAGAGGTAGTCCAAAAGGGGGATTAGTGGGTGTATAAATAATATGCAAAGTGCTTGGCACTATGCATATAAAACACTAAAGTTAGCACTACACACACATTCACAAAGCACTCCAGCACTAAGTTAGGCACACACTGCACTAATTTCTTGGGTGCTTTCCATGTGTACACAAGATACCCTTGTGTGTGTTGAGCTCACACAATGATACACACACACAGGTAAAATTATACTGCCCATTCCCAAAACTGGTATTTTACGGTTGAAATAAAAATACAGAAAATTATATTAATGTAGGAATTCAATTCCCGGTTGTACAAAAATATAGATATCGATTTTGAAACCATAGAAAATGTTTTGAAAATTACATTTTGACCCCAGATAATTATTACAAAGAGAAATTAAATTAAAATACTCATGGAAATAAAATGCAATATTTATTTATTAATGATAATAAAATACAGGGCGTTACACTATCCCTAGCTTAATATAGGATTTTTAAAATTCAAATACACATTTATTTGTTTCCTGATATATATATACATCTATATATGTATATGCAATTAAAAAGCCTAGCTATATATACAAGCTTTCTTCTCAAAACCTTCCTCCCTCTCTCTCTCTCTCTCTCTCTCTCTCTCTCTCTCTCTATCTCACACACACACACACACATTCGGCCAGTTGCTATTTCAAGGACGGTTTTCGGCGATCAAGCACCGACGAACGTGAGTGCTTCGTTGGTGTAGAAAGAAGCTTCGTGGCTTACATGATCAATGGATGACATATATATTGGACTATTTATCATCGTCGCCATCTTCGCGGTTGAGTCCGAGATTCAGAGCGATGCATCCCGATCTGATAGTGGCGTGTTAGGCTCTAATGGAGGCATCGCCGATCTGATCTGCAAATTCACTATTTTCTGTTGGTCCTCTAATTTTCTGCAGATGCAGTGTAAAGTTATACACTAATGCTAGTTCTTGTACTCTTATATTAGTTTTTTTTTTTTTAATATTGGATTTGTCTGATTTTTAGTGTAAAAATATGTTGATTTTACATTTGTTCACTGATTTTCAATGTAAAAATTATAACTATCAAGATTTGACACTTGTGCTGTTTTTCAGTGTAAAAACTATAGCTAGTAAGATTTGACTCTTATATTATTTTTCACTGATTTGTTTTTTTTTTTTTTTTTTTTTATAGCAATGCATTGGAAAATATACTATAGTGTAAAATTCTCCTCTTATAGTCATTCATAATATTGCAGTGTTAAAATTATAATGGCAATCATTAAGTACTCTTTTATATACTATATATATCTGTATAAAGTTATGAAATGCAGTGAAAATTTTACACTGATAATGTAGTGTAAAATTGTACACTGATTTCCAAAATTACATTGAACGAAAAAATTAGCAATGGATAATCTAACAAATATTTGACGTGGCACTAAAGATATGGAAATCATTAAAGATGTGGATGACAGCTTACCAAAACAAAAAGAGTCCACTACAAATTAAATCTCCATTCAAATGTGTATACCTATAATCATGGTAATTATTAGTTTGTTCCAAAAATAACTCCACAATTAATGGGATAAGAATAACTCCATATATAACCAGCTATATCCATATATATATATATATATGTAACTATTAATTGTGGATTGTTAATCCCTTAATTATAGGGATAACTTTGACTATATGTTGAATTATATAGGTATATACCATCCTATATATATATGTAAAGGTTAAAAATGTCATAAAAATAACCAAATTTGGGGGAATTTAAAAGGAATTGGGGATTTTGCATTGATTTGGACCTATTAGTAACATGATAATAAGAGTGGACCTAATCAAAAAAAAGTTTAATAGATAGGGATTTTCGGAGAAATTTCTATAATTTATATATTATATAATAGAAAATACAAAAAATAAATATATTTACTAATAGTCGGGCCGGGCCAAAGCGGACATCATTTGCTTTTGTCCAAGCCCGACCCAAAAATTAATCGGGCCTAAAATTGATTGCCCAAGCCCGCTTGAACGGTCCAATATCTTTGCTCAAGCCCGAAAAAATTAGGGCAGGGCTGGGTGGGCCAAGCGGGCCGTTTGGCCACCCCTATCGTTCAAACCAAGTCCATTCAGTATTGGTCAGACGAAAATTAGTGTTATGTTATTTCTAACCAAATCCATTCTTTGGGAACGACTAAAACAAGACCAGGTTCAAACCAAGTCCATTCATATTGGTCAGACGAAAATTAGCTTTATGTTATTTCGAACCAAATCCGTTCATATTGGTCAGACGAAAATTAGCGTTATGTTATTTCGAACCAAATCCATTCATATTGGTCATACTAAAATTTGTGTTATGTTGATTCGATAAAGACTAGTTTATCGACCATTTTAGAGCTAAACACATATACTCTATATATACACCCAAACAGTCTATTGCCATTTGCCACCGGCCCACCACCAATCACATGGAGCTCTATTGAGCACCAAAGACCAGCGTCGTAGCTTATCACTGCAAGTCTTCGGCATCAAAACGTGTCGTGGTACATAAGTAGTAGTACTATGAAAGGGTTTTTTGTCACTTCAGAGTTCATAACCACCACCACTTATATTCCGCCACGTCGCCAGTTTATACAAAACCTTTAGACTTTATACCCACGTGTTGTATTCTCATTCGTTGTTCACTTTCATTGTACGTATCGAGTAGTAACATAAGACTTCCTCTTTTTCTTTCTACTACTTGCCCTAATCTTCTAACAAAATCCCCATTGTATCCTCCAATGAATCACAAAACTTAGCGAGAGAGAGAGAAAAACTGATTCGAGCAGAGAAAGCTCTCTCTCAAGCTCCTTACCTCTCTCTCTCTCTCTCTCTCTCAGATTCCTCGATCGGACGAATCGCCACTCTTCGCCCATGACGATGATCACTCCTCCACCGCTTGAGGTTCGTTGCCAAACTCTCTCTCTCTCTCTCTAGTCTTCGCTCTCTGAATTTTGCTTTCCGCCTCTTTTCTCTCTCTCTCTCTCTCTCTCTCTCTCTCTCTATCTATGTTATATATTATGTATACGTATTTCGTGTTTTTTAGTTTTGCTGGTTTGGAATTGCTCGTTGAGGAGTGTTTTTTTTTTGGTCGTTGTGATCGTCTAGGGTTTTAGTTCTCGATTGGGAGGTTTTGAATTGAATTCAGTTTTAGCAATTTTGTTGCTTTCCGAATTGTGTTTTTAGGGTTCTCTGTAAGTTCTCAGGGTTAGGGTTTACTGGATCAGATGTGTGATTGGGTTTTGTATTGCAGCAAGAAGATGAGGAGATGCTAGTGCCGCATTCGGAGTTGGTCGAAGGTCCTCTGCCCATGGAAGGTCCTCAGACTATGGAAAGTATGTTCTTTATAGTATATTTGTTGATATTTATGAATTTGATATTTTCCCCTTCGCTTTTCAAATAATTGTCTTGAATTCATAGTTGGGTTTAGTTCTGCTGTTATTGTGATACAATTTTAGATTAGTAATTTTTAATTTTGTGTGTTTTGTTTCTGTTTTGTTGAATCAAAAGTAGCGCAAGCTGAAGCTGTCAATACAGTGGAGAATCAACAAAATGATGAACCTCAGACTTCTAGGTTCACATGGACAATTGAGAATTTTTCCAGGATGAACACCAAGAAGCTCTATTCTGAAATATTTACAGTTGGCGGTTATAAGTGGTAATTCAATATCTCCCACTTCAGTTCAACTTCTATATGTATTGCAATTCAACATGTTCTGATTATCTCTTAACTTGCATTGTTTCCGGAAAGGCGGGTGCTTATTTTCCCAAAAGGAAACAATGTGGAGCATCTTTCTATGTATTTAGATGTGGCAGATTCAGCAACCTTGTCATATGGGTGGGGCCGATATGCACAGTTTAGCTTGTCTGTGGCTAATCAAGTTCATAGCAAGTTCACAATAAGAAAGGGTATCTTCTTCTCTGGTTTCTCTACGTGATGGTTTTTTTTCTTCATGTTATTCCGTATTCTGGTATTATATTGTATGAAAGAACTTACCGCAGCTTTTGCATTGATTTATTTATTTGTTTCTAGGAAGTTCAAAAAATGGACCAGTTGCATTTTATACCTTTAGCAGCAATAGGTTATTTCTGTTGATATGGGTACATTTAGTAATAAAGACTAAAGAGTAATATGTTTCAAGTTTATCTCTACTCTTTGCTAGAATTTGTGTGCTAAGTAAAACACTTGGCTAATAATATATTCTGTAGGTACTTCTATTAAAATACTCAAAGATTTCATTTTGATACTTATTGCTTTGATTCAGTGAGTGAGGCCCTCTTCTGGTCCATTCTGAGAAGTTCTTACCTCTTTATTTGAAAGGGAGAGGAAAGTATATAGTGTCAAAACAGTAAACAATAAAGCCAGTTGGGTAACTTGTTTCTCTCTTCCGAACTATCCTAGTCATGTTTATATCTTCATCTAAAAGATCGCCATCGTGTTTTTGCTTTTCTCCCCTTGAATCCTGAGATCAAACATAGATGATAGAGGGAAAGTTTCAGTGACGTTGAAATGAGAAAAGAGGAAGGAATAATTATGATAGAAGAAATTCATTGAGCTATTCTTACTGATTCTTATAGAATTAGTTTACATATTAAATAAACGAGATAATCATTTTACGCTTTTCGTTTTCATTGTTGATCCATTGTTTGCAATAATCTTTCTAGCTAAATTAAGATACCTCAAACTCTAGTTTTTGGTCACCATCATGTTTAAAGCCACAAATTTTCAACTGATAGATTTAGTGGCAGGCAGTTGGAAATCATCCTTTTACCTGTAATGGTTACTGGTATTAGGAAAAATAAAATAGTGGTAATATGAGTGGTTACTGAAAATAATTAGGTTGTCTGGCTGGAAAAAGAAAGAACAAAGAAAAGAATATATTTGATAACGGGGTCATCATAAGAATAGAAGATTTGATTTGATTTGAATGGCAAAATATCAAATCTGGAAATGGTTTATTTTGGACGTGTCGATGTATTTGCCAACTTGAGGCATGAGTTCATGTTGGTTTTTTTTTCCCCCTTGCTTAGAGTGGGCTTCCATTTTGTTTCAAAAGGCTTTGAGAAGGAATAATCTTTTCATTCATTCTCACTGTATATATATATATATATTTACAATAGATAGGAAAGGAAAGAAAATAAAGGACAATAAAGGAGAATTAAAAGAGATTCAAGAGAATAAAATCAGACTTATATGGTCAACATGACCTCATAAAGAAAGAATAAAAATCCTAAAAACTTCCTTAATTCCATTAATTCCAACACTCCCCCTCAAGCTGGGCCGAAGATATAGCTTGCGAAGAGGTGACTGAAGGAGACCAAAACCAATAGATTTGGTGAACATAACCGCGTTTTGATCTTGTGAGGGAACAAAGCTAGGAAATGACCCATGACTGCACCTTTTCACGAATAAAATGAATATCAACTTCTATATGCTTCGTTCTTTCATGGAGGACAGAATCAGATGATAACATAATTGCCGACTTATTATCACAGAAGAGAGTGGATGAGTTCACCACTGGGACTAGAAGAGAACGAATCTAAAGCAGCTCACAAGTTCCCTGAGCCATAGTACGATACTCTGCTTCAGCGGAAGAACGCGAGACCACTGCTTGTTTCTTGCTTTTCCAGGATATGAAATGATTACCACGAAAAGTGCAGTAACCAGAAGTAGAACGTCTATCACTTTTCGAGCCTGCATAATCAGCATCTGTAAAACAGGAGAGATTTGACTGTGCTCCTGTTTTAAAGAACAGACCAAGACCAGGACAGGTCTTCAGATAACGAAGAATATGAAGTATGAGGTGAGTGCATAAATTGGGTCACAACACTAACTGCAAATGTCAGATCTGGTCTAGTGTTCGTCAAATAGATGAGACGACCCACAAGACGCTGATAGAGCGAGGTATCCAGTAGTAACTCACCCATCTCGGTGGATAACTTCAGATTCGGATCCATAGGAGAAGAGGCCGGTCTACATCCAAGCATGCCTGTATCCTAAAGGTTGAAGGAGATCACAAGCATACTTCTGCTGAGATAAGGAGATACCTTGACTAGACTGAGCCATCTCAATACCAAGAAAGTACCTCAAATGACCCAAGTCCTTAATATCAAAGGACAACCCAAGATCACGTTTAACTTGAATAATTCCTAATGTATCATCACCTGTAATAATAATGTCATCGACATTGACTGAGATAATAAGGCACTGTCCTTGGGAATTGCGACGAATAAAGCAGGTATGATCGGAATGACACGGAATAAAACCCATAGTATCACATCACTGAAACGATGAAACCATGCTCGGGGAGACTGTTTCGAACCATAGAGAGATTTTCAGCCCGCAAACTTGGCGGTGGATCCATATAGATAGTTTCATGCAAATCGCCATTAAGAAACGCATTCTTGATATCAAGCTGATGAAGGGGCCAAGAGTATGATGCAGCATGGATACAAGAAGGCGAACAGTGGTTAACTTAGTCACAGAAGCAAAGGTAGCACCAAAATCCTTACCAGGAACCTGCGTAAACCCCTTAGCAACCAGCCGGGCTATATACCGATCAATAGAACCATCCGCCAATATTTAACATTGAAGACCCACTGACACCCAACAGTGCGTTCACCAGCTGGGAGAGCCACAAGATCCCATGTTTGTTGCCGTGAAGAGCACTCATTTCTGCTTCCATAGCAGCCATCCATTTAGGATTTTGAAGAGCCTCATGAACAGAACAAGGAATCAGAATTGAATCAACTGCACTAACAAATGATGAAAAAGCATTTGACAGTCCCTGATAAGAAATATACTTGGAAATGGGATGGTTAGTACTCTGTGATATAAGAAAATGGGAAGGGGGCCGACGAACATGAGTGGGATAACGGGGGGGGAGAGAGAGAGAGAGAGAGAGAGAGAGAGAGAGAGAGAGAGAACAGTATCAAGAGTAATATCAGGAACAGTATCAGGAGGAAGAGCAGAAGCTAAAGGAGGAGAAATGATGCTTGATTTTGGAGAAGAAGCTGGCGGGGGGCAGAAGTGTGCTGGCGCCGAGAATAAACCTGCAACGGAGCATGAGAAACAACAGGTGGCAGCGACTCAAAGAAAGGAACATGGCGTGGTTGTTAAGAAATATCCTACATAACAGGGTCTACTGAAGCGAGTGGTGACGAACCTGGATAAAAAGGGACAATTTCGAAAAACGTTACATCCAAAGAGTTGTAGAAATGACGTGTGAGAGGATCATAACAACGATACCCTTTTGACATGGATGGTACCCTAGGAAAACACAACGAATAGCCTTATTATCCAGTTTGGTGCGAGTTGGACTTTTATTTTAGACAAAGCAAGTACAGTCGAAAACTCGTGGCACAATGGGAAAAAGAGTACTACCAGGCTTAAGGACATGAAGGGGTGATTTCTCGAGAAGGACACGACTTGGGGTATAATTTATTAGATACGTGGCAGTGAGAACAGCCATATCCCAAAAATATTTAGGAACATCCATACCACACAAGATTGAACCACAGACATGATCTGACGGTTCTTTCGTTGCGCCACACCATTCTGTTCAGGAGTATAGGGATATGTAAGTTGTTGGAGGATCCCATCCTTGTTAAGAGCAGCCCTAAACTCATCAGTAATGTATTCTCGGCCATTATCAGACCGAATGTTATGCACAATAGTTTGAAATTGGGTTTTAATCATCACCCGCCCCTTCTCCCGCTTCCAACACCGCTCCTGCTCCCGCTCTAGCCCCGCTTAAGAAGAAACCTTTGAAACCTCGTAAAGTTTGGCGCTTTCCCGCCCCGCTCCCGCCCCTACCCCGTCTCCCGCTTCGTGCAACTTAGGTTTTGACAATTCACAAACCACACATTTAAAATGAAAGTCTTTGCAAGCTTTATTTAATGGAGGAAACAACCAACATAAATACTGAAAATTTACATGTCCTAAACGGACATGCCACAAATCTAAAGGCTTAAGAGAAATAACATAATTATTTGAATCTGGTAAAACTGTGTTATTGGAAACGGGAGAGGCAGTAGCTTGCAAGCCGGAGGACACTTTGGGAGGCTGAGGATCACCAAAGTAGTAGAGACCATCACGCTCATGACCCTTGCCAAAAATCTTCTTCGAAGTCGGGTTCTGCAAATAGCAACAACTGGGTAAGAACACAACTCCACAACTGCACAGTTATGATCTTTGGTTAAACAATTTACAAACAGAAGATTGTAGGCAAAATTAGAGATAAAATAAGACGAAAGAGTGATGTCTGGAGATAAATGCGCATCACCTTGGGTACGAACAGGAACAAAGGATCCATCAGCAATACGAACCGACTGGTCAATGGAAGTAAACGAGGAAGAAAAAGAAGAAAGCTCACCAGTCATATGATTATTAGCGCCGGAATCCAAAATCCAAGTAGGATGGACAAACTTAGCATGGAGAGCAGTCGGAGTACCCGTAGCAATAGCAGCAGTAGAACCAGAAGCAGTCGAGGAGAAGGTACCAAGGCCCAAATGTGATTGTAGCTGGGCAATCTGAGATTGAAGCTCATTATAATCGGACGGAGGCGGAGCCGTCTCAACCTATGTTACCCGGACCCTTTATAATTCATAGAGCACCAGTACCCGACACGACACCCAGATAAGGGTACTTCTCTTTCCGATCCTTCAAAATAGTGTAAAATCATTAAAATTGGACAAACCCGACACCCGTACTCGAGTCTGTACCCGACACCCGTACTCGAGTCTGTACTCGACACCCGTAGCCAAGTCTGGGTAACATAGGTCTCAACAATGGCACCCGTATGGGGAACACCCTTCGCACGACCAGTAGCTCGTGTTTTATTATAGGGAGATTTGGTGTAAGGCCCCTAAAGTTGGGCTAAGTTGGACTAAAGGACAAGCCATAATCAAACACCCACACAAGGACACACTCTAAAAAAAACTTTCCCTCCCAAAGTCTTCTAAAATTTAAACTATCCCTCTTAGTCCTATAAAATTTTAAATTTCACTCTAAAAGATAAAATTGCCCATGGAACCCTAAGAGACCACCACCAACATCTCTCTTTTCTCTCAACTTGCTCTGTCCTCCCCTCCATAGCCACCACCACCAACATCTCTCTCTCCTCCCCCTCCATAGCCACCACCATCACCACCACCACCACCACCACCATAGTCACCACCTTCTCTTCTCCTTCCTCCGCCATTTTCTCTCCTCCCCCTCCATAGCCACCACCACCACCACCATCTTCTCTCCTCCTCCCTCCGTAGCCACCACCATCACAACCACCACCACCGGAGCCGACATCACCGTCGCCGTCACCGGAGCTGTCGCCGTCGTCGAAGCCACTACCACCAACTCTCTTCTCTCTCTAACTTACTCTTTCCTCCCCTCCATAGCCACCACCACCACCATCTCTCTTCTCTCTCTAACTTTCACTCTTCCTCCCTCCATAGCCGCTACCATCACAGCCACCACCACCGTAGCCACCACCGGAGCCAACATCACCGTTGCCGTCGCCGGAGCTGTCGCCATCGCCGAAGCCACTACCACCAACTCTCTTCTCTCTCTAACTTTCTCTCTCCTCCCCCTCCATAGCCACCACCACCACCACCATCTCTCTCTCCTCCCCCTCCATTGCCACCACTACAGCCGACCACCACCACCACCACCACCACCAATACAAATCTCCACGGCCAACTGATCTTAAGAGAAATTTCTCTTAAGATGGTCAGATTGTTGAATGATGGTGGGATGATAGGTGATGATCGCCGGAGATGGTAGTGGTGGTTGCCGGAGGTGGAAGTGGTGGTGGCCGAAAGCTAGGCATGGGTAGTGGCAATGGTGGCTAGGGTTTGATAGTAAGGTTAGATGATGAAGATGAAGATGAGGATATTTTGGTCCAAAAAAAAAATTAGGAGTAAAAACCAAGTTGTTTTATTTAGTGTCCTTCATTCCAATTTAGCTTGTCTTAATGCCCTTTTCATCAATTTCCCCTTTATTATATTGCTGTTTCAACTTAGGATGGAGATCAAAGCAACGATGAATAGTGTGGCCTAGCTGATGAGAGTGCTGACAATATGGACGGTTGCTAGCAGGATGGGGGCCCGATGGGGCACCAAAAGTAGGTCGAGGGCCTGAAGAATTGCCAAAAGTGGGGCATGGGCTCGAGCGGGTAGCCAAAGCTATCTGATCAGAAACTGGAGAAGTATGCCCGGAAGATGGAGACAACAGGCGACGACGACGTTCGTCACCTTCCACTGTGGCAAAAGCCTCAAATAAAGAGGGCATAGGTGAACTATTCAGAATCTGGGTGCGCAGGGCCTCGAACTCAGGCTTTAGGCCCATTAAGAACTGATATGTATGCCGACGGTCAAGACGTTTGACCTCAACCTCCCCATCATTAGGGAAATCACTAATGGGTTCATACTGGGCTAACTCCTCCCAACGAGTTTGTAAATAACCAAAGAAATTGGAAACAGAGTGACCCAAGGTTGCGTGGGAGGCATGAGAGATGTCCTGGTAAAGCTCAAAAATACGTGAATCAGAATGAGCATGGACATACATTTTAGTTAAAGAAGTCCAAAGCCCATGAATAGTGCTGTGGTACATGAACATATGATATATCCATTCTTCCATCGGAGTAACCAACCAATCTTCTGTTTGCCTCCAAGATAGAGGTGGAGAGAATTAGACCAGACATGGAAATTCTTTCCATTCAACGAGACAATAGTAACCCGTTGAGCGGGTGTCGGATGAGAAAGAGAGATATCCAGACAAGCTGGGGTAGGAGCGGTCGGGGTAGTAACTGGCTTGGAAGGATCACCCATGGAAGTAAGAGAAAGAATCCATAGACAAGAGAGAAGCAGGCTCCAAGAATCACTGTATAACACACGGCAACAAAAGACAGAGGCAATTAGACACTTACATGAGATCACCAGACACCAATGGAGAGCCCACAAGAAAGACAAGCGGCCAGACAGGCTGCGAGGGAATGACGAGAGAGCACGGAGGCCTCTAATATATTGAAGAGGAGTTCAGGGGGACAGACACGCAACCAGACAAGCTGCGGAAAGGCCTGGTGGTGCGCTGGAGGAGGGTGGACCTGCGGCGATGGCTAGGGTTTGTAGGAGGGGTCTCGGCGAGGGCTGGAGGGGTGGAGGGGTCTGCGGTGAGGTCTAGGGTGGTGGGTTATGGACCGGCAAGGTCAGTTGTGGTGAGATGGTGGTGGCGAGAGGTGGTGGTGGGTGGTGAAAGGGTAGTTGGCTTTGATACCAAAAAGGTTTTGAGAAGGAATAATCTTTTCATTCATTCTCACTGTATATATATATATATTTACAATGATAGATGGGAAAGGAAGGAAAATAATGGACAATAAAGGAGAATTGAAAGAGAATAAAATCAGACTTATATGGTCAACATGACCTCATAAAGAAAGAATAAAAATCCTAAAAACTTCCTTAATTCCATTAATTTCAACAGTTTCTTTCTGGAATATTTTTAATGAATAGCGTATCAAGTATATCTTATACTTGGATTTGACTCTCACCATTTCGTTTGGATTCTGCAGATACACAACATCAGTTCAATGCGAGGGAGAGTGATTGGGGCTTTACATCTTTCATGCCTCTAAGCGATCTTTATGACCCTATTAAAGGGTTTCTTGTGAATGATACATGCGTTATTGAAGCAGATGTTGCTGTTCGTAAGGTCCTTGACTATTGGTCTTATGACTCGAAGAAGGAGACTGGTTATGTTGGACTTAAGAATCAAGGAGCAACTTGTTACATGAACTCTCTCCTTCAAACTCTGTACCACATTCCTTACTTCAGAAAGGTAAGGATGTCAAGATTTTCTTGTCTTCGCGTTCTCAATTTGTTTTAATGCTGTTCTTTAGAAGGAATGATCTGATTTTGGCTATGTATTGCAGGCTGTGTACCACATGCCAACAACAGAGAGTGATAACCCCTCAGGAAGCATTCCTTTGGCCCTCCAGAGTTTATTTTATAAGCTCCAATATAATGACACAAGCGTTGCAACCAAAGAATTGACAAAATCTTTTGGATGGGACACATATGACTCTTTCATGCAACATGATGTTCAAGAACTTAATAGAGTTTTGTGTGAAAAACTTGAGGATAAGATGAAGGTATAGACATGGTTCTGAGGTTTTACGATTCACGAGTCGATTCGAGTTTCATACAACCTGAGACGATTCACATTACAATACAATTCAATTTTATAATTTTGAATTTTGTAGTTTTAAGTTCTTAAATGGAAAAGTTTCAACGTTTGAGCTTTGAAGTGTCATCAAATTTGTGTTAACTTGTTATTTTGTTTCATTTTAAGCATTGTACATGTATTTTTATATTTCTATTATGTATATAAAGATATGATTATTCATTTTCTAAAAAATATGAATCGTATGATTCATTTCGATACTTCATAATTTGGGCCAACTGATTCATGATTCCATTCACGATTGACAAAATATAGTTGCTTAACTGCTTCAGCCTTTAATTGTTTATTGTGATATTCTGAGTCCCGACTGTTGTTTTCTGGTTCAGGGAACTGTCGTGGAAGGGACAATACAAAAATTATTTGAAGGGCACCATATGAACTACATTGAGTGCATTAATGTGGACTTCAAATCGACAAGAAAAGAATCATTTTATGGTTTTTGTTATCAGCTGAACTTTAAGTTATCTCTGGTTATCCATTTATCATCACCGTTGGTGCATGATACTGATTTATACATATTGTGTTGCAGACCTTCAACTTGATGTCAAAGGCTGTCGGGATGTTTATGCTTCTTTTGACAAGTATGTTGAAGTTGAACGTCTTGAGGGCGATAACAAATATCATGCTGAAGAACATGGGTTGCAGGTTTGTTGGGATTTTTTTTACATGTAAATAACATGTGCCTTTATACGTGAGAGATGTATTTTTTAGTTTGTGTGCAACTTGTGCCACAAAACTAGAATTGCTGCCCAAACAAGTGAAGTGGAGAATTTGGGTAGGTGTTAGAGCCTTTTGATGTAATAATAAATCCCAAAAAAATGGAAGTAAACTTAAAATTGACGCTGGCAAGCACGTAGAAAACTTGATAGTTTGAATTGTTACCTAAGCAAATAGCAACTTCATAGATTGTGGGACAAGTAATTGATTTATACAAACATTTCCATTCCCTTTCAATCTAGTTTTCAAGGTAAATGCTTGTGCCCATGTTAAATTTCAGGATGCCAAGAAGGGTATCTTGTTTATCGACTTCCCTCCAGTTCTCCAACTTCAACTAAAGCGGTTTGAATATGATTTCATGCGGGATACAATGGTAAAGGTCAGTATTAGGAAGTATTCTGCTATACGTTTAATCTTTAACATTTATTTGAGGTGCACTTTTTTCATACTTCCATTTGTTCAACATATTACTTGATCACTTTACTAACAGTATGCGACCTTACCTACTTGATAGGGGAACTAGTTTAAGACTTTCAAGCATTACAACTTTAACTGTTGGTTTAGTTGAACTTACATGGAAATGTGTTTTCAAGTGTTATTTTGGGTCTCTCTACAATAAAGCTAGAATGGAGATGAAGCCATACAATTAAATCCGGCAATGTGCATATCACAGGCAATTGTCAGATTGAACAAATGTATTCATGTAAATCCTATGACAAGCATAATTACTTGTTTTAAACCGAAGGAAAAATGAAATCAACTGATTTAATTTCCTGTAAAAAATGCATTTGATTACATCATTCTTGTTTCTAGAGCCGGGCATGGGCGTTGGCGACCAAAGCGGTCGCTTATGGCCCACATTTTTGGCCTTTAATTAGGGTCATGATTTGACCCAAAAAATTTAGGGCCCCATTTCTGGGAATATATATATATATGTATTAAGTTGGCCCCGGAAACCTCCTCAAATTTTAGGGAAAAAAATTATATGTAATATATTGGCTCAACTTGTCATGCCCCGACATAGCAAAAACAGGGAAAAATTTGAATTTCCTTTTTTGGATTCGTAGGTCATGACAAGTTGAGCTACCGATTGTCCTTCATGTAACTTAATAATAACTTAAAACAGAGTAAAATACACAAGTGGAAGTTAAAACATATTAGGACTTTAACATTTATTCATAATGATCCCTAAGACAGTTATTACATCAATAGAGTTTGGGCAACAATGCCACTTACAATTATAGTCTTAGATACATATTGCTCAAAGACAATTTATTACATACTAAAAGCATAAGTAAAACCCTTCTCGGGGGTGCCACGTACAATTATAGTCTTAGATACATATTGCTCAAAGACAATTTATTACATACTAAAAGCACAAGTAAAACCCTTCTCGGGGGTGCTTGTGCCTTTAACTGGCATAACCATAATCTTCAAGGTTATCTCCACTTGGGAAATCTGGACGTGGGATTGTCCAGGGCATAAAACACCATCAGCTTGAATACAATGGTTAATATCTTATTCCGAGGCGTCAATCTACAACAAATTATAAATCATGCGCACATGTTTTATTTGTATAATAGAGACATGTTTAGGATTTGCATTCACAACATTGGTGCTAAAACATATGCAACCGTGCATGAACAATGAAACCCCCACTCATGCCGACTCTTTTCCTTTGACCATACTTACCCAAAACATCATATCTCGTGACACATCGTGGCTCTTGTTATCGTACTGGGTTAAGTACTTATGATATCATTGTGGCTCTTGTTATCGTATTGGGATAAGTACTTGTGATAACACCGTGGCTCTCTAATCTCACCCATGGTTCTGACCCCTATTATGCATGCTGACATTGACCTCATGATGTTCATAGCGTCAACATGAATTCATTTATAGGAACTAAGCATGAAGTCGTACAAACATGTATAGTAAAAACAGGTGCCGAAATGTCTTTTTTGAAAACTTATCGAAACGTGTCGTGTGACCAACCATTCTCTTCCTTTTTTCATATAGATCGCATATATATAAAACTTATGTCTCTAAGGCTTTGTTTCCAAAACTTGAGAAACCACCAATTTACAAAAACTTTAAAAGCTCGGTTCGTCGCCATACTTATGTATTTTGAAAAACTGTTTTTAACCAAGCTAACATAGGTCCTAAGCTACCATTTCCCATTCACGAAACTTGTTTTCATCAACGTTTATGAACATCACATTTTTACACCATGTATACACATATACAATATATATAGCATGTAGTCCTAACTAAGCTATAAGAACACTTAAATATACATGGTGAGCGAGGTGATATACTCACAAAGTATAGAGCTGAGGTGTGTAGAGAAATGCAAGAGATGAGCCAAGCTTTGGCTATGGCTTCCTATAGTTTTCTCTCTCTCTCTATTTTCCTCTCTAAAATTTTGTGAGTTGTGTGTGGAGAGAATTGTGTTTGAGAGTGAAGGGAAAATGTGAAGAAAATGTTTAGGGGATGGTCTATTTCTAGGAGAAATCGTTGCTCTCATATATCTCTCTTTTTCTCCCTAGTTGACACATGTTGGGCAAGGTGTATGGTGGAGATGAACATAGGACTCTAGGGAGGTGAGGTGTATGGTGAGATGAAGGGTTAGGGGAGCTAGGCTAGGCTAGGTGGCAATTGACATCAAGATCCCTAGATTTTAGGAAATGATGGTGAATGGGATATTAATTCTCTCTCTCAAGGATATGAGGATTTTGTGGTGGAGGATGAAGGTAGGGCTTAAGGTTCATAAGGTTCATAGGGGTTCAAGTAGAAGAAATGATGAAGTAGCATTAAATGGGTAGATTGGATGGCATAGACTAGATTTGTGTCTCTCTAGGTCCATGTGTAGAAATGAGTGGAGGGGAAGTTACTTAGAAGTTAGGGGTTCATAACGTTCAAAGAGTTCAAAGTACATAAGATATAGATTTTGGAGATCTTTCTAAATCCCTAGATTTTAGGCATGTGCTGGGTGATGTCAGCGATGATGTTAGCCATTTGTAGAAATAAGAATGACAAGGTTCAAAAGGTTCATAGTTCATAAGAAAGGAATTAAAATGACTATATTAACTATGCACAAATAAAATAACATATCACTATTCAAAATATAAAAAGAGAGATATTGTTTTGAAATAAAAATACAGGGTGTTACACAACTATAATCCAACACACCCTAAATGTTGGTCCCACATTTTCTTCTTGTTTCTTATTTTAGCTAGGGGTAAGAAAAAACCGAAAACTGCAAACCGACCAAACCGAAAACCGATTGGTCGGTTTCCTAAAAGTATGTTTAAGCTAAAACCGACCGAACCCCTAAAAAACCGACCGATCAACCGATTTACACCCCTAATTTTTGCCCAACCTCAATTGTTGTACTAGTACCACAAACTTTACAAATTACAATCAATGGTCAATCCTTACTAGGCTTTGTTCGGAACATGAATTTAGTGAGGCAAAAATAAGAAGCAAGGAAACCAAGAAGAAAAAAAATAGTTTTCTTGTATTTTTCAGTGTGTTCTGCATGCTTAAATAAAATTGAAAATTAATAATTTTACAAATATAATAGCAACTTAAGAATATAAATTTTCAATTTATTTATCACAATATTTTATTTCCCTTCCTATTCTCCTCACCAGCTTTCTTATTAACCAAACAAAGAAAAGTGTTTTCCCTACAGTTTCCCTTTCTCCCTCATTGAATCCGTGAACCAGACAGAGCCTTAAATTTAAAGTTGATAATTTGCACGCTGGCCAAAAATATATGAAGGGCTGGGGTAGGGAAAGATCAAAATCTACTATACGCAATAAGTATTACAAACACCTTACAAATCTCAAAACGTTTATAAAACTTCACAAAAAAAACTATAATATTTTTTAGGGGTTGCTACCCGCGAACTCCCATGTGGGTCCGCAACAGGGGTAGGACCCCCAAATGGTCAAGGCCGTGCTTGTTTCATGACATAAATTAGTAGATTTCACCTGGTTGTAAACAGTCGTCATTGATTTCACATTGTTTTTATTTCTTCATAATTTTTCCGTTTCATTATATGTTATGGTAGTAGTTTCAATTTGTGATAATTGTACTCCTGAGAATGGATTACATATTGGAAACTTTTCTTAAGGGACTGATCCATCCCGTGTCCGACAATCATTGCAAAACAAGTGTTGATGGTATGGCAACCTTGGCAGCATAATCAAAGATGATTAGGATTATGCAACAAAACTGGAATTTTTAGATATCCATCGGATTTAAAGTACCATTCAATTCTTCCATGGGAATTTATGTTTGGAGTCTTTGGACCTATTTAAGTTTAGTTTTTGTTATGCATTGATGCTGAGATGTATTTGTCCCTTGGGATAGCAAATGTCTATTACGCTCAATTTGTCATTTTCTCAAAACGAGATGCTCTTTTTGCAGATAAATGACCGCTATGAATTTCCGCTTCAACTTGACCTTGATAGAGATGGCAAATATTTGTCTCCTGATGCAGATAGGAGCGTTCGCAACCTTTACACACTTCATAGGTATCCTCTGTTGCATGGATTAGAAACTTCTTGATGCATTATGTTTGATGTGGGGCGCCTATAAAAGACCATGTACTTGTCATTATCTTGAGGATAATAGTCTCTAATGATGCTGTATTTTCAGTTTATAGGACTTCAGTGGATTTGTTTTTAGAGTTCGAATTGTATAGATTGTTTTGATTTGGTTAGGATTAGATTTAGATATTGCGTATCCTATTAATACTTTTTTAGCCTTTAAGTAGGTTTTAGCCGTGTTCGAAATAACTTCCCAAACACGTATTAGATAATTTGGATAAATTTAAAGCTTTCAAGATCCCAAGAACACATTTCCACCCAGGTCCAGAGGTGCTTCCGCCCAAACGTGATGCAGGAAGCGGATTTGGGTTTTAAAGAATTTTCTTAATTCCCATGTCGCCCTTGTGGTTAGGTTGCTTCTTCTGCTTCTGCTTCTATCGGAACGCAAAAGCCACAGCCAATCCAACGTCCAAACAAGCCCTTTGTTATTTGTTAATATAGCAGCTTGAAGATAAATGAAATCTGTTGGCTTCTAGCGCATTCTCTCCTCCTCCTCCTCTCTCTCTCTTTCTCTCTCTCTCTCTCTCTCTCTCTCTCTCTCTCTCGGGTTATTGCCTATTGGATTGGAGATCTTCTTCTCCCCTCCTCTATCTGTAGTTCTTGGATTGGAATATGATCCTCTCCTTTCCTCTATTTTAATTTCTGTATTTTGCCTATCAATTGTTCGCTGAATTTTGAAAAAGTCGAGTTACATCCGTTTGTTATTAGAGTGAAAGATCCATGAAATAAATCATCAATATGGTGCAAAGATCTTCTATCATGGAAAATAACAAATCCCAAGGTCAAGTTTTCTCCAAAAGGAGGGCCTGATGCCTCTGTTTGATGCGGGGCCCACAGAGGACTATGTGCTTATCTTGTATTTTAAATATAGTCATGTTAGGATGTTTTTGATAGTGGTGCAGTATTTTACTATTTTGGACCAAAATGGATTTGTTTTCAGAATTTGATTTGTATTAGATTTGCTTTGGATTAGATGTAGATTAGCTTATCAAATTAATTTTTGTAGGTTATGAATAGACTTTGCAATTTGTTAATAAGGCAGAGTGAGATTGTTATTTCAATCGGAGGTTATTGTTTATTATGCCTTTCAAATCATATATCAGTTTAGCTGGTTAGAGAAGAACTCATCAGCAAACCTATCATTTTGTGTGCTTATTTGCAAGAAGCTGGTGGGCACTAGTACTTGCTGAACGAAGCTTACTAGAGAAGAGCCAATCCTGTGAAGCTCATAATGTTACACATATATGAGATGGATCCTGTACAAGTGCCTGTGGAAACATTTCATGGTTCTTAATGTATTTTTGCCTGGTCCAAAGAGATGCTTGTTCTGAGCCACATTTCTTTGCTTTGGAAGAAACAAATGGAGAAAAGGGTGAAGACAGTAATTAAAAGTTGAATAAGTAGCCTAATATATAAATCAGATTACCATAGTTGGCATTGGAAATCAATGAAGGTCAATAGAGATTACAAGGGCAGAAGCATAATTTGATACAAACATATGGATCAAAACACGTGTGAGGTGTACCAATATCACCTAATTTATTGATTTAACCAATTTAGTGTCCATTTGGTCTTTGGGGTGAACTCTGATGTGATTCATGTGTAAGTGCTAACTTCAGAGGTTCATACATATGGTGGCACCATGGTAGTCTGGTAGAGTGTAGACAGAGATCTATATACATATGTACTAGATAACTATATACATGTATAAAAACTTATATATGTGCATTGAATCATGCATTGTTCAAGCAGGATAACGATAAAGCCTTTTTGTTGACATTCAGTTAACAAATATACTTTCTGCAGATTTACCCTTCATTTTAGTGTAGTGTGGAGCTATTAGTCACTTGTTTTTCAAATGCCTTTCCCGACAGAAGGTATCAACCTCTATAATTTGATGTTATCCCTGGCATAGGGGATTCACCTTTGTGGTACGGTATCACTTTGGTAAATGTTGTCCAACAAGGTGTTGCCAGGTCAACTGAGAAAAAGCAGAGAGAGGAATGTACATATATATATATACACACACATAGTGTGTGCCACTGGCATGTCTAACTTCAATTCTGTTGTTTGTTGTTAGGGTACTTGTTCCACTTTCCTTACAAAGTTTTCCTTTTATTTCAGTGTTTTGGTTCACAGTGGCGGTGTGCATGGTGGACATTATTACGCTTATATCAGGCCAACCATGTCTGATCAGTGGTATGCGTCATATCCCTTGCATCTCTGTGTGTGTGTGTGTGTGTGGGCATGTTTTGCTGCTATTGGCTGTATGATTTGATCTTTTCCCGCATCAGTGCACAACTTTATGATAAAGGATGATTGGGACCCGATATGCCCATTATGGTGCCCTAGAATTAGGCAATAGGCATCCTCAGGTGTATTAATGAAGTTTGCATAATTTGATCAGAGGATCTCTAAGGAATCACATTAAACTCTGCATAATGAGACTTTGAAGGGTACAAAGTGATCACATCGTTTGTATGTTCACGTGCCTTCACTCGATACGTAGCATATTTGGGGCGTGATAGAGTGGTATCTAACAATATCCTCTACCTGGCAGCTATGCATTCTCTTCCTAGTGGCTGGGCACGGAGAGTCAGCAAGCTACCTTGCTTGCATTCTAGAAACGGTAGCTTCCGCGCCCTTCCTACCTGCTGAAATTGGTGTGACAGCTCTTCAAATCCTATTCAGTCTGATTAGATATGTCACTGAAACAAAGTGATTCCGTTCTGTCTCTGTTTTCTTTTCGGATTCCGAGGATGAGCCGGCCGATCCTAACATCATTTATGAGGAGGAGCCGGACGACGAAGCCTCCTCCTCAGATAAAGATATCTCCGACGCAACTCTCCTGGCATGAACCACTTTTTCTATTGTGATTTTTTTGGCGGGTTCGGTCAGGAGGGACAAAAGAGAGATGCTTTCTATCAGTCAAAAGCAGACGGAGAGTTGGCTCGATCATATCTAGATACCGATATCCATTGAATTGCCTTTTTTTTGCATGAAATGGCCCATAATCATCTATCTCATATAGTAACCGCACTACCTAGATCTTTAGGACCAAGATCTTGTCTATTGGATCGTGACCATGGTTATTAGGTGCAAGGCACACTAAAGCGCAAATGCCTCCTGGGAAAAAAAGCGCGAGCTTAAGCAAAGTAAGGCGCTCCTTAGGAAAGCTTATAAATTAAATATGCTTAAGCAAATACGAAGAACTCAATATTTAACATAATATCATCAAAATAATGTACATTTTGACCTATTTGCTCAATTGGCCAATTAATAAGATGCGTCTACGTGCTTCACAAAATAGTTTGCCTCAGAATAACGTAGTAAAGACCTAATCAAGTACGAAACTAGCCCAAAATTTCAAAATTAATATTCCTATGTAAATTATTTGTAGAATTAGGGTTTTTCCTTTATCTTTTCTTTTCCTTTTCTAAAATTGTAATCAATAGGAGAGTTTGTGTTGGTTACAAAGAAGAATACGACCCCTGTGTTTTGGGAGTTGCAATGGCCTAATAGGTCTTAGTATGCATCCAAAGCTTATAAGATGTGGGTCGTGAGTGGGGTCTGAAAATAGGCATTCGTTTCATACCTAATTAAATTATGGGGCACTTACAGATAAATCCCTTAGTGGTAAAAAAATGCCAAAAAGGACATTTATTATCTTCATGTAATCAAAACTCCCTTACCAAATACTCCCTCCGTCCCTTTTTTTCGAGTCCTATATTCCATTTTGGGATGTCCCAAAATTAGTGTCCACTTTCCTAAATTGTCATGCAATTTTTACTTACTTTCCAAAACTACCCTTCCTTGAAATCTACACCAAGACAAAACTAAAAAAGTTATTGCAATGATTAGGGGCAATTGTGGAAAGTAGGTGTAGATTCTTTTTGTCCCCTTAATAAGTTGAGTTCCCAAAGGTGGACTAAAAAAAAGGGACGGAGGGAGTACAATCTTTGAGAAAATGACAAAATAACTTAAAAACCCCTGAAATACCCCCTTGCACACGCAACACGCGTGAAGCAATTCAGTTCACTTACCGTGTGAGTGTTGTACCATATTAGATCCCAATTCGAAAATGTTTTTAAAACTTTAAACCTCCATAACTTTTGATCTACAACTCCGTTTTTCTCAAATTTTTTACCGTTGGAATCGTGTTGATGAGAGCTACAAAACTAGTACCATTGTTGATATATTTTGAGCCAAAAAAAAAAAAACGAAATTTTGCAGGTCTTGTTAAGTGATATTTCACTTGATGTTCATGTACGAGTTCAGTTTCACTTATTTTTTTGGAATATAAAAACAATGTATATTTTGTTAAAAAAACCAAATTTCACAATCAATTATTATACAAACACAGTTTTTTTAACCAAAACAAATGTAGGAATTCGTGGGCCAATTCGCCAACCAACTCGTGAGTTAGCTGTCCCGCCTCGTCTTGCCCCGTAGATCCTGGAATTAGTGGGTTGGGTCTAGTCACCCTATTTCCCTTACCGAGTAAACTCGCCCTGACTCGTCTTACCCCTCTATGTAAGCCGTCAAATAAGGCTTACAGTGTTTGGATCTGCACTGGTTATTTGGAGTTATCATTGAAGTTGAATTTGAGGGCCTATTTGGGAATGCATAAAATAGGATAGGTTGACTCCCACTCTAATTTGCATCTGGTTTTTATGCAAATGTTTTGGAAAAAAAAAAAAAACCGGTTGTAAGAATGATTTTAGATCGGACAGGAATCCTATTCAATAAAGGCATCTTACCAAACAGCCGCGAGTCTCTACGTGAGCAGATCATTGCAAAGAACGGTACTGAAAGCATTTTGAGTGCCACAGCCCTCCAGTAGGTTATAATAGAATTAAGAAAGCTCCTCTTAAGTCTTACAACCACAACGAAGGAAGACGAACTTTGTTGGGGATGTTTCTTTCAGCACTCCCAAAACTGGATATGTATTGTGGATATGCTTCGATATTTTGTTAGTTGCTTTTCCAAATCTCTTTCTTTGAAGAAAATTATTTGTTTGGTCTTGCACAAACTACACAGAAGAATCATCAAATATTCTCCCCACCCCCTTCTTCAAGTATTATAGCTTTTGAATACAGAGTTATGGAGTGTTGTGCATAGTGTGGGAACTCGTTTGAAGTGTAGTTCCACCTGCGATTTAATATATTCTTTCTAGCCTGGAATCATTATGTCCCTTCTCTTTTAGGTTCAAATTTGATGATGAAAGGGTAACAAAGGAAGACGTGAAGCGGGCATTGGAGGAGCAGTATGGTGGCGAGGAAGAGGTATTTTTTTGCCAGCATAGCTTAAGTGTTTATCTTCTAATACTCTTGTCTTGACTGTGAATTCAGCTTTTTACATTTTTCTGCTTTTATCCAACAGTTACCGCAGACAAATCCTGGGTTTAATAATACTCCTTTTAAATTTACAAAATACTCAAATGCATACATGCTCGTGTATATACGTGAAAGCGACAAGGAGAAGATTATATGCAACGTGGATGAGAAAGACATCGCCGAACATCTTAGGGTAAAGTGTTTGGTTTCCTAAAGTTGAAACTAATTCTCCAATTTTGTTTTTTGTCCATGTTAGTATGCATGGTTTAGGATCCAGATTTTCATGTATAGTGGTCCATTCCAGATAAGGTTGAAGAAAGAGCAAGAAGAGAAAGAGGACAAGAGAAAGTATAAGGCACAGGCCCACCTTTACACTATTATCAAGGTTCCAGTTTCTTACCTGACAACTTTCTGCTTAATATCTTTAGCAATCGGTTATATTTCTCACAACGGGATTCATCACTGAAGCGTTTAACCGATACATCTAGGTTGCTCGTGATGAGGACTTAGCTGAACAAATTGGAAAGGATATATTCTTTGATCTTGTGGATCATGAGAAAGTTCGTAGTTTCCGTATCCAGAAACAGATGCCATTTAACATTTTTAAGGTACTGTTTAATTTTTCATGCAGATTTTTTGTTCTTTTTTCACTTTTATGTTGAATTTTAGTTTTTAACTGTGCACATGTAGTTATGTTTGATATGGACAAATACTAAGCCTAGATTTTGGAGTTGGTCTATGTAAATGAATTTGTATTCTTTTGAACTGGTAGGGTGAAATTCTGTGGCTAGAATCGAAAGAGACCACCATGTGATTGAAAAAAAATCACGCATAGATTGTAAGAAAAAAATACTGTTAAATGCGTTTAAGATGTATTCCTTCATGTTTTCCGTATTTTGACTATTTTTAGCAAGAGACCACTGTTTTTTCTTTTTGTTTTATCATCATCATCATCATCATCATCATCATCATTATTATTATTATTATTATTATTATTATTATTATTATAATTATTATTATTATTATTATTATTATTATTATTATTTTTCCTTTAGATGGGGAGGGGGCGGGGGTGGGTGGTTGGTTGGTTGGTTGGTTGGTTGGTTTGGGGGCAGGGCCGGACCTACATATCCCCCACAAAATTTATGAAAATTTGTGGGATGTATGTGTAATTTTAATATTTTGAAATTAATTTGCAAATTAGCCCTACCAAAATTTTAGCATTCACAACATAAACCATCCATTTAAAAGGCAATTTAAAAATTAAAAGCCTAGGGCCACGTTTGTTTTGCGGACTAATTTAGGGACACACGAAACTGGACTATTATAATTCAGTAGTCCGTTGTTTGGGTAGACCAAAGTGTGCAAGATTAATTGTGAATATCAATTTAATAGTCCCCATATGGAGGACTATTTACTCTGGGGGGTGTGGCATTAATAATCCCTCATAATAGTGAAGGGGAAGAGTAATACCCCATTACCCAGCTCGTGAGACCAATACGGTCTAAATCAAATCGACAAAACTATTCTTTCGTCTCTATGTTTCGCACCAAAAATATGCAGAAATAGACCAAAAATGAGGGGTGCTGCCCTGAACCCCGCATACCCCCCTGGGGTAACACAAAATCCTGGGTCCGCCACTGGTTGGGGGTGAGAAGAAGACAAAGGAAGCTGCACTTTCAACATATGCCCACGACATTTTGGTCTGTGGGATGCAAACTTTTTGGGTTTTAGTTGTCTAGAAGTTGGGCTTGAGTTATTCCGCATGTGTATGAAGTAACCATGCAATTAACCTCTTCTTAGGAATATTTTGTCCATTTCGATGTTCATTTAATGTGATACTCTAAAGCATATGGTCGTGCTCCTATGTGTTTGATATTCATGGAAAAAGAAAAAGGAAAATTAATAATTTACACACAAGCCAAACTGGATCAACATGAAATACACTTTGTAATTGGTGGAAATAGAATTTGGCCCGGAAAAACGAAGATATAAATAGGGATGGCGGGTATGGGAAAGGGACACACCTACCTGACCGTGCTCCGCCGGGAAAACCTTCTTTCCCGACCCAGCTCCGCCTCCGGGAAAAACTCACCCCCACCCTACCTTGCCAAGTCCCACTCCATCCATGCCCCGCCAATACATAGTATATTAGTATGTAAACAAAACAAGCATCACACATTTACACACGTATAGTATCTATATATACAGTCTTGTAATATATCACTTGAGGTAAAAAAAAATGAGGATATGAAAATACAACAATTGAAAATGAAACCAATTGCCGACCTTCACTAGAACCAAAGCAAAAAGAATAGCACATCATATTTCCTTTATTTATTTAACAGCAAATAAAGGAACTGCAACACTAACACATTGTTTCTTTAGTCATAAATCCTTCTTGGAGGAACACGAATAACACAAAGAAACCAAGATGAGTATTTTTTGAGATTGAATCGAGAGGCATCAGTGATGAAATTGTCCTAGTTTGACCAGAAAACTCGGCTTCAAAGAGAGATGGTGAAGATTGTTGGAGAATAATATAAAACTGGCCTTCAAAAAATCCCCCAATGAATGGAACCAATAAATTAGGGTGACTGAGATGAGACGCGTTTTCGCTCTCTTGAGACGATACGCTCCCTCTACGGAAAATATCCGGTGCAGTAGAAAACTAGCACACCGTCTCGGAATACAACAGCCCGGCCACCCTTGCCGTAAGCCTATCAAGTCTGCACAATTTGACAAGGCAAGAAGCTTGCCCCTAGTGCCTTCTTTACCCAAACAAGTCCTACAATAAAAGAATAAAATATATTTGTTATTGTTGCTTGACAAAAAGAAAGAGAAGGAATCTTTTTTAACAAGGTAAAAGGTGGAGTCAGCATGTATCATAGATACATACGTATGAACACACACACACACATATATGAATAGCTTATTGGTTCAAAACCAATATGTGACCATTAAAAAAGGCTATTAACTCTTTTAACCAAAAGCGACAATAACTGATGAACTAAATAGCTTGTAACTGTTTGGTATTAAAAATACTGTTTAAGGCTTTTGTCTGTTGGGTGCGTAAGACTTTAGATCATATATTGTGGAATATAACAGTCTCATAAAAATATGTTTAACATTAACTCCACAACAAGGCCGGCCTTGAGCGCATGCAATCAAGCGATCACATTGGGCCTCATTTTGTTCTCTCTTTCACATGGATCCTCTCTCATCCTCACTGATTGTGTCTCTGTGGTTGGGAAAAATATACGGTTGCCTACCTATATTGACTAATTGACAAGAGGAAATGACAAGAAAAAGAAAAAAGTCCGAGTTTTGCCTCCTTCTCACATACATATTTTGGACCTATTTATAAAATTTTGTACGTTTACGCCCCACTCAACTTATGTTTAGGCCACCCCTCAACTCATGTTTAGGTCTTCAAAGGGGCCTAAGGCCCAATTTAGTGTCATCAACTATATATATTGATTATTGATATACATGTATATACAACTCAAAAGCAAAGGCCCCTAGAATTTTGAAAATTACACTTTTAGTGTAAGAATTTTATGAGTTTTGAAATAGGCCACCTAGAATTTTGAAAGACACCATTCAATATTTATGTGTGACCAAATAGAATCATATTATAAGTAGATCCCAAAAAAATCGCTAATTATGTAGTAAGTAGACTCTAAAAAAATTGCCAATTATATATAAGTAGACCCCAAAAAAATCACCTCGGAGGAACCCGTGTAGCCTAGGCCCCCCCGACCAAAATTTATGGCTCCGCCCTTGAATGTAATTATCTGCTTATCGTCTCATTTTAATGAAAAATTATCATGTACTCTTATAAAATTTTTGCGCTTATGAAATTTAATATAGAGGGGCCCGCCTTTGAAAGTTCGCATGAGACCTTAGAAAAAATTAGGAATCTCAGGGCCGGCCCTGCTCCACAAAATCAGAAATCAAATATAATGGGTGTGAATCCTCATGTTAAGAGCTTGAGATTGCCAGTCGAGAAAGAGAGGAGTTTGCGATATTGATAGAGTGCTTACTGTTGGCCCAAAAGTAATCCTTAGGGGTGAATAAGGTTACTAATAATTAATGGCAAATTAAAAAACTTAACCAAGCACAATATCAAATTAAAACAGTAATTAAAGAGAGAGGGAAAGATTTGCCATAATTAAAACAGTAAATTAAAACAATGTCGGTGCCTACGGTCTTAGTGGGAACATGGGGTCCTTTGACTACAATTTGCCATAAATCGAAGCCTTGAGCAATAATATAAATTCTCATCCTATTTTTCCAATACGCATAGTTGGTTCCATTAAAACAGGGAGGTCTTTGGGATGATTGTCCCTCAATGTGAGTGATATTGGTAGTAGTGTTTGCCATGTGATCTTAACTCAGAGAAATGTTAAATCAATACACGAGCCCTTGCTCTGATATCAATTGTTGGCTCAAAAGTAATCCTTAGAGAGGTGGGGGGTGAATGAGGTTACTAACGACTAATGGCAAATTAAAAAACTTAACCAAGCACAATGTCAAATTAAAACAGTAAATAAAGAGAGGGGGAAAGAAACACTTGCAAACCGAGTTTTTCAAGTGGTTCGGTAATCCGCAATCCGCGGCCTACGTCCACCCCTCAAGAACACCACTTGAGGATTCCACTAAACAATCTTCTTTGGGTGAAGATTAAACCACTCCTTACAAGTTCTTCTTGAACTCCTTTTACACCTCCAATGAAGAACACGTTCACTTGGAGCAAGAGTTACACCAACACTCTTTACAACTTCAAGGATTGAATAAGTGTTTTGATACAACTGATTACACTCTCTTGTAGAGTAGACAAAAGCAATTAATGCTCTCAAAGGTAGCTCTCAAGATATTACAAATGAAATCTAGAGCTAGAAGATTGAATCTCACAAAACTAAGGCTTGAATCTTTTAATACAATGAATGAGTATTGAATGTGAGTAATTTAGTCTCCAACAACTAATTTCAAATAAGTATATATACTCTCTCTTGAAAATCAGAACGTTTGGGGTAGTTGGGAGCATTTAATGCAAAGTTAAAACCCTAGGAAAAGCGCCGTTACTGTTCTGTGCAGTAATCCAGACGACTGGGTTCGCGATCCAGTCGACTGCATTTCAAACATTTTGAAATGCGCCATAAGATCAATCAACTGAGTGCAGGTCCAGTCGACTTTATTTAAAACAGTTTTGAAATGAGCCAAAAAACCAGTCGACTTAAATAAGGGTCTGGTCGACTGAATACTTTGAGACAAAAAGTAAGTTTTAAGAGCACAAATCAGTCGACTGTTTTTCTCCATCAGTTGACTGAACTTTGAAAGGTCCAGTCCACTGGAGAAATGGTCCAGTTGACTGTTTTTCTAGTGAAAAACAGTTTTTCCGTCTTAACAATTTGTCGAAGTTTTAAGCCCTTGTCTTTGAGAAACAACCTAACTAACTTTACATAGAGTCCTATAAGTACAATACAATTAAGAAATGATCTTCCATAAGGCTTCCATAGAATATCCATCATCATTATAAGGCTCTGTTTGGACAACACACTAAATTAAATCATAAGTACTCAACTTTATAGTTTGTTGATCATCAAAATTACTTAAGGTAGAACCCTTGGGGCTAACACTTGCAACTTTTCTGCACGACTACAATTGTGAATGAGATAGAAACACAAAGAAAATATTGTGATTTGCCTTAATTCTAATTCCCATTTAAAACAAGGGTCTCTTAGTAAATATGTGAACATAGCTAGGGCATTTTAATAAATGCATAATCGGGGTGGGGCTGGGATGTGGAACCTACAATTGAATCACGGCCGAACTGTATAGGGTTTTAATAGATGCTACCCAAACCCACCCCTACTCCTATTAGAGCTCTTCCGAATCCGTCCCATTATGGGCGGAGTGGGGCAAATTGCCATCCCCAGTTTTAAAGACGAGTACTTGTAGTCTAAGTAATTCGCACTAAAAGTAGCAGATGGCCGTACTTGTATGGGTTTCATATTCTTGAAGAAAGGAAAAATAATACGGCCAATCTGATATCGACATGAAATACAGACTTTGAAAATGGTGGGAGAAGAATTTGGCCTCTAAGAGATGAGCTATAAGGCAAAGTGCTTGCAGTATTAGTAGTTCACACTAAAATTATGTGTATGTGAAACCTGGTGAGTTTCTCATCAGAATTGTGCAATATTTATCTAGGAATGTAAATATCGAGTGAACATGTCTACTTCAAGTGGTATATAAATGTTATGTCACTTTCTGAGTGCAGTTGCTTAGTGAAATGGAATAAGGTTTTAGCTATCTAGTGTGAGAATA
The DNA here is from genome assembly GCA_033977485.1 of Hydrangea macrophylla. Taxonomy (NCBI): domain Eukaryota; kingdom Viridiplantae; phylum Streptophyta; class Magnoliopsida; order Cornales; family Hydrangeaceae; genus Hydrangea; species Hydrangea macrophylla. Next base: position 78,181,104 of record CM066999.1, read on the forward strand.
TTGGTTTCCTTGCCTTCTGCCTTAGATTTCCATATTCCGGTCTAGGATGTTCATGTCCTGCTACATAACCGCTCTGGTTCCCTTGGAGGGCTCCATGCTTTTCAGTTCCTTTTCCATGTTTTTAAAAATTAAAGGCTGGTTGGGAGTTTCTTTTGGGTGAATAATCCGAAAGAAATGGGAGCAATATTGCCGTCCTTGCTTTTTATTTTTTATTTTGGTCTTTGGTTTTTGTGCTACCCTTTTGAAAAGAATATTCCTGTTTGCCCATTTTTGAATTTTTTTTTTCTCCTAATTAGTTGTCGAACTTTGGCAAAAAAAAAAATACCATTTTCAAGTGTTGTATGTCATCTGAAAATGCTTGGCTTAATTATAGAAAATGACTTTAATACTGTTGTTTTACATGTATCTTGTGGTCATATATGTGTAATAGTTTAATTAGAAAGAGTGGAGTAAGAAGAGAAAGGTGGTAGATCTTAGTGTTGTATTTTCCATGAAGAGTGGTTGAATTTAATTTTGTGATTTCCATGAACAATATGTTTTTCATGAAGAGTATATTACTCCTATTCCAACTTTGTTTAGTACTGGCAATTCTTCTCTGTGTATAATTATTTTTTAGTAAGCTCTTCTTGATGTTCTTCTTGTTCCAGGAGGAGGTTGCAAAAGAATTTGGTATTCCGGTGCAATTTCAGCGTTTTTGGATTTGGGCGAAGAGGCAAAACCATACTTACCGTCCCAATCGGCCATTGACACCTCAGGAGGAAGCACAATCTGTAAGTACTTCTTCCTTCTGCATACTATCATGCAATAATTTATGCTTTACTCTTTTATTTGCTATCACAGCATACTCCTGGCCATGATCTGTCGTTTTCCATTATAATTTACTTTTTGCAGGAATGTTGCTGGTTGAAGTTCTGAAATGGGATCTATATGGTTTCTACCAAACGTTTAATTTACTGTTGTTTTAAAATGGAATTTGTTTTTAGAAGGTTGAATGTAGTGGTCTAAAATAAAAAAATTGATGTATTTACCTCGATTTCTTTAATAAATTAAGAATGAAGATATTGGGCGAAGGAAGAAAGAAGAAGAAGAAAGGGCAACTATACATGTACAGCTGTACATATGTAGCGTACTGTTAATTGGATGCTAGGAAGAATACACATCAACATCACTTGTACCATGAGCTTATCCTTTTGGTAACCTCTCGTTTCATTCCTAGTTTTCCGTACTTGATATGCCCAGGATTAGCTATAACACCCTGCCCTGCCCTGCTTCGCCCCGCCCCTACTTCGTTTACCCTTGATTTGATTCTGAATAGCCATGCATCTTTCACCTATGGGCTGTGGCTAATTCACATAGTTAGAGAGGGTCTTACAGTATGTAGCACTACTGATATGGACACAAGACGCGGATGACGGATACGACACAATAGAGGCAACAAGAAGGCAAATCCTAAGGATACAAACATGGCTTGGATATGGCTAATAAAAAGTTATACCTCTTATACATTATAGTGTGTCGTGCCTACTCCCGTTTCCTGAATTCTCTAATAAACTAATTAGTTATCTCCCGTTTTATTAAATTAAGACTTTTATCTCATCAATTTTAAAACATTCAATGATAGGCTGCCATGTCGTGTCAACTCACGTAGTCATGTGTCTGGCTGTGTCGGCCGCATTTTCGACGTTTGTCCGGTGTTATTAAAAAATGAAAAAAGAAAAAAACAAGATACGTATTTCCGCGTGTCCGACACGGACACGACACACAAATTGAAGTGTCTGTGCTACATAGGTCTTATATACATTTGACATTTAGGATAAGATTCTTTACTTTGAAGTCTTAAATGTCATTTCTTCCTGTGGTTTCGGAAAGTCTTTACTTTCTTTTTTGTTGGTTTTGATACTTAACTGGGACTTGCCGTGTTTTAAGAAATTTATCCAAGACTTCCTATTTTGCACTCTTCTTCTTCTTCTTCTTTTTTCACCTGCCGGTATTACCTAAACACATTTGCACTACCCGCAGTAATGCATCTGCTTACACATTCCAATGTCATATTACTACTATGTAAATGCTATGGAGAAACTTTGACGTGAACTTATTTTTAGCAAGTTTCTTTTAGTGGCTTGCACTCTGAGTTAATGTCCTGCTTCATATTTTATCGTGAGTTCCACCCTCCCTTGAACGTATTCATCCTACCAAAACATCTGAAGGGGAAATTCTAGATGTAAAATTATTAAGTACTTGTCATGAAATTTACAGCTATTGTCTACTTAAACGTGCATGCTAAATGAATGGTCTGCTAGTGTTTTAAGAGCTTGGAAAGCGTGAATTACAGTTGTTAACTCTCTCCATTTTTGAATGTAGGTTGGGCAGTTAAGGGAGGCTTCTAATAAGACGAACAATGCAGAGCTGAAGTTGTTTTTGGAAATAGAGCTTGGGCTGGTAATGTTATTTTACCAGTTTTGCAATTTATTATATGATTAGTAGCCTGTCTGGGATCGCTTTTTGGGGACCAACAACCACTTACAATTTATTGTTGTAAAAAGCTGTGACCCCTTGGATTAGCTTTTTCAAAGTTTTTATTTTTATTTATTTTTTATTTATAAATCTGATTTCTTTTAAAGCTAAAAAAGCAGCTTTTTTGAAAAGCTCCAATTTGTTGCTTTTTAAGAAGTGGTTTTTTAAAAGCTAACCCAAACGGGCTCTAATTGGCCTTTGCACTTGTGGGCTCTCTGATTAGTAGCCCATTTGGGATCGCTTTTTGGGGGCCAACAATCACTTATAATTTATTGTTGTAAAAAGCTGTGAGCCTGTGACCCCTTGGATTAGCTCTTTTTTTTTTTAATATGATTTCTTTTTAAGCTAAAAAAAAACAGCTTTTTCAAAAAGCTCCAATTTGTAGCTTTGCAAGAAGTTTTTTAAAAGCTAACCCAAATGGGCTCTAATCGGCCTTTGCACTTGAGGGCTCTCTGATGCTCCATTTCTCCTGCTCCCCTTACCGATATACTGTATAATGCTTCAGGATCTACGTCCTGTGTCTCTGCCTGACAAAACTAAAGAAGATATCCTTCTTTTGTTCAAGCTTTATGATCCTGAGAAAGAAGAGCTCCGGTAATTAGCAATTCTCTTTCACCTTGGTTACTTGTGCTCTTAAAGGAAGCAGTATGCAATTGCATTATATTTTATGCTCCCAGGTATGTTGGAAGGCTTTTTGTGAAAAGTGCTGCCAAGCCAGCGGAAATTTTATCTAAATTGAATGAAATGGCCGGATTTGCCGCTGATGAAGAAATTGATCTTTATGAGGTGTGCTTTGAATTTGTTTAATGTCATTATGTATTCCATTTTATTACCATTTGTTATTTTTTTACGTAATCGCATACTTAACATTGTATTATTGTCATTTATTGTATCCATGATTGTCCAGGAAATTAAATTTGACCCGAGCGTCATGTGTGAAAACCTTGATAAGAGGTCCACATTTAGACTTAGCCAGGTACATATTTTATCACATTTGTTGGATTTGTTATAAAATTGCAATAACTATATTAGCTAATTCTCAACTTCTCTGCTTGTAGATTGAAGATGGGGACATTATTTGCTTTCAGAAGCCCCTTCCTCGTGAAAGGGAAGAACAATGCCGATATCCTGACGTTCCTTCATTTTTGGAATATGTGCATAATCGTCAGGTTTAATCTGCTTAGTTCTGTATTGTGTACTTCTTCTGGTAACATTTACAGTTCCAGTTTCCATTAACATTATGTGGTGTTTCAGATAATGGTGTTTTCCTTTATGGGAGCATGTTAGTTCTTGTGTATGTTCTCTCTTTTTGGTACTACCTCCATCCCCTGAAATTAGTTCACCTTCTCACAATGGGTGTCCTCTTTGAGAAGTCAACATTCAGAGAGTTGTAAAATTTCCAACTATTTTTTTGCTATTTGACACGAGTGTTAGGGGCTATTTGAGAAGACAAATAACCGGTTTGTGGTTCATAAATGAACTGATTTTAGAAATCTTTTAAGGTTTGGTGAAGCAAAGAGTACTTGCCCAGTCTAATCTCTCTCTTAAAAATCGTTCTCTGTCAAACCATCATAACCTAGGTTCTAATAAAAACCAGATAAAAAGTGAGACTAGTGGCCTGTTTGGGAATATCCAACATAGGATTGGTTCAATCCAAGTATACTTTTTTATCTGGTTCTTGTGGGAACCAAGTGAATGTTGGTTTGACAGAGAACCTATTTTAAGAAATTTATTAGACTAGGCACAGACTCTTATGTAAGAAAAAGACACTCACCAAACCAGGTTCTATCAAAACCAGATAAAAATTGGACTTGGACTGAACCAGGTCCTGTTTTAGGCTTTCCCAAACAAGCCCTAGGACTGAACCAGATTCTATTTGACGCATTCCCAAAAATCTTAGGGGGTTTTCTTTTTTCCTTAGCAACATAGAGTTGGAACTTAGCCGTTTAAGTTCTGAGTGGACCATTATGAAGCCTTAACTTCGTTGCCAGCCAGAGAGCTCCTAGCCGACGATCGGCTACCCCTTTCGAGCTCAGCTGACTCCTCCTTGCTTCAGTTTTTCCCTATTTGGATAGGTGAATCAATGGATCTTTGATCCCCGGTTCCTGCTTGATCGAATCCTGGAAGGCTCCTATCAGTGGTTTGATTGAACAATAAAAGTGTGTTTGCAGCGACTAAGAGCTAGTAAATGGAGGATTAGTTGTGGAATTTATACTTTTACTTGAGCCAAATGCATTAAAGCTTTTTGTCTTCTTGAAAAGTCTAGCACTTCTTGATGGTGATGCTTATACTATAATAAGGCAGAGAGATGTTTTTCCTCTTAGTTGTGTTGACTAAGACTACTAGTTTCAGGTTAGAGGCAAAACATGCAAAGCTGTAATTTCACCACGCTTCTAGGGGCTTTGTATCTCTTACTTTTAGTGCTGAGGTAAACTTCTGGGGGTTTTGTATCTCTTACTTTTAGTGTTGAGGGAGTCATCTGACAGTTGTCCTCCATCCACCCCGTTCTCCATTCAGACAAATTCAACTCACAGTTCATTCTAAGTTGTGGGAATTATGGGCAAGAATGTTATTTTAGTATTTTTTTTTCCTTGGGTAAGTAAATCATTCACTTCGTGTCACCTTGTAAGGAACTCGACTACAGAGTTTACAAGCATAAGTAACAATTCTAAGGTTTGTTTAAAAGAGAAGATTTGTAAGGAAGGAATTTTCTTATTTTGAAGCTTTGACATGAGGGAAAATTGATCCTTGGACCCAAGTATTTTGCCTTTTGGGTTGGGCAAGTTTATCGATAGGTTACAAGTTACAAGTTACAAGTTTTTGATGAAAGTGGTTTTTTAGAGTCTAGGTTCAGTTAGACAAATATTGTGGATAATTTTCAAAAAACAGAACGAATAGGGTTCACAGTGTGTGATTAATTCTGCTTTTGACTTTGCAGCTGTGTTCCCTCTTTCCTATCTGTTTATTAATTTGATTGTGGAAAGGTTGTTATGGCTGCATTTTGAACGTCAAATATTTCAAGGCAATGTATCTGAAATGATTTGTCATCATATCATAGAAAGGCTAACAGCAAGTTCTTAACTTTATGTATATTCCCGTGTCTGTATGTGGTTGTAGTGAAGACTTTTTTTTTTAATTTATTTTTTATTTTTTATTAGGGTGTTGTGTTGAACATGGTTGTTAGAATCGATTGATTCACAAGTCGATTTGTATGATTTGGTTTGAGTTTTATACAACCTGATACGTTACGTGATTCAGAATTTTGAATTTTGATATTTTAAGTGGAAAGCTTTCTACATTTTAAGCCTGATATTGCATGAAATTGTGTTAAATTTTTTGTTTGTTCATTTTAATCCCTGTACCTGTGTTTTTATATGTATACAGTATATCTATGTTGACTTATTTTCTGAGCACAGAGAATCCTACGATTCAAGATTCGATACCATTTATATTTCATAAACTTGGCAAACCAATTCACGATTCAATTCATAATTTGACGACAATGGTGTTGATGTAGTTGCGTTTGTATTATTTGAATTTTTTCCAGGTTGTCCATTTCCGATCTTTGGAGAAACCGAAGGATGAAGACTTTTGTCTGGAGTTGTGAGTGCTTATTTCTGGTAGCATTATCCTAGGAAGTGGGAGATACAGAGACAGCTTTTGCTGCTGCTTCTTTTATTATATGTTTAACCATTTGCTTCCCAAATTTTAAAGGTCAAAACTACATACTTACGATGATGTTGTGGAAAGAGTTGCTCAACGGATTGGACTGGATGATCCATCCAAAATTAGGCTCACTCCTCATAACTGCTATTCTCAGCAACCCAAGCCCCATCCCATTAAATATCGAGGGGTGGATCATCTGTTGGACATGCTAGTCCACTACAACCAGGTTAGCTGGCTCGTTGGCCCGATTTATCTTTTTTATTTCCTGTAAACAAGAATTTACATTGAACAGGAATTGGAAGGATATACACTAATAATACTTCTAATTCGACGTGAAATAAATTGCCGATTTTCTACCGGAAAATATCTTACATGTGAAATGTTGTACATGAAAAAAATCATTTTTCCTTCTTATTTTCCGGTGTTTGGTTGACACTTGAAAGATATTTTACATACTTATATAATATCAGTACACTGGTTCCATATAGAAGCAACAACATATATCTGTATGTCTAACATATGCATGTGATATGTACAAAAATGTTCAATGAAAGTAAAGCTCATCCACCACACCAAAGAGCGCCTGGTCCACCTAGGGACTGATCGTGTCATCTCCAGCATTGTCCTGAGCGGTAGATCAAGTCTCACAAGGCCCGACCAATAGGTCGGGAGTGCAACGCGGGCTCGGCCCGTCATGAATACGGCACGGCCCGTCCCAGCCCTAGGACGTGCTCTAGAATGTACCAAACGATTTCCTACGCCAACTAGAGTACTAATGGAATGAATGGATAGTTTTCTAATCCATTTAGGAAACTCGCATTATTCATGTCAATCAAACCTAATCAGATTACATTGCCTAATGGCCCTAATCTGTATTACTTCTCGTGTACGAGTAAGTCTCTAGCATCTATAAAAGAGACCACTCATCTCCTCAGAGAGAGAGAGAGAGTTCTTTAGTCGATACGGCACCTTGGTAGTTCCAGTCTACTGTTGGTTCACCAAAGGCCACCGACTATTTTTACAGTATAGTGAAAGTGCTCCGACAAACCCGTGGACGTAGGTCTCTTCGTTAGAAGGCCGAACCACATACAAATTTCTCTTATCTTCTTTCTCTTGCGATACACCAAAATTTGGTATCATCAGTTTGGCGCCGTCTGTTAGGGGTGGGCATTCGGATTAAATCGAACCGAAATACAAAATTCGGTTCGGGTTGATCGGGTTTGGTTTGAGAATTTTAATACCGATCTCTGAACTGAACAATAGTTCGAAAGTTCGGTTCGGTTTTCGAACTGATATTTCGGTTTCGGTTTGAAACTTCGGTTGACCGAAATACCTCCATTGAGCATTTGAGCTCCTTACAGAAAATGAAAAGAAAAAGAGCTAAAATTATTGTGACCACAAAAGGCAAGATCACTTTCTATATCAAATACACTTTATAAAAAGTTCTTACAGATAAATACAACGGGAGTGTGAGCTGGCCATGTATTGGGCCAAGAGAAAGTGACTGAAAGTGATTTAAGGGTCAGAGAGGTTGGGGACTGTGAGCATGTGAGGGTCTTGAACATCAGTACACTACTACTCATACAATCTTTTCACCTTGAAATTTGAAATCGTCCAAGTTGAACTAAAATCTTTTCTCAGATTAAAAGCTTGAAGTCATGCCCACTTTTGAATTGGAAAAAAAATATTCTATCAACTTGTTCAAATCCAACAAAATTACTTACAAGCATTACAAATCCTATCAAAGAAAATAAAAAAAAAGTAGTACTTAAATCCACCAAACATTCTCACGCTCGGCCAGCAACAGAAACTCACCGATCAAAAAGAACAAGAACACAGCAAGCACATAAATACGAACCGGTGTTCGAAGCCATCTTCTCCACCTAGAAGATGCTACCACAGCCGACGAATAGACCTTCAACAAGAATCAACACCATGAGCCATGAGTTGATGTCGTCAGAAGGGAGGGTACGTATTGGTCGTCGCCTCGTCAGAAAGGATGAGAGAGGTCAGCGGTGGCCTTGTTGGTCGCAGACGATGCAGTCGCACCATCAAAGAGAAGAGAGAGGAGAAGACTTGCAAGTTGCAGCTCTAAAGATTCAACTTTCTAGGGTTTTTTTTATGTAAACATATATATATATATAATATTAATATATTATGTAATTCGGTTTTCGATTACCAATGTGGTACCGAAAATCGAACTGAACAAATTTATTTGGTTCGGTTTTTAACCGAACTGGAAAAATTAACCGAATTAATCAAACTGAAATGATATTTTCGGTTCGGTTTGGTAAAAATTTCGGTTAACTGAATTGTTTGCCTACCCCTACCGTCTGTGGGAAACGACAGTTTTCCATCAACAAATCTCTTGATTGATCATCATGCTGCCGAAAAAGAGTAAGAAACTGCTTAGCCAACAGGTTAGGTGGATCCACCGGTCGCGCAATCGGCGGCTCCCATGACTCCAGTGTAGATCACTGTGGCTCTTGCACAACTTATGGAGGGTCAGCGTCTTAGAAGCGCGAAGCGGGGGCGGGGGCGGGGGTGGGGGCGGGGAAGAGGAAATGTATAGAAGAGTCGGATGTTTGGGGCGTATAGGAAGCGTCTATGTTAATTTTATATGTTATAGTTTTTAATACTAAGTTATATTGAATTAAGTTCAAGGGGCATGTGAAAAAATAAAAATAAAAATACTGTGACGTACACTTTCATAAATAATCATACATTTGGGGTTGTATTAGAAAATGTTTAAAACATGCGGGCTTTTTGTAACAAGGTTTATTGTGTAAGACGTGGGTTTTTTTAATCAGCTTTAATATTTTAGATAACCAGTCCAAAAAAATGTCAGTATGTAATAATATATTTCTTTTAGAAATAGTGGAGTTCACGTGGGTAAAACAGAGAAGTTGTCAAACAAAGGCAAAAGCTATCAACTTTAAACTTTAAAGTAGTAACAATACTGTATATCATACGAGGACAAAGCTAAAAAGTAAAAAATAGAGTAAAAAGACGAGGACTTTTCTCAGACGAAAGAAAAGTTAACTGTGGGAGTTAAAGAGTTCACGTGGGAGTTACAGTTAACTGTGGTCTCTCTCTCTCTCTCCTCTCTCTCTCTAAAAAAAAATGGGTCTGTCTCTATTCTCTCCTCTCGAAATCCATGGCGAATCGGCGATAGATCTCACCTCCGACACTTGCGATTGATTTAAGGTCCGTGTCTTCTCTCTTCTTCTTTCTCTAGTCTTCACTTGGGTGGAAACGAATCTTCAGAGAGAGAGTCGCGAATCTCTGCTGATAGGGTAACGGTTCTTAGACGATTCTCACTAAGAACCGCGGAACCGCGATTTTTGGCGAGATTCTAAGGCCATGTAGGCGATTCATGCTTCTAAGGTCAGCATCAAACCCTGCACCAAATCGAACCCTATTGGCCCAACAAAACAAGCCTTCGCAAACTGAGGTACAGCTCGAGAACGATGAGCGTGGTCGGGTGCCCGTACGGACCCGACGACGTGCCTAAACTGCACCAGAATCCCCCCAGGCTGTGGGACAACATGTAAGGATGAGCGTGGCCGGGATCCCATACGAACCCGGCAACGTGCTCGGGCCAACCCAAACTGCATAGGGGACGCCAGAAACATCATCAATGATGGCACGCGACCAGAGCGGAGGGGTAAGAGCGCTTAACCCGGGAATCGGCCCAGGATCGCCAGGCCCGGAGTTGAAGCGACCTTAGGCACACGATCAACCGGAGTCAAAGCCGAGCCTTATCCTTGAGGACTGCGCACTTTGAGGAGGAAGCTTTTTCCTCCGACCCAACCTACCGTACGGATACCGGTCGTGACGATGTGGAAGCCCGCATCAACGACTTGGAGAAACAGATTGAGAAGCTAGGCCGAAAACTAAGTCGCGATTATAGCAACACAGAGACTGATTCGCCGTTCACCGATCGGGTCACGGGATTTGCCATTCCACTCAAATTCAAACAGCCTCATTTCGACTTTTGTGACGGTTCGAGAAGTCCGGTCGACCACATCCGGATCTATAAAGCTCAGATGGCACTAGCAACCAATGCTGATGAACTGCACTGCTTGGCCTTTCCTAGCACTCTGAAGGGCCCAGCTGCGCAGTGGTTCCATTTCCTTATGCCCCGATCGGTTAATGATTTGAAGGAACTCAATAAGCTGTTCCTCAGCCTGTTCGTGGGTATGCTTGGTTGACTGTAGCCAGACCCCCAGCTACTTGCTATCAAGCATTGAAAGGGAGAATCCTTGAAGGATTACGTCGATTGCTTCAACCAGCAAAAGCTTCAAATTCATGACCTAAATGAAATGGTCGCAATTACAGCCTTCTGCTTGGGGGTTCAGAACACCAAGGTCGCCACGTCGTTCGACTGACAACGACTAGTAACCTTGGTTAAACTCTCGGAGAGGGTCGGGGAGTACATCGACACCGAAGAGTTCTTGAAGTCCAAACGTTCAAACTTCATGGAAAATGAGTCCCCGAGAGCCAAACGGAATCGTGAAGGCTCCGAGAAGGGCTCGGGAAAGAAATGGAAACATGATTAGTAAAGGGGTGGTCGGGATCAGACCCCGATCGCTGTCACGCCACTTTCCCGGTCTATCCAAGAAGTCATGGTTGTTAGGGACATATACCAAAACCCATGCTTTATGTAGTTGATTTAGTATTCATTCAATAAAATCAGTTATTCTATTTTTATGAGAATCTATGTGGGCAATGTTTGTATTATATTATTTATTTAATATTATGCATGTGTGTATTTCATTCTATATAGTAGGTGGCTTGGTGTGTAGAGTTCGACTTACACACGGAAGATCAGACCATCAGATTTTGTAGAATGTAAGATTTGGTTTAGTCTTAGATGGGATTGGACACACCATCGGTAGGACTGCAGCATGGTGTTGTAGTAGGTTTGTCTTGACTACGTGAAATGGTATAGTTTCAACTCACTATGCTGGTACACTTTGTGTATTAAACGGGACCGACTTGGGGTAATTATCTTTATACTGACTTATAAGATAATTAATACCTCATGGCTATTATGAGTGCTTATGCTCTAAATCCTAAGTTAATTTGTAGACACGTGCATTTGATATATACACTTTGATCCCTAAAAGGGTGAGATCTTTAAATGGGTCAATATCTCATTAAATTGGGTGATAATATTGATTGTGTGGTGGATATAAATTAATGATGGAATCCATGTTTCAATTTTGGGATTGATGATATCCCTTGAGAAAACTTATAAGTTTGATTATGTCAAATCCTGCAGGTGGATTTTGTATCCGACATATCAGATAAGTTAAGCAGAGGATCTCAAGGAATTTTAAGAGATTAATTAAGCATGATTGTCAGTAATTATATTTAATTAATGGATATCTGTAATCTTAACGTGGGGGGATAATAAGCATTTAATAACGTGGAGCTCGAAATATATTTTTGAGATAAGGGTAGGAGTGCAATTATAATTCTTTAGTGGTATGAATTATAATTTATGGAAATAGGAATCTGATTCAGTTCGAATTGGGGTTTCCTAATTCCATAAGGAAGCCTATTCCTTATTAACTTCTTATGGTCCCTATCGTAGCCTATATATATGCTGCTTGGGCTCTCCTCTCAGTTTGCGTTTTTCCATCAAGAGTATTATAACTCGGAATAGAAAAGAAAGCGTAAAAGAGGGAGAGCAGAAAATAGAAAGGATTTCGATAGAGCCCACACTCAGTTCGATATTCTGGCAGCAGAGGAATACGGTAGAAGATCGTGAGCTGTTATCGAGCCCATGTTCTCGATTCGTCTACTATAGCAATCCATTTTGCAGTTCAAGGTAACCCTAGTTCCGCCCTTGTAGGGTTATTGTAGCTTTCACGTAAATTTTTGCAGTACCAACTTATACGCGCTGTCAACGGATTTTGGGAACACAGTTTTCCTAACAATGGTAGCCGCCGAGGCTCAGAAGTTGCTGAAGAAACCAACCAAGTTGAAGAGCCTGCCCGAGAAAAGGAATCAGGACAAGTATTGCCGCTACCATAAAGACCACGGCCATGACACCGAGGACTGCTTTAAACTCAAAATTGCTATAGAGAAACTCATTGAGTAGGGCCATCTAGCCGAGTTTGTCACCAAAGACAGTCAACAGCGACAAGATACCTAGGCCCCCGAGCACAAACAACCCCTCGGCCATATCAACGTGGTGACCGGAGGAACATCAGGCAGAGGAGACTCGCAGTCGGCATAGAAGACGCATGGCCGGGCATCTCGAGCAGATGTCGTGCAAGTCCAACCAATCAACCGCCCTCCGACCAATACCCTAACCTTCTCAACCGGTGATATCCAAGATCTGCACTACCCCCATGATGATCCACTGGTGGTAACACTTTCTATAGCCAATTACATGGTCAAGAGGGTACTCGTAAACACAGGAAGCTCCTCAGACATACTCTTTGCTTCAGCATTCGATTAGTTTGGAATATCAAGGGACTGGTTTCGACCAGTGGCCACTCAATTGGTGGGATTCAACGGATTCAGTACACAACCGCTCAGGATGATTGAGTTACTGGTTCTAATGGGGCCCTACTCGCAGCAGGTCTCCGTGCTCGCAAACTTCGTTGTGGTAGAATGTCATTCTCGGGAGACCAACACTTAACAAGGCCAGAGCGGTCATGTCAACTTATCGCCTGATCGTTAAGTTCCCGACCCCGCAGGGACCGGGGAGCGAGAGGAGATCAAGCCAGGGCCCGGAGCTGTTTTGTCAGTTCCTTATGTAAGGATGCGATTTCTGAAGCACTGAACGTTGAAGATATGGACCCAAGGGACATTAGGGACAGAGTCAGCCCAGTTGAAGAACTCATTTAAGTGATGTGAAATCCCCGGTTTTCTGACCGGTTCGTCAGTACAACACTCTCCTGGAACCAGACCTCAGAGAAAAGGTAGTTCAGTTCCTGAGACAGAATCAAGACGTCTTTGCGTTGAGCCACGAAGACTTGCCTAGAATTGATTCCCGGGTTATATCCCACCGACTCAATGTTAATCTGAGCTTCCGCCCGGTTAAGCAGAAGAGGAGAGGAATGGCCCTTGAAAGACAGGAAGCAGTACGCGAGGAGGTTGGGAAACTCCTTAAAGCCAAGTCAGTCTGTGAAGTGCAGTATCCCGACTGGTTAGCTAATGTAGTTTTGGTCAAGAAGAGTAACGGAAAGTGGAGGCTGTGTGTAGATTTTACCGACCTAAACAAGGCTTACCCCAAGGATTGCTACCCACTACCCAGAATAGACCTCTTAGGAGACGCAACGGCAGGCCACTCGCTCCTTTCCTTCATGGATGACTACTCAGGGTATAATTAGATCTGTATGTACCTGGCGACGAGGAGAAAAACTCCTTCATTACTGACCAGGGAACATACTGCTACAAAGTGATGTCCTTCGGCCTCAAGAACACCGGGGCGACCTACTAGCGCCTAGTGAATCACATGTTTAGAGACTTGATCGGAAAGACCATGGAAGTATATGCACATGACCTCCTGGTCAAGAGCCGGGATGAGCCCGACCATCTCGGGCAGTTGGCAGGGGCATTTAGCATCCTAAGAAGATTCCAGATGAAGTTGAATCCAACAAAGTGCGTGTTCGGGGTCTTGTGCGGGAAGTTCCTGGGTCACTTAGTCAGCAGAAGGGGAATCGAAGCCAACCCGGAAAAAATTCAGGCCATCATCAACATGCGGTCGCCCAGATGAACCAAGGAAGTTCAAAGTCTAGCAGGACGGGTGGCAGTATTAAACAAATTTGTGTCCCGAGCAACTGACCGGTGTTTTCCGTTCTTCAAGATCCTGTGCAAGGCCTTTGAGTGGTCGGAAGAGTGCGATGACGCGTTTCAGGAACTCAAAAAGTACTTGGCCTCTATGTTACCCAGACTCGGGTACGGGTGTCGGGTTCGATTTACACGATTTTGAAGGATCGGAAAGAGAAGTACCCTTATCCGGGTGTCGTGTCGGGTACGGGTACGGGTACTCCATGAATTATAAAGGGTCCGGGTAACATAGCCTGGCCTCACCCCCTCTACTCTCAATGCCCGTTCCAAAGGAAGAGTTGTTTTTGTACCTAGCAATATCACCTTCGGCGGTTAACTCGGCACTAGTCAGAGAGGAACATGGGATCCAATACCCAGTGTGCTATACTAGCAGGGCACTCCAAGGCGCAGAAAGCAGATATTCAAGCATCGAAAAGTCAGCCTTCACCCTTGTCACTTCAGCCGTATTTCCAAGCTCATACCATAATCGTCCTCACGGATCAACCCCTATGCAGGATTCTGTGTGAGACGTCTGGGAGACTCATGAAGTGGGCTCTAGAATTAGAAGAGTTTGAAGTTCTATACCGACCTGAAACAGGCTGAACAACAATCAAAGGGCAGGTAATCGCAGACTTCCTTGTCGAATTCTCCTATCCAGAAGACCCAGTCGAGGAATTTGTCCTGCCCAACTTGCCACCCGACCTACAGGCCGAGATCCCGACCTGGTGCTCTACGTGGATGGGTCCTCTAACAAACAGGGTAGAGGGGCAGGAATCATCCGGACCACCCGACGGGATCTAGCTTGAGTACGCCCTCAGATTCGAGTTCCAGGCTTCCATCAATGAAGCCGAGTATGAAGCCCTGCTGGTCGGGCTGGAGTTGGTTACCTCAATGGGCGCAGCAGGTTCAGGTGCACAGTGACTCCCAGCTGGTTGTCAATCAAGTCCGACAGCAGTATGAAGCCAGGGAGGACAATATGGTGGCTTACCTAACCCTTGTCGGGAATGTTACCACCAAACTCAAAGGGTTGTCTATCACACAAATCCTGAGGGAAGAAAACGCACGGGCCGATCGGTTAGCACGCCTAGCATCATTTTCTGAGTCGGGCCTGCACGGAATAAGGGTAGAATACTTACCCGAACCCAGTTTGTCCAACTCGGAAGGTATGGAGGTAGACCCGGTTGATTTAGGGCCCAGCTAGATGGATCCTATCATAGTGTTTCTCACGACCGGAAGTCTCCCGACCGAGAAGGACGAAGCCCGACGGGTCAAATACCGAGCAGCCAGATACCACTTTATCGAAAATGTACTTTACTAGAGGGGATTTTCCATCCCCTACCTCTGATGCATCCACCCTACCCAGGTCAAGGAAATCTTATATGAGATTCATAAAGGAGTGTGTGGAAGCCACATTGGATCGTGCACTCTCTCGCAGAGCCCTGATGCAAGGTTACTATTGGCCTATAATGGTCCGGGACTTCCAGGATTATGTCAAGCGGATTGACAAGTGCCAGAGGTATGCGAGTATGATCAACCGCCCGGCAGAGCCACAAACTCCAATCCTTAGCCCCTGGCCGTTTACTCAGTGGGGCATTGAATAGTCGGGCCGCTCCCCATGGCAAAGGGTCAGGTCAAGTTCGCCGTCATCCCGGTGGACTACTTCACCAAGTGGGCAGAAGTCGAGCCCTTAGCAACAATAACCGAAAAGAAGATGGAAAATTTTGTTGAAAAGAACATCCTCAGTAGGTTCGGCATGCCTCGGTTACTAGTCAGTGGCAATGGTAGACAGTTTGACACACCAGTGTTTAGGCAACTCTGCTCGGAGTACGGGATGTCAAATCACCACTCCTCTCCCGAGCATCCTCAAGCTAATGGACAAGCCGAACGATTCTACAGTCCATTAAAAGCAGGCTTGTAAAGAGTAATAAAACCCGACTGGTACAAGTGTGCCCCGCCATGTGGCACGGCCAGAGAGAGCTCTTTGGGAATGTCATACTTATCCTTAAGTCTACTCAAATCAGACGCGAGCAAACTACTCGGAATCCACTCGCAGGAAAAAGCAACCTCGAGCCTATCCGAGACCGATGCATCACTACCTGATCCCGCGGCTCAGAAGCTTCAGGGAGCCCCTGACTCGCACCCTCGTCAGACACTCAGACAAGAATTCTACTCTCGCTGTGGTGGTCCGATGGGGTTAGTGAAGGGAGGATCGGGCTATCGCTCGGACTCCCGGATCTCGATTGCTCATCCTCTGACCGGTAGGATGAGTTGAAATCGTCGTGGCACATCTCAAAAGCCCCTGTCATGGGTCGAGGAAGCAACTGGCGGACCTAGGTAGGGGTCCTGAATCCCTAATCTAAGGTGAAGCTGTGGAAGGCTGAGTAGCCTAAACGGTAGGACGTGCAAGGTCCGAGCAGTTAAGAAACACTCAGAAAAGGAAGAACCTGGCTCACCGGTCGGTTGTACCGCTCTACCAAGGCAAGGGAACCCCCGACCTTAAGGAAAAAACAGAACCTAAGGAAATAGAAGTCCACTCCCTCTCAAAGCCTACCGGACTCCTACTCTTCAAGGTTGCTCGGGAACAGAAAAGGAGGAAGAGAGAAGTAAAAAGAATGAATAAAGACAGAAGACCGAGCAAAAGACGACTTACAGTAAACAAAGGAAGAGCTCAGGATGCAGAGGACCGTTCGATATTTTCTCTCTTTAGACAGCAGAAGGAACGAGGCATTGCCCAAGTGTCCCTTATATAGGCAGTACGAACGGTCCAGATGCCCTTAGATCCAACGACCCTAATAGTGTCCCGCCAAGGGAGCAACAGCTGGCACCTCGGGCAACCCAAGCGCCTCTTCAAAAAGCGTGTGCATTAAATTGCACGACTTGATAGGCCGGTTTGACCGTGACGGTCTGGTTACCTTTGCACCGGTCTAGTTGGATCCTGACTAGACCAACCACTCATTGACACATGGAAGGTACCGACCCCAAACTCCCGAGGTACCCGACCAGTCCATGTCCCGGTTAACCAAGATGAACGTGAGTAGTTCCCGAGCTGTGTCCCGGGCAGTTCACCCGAGCCATACATATTTCCAACCCTCATTTGATGAAGCATCACTTTAGCCTTGGAAATGGGGGGCAGCTGATACGTACAAAAATGTTCAATGAAAGCAAAGCTCATCCACCACACCAAGGAGCGCCTGGTTCACCTAGGGATTGATCGCGAGGTTGGAAGAAGAGGCTAGGGCTCGTGGCGAGTGGTTCTGGTGGTGTTTGTGAGTTGACACAGTGGTGGTGCTGGTGTATGGGGCTTGCGATGGTGGTTCTGGTTCATGAAGTTTGCAGCGGCAATGGGAGTAGTTGATGGAAGGATCGAGTCCCATATTAGGGAAGCTTTGATACCACGTTGAGTTTTTCAGAACTACCAGAGGCCGACCGAGCAGAGTGATTATGATTGCTATAGAGGTGCCGCATCGACTAAAGAATTCTCTCTTAGAGGAGAGATGAGTGGTCTCTTTTATAGATGCAAGAGACCTACTCGTACACGAGAAGTAATACAGATTAGGCAATGTAATCTGATTAGGTTTGATTGACATGAATCATGCGAGTTTCCCAAATCGGTTAGGAAAGTATCCAATCATTCCATCAGTACTCTAGTTGGCGTAGGAAACCATTTGGTACATTCTGGATCACGTCCTGGGGCTAGGCCGTGCCGTATTCGTGATGGGCCGAGCCCACGTTGCACTCCCGACCTGTTGGTCGGGCCTTGTGACACTTGGTCTACCACTCAAGACAATGCTAGAGATGACACAACCCATATCTAACCTAGCCATAACCCCAAGTCACCAACCTCGGCTCACCGCACCATCAGACAGCCTCCCCAGCCTCGCCGCACCTTCTAGATCATCCCCCACCTTCGCAACAAACCATTGAAGCTTCCCCAGCCTTGCCGCAACCCACTCTGACCTAAACACCCATATCGCAGCATCCTTTCCTCTTGTTTACCTTAGCCGATACCCTGGAGTGATACACCTAATCCTACACTCCTTCCTTTATTCAGTTTTCTAAAACCTAGGGTGGATTCCATCGTCATTGGACTGTTCTGATCACGATCAGTTCTTTCTTTTTCCTTCGGTCAATCTTTGGACCACATGATTTGTCCTTAGATTGGACAATTGCACTAAAGTGGTACATGTGAAGGCTAGGAGGGGCTTGATTTCATTGTTGTTGGTTGTACCTATTCCTCTCTGAGATGACGAAGGACGATTTGACCAAAAAGATTGCTGAAATGACAAGTTCTCCTATAGGTAATGAGAGAATCATTACCGAGAACCCTGGGTCCAAAATCACCACGGTGCTTCTGAATGGTGAGAATTACTTATCCTGGTCCCAGTTAGCCACGTTTTGGCTCAAAAGCAGATCTAAATTTGGTTATGTTAATGGCACACTCAAGGCCCTTAGCATTGAAGATCCTACTTATGCAAAGTGGGAAGTGGACAATTTTTTGGTTATGAGTTGGCTTACACACTCCATGGAGCCCGAGATTGGAGATGGGTTCTTTGAGATGGAGACTGCCAAGGACATCTGGGATACACTTGCATAGACCTATTCTCGTAAAGGGAATGTGGCTCAAATCTACGAGTTAAGGAGAGCTATTTAAGCAGAAGTACAGGGGGATCGCTCTACTTTGCAGTATTTTACTGCATTGGGAACTCTTTGGAAATAGATTGATCGTCTGACTACCCATCTCCCGGTTTGTCCTATCGATGCTGCTAGCTTCAAGACTTATATTGAGAGTGCGAGGATATTTAAATTTTTAGCAGGCCTTAATCCCGAACTCGACCTGGTTCGGAGCAGGATTCTTGGCATGGAGCCACTTCCAACACTAAGGGAAGCTTTTGCTCATGTTCAGAATGAAGAGAGTCACCGATTAGCCATGCTTCCCCAGTCCCTAGCTGATAGGTCTGCCTTGATTTCCTCTAGTTATCGTGGTGGTAAGCCTCCTTCAGTACCTCGTCATGATCACAATCCTGAAGTAGGTGATGGCAAGGATAAGCTATGGTGTGACTATTGTAATCGTCCCAGACATACTCGGGATAAGTGTTGGAGCCTCCACGGTCGTCCTCCGATGTCACGTGGTCGAGGTGGTCGTGGGGGCCGTCGTGGTGGACGTGGTGGCCGAGGTAGTGGACCTCGTGCAAACTTATACACTGGATTGGATTCGCCTCATCAGGAGGGGGTATCAACTCCAACTATTTCATCTGGACCTAGTACCATCAGCACTACGGATATGGAGACTCTACGACGTATAATGGTTCAGTTGGATCCCCCCACTAGTGCCTCGACTTCTTTTGCCCATAAAGGTAATTGTGCTAATTTATTTAGTTCTTCATTTTTTACTTCTCAACAACCATGGATAGTTGATTCGGGAGCTTCCGATCATATGACTGGTCTTTCCAATGTTTTCACTACTTATAACCCATGTTCAGGGAAAGAGAAGGTTCGAACCGCAGATGGTACACCTTCCACTATTTCTGGTAAAGGTGTTGTTAATGTTTCTAGTGCACTTGCCTTAACCTCAGTTCTTCATGTTCCAACTTTTTCGGCTAACTTGATTTTTATTAGTCGAATTGCCCGAGATCTAAATTGTTGCGTGACTTCTTCCCATCTCATTGTCTCTTTCAGGATCTCTCCGTGAAGAAGATGATTGGCAGTGGTAGAGAGGAGAATGGTCTTTACTTTCTGTTGCCTGCAGGAGATACAAATGGAAAGTTAACGGAAGTTGCTCACACCACACAGAGAGAGACTCTTCCTCGGGAGACTTGGCTGTGGCACCAGAGATTAGGACATCCTTCTTTTTATTTACTTCGCTTTTTATTTCCCTCGCTAGGTTCGAACAAACATGTTTCTGAAATTTTTTGTGAGGCATTTAAACTTCACAAACACCATCGTGCCACCTTTAACTCTAGTATAAATAAAAGAACGGTTCCCTTTTCCTTCTCATATCTCTACTTTGAATGGTTATAGATGGTTTGTCACTTTTATTGATGATTGCACTCGCACCACATGGGTTTATTTAATGAAAGCAAAAAGTGTTGTTTTTTTCTATCTTTAATCCTTTCACAAGATGGTTTGTACTCAGTTTAATCCTATTATAAAGGTGGTTAGATCAGATAAAAGGGGGGGGGGGGGGGGGAATATATCTATGGTGGTCTTACTCATTACTTCTCTGACCATGGCATGATTCATCAAACATCATGTACTAATACTCCCCAACAAAATGGAGTAGCTGAGAGAAAAATCGTCACTTATTAGAGTCAGCTAGGTCAATGTTGTTCTTGATGCATGTTCCTAAGTCTTATTGGGGTGAAGCAGTTCTAACTGCTGCATATCTAATCAATCGCCTTCCCACCCGTGTACTTGGTAAGAAAGCTCCCATTGAACTTCTTACTAAGCCGTCTTCTCTCTTCCCCATTCCTCCGAAAGTCTTTGATTGTGTGTGCTTTGTCCACAATCACTCCATCTCGTACCAAATTAGATCCCGCGCTTAAATGTGTAGATGTGACTTTGTTTGGGTATTCCCCCCCCTCGTAAATGGTTTGTCTCTGGATGTCACCTTTGATGAACGTTCGTCCTTTTTCCCCGGTTCCCAGCCATCTCTTCGGAGGGAGAGCGGGTCATGGGAAGAGATATTTGGAACAATAGTTCCATTTATAGTGGGAAAAGAGAATTGGGAAAAGATAATTTTATTACTGTACATCCCAAAGTTTATATAATGTTACAATGTGAAAAAAGAAGGAAAGGAAATAAATGAGAAAAAGGAAAGAAATAAAATAACTTAAATGTGGTCAACATGACCATAAATAACATAATAAAATCCGGGATCAAATCCCCTAATTCCAACACTCCCCCTCAAGCTGTGGCGAAGATGTTGACGAGACCATGCTTGCCAAGAGACGACTGTAGAAGTGCTGGACCGACGGACTTAGTGAGCATATCAGCGGTCTGATCTGATGAAAGAACAAAGCTCAGTGTCATGACTCCTGACCGAACTTTTTCTCGAATGAAATGGATGCCAACCTATATATGCTTAGTTCTCTCATGAAGAACTAAATCAGATGATAACATAATTGCAGACTTGTTATCGCAAAATAATGTAGATGTGCCCACCACTGGGAAGCCTAACTCACCAAGAAGAGAACGAAGCCATATAAGTTCACATGAACCCTGAGCCATCACACGGTACTCGGCCTCAGCAGAAGACCGTGACATAACAGCTTGCTTTTTACTTTTCTAGGAGATAAGATGACAACCTCGAAAAGTACAAAAACCAGAAGTAGAGCGTCTATCACCCTTGGAGCCGGCATAATCTGCATCAGTAAAACAGGAGAGACCTGATTGAGCTCCTGTCTTAAAGAAAAGACCGAGACCAGGACAAGTCTTGAGGTATCGGAGGAGATCAAAGGCATACTTCCGTTGGGATAACGAAATACCTTGGATCCATAGGAGAAGAAGCAGGTCTACACCCAAGCATTCCCGTATCTTGGAGGAGATCAAGGGTATACTTCCGTTGGGATAACGAAATACCTTGGTGGGATAATTCGCATCAATAAAACAGGAGAGACCTGATTGAGCTCCTGTCTTAAAGAAAAGACCGAGACCAGGACAAGTCTTGAGGTATCGGAGAATATGATAAACAGCATCAAGATGTGAAGTACGTGGTGAGTGCATAAATAGACTCACATCACTAACAGCAAAAGTCAGATTTGGTCTTGTGTTCGTCAAATAGATGAGACGATCCACATGATGCTGATATACAGAGGGATCTGGTAAGGGCTCTCCCAATTCAACAGTCAACTTATGATTTAGATCCATAGGAAAAGAAGCAGGTCTACACCCAAGCATTCCCGTATCATGGAGGAGATCAATGGCATACTTCCGTTGGGATAACGAAATGCCTTGGCGGGACCGAGCCACCTCAATGCCAAGAAAATACTTCAGAGGACCCAAATCCTTAATGTCGAACGATATTCCAAGAGAACGCTTCACTTGTACAATACCAGATGCATCATCTCCTGTAATAATAATATCGTCAACATAAACAGAGATAATGATACATTGCCCTTTGGAATTACGATGAATAAAGCAAGTATGGTCAGAATGGCATCGACTAAATCCCATAGTAAGCACCACATCACTAAACCGGCTGAACTATGCACAAGGAGACTGCTTCAATCTATAGAGAGATTTTCGGAGGCGATAAACTTTCCCCGAATACTCCCCCTGAGCCCGAAGAAACGCGTTCTTGACATCAAGCTGGTGAAGAGGCCAAGAATAGGAAGCAGCGAGAGACAAGAAGCCGGACTGTAGTCAGTTTAGCAACCGGAGCAAAAGTGGCCCCGAAATCCTTACCTGGAACCTGTGTGAAGCCCTTAGCCACATGATGTGCCTTATATCGGTCAATGGTGCCGTCGGCCAAATACTTGACACTGAAGACCCACTTACAGTCAACTGTACGTTCACCATTCATGAGAGAGACAAGATCCTAAATCTGATTATCCTGAAGAGCACTCATTTTTGTTTTCAAAGCAGCCACCCACTTTGGATTCTGGAGAGCTTCATGAACAGTGCGAGGAATGGAGACAGAATCAATTGCACTAACAAAAGAGCTAAATGGTTTTAACAGGCCCTAATAAGAGACATACTTAGAAATTGGATGGTTAGTACTACTTCAAAGAATATAACGTGAAGGAGGACGACGAATACGGGTAGGATGACGAGGAGGAGCAACATCAGAGATTAAAGGAGGAGATGAGATACCTGATTCTGGAGAAGATGATGGCATGGGGTCCGGAGTGCGAGGACGACGAGAGTACACCTGTAATGGGTTAGTTGTAATGACCGGAGGCAGAGAGTCACTGGGTATATCAAGAATAGGCACAGGGCGAGGAAGGACGGAGATATCATCCACAACTGCTCTAGTGGAGCTTCCAGAGAGGAAGAAGCACCTGTAAAAAATGGAACCGTTTCCAAAAAAGTGACATCTAAAGAGTGATACAAATGGCGTGTGACAGGATCATAGCAACGATAACCTTTGGATATGGAAGAATATCCTAGAAAGACACACCGAACAGCCTTATCATCAAGTTTAGTGCTTGTAGGGCTGCGATTTTGGACAAAACACGTGCATCCAAAAACCCGGGGGACAACGGGAAAGAGTTTACTACCAGGCTTGTAGGATACGGCTAGGAGTACGATTTATTAGGTAAGTAGCAGTAAGGACAGCAAAATGCCAAAAATACTTGGGAACATCCATCCCACGTAGGAGACACCTAACCATAGCCATAAGATGATGATTTTTACGTTCGACCATCCCATTTTGTTCGGGAGTATAAGGACAAGTGAGTTGTTGAAGAATACCCCCTTTATTAAGTTCAGTCCGAAACTCATCAGTAATATATTCCCTACCATTATCAGACCAAATATTACGAACAATTGTATGAAATTGAGTCTTAATCATTTGAAGAAAATTTCTAAAATGAGAGAAAACTTTAGATTTTTTCTTCATAAGATAAACCCAAGTACAACGTGTATAGTCATCAATAAACGTAACATAATATTGGTGCTGTGACATGAATGTGACGTATCGGAGTGAATAAGATCAAAGGCACTAGGTGCCCGGTGCATGCGAGGAATATAAGAAGTGCGAGTATATTTAGATAATTCACAAACCACACATTTAAAATGGAAATCCTTACAAGCTTTTATTTAACTGGGAGAATAACCAACATAAATACTGAAAGTTGACATGGCCTAGACAAGCATGCCACAAATCTAAAGTTTGAAGTGAAAAAACATATTTATTTGAGTCGGGCAAAACAGAGTTATTAAAAGCAGGTAACACAGAAGCTTGAAGACTGGAGAACGTCCTTGACACCGAAGGATCACCAAAGTAGTAGAGGCCGTCCCGCTCAAACCCCCTACCAAAAATCTTCTTCGTAGTCAGAACTGCAAATAACAAGAATGAGGTAAGAACACAACAGAGCAGTTATGATCTTTGACAAGACGATTAACCGAAAGCAAGTTAAAAGCAAAGTTGGGAACATAGTACACAGAGGAGAGGGTGATGTCCGAAGATAATCGGGCATCACCCTGACTACAATGGGAATGAACGATCCATCTGCGATACACGTACAGACTGTTTAATGCAGGTAATGGGAGAAGTAAAAACCGTAAGCTCACCAGTCATATGATTATTTGCCCCAGAATCGAGAATCCAAGTAGGGTGACTTGACTTACCATGAAGAGCAGTAGGAGTACCTGCAGCAATGGCGGCTGTAGAGCCAGTGGATGATGGAGGAGGAGGAGCTCCCAAACCTACACGTGACTGAAGTGAGCAATCTGAGACTGAAGTTGACTATAATCAGGTGGAGGAGGAAGCATCTCAACAACCGCTCCTGTAAGAAGAGCACCCCGGCCGCGACCAGTACCGCGACCAGCAGGTTGAGTCCGAGTGAACTGCCCTTTCAACTCTGGGTGAAGGGTGAAACAACGATCTATGGAGTAGCCTGGTGTACGGCAATGCTGGCAGTAAGGACGATTACCTCCAAGACGAGCACCAGAAGAAGCCGGAAAGGCCATCTGGTCAAGAACAGGTGAAGGAGAGGGCCTAGGATCAGGAGCAGTGAGTAGGCGACGTCGTCTCGCATCACCATCAACAGTAGCAAAGGCCTCAAATAAAGAGGGCATAGGGATGGTATTCAAAATCTGAGTTCGGAGGGCCTCGTACTTGGGCTTTAGGCCCATCAAGAATTGGTAGGTACGACGGCGATTAAGTCACTTAACTTCAACATCTCCATCATTAGGAAAATCGGTGATGGGTTCATACTGAGCTAACTCCTCCCACTGAGTCTGCAGGAATCCAAAAAAGTCGGAAACAGATAGTCCCAAAGTAGCTTTGGAAGCATGAGAGATATCATGGTAGAGCTCGAAAATACGCGAGTCAGAATGCGCATGATCATATATCTTCTTTAAAGCAGTCCAAAGGCCAAGAACGATATCATGGATTCATGATACATAAACATATTATAGATCCGTTCATCCATCGAATTAAACATCCAGCCCAGATGTAAACCACTCCTCAAACTTCGTGTCCGATTCGGCGGGCTTAACCTCCTTCCCAAATAACCACCCGATTTTTCGTTTGCCTCCAAGGTAGAGGCGAAGGGAATTAGACCATGCTTGGTAATTTTTTCCATTGAGTAGAACACTAGTGACTAGGTGAACTGGAGTCGGATGAGACACAGAGAGATCCGAACGGGCAACAACAGGAGCAGCAGTAGGGTTGATCGGGTCAACGGTCTTACCAATATCAGCCATGATGCTGTGAAGAGTGACCAAAAACCTAGACAGAGACTGCTAGAATACTCGCACTGATTTTGTAGTATGAACAGGCACGGCTGGAAACTCGGTCACGGCCGGAAACGGGGCAACCGGAAACTCGGTCACCCAGACTGAAGACGGAGAGCACGATGCTGGCTCTTAGCACATCACGAATGGGGCCTTACAAGGGCACAGGAGCAGCCGAAGGGTTACAACACCAAGCCGAAGGCTTGGGAAGCTGCGTTGCATCGAGGATAAGCCCTAGGGGCTGCGGCGCAGTGGTTGAGGGTGGTGGTGTGGTCGCCGAGAGGTGGGTGAGGCTGCAGTAGTTGTGGTGGTGATGGGAGGGCTGCAGCGCAGGCTGTGGTGGTGGTGGGTTGCGGTGCAGGTGTGGTGGTGGTGGTGGATTGTGTGTGTGGCTTTGATACCAAAAAGAGAATTAAGAAAAGATAATTTTATTACTGTACATCCCAAAGTTTATATAATGTTTTACTGTGAATAAAGAAGGAAAGGAAATAAATGAAAAAAAGGAAAGAAATAAAATAACTTAAATGTGGTCAACATGACCATAAATAACATAATAAAATCCGGGATCAAATCCCCTAATTCCAACAGTGGGAAGTGAGGAAGAGAGAGAGAGAGAGACGGAGAAGGAGAGAAAGATAGAGAGGAGGAAGAAAAAAAAGGAAAGAGAGGAGGAAGGTGTAAGAGAGGAAGGAAGAAAAGAAAGAGAGAGAAATGTAGAAGGAAGTGGAAGAGATAAGACAAATGAGCTATTGACTTATTCAAAAAATAAGGAGAGAAAGAGGTTTGGGGCAACAGAAAAAAGGACCATCTCCCCAATAACACTACAATTGTCTTCTTCACTGGATGAAGATCCAGGTTTTTCTCCTTCTACTATTTCTCCTTCTCCTTCTCTTCCGTCTACTACTTTTGTTTCTAGTTTTCCCTCTCCAGATGAGTTAGACATTCCTATTGCTCTTCGAAAGGGCACTAGAGAGTGTACTAAACACCCCATCTCAAAATTTGTTTCCTACGCCCATTTGTCTTCATCTTATAGGGCCTTTGTGTCCAAACTCGATTCTGTTTCTGTCTCTAATCATGTACAGGAAGCTCTTGCTAATACAAAGTGGAAATTGGCTATGGCTGAAGAGATGAAAGCACTTAGGAAAAATGGCACTTGGGAATTAGCATAATTACCTCGTGGAAAAAAGACAGTTGGGTGCAAGTGGGTTTTCACAATGAAACATAGAGCAGATGGAACAGTTGAAAGGTATAAAGCAAAACTGGCACCCAAAGGCTACACACAGACCTATGGGGTAGACTATCAGGAGACGTTTGCACCTGTAGCAAAGATGAACTCTGTCAGAATATTGTTACCTCTAGCAGCCAACTTAGAGTGGCCCTTGCATCAGTTTGATATGAAGAATGCATTCCTCCATGGAGACTTGGACGAGGAAGTCTACATGGATATTCCCCCTGGGTTCGAGGATGACAAAACGAGAGGGAAGGTATGTCGCCTTCAGGAAATCCTTATATGGTCTAAAACAGTCTCCCAGAGCTTGGTTTGATAGGTTTTCTCAAGCCATGATTAGGTATGGCTTCAAACAGAGCCAAGGTGACCATACTCTTTTTATTAAGCACTCATCACTAGGGAAAGTGACTGCTTTAATTGTCTACGTAGATGATATTGTTCTCACAGGAAATGATTTTGAAGAGATGAAGTGTTTGAAATCATACCTTGCTAAGGAATTTGAAATTAAGGATTTGGGAGATTTGAAATATTTCTTGGGAATTGAGGTAGCAAGATCCAAGGAAGGCATATTCATTTCACAAAGAAAGTATGTTCTAGACTTGCTTAAGGAGACAGGTATACTTGGAAGCAAAGCAGTGGATGCGCCAATGGATCCAAATCTAAAACTTGGAGATGATTCCAATGGAGAACCGGTTGAAAAGGGGAGATAACAGAGGTTAGTGGGTAAATTAATTTATTTGGCACACACCAGAGCAGATATTGCCTTTTCTATTAGTGTGGTTAGCCAATTTATGCATATGATCCAAAGCAAATTCATCTTGATGCGGTGTTTAGAAATATTAGATACCTGAAGTCAGCTCCCAGAAAAGGTTTATGCTTTGCCAGACATGGACACACTTTAGTTGAGGCCTATTCTGATGCTGATTGGGCTGGGTCCATTACTGACAGAAGATCAACCACGGGTTACTGGACACTTGTGGATGTTAATTTGGTCACTTGGAGAAGCAAGAAACAGTCAGTGGTGGCTAGATCTAGTGCTGAAGCAGAGTTCAGAGCTATGGCACAGGGTGTGTGTGAGCTGTTGTGGGTCCAGATTATACTTTCAGATCTTGGTTTCGTGCAAAATGATTCAATGAAGTTATACTGTGATAACAAGGCTGCAATTGAAATTGCTCGTAATCCAGTTCAGCATGACCGCATGAAACATGTGGAAATTGACAGGCATTTTATTAAAGAAAAGTTTAATAGTGGATGCATTTGTACACTGTTCGTGAGGTCTGGAGAACAATTAGCAGATGTCCCGACTAAAAGTCTCACTGGTCGGACATTTCACTACATTCTTAGCAAGCTAGCACCCGCTTGAGGGGGAGTGTTGAGAGATGTTTGATTATTTTAGTTTCTTATTACTTTTTTTGTGCTATTATTCTCTTCTTTAGGGGTGGGTACTCTTGTAATTATATTAATTATGATTATGGTTTAATAAAATGAGAGAGAGTCACATGTGTGCACTCTAAGCTTTCTGAAAAACTCAACAATATACATATGTTTGTTTACATGTTGATTAATTGGGCATTTCGCTTTAAAGTATTTTTTTGGAAGCATTTGTCTGTAAATCATTTACAGGATTTTAAGCAACTTCCATTTTCCTAATCTTCGGAAAACATTTTATGGGCAACCAAACACTTGAAAATGTGATGTTTTACATTGAAACAAGCGGAGCGTAATACCGTCAATCACTGAACAATCCCTTGTTTTTCCCCCTGGACAGACTTCGGATATTTTGTATTATGAAGTGCTGGACATCCCATTACCGGAATTGCAAGGACTAAAAACTTTGAAAGTTGCTTTTCATCATGCAACGAAGGATGAGGTATGTTTCCCTGTCACCCACCTCAACCACTTACCAGAACTTACAAATCATGTTATTTCGTAAATCCTATTGCATAATCTTCTTTGAACTGTTTTCAGGTGGTAATTCACAATATTAGATTGCCTCGACAGAGTACTGTAGGAGATGTGCTTAATGAACTCAGATCAAAAGTAAGTTATCCTTCTGTTAATGATTCGCATTACCCAATGTTTATCGAATGAAATTAATATTTGCTCACACACATTGTTCCATCCTTAGGTTTTCCCCCTTGCCTTAAAATGTTACATTGAAACCTTTTCATGACAAAGTATTACAACTAAGATTTGTCTTTGATTGGATACTCCCTCGTCGCCAAGCTTAGCGAAATAAGAAATTTCTTTCATGTTCATATTGTTGGAGTACTCATGATCCTTATGTACTCATGATCCTTATGATAGTAAATGGTTAAAGCAACTGTTGCAGAATAAATTCTCTCAAGGAATCTTTTATATTCCTCTCTTTTCGACCTTATGCAGAAAAACAATTTTTGTATGCCACCTATGATAAAATATTGTTTATGCATCATGTATTTTGAAACAGGTTTTGTTGTCCCATCCGAATGCAGAACTTAGACTGCTCGAAGTTTTCTATCACAAGATCTACAAGGTAATGATCCCAATAAATCACTCATAGAAGTTCTTTTATGAAGGATGCCGGTGATGGTGAAAAAAGGAAAATGAAATAGATGGACCCTTTAAGTTGGTCCCTTGTGATACTGATCAGTTGGATGCTCTGCATGGGTGGCCTCATCTTGAAATTTTAGAGTATTGTTAGATATGGCTGCATCTAAAATTTCTCTGTTTGTTATATGGTTCTTGCAGATCTTTCCACTCGCTGAAAAAATTGAGAACATAAATGACCAGTACTGGACATTACGGGCGGAGGAGGTGTGTTGGTTTCTTCCTCATTTCAAGAGTTTGTTGATTGTAGACACTAAATTGCTCTTAATATCTATGGATAGGGACACCTACATATAAGTTGGTGGGACACTGGGACTTTGTTTATATATATAATTGTGCATCTGATCTGTAAATAGAATCTTGCGGTAGTATTACGCAATGTATTGTGTCTCTAGGACAAGAGATGCTTTACTTTTATTTTGTAATTATGTGGAAAATTTAGGAAACGAGACATGTTGTGTTCATTTGTTGAAAATCTTGGGCGAGGTGGGCTAACTTGAAAAATGTTGGAACAGTGATGTACTTTGTGCACTGGGCTGCCATTTTTTTAGTGATGTACTTTGTGCCCAGTCTAGTTTTAATTATAGATGAAATCCTATTATCTTGAATTTCTATCTGTGGTTCGCAAACTTTTCTTTTTGATTTGTTTGACCAGAATTCCAGCTTTACAGAATGGGTTCTTGTTGTTTTGGCTTTGTGTATTCTAATGCAGTAGTGGCTTCAACGGAAGGGCAAGTTTATACTTAATTAATCTTTCTCTGTTTTTGTTTAATATCAGATTCCAGAGGAAGAGAAGAACATCGGTCCCCTTGATCGCCTGATTCATGTCTACCATTTCACAAAAGAAACTGCTCAGAACCAAATGGTATTTAATTCCTTACAGTGTTTACAATGCCCTGTTAATGTTGTTTCAGACCATGTAAATGCTGTAATGTAATAAAATGGCTGTTATTCGTTTCATGTTATTTCAAGCATGTGATTCTTAACAATGTTTCTTCAACAGCAAGTCCAAAATTTTGGGGAACCATTTTTCCTTGTCATCCATGATGGCGAAACTTTGGTTGAAATTAAAGAACGCGTTCAAAAGAAATTGCAAGTTCCGGATGAGGAGTTCTCTAAGGTGTACATTCAACTCTTATCACTCTGGGTTGGCCATATCAATGTCCGATCCCCACTCCCCAATGATGTAATTGGCTTTTATTCAGTGATTTATTTATGATCTTTCTTTTTTTGTGTGTGTGTGTGTGTGTGTGTGTGGTGGTTAGTGGAAATTTGCTTTTCTGTCGCTGGGTCGTCCGGAGTACCTTGAAGACTCTGATGTTGTGTCCACCCGTTTTCAGGTGGGTGACACACTTGTCTTTCATCAATTGATCTCTGTTTCTTCTTTATTTCATTTTATAATTACATTTTCTGCATTATTTGTTTAATTTATGATGCTACATGTCAACATCTTTCATGTTTAGTTTACCTAATGTTCCAATTTATTTGTCTGCTAGAGGAGAGAAGTTTATGGTGCTTGGGAGCAGTACCTTGGGTTGGAGCACTCTGATACTGCTCCTAGAAGGGTTTACACAGCAAATCAAGTAAGTTTCTCATTAATTTGTCAAATACCATAGGCTAAGGTTGTCCATATTATCCATTATTTTTCTTGTCCCGATTTCCTACGAATATTTCGGAAATGGTCCGAGGATGCTTTGAACAGACGTGAAAGATAATTGTCATGTCTGTCATTACTTTTCGGGCCGTTTGGATTGGCTATGGGCATATGGCCTTTACATTTTCGAAGAAGCAGATGCCCTAATAACAAGGGGCTCCGTAAAAATTCATTAACATCCAAAATTCAAATCTTCTTCCTGCATTACGTTTGGGCTGAAACTCCTCTGGACCTGCTTCAACCAAAACATGCTTTTGGGGCTCTCAACTGCTTAAATTTTATCCAAACAGGCTATAATATATGCATGTTTGAGTCCCATAAGCAAGTTTGGGCCCAAATGCGCATTTAAGTAGTAGTGATTCTAAACAGGGCCTTTGTAATATATATATATATATATATATAATTGGGTAAAGAAGGCACTAGTGAGCAAGCTTCTTGCCATATCAAGTTGTGCAGATTTGATAGGCGTACGGCAAGGGTGGCCGGGCTGTTGTATCCCGGAGACGGCGTGCTATTTCCTACTGCACCGGGTATTACCCGTAGAGGGCGCGTATTGTCTCAAGAGAGCTTTGCGCCTCATCTCGGTCACCTTATTATTGGTTTGATTCGGTTTTGGTGGAATTGACGATGTCTCTATTACTGGTGGATTCTTTGAAGGCATATTATAATGTTGGCTATTTTGTATTATTCTGCATTTAAGTAGTAGTGATTCTAAACAGGGCCTTTGTAATCTTGCCTTGAAAGCCTTCTTGGTTTCATGAATCCTTCGCCAGAGTTGGATACAACGTATACCCAGATTAACGACTAATTTTTGTTTTTTGTTTTGTTTAAAAATTTGCAGAACCGTCAAACATATGAGAAGCCAGTTAGAATATACAACTAGAACGAATCTGTGAATCTCTCACAGTTGCATTAAGCTCAACCCTCCATCCTTCAAAGCCGTGAGGACAATGTGCAGAGAAAATGAAAAACTCTACTACAGATTGATAGGCAGCAAAGTAAGTTAAACATCGAGGTTGTTTATTAGGTCTGATTGTAGTTTTTTGTAGGTTTTGATTCTTCATTTGATGTGGGTCGGTGAAAAAGGAGGGGTTTTTTTTTTTAAATTCTGAGAGTGTCGTGTTTTTATTTTTGATACAAATCCCGCTTGCGATAAAAGGCATTTCCTAGCTTTGATAGGCTGGTATATTTCTGTATCTAACGCCTGTGTAATTTACCAGTATATAAAGGAGATTTTGGCTAGAGGGATGTGAACTGAGTATAGTTCCTTCACATTCTGTTGGTTGCAATTGATGTTTATAGGCGATTAGAGAGTTGTGTAATTGTTGGCTGAACAGATATCTGGCTAACTTCTAGGGATTGTGTATAGAAGACAACTACACAGATATGTAGTTGATATATATTGTAGTGTCTCCTCAACTTTATTTACAGGAATTTAATTTTGGTAAAAGCTTTTTGGAATAATAAAAAAATCGCAAGTTTGAATATCCACGGAGGCATGTAAATTCCTGGGGTCCACCGGTCTCTGATTTACACGATTTGAAGTTTAGAGATGGTTTTTGTAGGATTTACCCTGCAGGGTTGGGTGGTTTTTTTCCAATAGACTTGTTTCCCTTCTAATCAGGGCAGAAAATTGTTCATCAAAAGGCTCTAAAATTAGTACCTAATTTTAGGTTAGGTGCAACTTCTTGTTAGTCTTAGATTGGATAAGAAGGCAATTCAGAGATCTTTACCCTCGTGGAATGTTTTAAAAAAAAAAAAAAAACCCTCACTTTTACAATCTTGTGACAGAACAATTATAGATCTAATTTCCTTCAAAGAATGCCCTTCAACATAGACTACCATATAGCTTAGGCGGCATTACAAGAAAATGAGAAATGCAAACAGTTTCAATTCTGTTTATTTGCACACAAATTTATGCTTATAAGACCATGGTAGTCACAACTCACAAGACTAGAAAGGAAAAACTAGTAGAAGACAAATGAGAATATACTTTTCAATAAA
The DNA here is from genome assembly GCA_033977485.1 of Hydrangea macrophylla. Taxonomy (NCBI): domain Eukaryota; kingdom Viridiplantae; phylum Streptophyta; class Magnoliopsida; order Cornales; family Hydrangeaceae; genus Hydrangea; species Hydrangea macrophylla. The sequence continues at coordinate 78,213,950 of CM066999.1, forward strand.
AAAGCTTCTACAACCCAGAAAAAAGGATGCAACAGGCAGAAGCTCTTTTTTAACCAAGAATAGAGTAATGCTATGTTTGCCAAATGCTAGTGAAGTGGTACAACATGCAATGGCTCCAAGATCATGTAGTACAATTGTTCAAGCATTTTAGAATCAATTTTGGGAACCATAGCGTTACTATTTGGAAAGTGGAATTACTTCTTTTGTTATGTAAATATAGAAGTTCGTTATCAGAGTGAGAAGAAAAGGAAAGGAGAGTATTTTTGTTCACCCCAATTTGCTCACCCAGAGTTACCATCTTAGACGTGTTTTTTCTTTTTATGGGGCAGTGAATAGAACACAATGTCAAGCTAGTTTCTATGGGTGAGCAAAAAGGCTCTCGAAGAAAAGGATAAAAACTGGATGAAAAGGGTGGAAGATATTTACCAAAAAGACAAATGAGTACGTTTTTTCGGATGAATGAGAATCATTTCAAAATGGCGGTTTCAAATAAATCTTTGGGATATTTATATTTCAGTCAACTTTTTGTATGAAATTTAAAAGTTAGTCTACTACTATTTTAAAATTAAAAAATTATCAATAATATTAAAAAAAATAATAATAAAAAATAGAAAACAAAAAAATAAGAAGTCATCAACAAAATTTAAAAAACATCAATTTTTAAATATAATTGTGTTTTAGTCTATTCTATAGAGTTTTTGACCCAACCCATTACTATAGGTAGGAGTGTAAACGAGTTGAGCCACTCAACAAGAGTTCGAAGTTCGGCACGATAAAGGCTAGGCTTGACTTGCTCATTTGAGCTCGTGAACACGATCAATTAATGCTCGTGAGCTGGCTCGTGAAAAAGCTCGTTAATAGGTTTGATAAAGAGTTTTGTGTAATGATTTTTATACATATATATATATATATATACTAGTGATACAACACGTGCGTTGCACGTGGTTGATACTCATATTGTTAAAATAGTTATCAAAGATAAAGTTTTATTTTTTTGGCATTGCAATACTATGAGTAAAAATAAATATAAATAAAAAGCATTGTCATAACTTGTCACGCCCCGACGTAGCAAAAATAAGGAAAGCGTTTAATTTCCTTTATGGACCCGTAAGTCGCGACAATTTGAAGGATCGATTCCGTCCCAAACGTCGAACAACTCTAAACAATAATCAGAGTAGAGCAATCAAAGCTTACAAATACTTTACTAACTTATTACATCTTATGATACAGGGTCCACTAAGGCACAGACCGCCTTAAAACAAAACAATAACTTATCATCTATTACAGTCATCCTTATTACAAAACCAGTTCATATCTAAAACATATAACTTAAAATATGCAATGACGATAACAGTTTCTCTTCCAAAAGCAGCCGTTCTCAATTAGCATAGTCATAAGGCTCAGCATAGTCGTAACCTGAAAAGCCTGAACACGAATGTCCAGGACGCATCAACGTCATCAGCTTCAAGAAGCTGGTGAGTATTAAAAACATAACTTTAAATGTAAAACATACTCATTTACAAATTTTTTCTTTTTAAGTTTGTAAAAATCAACGGTTTCACCACGGAAAGAATTCAATTATAAAACAACGGGGAAAGTATTTAAAAGTCGTTTATTCATTAAAACATATGATCGTGTATGAGACAATGCACCACACTCATCTTACCGACTCTTTTCTCTCGACAAACACAACAACCCACTATCTCACTCCAGTATCTTTGAAACACTAAGGTAGCCACACTTTAGCAACGGGGTGCCAGGGAATGTCCAGTTTACCTCACACTTTGGTCCGGGGTACCAGAGAGTGTCCAATGCCTCACACTTTGAATACCTAAACCGCCATGCAAATACCGGAGGAACCCTCACGCAGTATCCAGACTCGGGTATCAGGGAGTGTCCGTAGGCCACACTTTAGCACTTCCATGGGTGCCAGGGAATGTCCAAGTTCGGCGTCACACACTTTAACGCTACCATGGGCGCCAGGGAGTGTCCAATTTTGCCACCGTCGCATTACAAAGATACTCTCACCGCAATCTCAACACGTCACACTTTGGTACACCATAACCAGGGAGTGTCCACCACACAATCTCAAACTCAATCTCAATCTCAATCTCAATCTCATACTCTTTCCCCACTGACCATTACTCTTTTCCACACTGACTGACACCCACGTGCATGTACCACTGACTCCACATGTATGTCATGAATTTAAATATAAAGTAAATCGCTGAATTAAAGGAACAACGAACGCAGGGTATTGATAAGTTATAATACATTGTTTTAATCTTCTCGACATAACCAATAGTATTCTGTTTTAAATAAAATTCCAAACAGAACCTTAACAGTGCTTTAAAATTAATCCAAACAGTCCCGCATACGAAAACACACAAAAACCAGAAACTGCCAGAAGTCGCGCGCGCAGGCCGCTCGCGCGAAAGGTCGCTCGCGCGATGTGCCCAATTTTCGTTTTAAAATAAAAATCTTTCTTTCTGCCTGAAATTAGCCACCTCGCGCGCGTGGGTCGCTCGCGCGAAAGGTATCTCGCACGACCCTCGCTCGCGCGACCTGCCTATTTTTCATTTTCTATATAAAACTTTTTATATCTGCCTGAATCCACGCGGCTCGCTCGCACAGGGGTCGCTCGCGCGGGCCGCTCGAGCGATCGCGCGCGCAAGATGAAGCAGAGGCTTCGTCTTCTTCGTCAGATTGCTCTGTTTCAGATTTTCAGGGGTCTTTTGACCCATTTTCAAGACTGAATTTAATTAAGCCTTATAATATGTGTTTCTCTTCAGTTTTTCGCAAGGAACTCACATTTTCAATCAATTAAACACCATTTGATCCGTAGCTCTCCAATTTTATGAAAAACTAAAACATGTCAAAACTAATTTTCTCATATACTTCCTCATGTGATCAAATTAAGCCCCAATACTTCAATCCTAGTCTATATATACCATACTCTTTCTTATTTATCTAACAAAACAGATTTTGATTGAGTTTGAGAATTCATGATTTTCAAGCTATGGAACATCAACGTAAAATTAACTATGGTGATTTCCAAATCAAGCTATATAAACAAGATTAAGACATGAATTACATTGGGAGTGAGTTAATAATACTCACATATTGGAAATGATGTGTGTTTGTTGAGAAAGAATAAGACCAAACAAGAAATACTCCAAGCTTGGCTATGGAGTTTAAGAGCTCTTCTCTCTCTATAATTGATGTGCAGAATGTGTGTGATTTGAGAGAGAATGTGAGTGTAGAGGATGTATAAATAGAATTCTCAAAGGGCAACTTGGTGGCCAAGCAAATTCCCAAACACTCAACAAAATGAAATTGTTTTCAATTTAGCTAAGCTGAAGAATACACACTCAGCTTCAAACGTATATGCATAGATATCTTTACAGATACATTAAAGGTCAATTATAGGTTAGTAGGGGTAAAGATGTGTTTGGGAATTTGGCTTTTAGGCACTACATAACACACACAAGTTAAATATTCCCAAGCAATGCCTTAACCAATCATTGCTTGCCATAAATGAAAATAAAGTATATGTCATGTCCAATTTACGTCACTTCCAAAATCTGTGGAAGTTCAACAAGGCACGGACAGTTTTGGATATAAACTGATATTTTCGGGGCGCAGTGGTCACCCTAAAATACAGAAAATTCATTTTAACGTAGGAAGTGATTTATTGGTTTCATAAAAATACTGATTGAGTAGAAAGAAAACATCTCCACCTTTTTGAAATACAGTTTTGAAATTTAACACAGGCGTTGCTAAATTTTATAAAATCGCAATTTGACCCCAACCAAAATTCTTAACTTGCAATAATTCAAGGGATAAAATTTAGAATATGAGAAATGTAATTAAATAAAGTAGTCAATACAAATTAAATATGGAAATGCAAATAAATGAAAATGCAGGTTATTACATAACTTATGAGTAAATTGATTGAAATAGTGTTATAGGCCCAAAATAAAAGCAATTGGAATTCTAAGAAGAAGAAATAAAAAAGTACAATTGATAAAACTTAAAAATATAGAACCATAATAATGATTTGTAATGAGATCACAACAATGTGGCAAATTTAAAATCTTATTTGTCATAACTCATAATTATAGTTGATTAATGAATAATCTAGTGTAAGCAAGAAGGGAAAAATATATCTTACAAAAGAAAATAATATAAAATACTTTATTATTAATTTTGACTTAAACTTGGAAATATCATCTCTAATAATTAAACTTTAAAGACTATTACAAAGTGTTTATGTAATTGCAAAACTTGTTCTTTTTCGATTTTGATTCTATTTTTCATGGCACGTTTCTTCTTTCCATCACCTTTGTCTGATCTTTGTTTCATTTTTTTGAAACTTCGGATGTTTTCGTCGTCTTCAATAACAATTGGTTACATGTCTTCCACCCGTTCAATTGATTGAACAATGATGCATTTATCTGATGAGAAATCTTTACCATTTGTCAGTAATTTGAAGTAGAATTTTGTGTTCTTGTAATTTGCATATACACTAATTTCTGTAAAATTTGGACCTATTATATTTCTGTATTTGCAGTAATATTATAATTAGATAGATGTTTAAATGACAAATATAGAACAACATGAAATTTGTTGTTAAAGCATCGGAATGCGTAGCTCATTTATGGAAGCTATATATTCTGATACTGGACATCCTATTACACTTCGTGCTGCTTCATCAAATAGAACACCATTCATTGTATTTGTCCTATTAATAATTTCTAGTCTCACGATATACTTTAATAAGAAACAAAGTTTAGTATTCTTATGAAAAAATAGTAATATTAGCCGAAGTTTTGTTTCTATACCTCAATAAATGAGGCTTAAGGCCTACAATTGGTATATTATTAATTGAATTACCATTTTACCCCTACTCTCTCTACAACCTGTGCAATTCCTAGATTCATCATAAGAATATCTTGAATTGTATGAGGGTAATTATGTCATGTCAATCAAATAATTATGTTTAAGTCAACTTTCTAAATAAAATAAATTTAGAAATGATAAGTGAATTCGCTAATTACATTTAGGTTAATTTTACCCATTCATTACGGAGTATTTTGTTCTGTTCATCAAAATAAATAAAATTAATATCAAAATAACAAGTAAATCAACTATATACCCATTTTACCACTTTTCAGGTTTGCCTTTACTTTTTCACCACTTTTTAGTTTTGCCCGTATCACTTTACCACTTTTCACTTTTGCCCCGTACCATTTTATCACTTTTCAATTTTGTCCCTTACCATTTTACCACTTTTAAATTTTGCCCCCTATTATTTTACCCATTGTGCATTTTACCCTTACCGTTTTACCACTTGTCAATATTGCCCCTTCCCATTTTGCCCTTACCATTTTACAACTTTTCAATTTTTTCCCTACCTTTGCCCCCTACCATTTTACCCCTTATCGTTTTACGACTTGTCAAATTTGCCCCTTCTCATTTTACCACTTTTCAATTTTGCCCCTTTACCCCTATTCCATTTGACCACTTTTCACTTTTGCCTCGTACCATTTTATCACTTTTCAGTTTTACCCCTTACCATTTTGCCACTTTCAATTTTGTCCCTACCATTTTACCCCTTGAGCATTTTACCCCTTACCATTTTACCACTTTTCAATTTTGTCCCTTTTACCACTTTTCAAAATTTACCCCCTACCATTTTACCCCTTGCATTTTACCTCTTGACCATTTTACACCTTTACCATTTTATCGCTTCTCAATTTTACCGCATACCATTTTACCACTTCTTAAGTTTGCCCCTACCATTTTACCCCTTGACCATTTTACCCCATCCATTTTATCAGTTTTCAATTGTACCCCTTACCATGTTATCACTTTTCAATTTTGCCTCTACCATACCATTCAATTTTGCCCCATACCATTTTAACACTTTTCAATTTTACCTCTTCCATTTTTCCCATTACCATTTTACCACTTTTCCATTTTACCCCTTACAATTTTACCTCTTGACCATTTTACCCCTTACCATTTTATCGCTTCTCAATTTTACCACATACCATTTGATCGCTTCTCAATTTTGCCCCTTTTACCCCTATTCCAATTCACCACTTTTCAATTTTGCCCCTTGACCAGCTTACCCCATCCATTTTATCACTTTTCAATTGTACCCCTTACCTTTCTATATCTTTTCAGACCCCTACCATTTTTCCCCTTACCATTCAATTTTGCCCCTTACCATTTTACCACTTTTCAATTTCTCCCCTACCATTTTTCCCCTTGGCCATCTTACTCCATCCATTTTATAACTTTTCAATTTTACCCCTTACAATTTTACCACTTTTCAATTTTGCCCCCTACCATTGTACCCCATGACCATTTACCCCTTACCATTTTACCACTTTTCAATTTGGCCCCTTACCATTTTACCACTTCCATTTTGACCCTACCATTTTACCCCTTGACCATTTTACCCCCTTCCCATTTTACCACTTTTTAATTTTGCCACTTTTACCCCTACCAATTTACCCCTTGGCCATTTTACCCCCTATTCCATTTTACCACTTTTCAATTTTGCCACTACCATTTTACCCCTTGGCTACTTTACCCATTACCATTATGCCACTTTTCAATTTTGTCCCTTACTATTTTACACTTTTTTATTTTGCCCCGTACCATTTTATCACTTTTCAATTTTACCCGTACCATTTTACAATTTTACCTCTTGATCATTGCACCCCTTACCATTTTACCGCTTCTCAATTTTGCCCCTTACCATTTTAACACTTTTCAATTTTGCACCATTAACTCTTATTCCATTTGACCACTTTTCAATTTTGCCCCTACAATTTTACCCCTCGAACATTTTCTATGCTTAAAATTTAATTTTTTACACACGCACATTAATTAACACCCACACATGCCAATAGATTAAATTTCAGATATTATTACATCACCATAAGGATATATTGATTTGTGTGAGGATAATTCTGTCATTTCAGACGAAAAGTAATGTTTAGGTCAGCTTTGTAAATCAAATTAATATCTAAATGAGGATTCAATCAACTTATGAAACAATTTTTAACATTTACTTCAAAAATAGTCAAAAATTAATGCAAATTACATATTATGCCTTGTTTGGCACAACCCAAATTTTTTTTTTTAATTGAAGGTTGTAACATGTTGTGCCTTTTGTTTGGCACAATCAATTGTGATTTTTTTTAAAATTAATTTTTATATTATACACACATGTATGTAAATTTAATTTACATAAATGCTTAAAAATTAAATGCTATTACACACTCATGCACGCCTTTTTAATTTTATACTTTGCGATTACACACACATATAAATTTAAATTACACATACACATACCTATAAATTTAATTCACACACACATGCTTATAAATTTAAGTTTGTTACACACACATCATATTACACACATAAATTTAATTTCTAATAAATACATACTAATAATACACAGAAGATACAATAATCCTAATACAACATGCCAATACATTTAATTTTGTATTTTATCAAGATTTTCTTTTTAATTCACACAAACACGCACATGTTTATAAATTTAATTTTTTATACACATCCATGTTACCCCTTACCATGTTACCCCGCGCATTGCGCGATTAATAATTGTGAGCTCCTACAAAAATTTTACAAATTTATCGTTATATCTAATTATAGTTATAACTTGTACGGAGTAACATCTTTTCCATTACTCTTTTTAATATAAAAAGTAAACGTTTAGTGCACCGAAAAACACCATGACCACGAGCATTGCGCGTTCCTTCCCCTAGATATAAATATGAATTAGCCATAACCACAATTAACCATAAGTCATATCCTTTATTGGTAGCCATACGATACACTTAAAAATGCAATTAACCATAACCAAAATAACCTACACAATTATTAATGGTTTTAAGCTAAGTTCTCTTAAGTTATCCTTCACTAACTGCCTATTGTTAATGCTCTAAGAACGGAGTTGTTTTGGTGGAAGCCCATCTGACGAATAATAGCTTTTTGGGTTACTTATAATCATATAGAGAGCATTTTTTTTTAAAGAACCTAAATACATAATTAAGGAATATTATCAAAACACGTGCATTGCACGTGGGCTTCCCCTAGTATTTAAAATTTTAAATACATATGTTACCTTGGACTATGTTCTGTATTGGATTTTTGACAGGTTGTACTTCTGTTCCATCTTCATTTATGACTATTTTTTTACCGCATGTTTTGCACGCATCATACCATGGTCAGTCTTGGTTGAAAATTCTTTCAATGGTTGATTAAAAGTAATACCACTTATTCTGTTTATTATTAAAAAAAAAAAAAAAGAGAGTTTAGTATTAAAGTAATTCAAGTCTATACTTAGTTTTGTGAAGTTATGGTAACATTATCTTTTGTAACGATTTTGGGTTGGATAATATATATATCTCCGACTTTGACTTCTATTGCTTCATTCATTTGGGTTCGAATGTCAATAATTTTGATTTTCCAGTTTTCTTGGAAGATTTTAACCAGAATTTTTATTGTAAAACATTGAAACTTAAAAATAAAGATTGAACTTAGAAATGTAACAAATTTCATTGAACCAATATGCATATCACTCATGAACGTGTCAATATTGATTATTTAATACTCCCTCCATCTCAAACTAAGAGCCCATGATTCCAATTTCTGATATCCCAATTTAAGAGTCACTTTTGAAAAGTCAATATACTTTTAACTACACACTTTTCGAGTATACCCTTTACTCTATAAAACTCTTCCACTCTTTCTTTGATATGAATTTTGAAATTCAAAAAGACGATAATGAAAAATTGTAAAATTTTACAAGAATCAAAGATTTCACTTAAAAAGCTTGAATTCTCATGAAGAGACTCGTAATATGGGACAGAGGGAGTATAACATTATCTGTTATTCAAATCACTCACTAATATGAATGATTAGAGTTATAGTACATTACCGCTTTTTTAGTTCGTCCACTTCTTTTCCAATTCGAAAATCTACCTTTGCATTCTGTTCGTTTTATTTTGAAACTGCTATAATATCATTATCTTATATTGTAGCTAAAGTGCAACTCATCCCAAACTTTAGGGATCAAAGTGCCAAATTTAACTTTAAAGTTCAAAGTGCAAAACCACCCAAACTTCAAGGGTGCTATGTGCAGTTAACCCTATACATGCACCTTTCTAATTGGGATAGCTTATTGTCCCAATTGAGTTAAGAGTAATATTTGGGACACAACCTTCATACAACTTTCATATAACCTCCCCAAAAGATGTGTCTATCTCTCTCCTGTGATGTCACTGGACCCCACAGTGACACAGGAAAGAGATAGACACATCTTTTGGGGAGGTTGTATGAAAGTTGTATGAAGGTTGTGCCCCAAGTATTACCCTTGAGTTAAAGAAAGTGATAAATTAAAAATGCCACTATACCAATTTCCACCTGCATGCTTAAATAGGCTCCTAGTTGTTGGGTAAGTTATATTTATATAGCACATATATATTATATATATACACATATATCTATACTACATGTGCCTAGATAGGGTATTCTGTGTGTGGTAAATTCAACCCAGCAATAATTGATACTGAGATTTAATATCTAATTTTTAAGTCTAAAGTAATAGCAAAAGTTTTTTCTTCCCCTAATTCTTACGTGATTTGATCCCCTGAACCGAATATTAAACACAAAAGAACTCAAAGTAGTTATAATAGAACTCAAAGTAGTTGGATTTGATCGTGATGATAGAAAAGGAACATGACTCTCTTTTGCATTCTGATCATCACTTATATTTGATTTACAACTCTTACTTTAATTTTCAACAGAGGTAGTATGGACAAAAAATTAAAAAGTTGGCATACCCGAATAAAATAATATACTTCAAGTGTGTCATTATATAGGTTGTTGACCATGTGGCAATTGTGAAGGCAAAAAAAAACTTTATTAAGTTGTACAATTGTAGGACTCTTGTGGACAGACCAAAAAAATGGCATACTAAACTATTAAAACTCAAACAAAAAAAAACATTTAAGCAAAAGTACACCAATTGATAAAAGTTCAAAACACTTAAGACCATCGGTACACTTATACATATATTATAGATATAGATATTATAGATATAGATATTATAGATTATAGATATAGATATAGATATAGATATTATAGATTATAGATATAGATATAGATATAGATACAAAAATTCTCTAAAGAGGGTCACCTCTCTTTATTAAAGATAGAGTCTCTGTTTTGGCCGTCGAATTGTGTTAAAAAAACTGTGAAATGACAAAACTACTATTAATGAAAACATGATCCGACGGCCAAAACAGAGGTCATCTCTTTAATAAAGAGAGTACTCCCTCTTTAGAATCTAACTGTATATATATATTATAAAACTATATAATTTTAGAAAAAATATGACATATCTCGTAAATAAATTATTATTGTATTATTAAACTCTATAGTTTGATGACTTTTTTATTTTTGCAAAAAAAAAAAAAAAAAATTTAAAAAAATAATCGACTTAACTTTTAATTTCTATAATAAAAAAAGACTGAAACTTAATTTTCCCTAAATCTTAAGGGTAATATTTGGGGCACAAACACTTACAAACACACTCTATCTCTCTCCTGGGTGGCACTGTGGGATCCACTAAAATTATCCGAACCCCACTATACCACCCAAGAGAGAGAGAGTGTATTTGTATAAAGTGTTTTGCCTCCATTGTTGAAATCTTAAACCACTCTTTTTCAATTACTGCCAAGGACATAAACGGAGCAACTTATCAATGTCTGATGATAAATAGCAACATGCTGCAATGACTACAAAATAGTTATGTTAAAGAGTAATTCTATGATTCCCAAATTTTTATTTTAAAATTACTTTTCAAATAATGTGACAGTAAAATCAAATCTAATACAATGGAATCAGTTAAATTTTGATTGAAAATTATTCACCTGACCCACTACCATATCATTTGAAAATTTGGAAAGGATAGTATTACTCTATGTTTAATGCCTCTCAAAAGCCTAAGAGAAGCAAATTTAAGCTAGTTTCCAACCTTTAGCATCAGAAAACAAACAGAAATGAAAAAAGATGAAAATAATTGAAGGAAACAACAATTTTTTTTTAAATCAATAATCACGCACGTACTTGTTTATGATACATAAATCCAGAAATTGAAGAAAGATACCACTTGTGCATAGAATAATGGAATTATGGAACCAAATGTGGATTGTAAAATAGTACACCAAATTGGATCAGCAACGTATGACTATAAATAAACAAGTTTCTAATTTTGCAGAGTGGAGTGATCTACATGTTTTAATGTTTCAAGTAAAAGATTTTGAAACCAAACTCCAAAATTAAAAATAGAAAAAATTTTCTTTCATTGATTGCCATCAACATATTTATATTGAACTGGTACATGTAATTGAACCTACCCATCCGGTTGTGATCTACAATACTCTATAGGAAATCAAACCATCAGTGGTTTCAACAACCAGCTGATTCATTCGTACAAGCAGCAGCAAGTAGGATCTTCCTTTAGGCCCTGCAATGAGACAAAGCACTTACTAGAAACAAAAGGTTTTGATACATTATTCTACCACCTACATGCTACCATTCATGTAAACTAGTATTTCTCATTGTTTTGTGAATCTGTACGCCAAAATCATGCATCGTAAGTGTTAGAATATAATACAAACAGAGAGAGAGAGAGAGAGAGAGAGAGAGAGAGAGAGAGAGAGAGAGAGAGAGAGAGAGAGTAACTCTAGTTTGAATAGTGTAGACTAAGCAACTCTATTTTGAACAGTGTATACTAAGAGCATCCACAGTAGTGTAGTGGACAAGTTTAACTTTTGTGTGCCATAGTGGTGTAGTTTGTACTACAAACTTAAGTTTGATAGGATAGTTAAACTTAAGTCCGTGATACGCTTAAGTTTCATTTCAACCGTGTGGAGAGGAAACGGAAGGAGCTTAACCATTTGAAATCGAAGGAGACCATTGCAATTTCAAACGGTCATCGTTTGACCGTGGCAACTTCTTTCATGTTTGGTGACCATTGCCATTCCAAACTATCAACTTATGACTGTTTGATACCAAATGGTCAAGAGTGATCCGTTTGAGCATCAAACGGCCATCTCTTGTTTGTTTGATCATCAAACGGTCATAAGTTGCCCATTTCTTTGCTACATCACAGTGAACACCACCTATCTCGTCCCACAAGTTAGCTTAAGTTTAAGTAAATTTACATACACCACTGTGGATGCTCTAAGCAGCGTAGGACAAAAGGGCTTGCACATAATATAACAGTAAGATTCACATATCATTGAAAATAAATAATAATGTATATCCAGTGGACCCCTACATATATGTGCAATGCTCAAAATAAACAAAATAACACTTCAATACAATTTCATGCAATACCAAGACTCAAAATGTTAAAAGTTTTTTACTTGAAACTCCATCGTTCAAAATTTTTAATTGTGACTCGTATTAAATCGTCGTATCGGTGGGTTGCGTGCAACTCGAATCAACCGAATCTAACCATGGTTGTGTAGTTCCATAACACATGTTCACCCTATTAACCCTACTAAATTTCCTCCAAATTTTGCTCTCTCTTTCGTTCTTTCTTTCTTTTTTCTTTTTTTGAACACTTTCCCAGAGGTAAGACTGATAATCCTCCCACTTGAAAATATTCACATACTGCATCTGAATCCTAGTGTTAAAATTCTTTCTTTTAGCTTCTCTGCAATAACTAACTCTTTTTAACCACAAAAAGGGCAGCCCAATGCACGAGGCTCCTGCCATTGATCATCCATGCCATATTGTTAGTTTGAATACTGAGTTTCACGAGAATTAATCAATTGATTACTTCATCACTGGGTCGAAGTTAAAGAACCTTCTATTGCTGATTCTTGGCCAAGATCACCAAATTTATCATACGCATGAGGGTCATCACTCTCCGTTATGTTCTTCTTTTGGAGACATTATGAGGCCGTTTTAATCAGTTTATCTAGGAGAAACAATCGCTGACGTGGGCTTGATGGAATAAGTCCACTTGCCCATTTGGCAAAACGTTTTGACAGCTTTTTCAAAAATCTGTTCCACTTTAAAGCTGATAAATTGTTGCTTTTCCAAAAATCTATTAAAGAAAAGATCCCGTACTCCCACAGCAAAACCAAACAGATGCTTTGTAATGCACATGTATGTGGAAACAAAGCCACTCCTAACCCAATTGGTGTGATAATACATACCCAAATCTAGAGATGCAAGTTCGTCTTGGTGGAAGAAGAAACCTCTCGCCCCTTTTTCCTTTTCACCTAGCCTTGCATTTATCTTCTCAACAGCAGCAAGCAAATCCTGCAGAAATCACAATTCAAGGTTTTATTTAATGAACACCGAGATAAACTAGAAGTTTCAAGGCTCCACATAGTAATCATGTACAATAATGAGGGTACGAAAAGTAAAATGCCCAATACATATCTTCCCTTCTAAAGCATTTTGCTTTTGCTCAGGGAGAATACTCATATTGGATACAAAATCATAGTTTTATGCTTGAGAAACTGATTCCTCAGTCGGACAGTCAATCAAAATACATAGCTAAATAAATGCAACGAAAAGGATTAGTGGTATAAAAATATTGGCTCCAAATGTTCCAAGAAGATTTTAATCCTATTTCTAAATATTTAACAAAATAGATAAGCAGTGAACAATGAACATTAAGTTGGTAGAGCCGCAGAAGGTTTATAACAGAGAAATTATTCCATGTGACTTTCACGGTGTAACGATCATTGTGATTTCCCCATTTCGATGAGACCCACGTGGAATGTACAGAATATTCAAATCACAACGGCTGACACACAGATGTTACAATTCACAGGAGAGACTCTCTCTTATCTAATATGAAGTGTAACAATTTTTTTATTAAGATTTGAAACTTAAAAAGGCTAAAACCTTCAAGGCCTTGAGACAAACATTACTTTGCATTCACTTATTGGTGCGAATTAATTAATCTCCCTCGATAAAGGAACATCATATTTGTCTTAAACTCCTTAGAAAAAACAATGAGCAAAAACAACGTGCTTCAAAATAAAATTTCCAAACTACATTAAATAATTGTTACGATAGGATATCAAGCGTTCAATATAGTTTACCTAAAACCTTACAGTTACAAGTCTAACTAAGAAGAGAGAAAAATAAACAAGACATCAATTTCAGTGGATCTAATTACTATATGGAGTCACCCATGAAACTCATTTTACCTTCTACAAAAAGCACTAATGGTAAATACCCATTCAAGCTAAATTCTTACACGATTTATACCATATATGATCTATCCAAAGAAAATAGTGACTTCTATGATGTTGAGTAGCTCTGCTAGTCAAAGTAATGCTTTGTTTAACAATTAGTTAAAGGAAATTATGGATGTAAAGGTTTTCAAAGACATTGCACCAAAAACTATTAGGTTAGCAGTTCTCCACATTCCTTACAAGAAGCATCTCAGTGGTGTTTCACCTCGTCTTTTTAGATGCAAACTTAACATTCTTCAACCACATTGTTAACACAGGACATTAAGTGTCACAGGACTTATTCATATCGTCGACATTTTAATTTTGCCACTTGCAGTTTAGATGTGAATATACAGGATGCTGAAACAGAATTTTTAGATGTGAATATACAGAATACTGAAACAGAATTTATCATGGGGAAAAAGGTAAAGCATCCTTTTGGTGAGAGCATGAATTAATTCTTGTCGATATTTAGATCGCAAGACACAGGAACTTCTCACCTCCCATGATGCTAGAGTCTTCATATAAGAAGGAAGACTGTCATATTCTTCGTTTGATACATTTATTACAGATTTGGGAACTCCAACTCGTTTCATTGGTTCTTGCAAACACATATCTGGGCTGTCAATCAAACTATTAGCTGCATAGAGAGAGGAAGGGCGTTAACACCGATAATAAATTGGGACAAAGGGAAAATTTGACCCCTCGTGTTATGTAATTATAAATGTCATGAATTGAAGCAGTTAATAACTCTTCTACAAGTCCAAAGTCCAAACTATAAAGAGTACATGATGCGTTAAATCTCCGTATTCATGCCGTCCAAGGTAGAAACACATGGTAACAAAAAAAAATCTGTCGGGAAATTTCCATACTATCTAAATTTCATGTCTGCTTTGATGACATGTTCAATTTTCATTTGTTGTTCTTGACAATGTTTTAAAAGGCAACCAAAATAGTAAAATGCCTTGCGGGTCAACTCCAAGGTAAATTCACATATCAAATAACAAAGGAACCAAACAAACACATAACACCAATCCCAATGATCCTAAAAGGACATACTAGTTAGTTTGGAAACTCCCAAGAGGCACATGCCGTAGTGTGCAAAGCATAAAAAGTGATCACTTCGTGATTTTTTGACCCCTCATGAAAAAAGAGATCGCTTTTGAATACTCCCCCGCCTAAATTCCAAAGCCTTGGCACACCTCAGAATGCCTTATAAAACACTGTTCCTGACATAGCTAACTTATTTTCCTTCAGTGGCTCCCTCGTGATGATGGCACATGCATTGTTGTCAAATCTCTATGCGGTTGCCAAAATTATAAATAATGAATCGTATCGAATCGTGAACCATAAGATTCAACTTTTTAGGAAATAAATATACTATGTACGGAATACGGATGTATTCTATACACATAAATTTACAATGCTTAACAGGAACAAATAACAGTCTAACACAAGTTTCATGTAATATCAAGGTTCAAAATATTGAAAGTTTTCCCATGAAATTTAAAACTTCAAAGTTCAAAATTATGATTTCTGAATCGTATTACTCGAATTGACTCGTATGATCGATTCTAACATCCATGGGCACACCGCACATGTTTAAATAACCTGGACCTACTCAATTTCCATGGGATTTCCAAAGCCACTGTTAACATAATTTGTAGTGAAGGAGTTCAGAGAGGCAACTTTTGCCATGGAAAAAACGGAGTATCTGCTGACCTTCGGATGCAATAGTGGCAAGTGAAACATCTGAGAGTCCAAGATCTTGTAAACTCAACGAATCATCAAATCTAATAAATGTTAGGAAACACAAAACAGCGCACATCCATAATATACATCAGTATAATTAGCTAGCACTACCCAAAAATAATCTGCAGAGAACAGGATGAGATTCACCATGTACAAACTTAGGTAAGAAGCACTGAAGTTCCAAATATGAGAAGATGATAAGTAACATTTTGACAAATGAAATGAACACATGTAATCTCCATTATTATCATTACAAATATAAATATTTCCATGAAACTGTTGTCCTACCAAATTTTCAGTAGATGTTGAATCAAAGCAGCATTACTGAAATATGAAAAACAATAATGCTAGGCATACACACTTTTCTACACACTTTTTGACACACTATGCTTTAAATACATGTACCTTGTGCTATTTGAATTTTTCACCCTTTTTCTGTGCATCACATACACAAGACAAGGTACATGCATTTAAAGCTGGGTGTCAAAAAGTGTGTAGAATAGTGTGTGGGTGTAGTAGTGCTCAATTAACGCTTCATTTGTTTCAAAGTTAGAATGATATGTAAAAGGATTTTTAGGAAATTAAAGGTAGCCAATATTATCAGCGTATATAAAATCGATAAACATCATACTTGCATATACTAGTATATTATGTATAGTTTATACATATAAAAACTGAGTTCATCAAAACTAAAAGGATACAAAGGGTCTGCTTCAACCGTCCTCGCCTCCAATCCAATTGGCGACGATGACTCATCAGAAACCTCATCCTGTACATCATCAACCTCCTCAAGGTCTATGAAAAGATACGAAACCAACCCATTAATAATTCATAATAAATTTGAAGAAAAAAATAAAATAAAATAAAAAGAGAATTTAGGGTTTCAAAGAGAAGCACACCAGCCACATATCCAAAGCTCCTGAGACGATCTTCGAGCTCCACAAGATCACTCTGGGTCTTCTTGTAAACCTCATTGCAGTGACCCAACAGCTCCTCGAAAGAGACAGTACCAAACGACATCGACTCGAGGAGATTGAGATCGCTGCTGATGGAAGACGCTCGACGGTTAAGGCATTGTACGAATGTCGAAGAAGCAGAATCTGAAACCCAAAAAAAAAAAAAAAAATTGAAAAAAAATATTTGCACAAAGGAGGGGAAGATGGGAAACCTGTTTGGTTGCCGAGAAAATGAAAGAGAAAGATGGATTACCGAGAGGGATGGGACGGCGATCGACGGATTGTTTGAGAGCTTGGCAGCTGGTTTGGAGATGATTGCAGAAACCGCCTAGGGTTTTGCAGAATATCGCTATTGAATCCTCCATCTCTCTCTCTCTCTCTCTCTCTCTCTCTCTCCCTCTCTCTATGATTGAATTCGAATATCTGAATCGAAGCTCCTGTTCTATTCGTGTCGAAAATCCAAGCTTTTTTAGCGCCTTTTGGAGTTTTGAAATGCATTAAAACAAATATATATATATATATATTTTATATATATAACAATATGTATATACATATAAATATATGAGAAATATGAAGCGCCTGTAGCTCAGTGGATAGAGCGTCTGTTTCCTAAGCAGAAAGTCGTAGGTTCGACCCCTACCTGGCGCGTCCTTTTTTCGTTTGGCCTTTTTACTCTCTCTCTCTCACTCAAATTTGAGTAAAACTTCATTTGAAACTACGTTGACGCGTACTTTTTTTTTTTTTGGCCTTTTTCCTCTCTCTCTCTCTCTCTCTCTCTCTCTCTCTCTCAATTTTGAGCAAAACTTCGTTTGAAACTACGTTCTTTAATGGTTATACTCAAATTTTCTTACGAAGTACTATAATTTATTATTTTATCTAATTTATGTAATAAAAATATAGAGTAATGCTAGGCACACTTTGAAAACCACATTGAATTTAACATCCTAAACTTTAAATACATGTATCTACCTATCCCTCATTCTGACTCGGATCGCGATCTTCCTGTTGCCGTTCGTAAAGGTAAACGTACATGTACTGATCACCCAATCTCTAACTTTGTCTCTTTTGATAATTTGTCTCCTTCCTTTAAGGCTTTTTCTTTATCCGTATCATCTGTCGTGATTCCTAAGTCCTACAGGGAAGCTCTTTCTCATCCTGACTGGAGGAAATGCATGCTTTGGATTTGAATCATACTTGGAATCTTATTCCCAAACCTGCAGGAGCACAGATTGTTGGTTGTCGTTGGATCTTCACAGTCAAACAGAATCCTGACGGTACTGTAGATCGCTTAAAGGCTTGTCTTGTGGCCAAAGGTTTGACTCAGACCTATGGCCTTGACTATACAGAGACCTTTTTTCCTGTTGCCAAGCTGAATTCTGTTCGTATTATTATCTCTCTAGTGGCTTCTCTTGATTGCCCACTCCATCAGCTTGGTGTCAAAAATGCCTTTCTTTATGGCGATCTTATAGAGACTGTTTACATGGCTCAGTCCCCCGGGTTTGAGTCCAAGGGGAAGTATGTTTGTCATCTCAAGAAATCTATTTATGGCCTCAAACAGTCTCTAAGAGCTTGGTTTGACAAGTTCAGCAACGTGGTTGTTGCACATGGCATGACCCGCAGTCAAGCAGACCACTCGGTCTTCTTTAAGAAGACAAGCATTGGCATTGTGATTCTTGTTGACTATGTTGATGATATCGTCATCACAGGGAATGACAAGAAAGGCATCCAGACTCTTATTCATCATCTTGGCTCGAGTTTTCTTACCAAGGATTTGGGTCAGCTTCGTTACTTTCTTGGTATTGAAGTAGCTAGGTCAAAAGCGGGTATCAGTCTATCTCAAAGAAAATATACTATTGATATCTTGAAAGAAACTGGTTATCTTGGCTCCAAACCGGTCTTTACTCCCATGGATGTTAACTTGAAACTATTACCTGATATGGGTAAGCTTATTGATGATCCAGATATGTACAGGAGGGTCGTAGGTAAACTTATTTACCTCACAATCACTCGTCCTGACATCTCATATGCTGTTAGTATTGTGAGCCAGTTCATGACCACCCCTCGGGTTCCTCATCTGGATGCTGTCATTCGCATCTTAAAGTATCTCAAAAATGCCCCAGGATGTGGACTTCTCTATCGACCTTCAAGACATCTTCGCATCGAGCTATACCGATGCTGACTGGGCAGGCTCGCCATAAGATAGAAAATCTACCATTGGTTTCTGCACCTTCATTGGGAGCAACCTTGTGACTTGGCAAAGTAAGAAACAATCTGTGGTTGCTCGGTTCAGTGCTGAAGCCGAATATCGGGCAATGGCACACACTACTTGTGAACTCACCTAGTTGAGGACTTTGTTAAGGGAGTTTGGCTTTCCCATGAAGGACCCAACTCCTCTTTACTGTGACAATCAAGCTGCCATCCATATTGCTAGTAATCCCATCTTTCACGAGAGAACTAAACATATTGAGGTTGATTGCCATTTTGTGCCTGCAAAAGTAGAGTCAAAAGAAATCTCGACTTCGTTTGTTCCTTCTAACTGTCAGCTTGCAGATATCTTCACCAAAGCACTTTCCAAAGGTGCCATTGACACTATATGTGGCAAGTTGGGAATGATTGACATCTACTCTCCAGCTTGAGGGGGAGTGTTGTTAATATTGTATAAACTAGTCGATACCCCGTGCTATGCACGGGCTGCAGCGTAGTTGAATGATTTTGGAAATAACGTGTTGTCCAAAAAGAAAATATGTCTAGGAATTGAAAATGTACAAATAAATCATAGCACATAACATGTATTAGTGACTCCGACATTGAATGGTAATCATAAAAGTTCATAAGAATGTCAGGAAAAAGAATAGGTAGAATGTGCTTCAAATTACAGTACAACAAACATATATTGTAAACTTAAAAAAGCTACTTACAACACAACATTTGCAAATTTTACAAAGACCAAATAGGTTACAACTTACAAAGTTTGACTTGCCAAATTCAAAATCCATAATCCATATATATTTCTCAAGGTAAATGCACAACAAAATGTAGATCAAATACAACCACATAAGATGGGAACTGGAAAGAACATCTAACACAACTCCTCTGTTTCGCATTTAAATTTTGGCTATGAACCCCATTTGGCCTTATGAATCTCAACATGATCCGAATATATCTATATATATATACAGGAAATCCTCTATGCGACTTTAGTAGTGATCAGCTTGAACCTAAAACCATAGTAGCAAATAAAGAGAGCTGTCCAAACAACTTCGAGATGTAAATTAAAACATTTTTCACGTAAAACATAAAATATAGGTGAAACAGCAAAAGTCAGTCATTAGAGCATTGAAGAATACAGAGATCTGCTTGAGAGTTTCAATTAAAGTCTAATACCACCTACATGAATTGACACAATATGTATATTAATTTGATATAGGTTTATACTAAGAACAAACATGGTATAGCCCCTCAACCACAAGAGTCCAATCTACAAGGATATCAAGAATGAGTCCTTTTCAAGAAAATAGCACTTTGGAAAATAATAGGGAATAAGTTACCTTCGTTTCCTCAGTAAAGTTACAAACAAAATAGTCTTAACACTGCTCACTTTCTTATTTTTCTATGATAGAATCATGTGCCTGATCAATAGATGTGCCTGATCTAAAAGGAGAAAACTAAAGCGAGAGACCCTACTACCGTGCCCAATAAAAAGGCTCAAGTTGAAGAATAGAGGTGAAGATGGTTTTACAAAATGTGAAGAGATTTTGGAAAAATCTGCGGGGAGTGAAATTAAAGGTGAAGATGCTGGCGTGTATCATCTTCCTGGGATTCCACTAGCACCTTCAAATCAGAATGGGAAATCGGGAGTCATCTTTGTTCTTGAGAACGCTTCCTTGGTACTTGCTTATGTTGGCAGGGTAGACATCCATACAACGCTGTATTTCTAGTGCTTATTCATCTGATTTGTTTATAAAGACTGTTTTTTTCTTTTTCTTTTTCTTTAAAATGTTTGCTATAAGTTCTATTTTTCTCCCTTTCAGAGATACCAGATTTTGAATCCGGATGAACATGCTGACTTCCTGCGTAGAAAGAAGATGGATCCTTACAAATACAGACCTGATATTGTTTTTGATGTGAGTAAACACTTTTGTTAGATGAAAAGTAGTACTAATTAATTACCTAATTTTGTTTGTATATAAAGCTCTCAAATATGATGATAGTGTTTGAATTTTTTTGTTAGTCTTAGTATGATGTCATTCGAATTTCGAATCCAATCTAATACTGGCAGCTATAAAGCATGGATTCTTCTAGGTAGGAGCCACACCCGTACTCAATACATATCCGATTCCCCACTTCACCACTAAGGATATGTATCCGATACTTATACTTATCTAAATATAAGAAAATATATATGTTCTAAAGATGTATTCTATACTTGTGTGATTATTTACGACACGTATCAAACAATTCAGAAGGATTAATGATGTGTACCAGATATGTATCTCATATCTCAAGTAGGGATGGCAATGGGACGGGTTTTCCGGGTTCCCCGCCCCTAATAGGTAGGGTATGGGGTTGATTTAAACGGGGTAGGGGCCGGTATGGGGTGCACAATCTTAACCCGAGTCGGGTTCGGGTTAGAACCGGGGTTGGGGTGAAATCCCCTGAACCCGCCCTGATATGCTGTGCAGCATGGTAAACTTTTGTCCCACGTCGAAAGTGTCTTGTGAGATATGAATTTCTTCTTCCATAAATAGAGTCAACTGCTTGGGCATGCACTCATACGTTAAATCACACGTGGAGTTTGAGAATTACTTTAAAGTGCATTGGGATCCGTGTGTGAAATCAGTTCAAATTTTACTTTATGCATGAGTACACGTGTTAGACTATGAATTTGCATAGTAAAAGTGAGGTGGTGATTAAAATTACTTGACATGTGGACTAAGCATAGCCACACATTTTAATGTAATGTCCAAACACTAAGAAGTTGTCTAGATTTTGACCAATTTCGGGGAGGTGGGACGGGTTCGGGGATGGGACCAGCAATATCTAGGACGGGGCGGGTTTGGGAACGGCAAATACTTAAGCGGGACGGGGTCGGGAAATGGCACCCCCATTACTAGTTAAAATATGTTTAATTAAAGTCGAATCCCCCCTCACCCGTTTCATTGCTTCTTAGATTGGTAGAGTGTCAGTGCCCTAATCCAATGCTAGTTGCTGACGAGGATCTACGCAAGGGTTTAATTGTTTTTGTACTCTTTAGTTTCTTTGGTTTGTTGGGATTTTAGGTGCTTATTTCCTGTTTCTATTTGGACTAATATTCGGAATGTTATATGCCGTGGCCGTAATTATTAGACTTTTAGAGTAGTTTTGACAGATTATTGAATAGATTTCTTCTTCTCCTTCCATTTCTTCTCTGCAATCCTTTCTGCAATCAACTTGGTATAAGAGCCAAATCCTGCCATTATCTCTGAATTCTAAATCTCGAATTCTACATTCGATTATGAAATTTCAATTTCTCTATTAATTCTCTCCCATTCGATCTCTTGCTAAACATTCTATTTGATCTCTCTTCATCCTTTGACTCTCACCGCCAATCATCACCTTCACCTAGAGAGACGCTATAGCCGACTCCGTTGATGGTTGCTGTGACCACCTTTATTGAACATCACACTACACCATTTCTCACATCTCAAGGCCCACCATTCTCATTGAAACACCAATATTAAGAACTGCCAACACCTATGTTACTTAACCCTTGATTCACCCTTCAGAATTAAGTGAATGACTACTTGATTAGGGCACCTTGATAATTAGCTAAAAAAAGGTTGTTGATAAAATTAAAAATAAAAGTAAAAAATGTTAACGAACTATTGTTGGCGCCTTTATGACTCGGAATAGACCTTCCTTAATTTTAAAAATTGAGCTGCTTGCAGATTTAGAAGTATTCATTTTTTACTATTTACATGACTGTGCTGAGAACCCTAGATAGGTATCCTCCAACTCAAAAATCGAGGAGGATTTTTTATTATAATATATAAATTAGAGTCATTTTCCCATGTTTTGGCACTCGTGTTAATTTTTTAATATGGTATTCCAAGTTTGGACTTGAATTATTCAATAAACTTAATTGATAATGATAATTATTTGAGCTTGACGTGGAACCAAATGAACGTAGTGTCATTGGTCACCTTTTAGTGCAATTTACTAGAACGTTAATCTGAAACCTAAAGGTGAAATTGCTGGCATATATGTTTGCAGTGCACTAATTTTTTTATTTCATTTGAAATAGAAGCAACACCTATGACTTTCTTTTGATTTGTCGATAACGAAAATTGTACTTGCCTTTTGTCTCAATAAGTCATTTTTGCTAATGTTTTTCATGTCAGGCTCTCACTCGAATTATGGATAGCCGACTCTGCATGTCTGGTAGAGTTCAGGCAATCTACATTAAAACTGATGAAGGGATTCTCATTAAAGTTGAACCACGAGCGAACATACTAAAAACATTGGAGAAATTTTGTGCTATGATAGGTAAGTCTAGTAATCAATTTATGTTTTTTCTAAATTGGTTATTGTCCGTACCTTTTCTATATATTTTTACTTCTTAAATTCCACTCGGATCAAAAATATTGCAGCGGAGTTATTGCAAAAGTTTAGCATTAAAGCTAAGGGTAGACAACAAAAGCTATTGCATCTGGTCGCGAACCCTATAAGTCAGCATTTACCTGTCAATTCCCTCAAGATAGGTGAACCTCTGAAAATATGCAAGATTTTGTTCTTTTTTATATTAGCTTTAGCTTGTGTGACATAAAATATTGGTTACCCCAGGACTTTCATTTAGCTCACAGAAGGCAGTTCGGTTGGAGGATTATGTTAGTTCTGTTGGGGATGATGTAAACCTTGTTTTTGTGGTATGCTGAAGCATTAAATATTCAAAAAATCTTTTTTTCTTTACATGCCTTTTCATTATCAATTATTTTGGTGTTTGTATTATTATCTTAACCCACCAACTAACTCGAAATATATACAGGTTGGTGCAATGGCTCATGGGAAAATTGACAATGAGCATACAGATGATTTTATTGCAGGTTACATCTCTTTTATAGTATGCTGGTCTTAATTGTTTTTATCAGAACATACAACACACTGTGCATGGTTAGTACACGTGACCTGGTACTGTTTCAAATAACATATGCTTGGGCCATAAACTCATGGGTAGTTATCGAATCGTTGATGAATTTCTGTTGTAATAGTCAGACTAACGGAATTAGACTTTTGAAGCTTTTGCATGAAGGTGAAAATCATTAAACATGCAACAACAAAAATGCACTTTTTGTTTTCTTTCTGGTGTAGTATCACTGGATCGTATTTTATTTTGAGTTGGTGGACCCAAATAGTCTGTCTGCTACAAAAGCACATAACATCAGCGCCATTTTTCATTATTTATCCCAAATGCTGGCTGTCCATTGCATATAGTTGTAGGATACCTTCCCAGCCTATGTTTTTTTCTTGATCATATTGAAAAAAGATGTTAAATATTCTTTATGAGGTTCTTTTTTGTACCCTTGTTTTAGGAATGTACACGTTGTCTTGTACTTGTTAATTACATAATGTTATATATATATATATATAGATATATACGGTGAGGATCTTAAGCGAACCTCAAGGGGCGGGCTTGGGACGGACTGACTTTTAGCGATGAAAAAGTCGCTAAAACAATGCATTTTTAGCGATGAAAAAATTCAAACCCCCCTTGAGGTCCGCTTAAGATCTGGACTGTGTATATATATTATATGTAAATAAGCTCTGGATAAATGATTGTTTTATAAATATTTGTATATTTATTTTTCCGTTGCAGTTTCTGGCTACCCGTTGAGTGCTGGGGAATGCCTGAGAATTATATGTACTGCATTGGATAAAAAATGGAAAATCTGGTGATAGCTTGTTTGAAGCAGAACAAGTGTTTTGGTGCGGGCACCAGATCTATTACCACCCCATTCCCATGGGTCTTCAGATGTCCGGAGATGGCGCACCCCGTGACTCTCTGGCTGTGTGAATACGTTAGTGGTCCGGAGAGTGATTACTCTGTTTTAGTAGTTAGATTACGAGCATTTTATTTATTTGGTTGATTTATATTTCTCTGGATTTGATTCTATCCTTTTTGTTTTTTTTTTTTTTTTTTTTTTTTTACTATAATGGAATTTTTTGAATTTTCTTAAAACAATGCACCTGGATGATTACTAGTTTTTCTGCCTCTCTAGGCACTGCCTCCTGTTCCTCTCTGCAATCAACCCCTAGAACCCACCATATATAGATTAACAACCGCTAATGGGCATCCATTTCATGACCAATGCCCACATTGCCGGCGGTCATGGATCCCCACAAGCCCCGTTGCCGTCAACTGCAATACTCTGGCTGATATCTAATGTCTGCTTGACTATAAGCAGCCTCGCGAGCGAAAATTGCCACAATAATTGCTAGTTCTGCTCGGCCACCCTCTCCCCCGCGATCGATGAATCCTGCAATCTCAGAAAAGTAATCCTAATCTCGCGATGACTAACAATCATAAACCCCAGTGGCCGCTGTGCGCAACTGAAGAGTCCACCACTACGCGTGATTGCAGATGACACCATTCTTCTTCTACATTTCTCAGTGTTTGGGTGATTGGGCATCTCATTTTGGTAAGATAAAAAATAAAGGGATAATTAGCTTTCATTCTATTTTTTCTATAAAATTTAAAAGTTAGTCTATTACTTTTTTTTTTTTTAATTAAATAAATATCAACTTTTTTTTGTTAAAAAAAATCATCAAATTTTACATGACGTTGCAGAGCAACTCTTTCAAACATTGGGAGCAATTCTGCGAAATATTTGGGAGCAACTCTTCAAAATGTAAGGAGCAACTTGTTTTAAAGTCTGGTGCAACTCTTCAAACGTAGGGAGCAATCATCACAACGTTTTGGTGTAAGTTCAGAACATTGAAAATATAAAATAGGCTATAACACAAAATAACAATTCAATAGTTGACTTTTTTTTTTTTAATTTTGTTGATGACTTTTTAGTATTTTTTTTTTAAATGATAGTTGATATTTTTTAAATTTTAAAAAGGTAATAGATTGATTTTTAAATTTTATACAAAAAGTTGACTGAAATGTAATTATCCCAAAAATAAAAAAAGCCCGTTTTAAGCCTCAATTTTAAATTCTTTTTTTGTTTTAATTTTGATGCTTTTGTTTCAAGATCCATCAACTGAAAATTGTCAATATCATTTTTGAGGTTCTAATTTATAGGGGTGGCAATTCGGGTTACACGGGTCATAATCGGGTCATAAACGGGTTGCGTGATTTTGGGTTGATTTTTAGTTTTGAGTATTATTCAATAAAAAATATTAACTTTTTTTATTTAATCGTGTCGTGTCGTGTCATAATCGGGTTGTCTCAGTAAAACGGGTTGTCGTGTCAAAAATTGCCACCCCTACTAATTTCGCAACATATATAGATATACGTATACAGTCAGGCTCCAGAGAGGGCTTCCTCTCTTTATTAAAGAGAGGACCTCTGTTTTGGTCCTCAGATTCAATTTTTAAACACGATCCGACAGTCAAAACTGAGGCCCTCTATTTAATAAAGAGAGGATGCCCACTCGGAGAATTTTCGTATACATATAATATCTATATAATAAGGAAGAGCGGTGTGGAGCCCTTCTAATTTAACAATTTTCAATCTTGACCATTGAGACACGTCAAGATATTTTCAGCCGTAGGATGAGAAATGCTCACAATTAATTTGCACACTTCATAAACCATATCAGTTCTATATCCCTATCAAACTTCCCAAAACAAATCTCATAATTTCACTCTCATTAACTTATATCACTCCCTCTTTTTATATCTCTCACTAAATTGGTGGGGTTCAAAAAGTTTTGAATTTCCCATTAACTACACAAACGCACATTAGGTTTCTCTCACTACTCCTCAGCGCCATTCTCACTGTGTCATGTTTATCATCTCTCTCTCTCAGGTAATTGATGTTTAACGTTCGTTTGATTTTTACGATTTTAAATACTATAATTGAAGGCCTTTTGTTTTATGGAGCAGGCATGAGTTGTTGAGGAGGCGATGTTGGATTTGTTGTTGCTGCTTAGCATCGTCGCCGAGGAAGCAACTCACCCTATCTCTCATTGTCGCCGAAGAAGCCACCACCACCACCACTGCCGCCGACATCAGTAAGCAACATTTTAATTTATCTTTTGCTGTATTTTTTTTGGGATTTCATGTTCTGCTATGAAAAACTAGGGTTTTGATCTTTAACAAAATACCCAATAGGGTTGTGAATTTAGACATTTTTTTCTGAATCAAAGTCGATTTTGACACAGATCTAATCAGTGAGAAGGGTTTCTGATTCAAGGTATGGATTCATTTTCTTTCTAAACTACATGTACGTTTAGGCAGTGGGTTTGTAGACTAGGTTTCAGTTTGGGGTTTGTCAAGTTCTCATTTGATTCATGTATGTATCTAGACTTTGTGTTATGATTGTAAATTGTGATGGTGCTAGATTCTTTTTCTTTTTTCTTTTCCTAAAGAGCAAAGTATTTGTGATGAAATAAAAAATCGAAGAGTTTTTGATTGATCAGGTGGAGCCAATATCACTAGAATAACAAGAAATTAAATAAGTACATACTTGAGCATGATTATTTATGATTGCTTAAGTTCCCTTTAATTCATACAGTGGCAGTGATGTGGTACAAGTTCTAAAGTTGAGAACCAAATATGGGGGCTCAAATTTGGAAAGAATGTACAACATTACTCTCTCTCTCTCTCAAATTTGGAAAGAATGTACAACATTACTCTCTCTCTCTCTCTCTCATTATGTTTTCTTTTTCAACTTTCTTTGTTGTATTCCTTTTTGGCTATCACCTCCATACTTGAATTTGAACATTTGATTATGGTTTAATTGAGGAGTAATACGTGGCTTATAAAAGGGTCACAAAAATTTGCTCACAAAAGAATGTGGCATCATCTGTGGCAGTGGGATCCATAACAACTTATCCCATTTGGCAGCAGCATCCCATGGTGGGGACTCACTGCCACTTGGAATGCCATATGCTTTTGTGAGCAATTTTTTTGACCCTTTTGTAACCCAAACATTATTGTTAATTGAACTTCGAAGAGCTTGGGTCACCTCCACTCCTTTCAATTTTTTTTTGGGCGTCCTGCCCCCAAGGCACGGGGAATAACTAAATGATTAGGCCAGTTAAACTAAGGATTGTTCTTGGAAATTGAGATGATTCGAATGTTTTAATAATTTTTGGGTGTATTGTTGAACTAGGTTGTACTAATTATTGTTTATGTTTTTTTTGGTCCGTGCCTCGGAATTTTTGGGTGTATTGTTGAACTAAGTTGTACTAATTATTGTTTATGTTTTTTTTGGTCCGTGCCCCTGAGGCACGGGTTAGTACTAGTATATATATATATATATATATACTAGTTCGAGCACTGCGCGTTGCGCAGAAAATTTAATTGTGTCGTTTCGTGTGGTTAAGTGGTTGTTAAAAGTATATAATAAGATGTTAAAACAGTTAAATAGGAAATTATAAATGTAACTATTTAATCTAAAACTCTTTTCACTTGAGACTTGTAGGCCTTTTATAGAAGCACAT
Source organism: Hydrangea macrophylla (assembly GCA_033977485.1). NCBI lineage: Eukaryota > Viridiplantae > Streptophyta > Magnoliopsida > Cornales > Hydrangeaceae > Hydrangea > Hydrangea macrophylla. Next base: position 78,242,624 of record CM066999.1, read on the forward strand.
CACACCCCCTCTTTTATGTTTTTTCGATGTGGGATGAACACAATTTTCGGAATATTTCAGAATATTTTCGAAAAAGTTTCGAAAAATACAGTTTTGGAATATGTTCGGAAATATTTCGGAATATTTTCGGAAAATACAGTTTCGGAATATTTTTGGAATTTTCGGAATTCTAAAAACAATTCCGATTCCGATCCGATTTTTTTTCGGAATTTTCGGAATTCGGAATTCGGAAATTCGGAATTCGGAATGCATATTTAGTTGCCAAAATCGAAATTTTTCGGATCGGAATCGGAATTTCCGTGCCAAATGACACTCATAGGCCTTCCTCATTGTGAGAAATATACAGAAATTTTCTTTTCTCCCAACTCTTTTGACACAACTAGAGAAACTTTTTAACAAAGTAATATTTGGGACCTTAAACGATTAAGAGTCACTTTGAGAAAATTTTCACTAATTTTTCCTATACTTAACTTTCTTATCCTATCAACTATACCACTACGTGAGTGTATAGGGTAAAAAACTTAGGGTCCGTTTCGTAACGTTGTCTTAAAAACGAAAACTTAAAACGCGTTTGGTATGGTTTCTGTTTTTTTTTTTTTTACAAAAAAACGTTTTTATAATTTTGGGGAAAAAAGAAAACAGCAAAAAGGTGTTTCGTGTTTTTAAAAAACCAAAAACGATCTCGATCAAAAAAAACAAAAAAAACGATGCCAACGATCGGGCCTCCTCTCATCTGACGATCTGCCCTAAGCCGCTGGTAAGTGATTCTTCTTCGATCTGATCTTCTTCTTCTTCTTCGATCTTCTTCTTTCTTCTTCGATCTTCTCTTCTTCTTCGATCTTCTTCTTCTTCGATATCTTCTTCTTCGTCTGCGATCTGTTGCGACCTGTTATTCTTCTTCTTCTTCTTCGATCTTCTTTTTCTTCTTTGATTATCTTCTTCTACTTCTTCTTCGATTGTCTTCTCTTCCTCTGTGATCTATTCTTCTTCTTCTTCTTCGAATCGCATTTTTCTCTGTTTTCATTTGGGAATTATTTTTGGGTATTAATTTTTCGAATCACTTTTTCTCTTTGTTTTCATCTGGCTATTAATTTTCATTCTGGGTATTAATTTTGGGTATTAATTGTCTCTCTGTTTTTCTCTTTGTCAGATCAACAAGAGCAACAGCTCTAAGGAGGATTTTGAACAAATCATTCTCAGCAAGGTTATATTTATCTCTATATACACATGTCTAATATATATATATATTTCTATATCTCAGCAAGATCTATATATCCAATTACTGTGTGTTTGGTAGAGTTTGATGAATTTAGAGACAAGTCATTGTTTGTTTGTTTGATCTCTATATCTTATGTTAAGCATTGTACGATGAGATTATGTATAAAAAATCCTCCTTAGAGCAGTTTAGTTCATATAATTTGTGAGTGGGCAGTACAGCAGTTTAGTTCATATAGTTTGTGAGTGGGCAGTAGAGCAGTTTAGTTCATATAATTTGCCATGAACAACTCTCATAGAACCAAACAAAGGAAAACATTTCTGAATTGATAGCGAGCTCGGTGACCTTTTGTCCCTTAACATCTGCAAAATTGCCATAAGACCAGAACAGAATGATATCTGTATCTGCATAGAATTTCTGCATTGCAACTGGGTTTCCGATAGCTGCAGGATCATCCAAGAACTCCCAGAAGTAACCCCATTGGAATGCGCTCAAACCCTTTTATCTTCAGGACAGTGCTGTAGTAATCCATGGTTTTTACTTTACTGAACAACTCATTTTCAAGTTCACTTAGGTCCATCACTGAACTTTCATTTTCTGCATATACGAGTCGAGCCAAATCAAATATCTTGGAGAGAACAAACAAAACAATAATCTTAACTCGACGATGATCTTTTATTTCTGAACATAAATGAGATACAATGGCTCATGAAACATAATTAACTTTTCAGTGATTTTTGTAAAGGCATTTAATAGTCATATTTGGTCTAAAACTGTGAATGTACAATTGTTATAAATTTGTAGAGAAATATGTCTTTGGTGTTAGTTTGATATTCTATGAATAAAGGGTCTAAAACCTAAAATTGGTTACTTATAGGGTTAATTACACTCACCTCCCCTGTGTTTTGCCTTAATTAGACGGGCGTCCCTCGCATTTTGGAAAATTACACGGACCTCACTTATGCCTAGTATTTTTTTACACTTTAAGGGGGGAAAGTGTTACAGAATATTAATTTTAAGGGGGGGGGGGGGGGGGAAATGTTTTCCTTTAGTTATAAGTAATAGATGAGTAGCAAATTTCATAAAACTCGATCAAAGAACCATAAATGCATTCTCATATGGCGGTATAAAAACAAACTGGACCTCACTTCGTGTGGATTGATATGTTACAGAGATCCGTAAACCATTTTGGGGAATTCAAAGAAACTCTATCTGCTGATTTATCCCAACGGCTTGGTTTTGGCAATGTAATTGAGACAGGTCACGAAGGGTCCAGTGTTTAAATCTGTAGATTGATATGTTAAATAGATATGTAAACCATTTTTGGCTTTTCGTGTGAAAAATGCTTTTTTTTTTATGTGTTGAATAAGTGTATTTGGGCAGTAGAGCAGTTTTGAATTAATTGTTTGGCAGCATTGTATGTGTGCTTTCTGATCCCCATTTTAAGTTACAAGTTGGTTCTATGTGTTAGCTTTGACACCACCAATTTTGGTGAATTTATCTTATCAGTTACTATTTTTAGTAGAATTTACAAAAACATTGGGCAGTGACTTTCAGAATTTTGAGTCACCTCTGGTCTGAATTGGGTGACTTTCAGAATTGTTAATAGAAATTGTAAGTGTCGTATTTGCAACATATACAAACTGGGTTATTAACCCAATTAACCGCTACGATAGTCACTTTCAATTTTAGGTTGAAGCGTAAACACCAATTTACAAAAATACTTGTTGCTAGCTCATTCTCAAATTGCAAGTTGTTATATTACCCTCTTCCATCTTGATGTCAATGGTGGAGATGGTGCATGAAGTAGTGCAAATGTCTCTGTTGAGATTGATGTGAGTCAAAGTCAGTTGCGTCGAATGGCTCGTGTAGGGGACCAAATTGCTAATCAGCTTTGGGCGAGTGTTCAGTGTGATTTAACTTATTTGTGGGGATTTATTTTGCTTATATCTATACAAAATTTGTTTGTAAAACTATTTTTAATGGTTATGTTACTTGTTTAATTGTAGGAACTATGTTTATTTGAATGTAATGGTTTGGATATTATTCATTTGTATGGAAAATGTAATAATGTAATGGTTTAATTCAAACATCACATTTTTGTCAACAGATAATATTATTTGTTTACACAGATAAAAACACAAAACGAGACTCCAACAAAAAAAAAACTTGGGGAGGTTAGTGTAATTATGAAAACCACATGGGAGATCATTGTAATTAGACCTAAACTCGGGGGCATTTTTTGAAAAAGAGATTTGACATTAATACCATTACCAAACGCGTTTCCTATTTTTGTTTTCTTTTTAAAAAAAAAAAACACCAATGTTACCAAACAAGTTAGTTTTTAAACAGAAACTGGTTTTCGTTTTTAAAAAACTGAAAACTGGAAACAGAAAACGTTACCATGCGAGCCCTTAACTTACCCTAAAGAAATCACACCTGCTCTTACCAACTAGCAGCTATTTACTTGTATGGGTACTATCTCTTAGGGATGGCAATGGGGTGGGTTTCCCGCCCCTAACAGGTAGGGTATGGGGGTGACTAGCGATGGCAATGGGGCGGGTTTTCCGGGTTCCCCGCCCCGCCCCGCCCCTAATAGGTAGGGTATTGGGGGGGGGGGCTTAATAGGGTTAGGGGCAGGTATGGGGGAGATTTTCATAACCCGAGTCGGGTTCGGGTCAGGGTCGGGGGTAGGGTCGAAAAACGAACCCGCCCCGAATATACTTGTATTTACATTATTAACCCTCAATAGTTATGTGTATTACTCTGCTAGTATAAATACCAAACAAAAATTTTAGGGCTTCATCTTTCTCAGTGAAGACATTCGGCGCCTCTCAAGTTCTCAAGAATCTCAACCCTCTTCGGCGGATAATCAAAGATCAGGTTACCCATTTCATTTTTTGTTTTTGATTGATTGTAAATTACTACTCTTCTAACTCTACTGTCATTTTCACTGCCATGTGTTTATCAATAAATATTATTCCACCTCAATTCTATGTGCCTCCACAATTCGATTTCCTCAAATCTCATCTGAGTTTTTTTTTTTCTTTCTATATATGTATGTATATTATTATTATATACCGATTTACAAATGTCCATACTCGTTCTCTGAATGCCATTTTATTCACAGTTTAGGTTTATTAGTGGTTGTCCCTAGTAGTTGGAGATCATATGTAGCTGGAAAAAAATGATATTTATCATTTCATAGCTCTTGAAGACTAAGGCCTTGTGTGAATCTCCATGATTTTTCTTGCTTTTGGACTTACCATATTTTCTGATGCAAATTGCAGTTCAACGATGAAAGAAACTTTTTTTGTATTCAACTTCACTCACCTTTCACAATTTTAATAATTTGACTTTGAAGCACTTTTGTTATAAATTTTTTTTTTTTTAAGAAAATCGTGGATCTACATATTTCATCTAAATTCAGCAGAGTTTTACTCGCTTGTAGTTGTCAATACAATTCTTTCTTTTTTTAAAAAAATAAAGTTTTGTCATCTATCTTGTTCTTTATCTATTGAGAATTATAATTGTAATTGGTATTTTAATTTTGTGAATCTGAAAGTTTGCAAATTTGCAAGGCTGATTGTTTTGGTAAAATGCATTTAAAAAGGGAATTTGATCTTAACCAGGGCAGGGCGGGGCAGCCCGAGGGCGGGGCGGGCTCGGGGTCGAGAAGAGAGAGTAGGCGGGGCGGGGGCGGGGGAAGTGTTAAGTGAAGCGGGGTGGGGGCGGGGGCGGGGTATGGGGGCCCCGTCCCATACCCGCCCCGTTGCCATCCCTAGGGGTGACTAATTCGGGGTAGGGGTGGGTATGGGGGAAATTTTCTAAACCCGAGTCGGGTTCGGGTCGGGGTCAGGGTCGGGGGTGGGGTAAAATCCCCCGAACCCGCCCCGATTATACTGCGAATTTACATTAATACCCCCATTAAATATGAGTATTACCTAAAAAACCATGTTAGTATAAATACTAGCTAATGGAATTAGGGCATCTCATTTCCCCTCTTTCAGATTCACGGCACATTAATTGGGCGACTCATTCGTGACTCTCGTCTCATCACTCTCATCTATTTTGAGATGCCAATTTTTAGGGTTTTCTCAACACAAACATGTAGCAACCTTGTAAGAACACTTTGGACGCAAATGCAATCCATATATAAGAACACTTCAGTTGCAGCTCTCTGTCGTCGCTGTTGATGCCCTGGTTCTCCGGCTGCTGCTGAATCCCTCTGATTTGTTCTCGTGTTCAATTCGGGTATGTGTGTGTGTGTTCTTGTGTGTGGGATTCAAGTCAGTGTGTTGTTCATGTGTGTGTTCGTGGGTGCGATTCAGAGATATGGAGTGAGATTAAGCTAGAAGCAAGATCATAGAGAGAGAACAAGAGAATTGCTAGAGAGGGTTTTCCCAAAGTCATTTCAAGATCCTTAAGTGATCTGATCTCTTTTCAAACACCCCAAAATTGTTTTCGTTGTAACGGAATACCACGTCATCTAAAATTACTACTTATACATTTGAGATTTGTACTTATGTGGATGGGATTTCCCTTGGAAATAAGGTGCAGATAATAGAGTTTTGATTGGAGACCCCAAGGCAAGAAAGAAGACAGATAGAGGAGAAAAAAATTGGGGATTTAGTTTTTTAGATGAGCAGTGGCCATTTTCCAGATGTTACGACTATCTTTAGTCTACCCTCTTCCAAAGCCAAATTAATGCTAACAATCTCTCCTTTTATCAGAAGAAGAAGAAGAAACTATTGTCCCTCATCTAGTAGTGTCTTATTTTGGTTAGTACATTACAAACCCCTCTAAAAGTTAAGCTAAGTGTCTAAGTTAAACTTAAAGCTTGTTACTGTTACTTTTCTTGGCTCAATGTACTCTTTGTTGGTAAATAACTCAAGACAGTGATGGTCTTTGCAAGAATTGGATTGGGACACTGTGAAATGTAAGAGACACACGTCTAATTGGATTACCTCCACCTTGTTATTTTATAGCCTTCAGAATACAAATACATTCGCTTCAAACCCATCTAATGAAAAAACTCCGAATAGTTTTCTGAACATTCTTTCAACTCTACACTCCAAGCAATCGAATAATGTGAATTCCCTTTCAGCAAAAAAAGAAAAGAAAAAAGGAGCCAGAATATATCTCAAAACAGAATTAACAGGAATGAGCTCTAATTCAAGCAATAAGATAAGATTTTGCCACAGAGGATCACAATGCCCAAAGCTTCATTAATAATAGTATATGATGAAATACAACAGGATTTGTATGTATAGGAAGGCACTTGAACAACACTATGAACAGGAGCTAAGCAAATCGGAGATGTAGAAATCGAACCTTGCTTGAATCGAAATCAGATTGAGTTTCGAAGTGAATCACACTCGTACGTCGAACAATTCAAACCCTAGCTTCTGCGATCTGTAGACAGATTCGAAGGAACCAATTAAAAACCCTAGCGATGTGTGTATATGTGTCTCGATGTGTGTATATACGTATATGTATATGTATCGATGTATATGTATGGATCTATAGAGGGAGATCGAACAATTCAAACCCTAGCTTATGCGATCTGTAGACAGATTCGAAGGAACCATTTAAAAACCCTAGCGATGTGTGTATATGTGTCTCGATGTGTGTATATACGTATATGTATATCTATCGATGTATATGTATGTATATTTATATGTATGGATCTCCCTCTATAGATCGATACATATACATCGATACATATACATATACGTATATACACACATCGAGACACATATACACACATCGCTAGGGTTTTTAATTGGTTCCTTCGAATCTGTCTACAAATCGCATAAGCTAGGGTTTGAATTGTTCGACGTACGAATGTGATTCTCTCTCTCTCCCTCTATAAATCCATACATATACATCGATACATATACATATACGTATATACACACATCGAGACACATACACACATCGCTAGGGTTTTTAATTGGTTCCTTCGAATATGTCTACAGATCGCATAAGCTAGGGTTTGAATTGTTCGACGTACGAGTGTGATTCTCTCTCTCCCTCTATAGATCCATACATATACATCGATACATATACATATACGTATATACACACATCGAGACACATATACACACATCGCTAGGGTTTTTAATTGGTTCCTTCGAATCTGTCTACAGACCGCATAAGCTAGGGTTTGAATTGTTCGACGTACGAGTGTGATTCACTTCGAAACTCAATCTGATTTCGATTCAAGCAAGGTTCGATTTCTACATCTCCGACTCTCTCTCCCTCTATAGATCCATACATATACATCGATACATATACATATAAGTATATACACACATCGAGACGCATATACACACATCGCTAGGAGATGGTGCATGAAGTATTTCAAATGTCCCTGTTGAGATTGATGTGAGTCAAAGTCAGTTGCGTCGAATGGCTCGTGTAAGGGACCAAATTGCTAATCAGCTTTGGGCGAGTGTTCAGTGTGATTAACTTATTTGTGGGGATTTATTTTGCTTATATCTATACAAAATTTGTTTGTAAAACTATTTTTAATGGTTTTGTTACTTGTTTAATTGTAGGAACTTTGTTTATTTGAATGTAATGGTTTGGATATTATTCATTTGTATGGAAAATGTAATAATGTAATGGTTTAATTCAAACATCACATGTTTGTCAACAGATAATATTATTTGTTTACACAGATAAAAACACAAAACGAGACTCCAACAAAAAAAAAACTTGGGGAGGTTAGTGTAATTATGAAAACCACATGGGAGATCATTGTAATTAGACCTAAACTCGGGGGCATTTTTTGAAAAAGAGATTTGACATTAATACCGTTACCAAACGCGTTTCCTGTTTTTGTTTTCTTTTTTAAAAAAAAAAACACCAATGTTACCAAACAAGTTAGTTTTTTTTTTATAAAAAAAAAAACAGAAACTGGTTTTCGTTTTTAAAAAACTGAAAACTGGAAACAGAAAACGTTACCATGCGAGCCCTTAACTTTCCCTAAAAAAATCACACCTGCTCTTACCAACTAGCAGCTATTTACTTGTATGGGTACTCTCTCTTAGGGATGGCAATGGGGTGGGTTTCCCGCCCCTAACAGGTAGGGTATGGAGGTGACTAGCGATGGCAATGGGGCGGGTTTTCCGAGTTCCCCGCCCCGCCCCTAATAGGTAGGGTTTTGGGGGGGGGGGGGGGGGGGGGGGGGGGGGGCTTAATAGGGTTAGGGGCAGGTATGGGGGAGATTTTCATAACCCGAGTTGGGTTCGGGTCAGGGTCGGGGGTAGGGTCGAAAAACGAACCCGCCCCGAATATACTTGTATTTACATTATTAACCTACAATAGTTATGTGTATTACCCTGCTAGTATAAATACCAAACAAAAATTTTAGGGCTTCATCTTTCTCAGTGAAGACATTCGGCGCCTCTCAAGTTCTCAAGAATCTCAACCCTCTTCGGCGGATAATCAAAGATCAGGTTACCCATTTCATTTTTTGCTTTTGATTGATTGTAAATTACTACTCTTCTAACTCTACTGTCATTTTCACTGCCATGTGTTTATCAATAAATATTATTCCACCTCAATTCTATGTGCCTCCACAATTCGATTTCCTCAAATCTCATCTGGGGTTTTTTTTTTCTTTCTATATATGTATGTATATTATTATTATATACCGATTTACAAATGTCCATACTCGTTCTCTGAATGCCATTTTATTCACAGTTTAGGTTTATTAGTGGTTGTCCCTAGTAGTTGGAGATCATATGTAGCTGGAAAAAAATGATATTTATCATTTCATAGCTCTTGAAGACTAAGGCCTTGTGTGAATCTCCATGATTTTTCTTGCTTTTGGACTTACCATATTTTCTGATGCAAATTGCAGTTCAACGATGAAAGAAACTTTTTTTGTATTCAACTTCACTCACCTTTCACAATTTTAATAATTTGACTTTGAAGCACTTTTGTTATAAATTTTTTTTTTAAGAAAATCGTGGATCTACATATTTCATCTAAATTCAGCAGAGTTTTACTCGCTTGTAGTTGTCAATACAATTCTTTCTTTTTTTTAAAAATAAAGTTTTGTCATCTATCTTGTTCTTTATCTATTGAGAATTATAATTGTAATTGGTATTTTAATTTTGTGAATATGAAAGTTTGCAAATTTGCAAGGCTGATTGTTTGGGTAAAATGCATTTAAAAAGGGAATTTGATCTTAACCGGGGCGGGGCAGCCCGAGGGCGGGGCGGGGTCGGGGTCGGGAAGAGAGAGTAGGCGGGGCGGGGCGGGGCGGGGGCCGGGGAAGTGTTAAGTGAAGCGGGGCGGGGGCGGGGTATGGGGGCCCCGTCCCATACTCGCCCCGTTGCCATCCCTAGGGGTGACTAATTCGGGGTAGGGGTGGGTATGGGGGAAATTTTCTAAACCCGAGTCGGGTTCGGGTCGGGGTCGGGGTCGTGAAGAGAGAGTAGGCGGGGCGGGGCAGGGGCGCGGGAAGTGTTAAGTGAAGCGGGGCGGGGGCGGGGGCGGGGGCGGGGTATGGGGGCCCCGTCCCATACCCGCCCCGTTGCCATCCCTAGGGGTGACTAATTCGGGGTAGGGGCGGGTATGGGGGAAATTTTCTAAACCCGAGTTGGGTTCGGGTCGGGGTCGGGGGTGGGGTAAAATCCCCCGAACCCGCCCCGATTATACTGTGAATTTACATTAATACCCCCGTTAAATATGAGTATTACCTAAAAACCATGTTAGTATAAATACTAGCTAATGGAATTAGGGCATCTCATTTCCCCTCTTTCAGATTCACGGCACATTAATTGGGCGACTCATTCGTGACTCTCGTCTCATCACTCTCATCTATTTTGAGATGTCAATTTTTAGGGTTTTCTCAACACAAACATGTTACAACCTTGTAAGAACACTTTGGACGCAAATGCAATCCATATATAAGAACACTTCAGTTGCAGCTCTCCGTCGTCGCTGTTGAAGCCCTGGTTCTCCGGCTGCTGCTGAATCCCTCTGATTTGTTCTCGTGTTCAATTCGGGTGTGTGTGTGTGTGTTCTTGTGTGTGGGATTCAAGTCAGTGTGTTGTTCATGTGTGTGTTCGTGGGTGCGATTCAGAGATATGGAGTGAGATTAAGCTAGAAGCAAGAATCATAGAGAGAGAACAAGAGAATTGCTAGAGAGGGTTTTTCCAAAGTCATTTCAAGATCCTTAAGTGATCTGATCTCTTTTCAAGCACCCCAAAATAGTTTTCGTTGTAACGGAATACCACGTCATCTAAAATTACTACTAATACATTTGAGATTTGTACTTATGTGGATGGGATTTCCCTTGGAAATAAGGTGCAGATAATAGAGTTTTGATTGGAGACCCCAAGGCAAGAAAGAAGACAGATAGAGGAGAAAAAAATTGGGGATTTAGTTTTTTAGATGTGCAGTGGCCATTTTCCAGATGTTACGACTATCTTTAGTCTACCCTCTTCCTAAGCCAAATTAATGCTAACAATCTCTCCTTTTATCAGAAGAAGAATAGAAACTATTGTCCCTCATCTCGTAGTGTCTTATTTTGGTTAGTACATTACAAACCCCTCTAAAAGTTAAGCTAAGTGTCTAAGTTAAACTTAAAGCTTGTTACTGTTACTTTTCTTGGCTCAATGCACTCTTTGTTGGTAAATAACTCAAGACATTGATGGTGTTTGCAAGAATTGGATTGGGACACTGTGAAATGTAAGAGACACACGTCTAATTGGATTACCTCCACCTTGTTATTTTATAGCCTTCAGAATACAAATACATTCGCTTCAAACCCATCTAATGAAAAAACTCCGAATATTTTTCTGAACATTCTTTCAACTCTACACTCCAAGCAATCGAATAATGTGAATTCCCTTTCAGCAAAAAAAAGAAAAGAAAAAAAGAGCCAGAATGTATCTCAAAACAGAATTAACAGGAATGAGCTCTAATTCAAGCAATAAGATAAGATTTTGCCACAGAGGATCACAATGCCCAAAACTTCATTAATAATAGTATATGATGAAATACAGCAGGATTTGTATGTATAGGAAGGCACTTGAACAACACTATGAACAGGAGCTAAGCAAATCGGAGATGTAGAAATCGAACCTTGCTTGAATCGAAATCAGATTGAGTTTCGAAGTGAATCACACTCGTACGTCGAACAATTCAAACCCTAGCTTATGCGATCTGTAGACAGATTCGAAGGAACCAATTAAAAACCCTAGCGATGTGTGTATATGTGTCTCGATGTGTGTTTATACGTATATGTATATGTATCGATGTATATGTATGGATCTATAGAGGGAGATCGAACAATTCAAACCCTAGCTTATGCGATTTGTAGACAGATTCGAAGGAACCAATTAAAAACCCTAGCGATGTGTGTATATGTGTCTCGATGTGTGTATATACGTATATGTATATGTATCGATGTATCTGTATGTATATGCATAGATGTATATGTATGTATATGTATATGTATGAATCTCCCTCTATAGATCGATACATATACATATACGTATATACACACATCGAGACACATATACACACATCGCTAGGGTTTTTAATTGGTTCCTTCGAATCTGTCTACAAATCGCATAAGCTAGGGTTTGAATTGTTCGACGTACGAGTGTGATTCTCTCTCTCTCCCTCTATAGATCCATACATATACATCGATAAATATACATATACGTATATACACACATCGAGACACATATACATACATCGCTAGGGTTTTTAATTGGTTCCTTCGAATCTGTCTACAGATCGCATAAGCTAGGGTTTGAATTGTTCGATCTCCCTCTATAGATCCATACATATACATAGACGTATATACACACATCGAGACACATATACACACATCGCTAGGGTTTTTAATTGGTTCCTTCGAATCTGTCTACAGATCGCATAAGCTAGGGTTCGAATTGTTCGACGTACGAGTGTGATTCACTTCGAAACTCAATCTGATATCGATTCAAGTAAGGTTCGATTTCTACATCTCCGATTTGCTTAGCTCCTGTTCATAGTGTTGTTCAAGTGCCTTCCTATACATACAAATCCTGCTGTATTTCATCATATACTATTATTAATGAAGCTTTGGGCATTGTGATCCTCTGTGGCAAAATCTTATCTTATTGCTTGAATTAGAGCTCATTCCTGTTAATTCTGTTTTGAGATATATTCTGGCTCCTTTTTTCTTTTCTTTTTTTTTGCTGAAAGGGAATTCACATTATTCGATTGCTTGGAGTGTAGAGTTGAAAGAATGTTCAGAAAAATATTCGGAGGTTTTTCATTAGATGGGTTTGAAGCGAATGTATTTGTATTCTGAAGGCTATAAAATAACAAGGTGGAGGTAATCCAATTAGACGTGTGTCTCTTACATTTCACAGTGTCCCAATCCAATTCTTGCAAAGACCATCACTGTCTTGAGTTATTTACCAACAAAGAGTACATTATGCCAAGAAAAATAACAGTAACAAGCTTTAAGTTTAACTTAGACACTTTGCTTAACTTTTAGAGGGGTTTGTAATGTATTAACCAAAATAAGACACTACTAGATGAGGGACAATAGTTTCTTCTTCTTCTTCTGATAAAAGGAGAGATTGTTAGCATTAATTTGGCTTAAGAAGAGGGTAGACTAAAGATAGTCGTAACATCTGGAAAATGGCCACTGCACATCTAAAAAACTAAATCCCCAATTTTTTTCTCCTCTATCTGTCTTCTTTCTTGCCTTGGGGTCTCCAATCAAAACTCTATTATCTGCACCTTATTTCCAAGGGAAATCCCATCCACATAAGTACAAATCTCAAATGTATTAGTAGTAATTTTAGATGACGTGGTATTCCGTTACAACGAAAACTATTTTGGGGTGCTTGAAAAGAGATCAGATCACTTAAGGATCTTGAAATGACTTTGGGAATGTTTA